>CM053032.1:249371159-250571159 GCA_028564925.1 Lithobates sylvaticus
TATCCTGGTTATCTGTCTCCTCTGCCTGCCTTGAGTTCTAGCTAGCATCCTGGTTATCTGTGTCCGTTGCCTGCCTTGACCTCCAGCTTAGATCCTGGTTATCTGTGTCCGTTGCCTGCCTTGACCCCCAGCTAGTATCCTAGTTATCTGTGTCCATTGCCTGCCCTAACCTCTAGCTAGTATCCTGGTTATCTGTGTTCATTGCCTGCCTTGACCTCCAGCTAGTATCCTAGTTATCTTTGTCCATTGCCTGCCTTGACCCTCAGCTAGTATCCTGGTTATCTGTGTTTGTTGCCTGCCTTGACCTCCAGCTAGTATCCTAGTTATCTTTGTCCATTGCCTGCCTTGACCCTCAGCTAGTATCCTGGTTATCTGTGTTTGTTGCCTGCCTTGACCTCCAGCTAGTATCCTAGTTATCTTTGTCCATTGCCTGCCTTGACCCTCAGCTAGTATCCTGGTTATCTGTGTTCATTGCCTGCCTTGACCTCCAGCTAGTATCCTAGTTATCTTTGTCCATTGCCTGCCTTGACCCTCAGCTAGTATCCTGGTTATCTGTGTTCATTGCCTGCCTTGACCCTCAGCTAGTATCCTAGTTATCTTTGTCCATTGCCTGCCTTGACCCTCAGCTAGTAGCCTGGTTATCTGTGTTTGTTGCCTGCCCTATTCTCCAGCTAGTATCCTGGTTATCTTTGTCCATTGCCTGCCTTGACCCTCAGCTAGTATCCTAGTTATCTGCGTTCGTTGTCTGCCTTGACCCTTCAGCTAGTAGCCTGGTTATCTGTGTTCTCTGCCTGCCCTAACTTGTAGCTAGTATCCTGGTTATCTGTGTCCATTGCCTGCATTGACCTCCAGCTAGGATCCTGGTTATCTGTCTCCTCTGCCTGCCTTGAGCTCTAGCTAGCATCCTGGTTATCTGTGTCCATTGCCTGCCTTGACCTCCAGGTAAGATCCTGGTTATCTGTGTCCGTTGCCTGCCTTGACCCCAGCTAGTATCCTAGTTATCTGTGTCCATTGCCTGCCCTAACCTCTAGCTAATATCCTGGTTATCTGTGTCTGCTGCCTGCCTTTACCCTCAGCTAGTATCCAGGTTATCTGTGTTTGTTTCCTGCCTTGACCCCCCAGCTAGTATCCTGGTCATCTGTGTCCGTTGCCTGCTTTGACCTTCAGCTAGTAGCCCGGTTATCAATGTCCATTGCCTGCCTTGACCTCCAGCTAGTATCCTGGTCATCTGTGTCTGTTGCCTGCCTTGACCCTCATCTAGTTGCCTGGTTATCTGTGTTCATTGCCTGCCCTATTCTCCAGGTAGTATCCTGGTTATCTTTGTCTGTTGCCTGCCTTGACCCTCAGCTATTATCCTGGTTATCTTTGTCTGTTGCCTGCCTTGACCCTCAGCTATTATCCTGGTTATCTTTGTCTGTTGCCTACCTTGACCCCCCAGCTAGTATCCTGGTCATCTGTGTCCGTTGCCTGCCTTGCCCACCAGCTAGTAGCCTGGTTATCTATGTCCATTGCCTGCCTTGACATCCAGCTAGTATCCTGGTTTTCTGTGTCCATTGCCTGCCATGACCTCTGGATTGTTCCTCTTTAATCATTCCCCTCCACAGCTATCCACAGTACACCGGCCTGCTCCAGTCCTACTCTCTGGTGCCTACCTGAGTCATGTTCTGTAGTGCTACAGTAGGGTGCAGCTAAGTACAAATCTCTGTGAGGGGGTCCCTGGTGAATACTGTCTGACTCCACACCCTGGGGGATCCAGGGTCACCTGCCCTCAGGTGGGCCCACCCTCAGTTTTTGGTAAGTCACGATCCTACTCCTTGTTCTCATCCATTCATAGCCTTACATCCTCCAGTATGATCCAGCTTGGTTCCTGCTGCACAGATCCAGTTCTCAGCTCTACATAACCCATGGTGCTTTGTCCTACCAAAAACCTGCTGTTGTCCTACACTTCACTTCCTCTCCTCAGCTACCTTTATATGGCAGCTGGGGGGGTCCATATTGCCCTCCTGACATATACATAATGAAAAATTGATTTAGGCCTTATTTAGACAGGCAGTTGGGGGCGGTAAAAATGTGCTTTGCCACCTCCCAACTGCCCCTTCCCCCCCTCAAGCTGCAATAGGCAACAAATGGGGGTCTTAACATGCCACAGTCATGGTCCTTCACTTTGTGCCCATGGCAAAATCTACCCAACATGTGATGCATGTGGCTGCGGCGCATTTGTCAACAAAAATGGAGTTTAACAGGTGGTGAGGAGGCATCACATCGCCTCCTCACCACCTGACAATTACTTCTGATGCACAATCTGAACTCGGACTGTTCTTCAGAGGAATGATGGCTTTAGACACACATTTAAATCTACCCTTACGGCCGGTTCTAGGCCACAATTTCGGGTGCGTTTCTGCATGCGCGTTTTTAATGCAGTCCAGTGCGTTTATTTCACTTCATTTTTCCTTTATCTCAATTGAAGACATGTGCATTCCGGTGCATTTTTTACCTAGGTTCACATCTCCGCGTGTTTGCGGGCCATGTTTGCGCATGCACAGCAGCCCATTTTTTTTCAATGGGCTGCCGTACCTGTGTTTCCGCAAAAAAAAAAAAAAGGTGCATGCACCTCTTCAAAAACACACGCAAAAGTGTGAACCTGTCAGGGCTGGGCTCAGCCCTTCCTTCTCTGAGCTGACCACTCAGCTGTCGGCTAATTGCCAGCTCCCATCTCTCTCCACAGTTACTCAGCTGTTGATGATATCCTGCTCGTCAGTCCTGCCTACTTAGGGCTCTTTCACACGGACGGACCGTATGTCCGTTTTTCATCCATCCGTTTTCGGATGAAAAACGGACATACAGGTATCCCTATGGGATAGCGGGTGTCAGCGGATGAGCATCCGCTGACACCCGCTCTCGTCCGTGCCCGCCATTTTTTCATCCGTCTGCAGAGCGGATCGGGTGACGACGGACTCTACGGTCCGTCGTCACCCGATCTCCCATAGGGGAGAGCGGCACTCTGACAGGTCCGTCCCTGCACGGAGTGCAGAGACGGACCTGTCATCCTACTGCTCAGCGGAGATCACTACGGCGATCCCCGCTGAGCAAGCGGCTATCCACGGGGCGGATCTGCACTGATCCGCCCCATGTGAAAGAGCCCTAAAGCCATCCAGTCCAGAGGATCTCTGCCTTCACCTTGGTCAACATCACAGAGCCCATCTCCTGCGGTCCTGGTTAAAGACTGGCTTTGCAGACATCCCTTCTGGCTCCAGATCCTGCTTGCTGTTTCACTACGTTGATTCCTGACTTCTGGCTTGACTGACTATCCGTTCCGGTAACTGAACTTTGGCTATGTTTTCACTACGTTTGTTCTTTTTACTTTTATTATTAAACAAGTGTGATTTAACTGTACTTCTGTCTCGGTCTGATTTCAAGGTTTCTGACAGAACCTAGGGTTAATGCATTTTTCCGCATTTCAGATACATTTCATTCAGAAAAAATCCAACATGTTCTACTTTTGTTGACTGCACTGGTGTGAAGTAGGTCCATTGGAATCCATGTTAAACACTTTCCATGCGTTTTTGATGCAGAATAAAAATGCACGGGACTGCATCTGGTGGGAACCAGCCTTTAGAGTTTATATACACATTAATAATTCAGTTATAACAAATGTCTGGATTTTATATAAGAAAACACATCAATAGGCTGTATACATATAGCATCTACTGTATATCGTGATTAACCGCTTGCCGACCAGCCGCCGTCATTATACTGCGGCAGGTCGGCTTGATCCCGAAAATCACTGTAGCTATACGTCGGTCCCTTTAGGAGCCCGTTGCATGGTGGGGAAGCTGTTGCGTGTGGCTGGCGGCTGCAATGTCCGCCGACCACAGGCGATTGCTCCACAGATCCAGAACGGGGATCTGTCAATGTAAACAAACAGATCCCTGTTCTGTCAGGGGAGTAGAGAGTGATCGTCTGTTCCTAGTGATTAGGAACAGCGATCTCTCTGTACTCCCAGTCAGTCCCCTCCCCCCACAGTTAGAAACACCTCCCAGGGAACACATTTAACCCCTTTATCACCACCAGTGTTAACCCCTTCCCTGCCAGTGTCATTTATACAGTAATCAGTGCATTTGTATAGCACTGATTGCTGTATAACTGTCACTGGTCCCAGAAAAAGTGTTAAAAGTGTCCGATCTGTCCGCCGCAATGTCGCAGTCCCGCTAAAAATCGCTGATTGCCACCATTACTAGTAGAAAAAAAAAATTATAATAAAAATGCCATAAATATATCCCCTATTTTGTAGACGCTATAACTTTTGCTCAAACCAATAAATATACGCTTATTGAGATTTTATTTACCAAAAATATGTAGAAGAATATATATTGGGGGGGGGGGGATATTTATTATAGCAAAAAGTTAAAAATATAGTTTTTTCTTTCAAAGTTGTTGGTCTTTATAGCGCAAAAAGTAAAAACCGCAGAGGTGATCAAATACCACCAAAAGAAAACTCTATTTGTGGGAAAAAAAGGACGTCAATTTTGTTTGGGTACAGCGCCGAACGACCGCGCAATTGTCAGTTAAAGCGACGCAGTGCCGTATCGCAAAAAAAAATGGCCTGGTCATTAAGGGGGTAAACCTTCCGGGACTGAAGTGGTTAAATATACCGCATTGATATACACAATTCCATGTACAATACTTACCTTCAAATATATTTACTAAATCTGATTTTCATTTAATGCTAAAGATTCTGTACATCAAAGACGTGAACCTCGCGAGGCTAAACACAAAGATTTCAATTAATAAATTAAATGAATTCCAATTGGTTGGAATTGTTGTCTTGGTGTATTGGGTAAAGCGGCGGCCTCACACAAATAGCGCGGTAACAAACTGTTTTCTTCCTTGGATAATAGCGCAGGTCACAAGCTTTTAAAGTAAAATGGGTTGAATTATCTGTGGCAATGGCTGGGATTTTTGGTAACAATGGGGTACATTTAAGGCTGCTATTACCGCATTAATGATATGTTACTATTCTGAAAGGCCTGCCAGCATTGTCCACAATGGGCCAATTTCAGTAATTACCGTTCAATTTCCATGTTTGTATAATGGTAATAGAAAGACATTTTCACCCGGTAATCCTGCCGGACCTGCATCTGGAAGGCTCGCCGTATACAAAAAAAAAAAAAAATAGTAATTAATGTCAACCAAAAGACGCTAAACAGTAATTAATGATCAACATCTATAGAACTGGAAAATAGCAAATAGACAGCTGACTTCAGGTTTATATTATAGGAGAGCTAAAGAAACCACTAAACTCGGATAGAAGCTCGATCATGGTAATGCTATTTTAACATTTGTTTTTGATCTTTTTAAAAGTGAACCTTCAGTCATTTTTTCATCTTTCCATCTATTAAATTTTCTGCCCTTTTTGTTTTAACTTTGGATACTAAAACTAGACATGTGCACAACAAAAAAATTTGTTTATTTTCGTTTTGTTTTTTTCGTTTCCGTTGATTCGTAACGATTCGTAAATTCGTAAGTCGTCGGTGTTCGTTTTTTTTTCGTTTTTTTGTTAGTTTAATTTTCGTTTATTCGAAATTCGGACGCATTCGTATTTATTCGTACATTTGTGACATTCGTAACATTCGTAGATTCGTACTCGGAGCATAATTCATAATGTTATGTAATGTGTATGCTATTATTACATTTTAAGAGACACGGAAAATTATGAATCGAAAAAACTGAAAATTTTATCATACTTACCGTAATTTTCCTTTCCTGGTGCCAATCCATGGCAGCATACATGTGATAGAGCTCCGCCTCTACTCCGCCTTCAGGACTAGTAAATAGCATAAATTAAAGGGCATAGCCCCTTCCCCAACATTCTTCGTAATATAGAATACCGAGGGTGGGAGTTTATGCTGCCATGGATTGGCACCAGGAAAGGAAAATTACGGTAAGTATGATACAATTTTCCGTTTTCCTGGTGCCTCCATGGCAGCATACATGTGATAAATAACTAGCTCACATGGGTGGGTTTAATGCTTTAACAAAAAATAAACTTTAATCAAAACACAGACATAGCAGCATGAAGCGATTTTCTCCTGAATTCTACGGTTGCAAGAGCCCCGGGATCAATACGATAATGTTTGAGGAACATGTGTCGGGAAGACCAAGTGCCTAATGTTTCAAGAGAAACATTTGCCCTCGCTGCCCAAGATGCCGATACCGCTCTTGTTGAAAGAGCATTCACCTGAGCCGAAACTTGCTGTGGCTTCCAAGTAGGCCCTGAGAACTTTGGATATGTCTAACTCATAACAGGAGTTTGATTCTGAGTCCATGAAAACTGGTAACGCCCATGGTTCCGATAGGTTTGCCGTTGAGGTGACCTTGGGTGTGAAACCTCTGAGAGGGCGAAGTTCTAACCTATCTGGAAAAAAAGGATATGTGATCATCCCCAATGCCCAGGGAGTGGATTTCCGAAATCCTCCTGTCAGATGTAATAGCCAACAGAAAAGTTGTTTTTAAAGTCAAGTTCCAAATTGAGACCTCTTCAACCGGTACAAACGGATGAGTGGATAGGACTTCCAATATTAGAGGAGGATCCCACTTTGGAAAGGAATGTCTGGATGGGGGACACATCTTCAATACTCCCCTGAGGAACGTAACCACTAGAGGGTCTTCTGCCCCCTGGTGTTAGTTGCTGCAGAAATTGCGGAAACTTGTACCTTGAGGGAACTCTGGCTGAGCCCCAAATCGAGACCAGTTTGCAGAAAACTCAGAACATCAGCAGTGGAAAGAGAGATAGGATCAAATCCTTTTCCTGGGGCATAGGATAAGGGGATTGGTTGTAGGCTTTCTAGCTTTCAACAGGGTGGATATGACCTCTTGGGAACAGCCTAATGATTCAAACCTCCTCCTTTCCACTTCCATACACAAAGATCCAGCTTCTGTGGGTCTGGATGGTCCAGCCTGCCCTGGGTCAACAACTGCAGAAAAGGGAGGAATTCTGATCGGATGATCCACACTGAGGTGCATGGCTAGTGGAAACCACGGTCTCTTCGACCAATAGGGTAGCACTGCTAGCACTTGGACTGGTTCGTTCAGGAGTCCGAGGAGAAACCTCAAAATGAGTGGACGAGGAGGAGAGGCGTAAGCTGTCTTGAAGGTCCAAGGACAAGATAGCGCATCTACTCCTTCCGCCTGTGGATGTGGAAGGTGAGAGAAGAATCTCCTGATTTTGCAATTCTCATGCGTAGCAAAAAGATCCACCAGTGGGGTCTGCCATAGATTGGAGATTTGGATGAACACATGGGGATGTAGAGACCACTCGTTGTCCCCAAACCTCCTCGATAAGACATCTGCCTCTGTGTTCATCTTGCCTGGGAGATACATTGCCCTGAGGTCTACCAGGTTCCTCTCTGCCCAGAGCATTACAGGTTCCACTTCCCTCAGATGTGTCTTGCTGTGGGTGCCCCCTTGTTTCTGAAGGTACGAGACCGCCGCCTTGGTGTCCAAACATAGAAGTACTCTCTGTCCCTTGACCTGAGATGCAAAAGAGATTAAGGCTAGAAATGCTGCCCTCATTTCTAGGATGTTGGACACTATCCCTCTGGTGGGAAAGGACCATCTTCCCTGAATTCTCTGCAATGGGCACCCCACCCCTGGCCACTCGCATCTGACATAATTGTGGTCCATGAGTGGGAACCCAAATGATAGAGCCGGGAGAGATTCTCTGGATTCATCCACCAGTGTAGACTCCTGCTCATTAGCGTTGTTAAACGGATTGTCTGAGACAGATGTTGTCGTCTCCATTGTATTAAGAATCCCGTCTGGAAGTGTCTCAGATGCTAGTGAGACCATGGGACTAGAGGTATGCACGAGGACATCGAGCCAATAAGGCTCAGACACTGCAAGGCTGATAGATGGAATCTCTGTATGACCTTGGATACCTTCTGAATGATGTCCTCCATCTTCATCTGGGGTAAAGAGACTGTGCCTAGGAGCGTACCGAACATTGCTCCTAAGTAAACCATCTGCTGTGTTGGAACTAATTGGCTCTTCCGATGGTTCACCAGCCACCCGAACTCCGACCACGACTGGAGAAGAATCTCCCTGTTGACTATAAGCTGGCTCGGGTTTTTTTGACAGCAAGAGGATATCGTCCAGGTAGTGATAAATTCTTAACCCCCTCTCTCTCTCATAGGGGCCAAGACAGATATCAACACTTTTGTGAACACCCGAGGGTAGGTGCACAGCCCGAAGGGCAGAGCTTGAAATTGCAGGTGGACATGACCCACTGCGAACCTTAAGTATTTTTGGAAAGATGGTAGAATAGGGATGTGGAGGTACGCATCCTGCAGGTCTATCGAAATTAATCAATCTCCTGGTTGTATGGTTTGTATGATCGTTTGGAGTGACTCCATCTTGAAGCTTTCGAGATGGATGTATTGATTTAGCTTTTTCAGATCTATTACAGGTCTCCAGTCGCCTGTTTTTTTTCTGCACCAGGAAAAGGGTGGAAGAAAAACCTGTAAATCGATCCGATGGGGGGGGACAGGTATTGCTGTCCCTTGACGCTGCAGGGACTCCAAAAATTGGTTTAAGGCCAGTGCCTTCTGTGGGGAGGCTGGTAACTGTCTCTTTGAAGGACGTGTGAGGAGGCTGCTGAGAGAAAGTCCAGAAGTGACCGTACCGGATCGTTGCTAGGACCCATGGGTCTTGACATTTGGAGGCACAGATGGGGAAAAAGTTTTTTAACCGGGCTTCCACTGGGGGCGTCTCCTCCCCGCTGACGTCAAAAGTACTTTGTCCCCTCCTGGGGAGCAGTGAGGGACTTGTACTTTCTGGCTCCCAAAAAAGAAGTCTGGGTGCCTCTCCACGATTTCTTGTTGTCCCTAAAGGGGCGAGACTGCCTGAAGTTTTTAGAATTTGATTGCCGGAATCGTGATAAATAGGCCTTTGTTCTTCCGGACCTTCCTGCCCTGAGGAAGTAAGCCAGATTTGCCCCCTGTTACTCTGGAGATTACTTTGTCGAGTTTCTCGCCAAACAAAGATTTTCCATCAAGGGAAATCTTGCACCAATTCTGCTTTGATGCTAGATCGGCTGTTCAAGGCTTTAGCCATAAGGCCTGCTTTGCCATAACAGAGTTGCAGCATTGAATTGGCTGAACACCGGATTGTGTCAATTGCAGCTTCTCCCACGAAATCCGCCAACTTAAGCTCCTCCAGAGCTTTGATTATGTCATCTTTGGGAACGTCTTGGTGCAGGGATGTCTCAATATTTTCCGTCCAAGACCTGATGGCATTGGAAACGGATGTCAGCGCAATGGCTGGTTTGCAAGCCACCCCTGCTTCTAGATAGATGTATTGATCTAGACCTCAAAAGGAGCTATCTAGGGGATCCTTGAAAGACATTGAATCCTCCATTGGCAGCTTTACATTTTTTGCCAGACGCATCAACCACAGTCATTGAACTGAGTATCCGAATCTGCCAGTGGATACATTTTACATAAACGTGCTAGAGAAAACTCTATCAGTTTTGTTCCACTCATCCTCTATGATCTCCCCCATTAATGGGAAGAAGATTTGCTTTCTCTTGAGGAAGGAGAAATAGGTTTTTGAGTTTTGAGGAGGCTCTTCCGGGTCTTCCCAGGCAATGTCGCTCCTCACCGCTTGTACAAAGGGTTGAACCAGGGAGAAATTGAAACCAGACAGTTCTGTATCATCTGAGGACTCCTCGGATTAATCTACCGGTGGGATTTGTTTAGCTGTTTTTCCTGATGAAGGCAAAAGGAGTACTAACAGCTGATGGGCCCGAAATGTCGGGGTCCAAATCCAACACCTGGGCAGCTTGTGAAACCGGGTGAGCTGGAATCATGGCCGTCAGTTCAGAAAGAGAGTCTCTCATGGTTTGCTTAAGCAGGTCAACCACCTGCTGGCCTTCTAATTCCCGGTTAGCTGCGTAGTCCCTGAGACAGTCAGTGCAGACGAGCTTATCAGGGAGTGGAACCGCGCCACAGGCCCAACATTTTTTCCTTGACGCCCGCGGTGGAGGCGAAGGCGAATGACGACGTCTATAAGATCCTGATCTTCTGGAAGATTTGTGATGAGAAGAGCGCGGTCTTCGCTCAGGACTATCGTCATTGTCATAGCGCCTTGAGGACTTTCTGGACCGCTTTGAAGGAACAGGGCTGAAACAAACAAACAAAGTACAGATGGTCCACATACCTATTGGATATGAGAGGATCTTGGCTTTGTGACGAATGGCTCATGGTAAATAATGGGCAGGAGGATCAGCTGTAGGAAGGCGAAGTAAGAAAGCAAAAAGAAATAGAGTCTATTTGCACACCAAATTTTTAAATGAAGTCACCGCAATAGGAGTGAGATAAAAGTATAAGGCTGGCCATACACTACACAACCCCCGTCTATAGATCTCCCTCAGATCTACCAAAAACACACAATATGAGGTCAAATCTAATCACCCTCAACTTGTATGCAATCAGGCAGGCCCCTGTACCACACAGTTGAAGGCAAACCTAAAGGAAATTGAACAAGAAAATTGCATGGTGCATGGCCAGCTCCACACATACCTGTAATGCTGAAGTAATTTGGACCTCAGGGCATACACCTGATATGCAGAGCAGACCTGAGTCCAATTTGGAGCCAATATTTTAAAGCTAAAAAGGGAGAGCAGCTTAAATTAGATGGACCTACCTTATTTCTGGCAAAAAAAGAAACAAAACCAAGGCCACGGCAAGAGAGTGAGAACCCTGAAGGGTAGAACAAAAAAGCTAGAGAAAAAAACATCAGAAATAGCAAGGAAATGCCCGTTCTGCACATGTGCGGACCAGGAATAAATGTCTTAAAGGGGACATTTTTTTTTTTTTTTTTAAACCTATAAACTTTAACCACCAGGGCTCAAAAACAGTGCAGACATGGAAGCAAAAAGAAAACCTAACCTGACCAAGAAGGAAGAGAATCTGATCCTCCCGCCGTCATCACCAGCATTCGTTTTTCTGGAAATTCAGCAGACTGCGTTCCTATGAGGAAACTCTGCAAGACCCCAAAAGATCCTCAGAAGGGGTTCCCAGTCTAAAGATAAAGCTAAAGATATCTAAGCACAGTGTTCAAATGATGCAGTAGAGTATCACTGGGGTAAAGATGTCTGTGCAAAGTGTCTCAATGTATTTGTGACTCGATCTCCCTACGTGAAGCTTGACACATACACAACGACTTGACGCATACACACCGACTTGACACATACACACCGACTGGCAGGCGACCGGAGTGGTGCTGGAAAGGATGTCTGACAGCGAATGGCACAGCTCAGCCCCTCAGGCCACGGATTGGAAAGTCATACTCTGCGCGGTATGCTGTGACCTCTCTCTCCCTGTTGTGCAGAGAGGTTCGTCTTGTGTCAGGCCCAGGAGGAAAAACTTAATTTTTAACCACTCAAGCCCCGGACCATTTTGCTGGCCAAAGACCAGAGCACTTTTTGCGATTTGGCACTGCGTCGCTTTAACTGTCAATTGCGCGACATCAGACATTTTTGACACATTTTTGGGACCATTGTCATTTATACAGCAATCAGTGCTATACAAATGCACTTATTCCTGTGTAAATGACACTGGCAGTGAAGGGGTTAACCACTAGGGGACAGTGTATGGGTTAAGTGTGCCCTGGGGAGTGTTTCTAACTGTGGGGGGGCGTGGCTACGTGTGACACGTCACTGATCATAGCTCCCGATCACAGGGAGCAGAGATCAGTGACAGTGTCACTAGGCAGAACGGGGAGATGCTTGTTTACATTAGCATCTCCCCCGTTCTTCCTCTCCATGAGGCGATCGCGGGTATCCCCGATGGCACGGCGGCAAATTTAAGGGGATGTACAGGTTTTTACCCAGCCGTGCCATTCTACCGCCGTGCGCCGGTCGGGAACCGGTTAAATGATCAGTGATTTTTTTTTTTGATTTTTTTAAGTGAAAGCATAAAAATTTAAAATTCTTTTCAATATAGTGCCTGGGGGGTCCCCTTAGTCTACCTGTAAAGTGATGGCAGATCTGTACCATGTCTAGAATCTGCTGCAACAATAATTGCATTTGCAAAAAAAAATTCCGTGAAGGATTTCAGGGTTCAGTTGCTGCATCACCAAAGAGACTGGAATTGAGGGCTACCTATTAAAGAGCACCTGTCTTATAGGGAATGTAAAGAGTGTATTGATTTATATCTATTATATTATGGGCTAAAGAATACATTTTTATTTTTTACTTCTGTAGCACCCTCTAGGTAGGTAGGATTTTTTGTAAGGTAGGCAAATTTAGGCAAGCCTGGCTGACAGTCAGGCCTGTTTGCTGTTTTCATTTTGGGCTGGGAGTGACTCAGGGTAAAATTAATTTTCCCTGCAAGCTGCCTTTATTTTGCTCAGCAACAGCTGGGGAGCCAGTGTGTATGATGAGGCCACAATGTAGTGCACTGGAAACTTCTGGTGTCACTTTGACTTTGGATAGAAGTAATGGGTGCGTAAAAATTGGTCTTTGGGTGTCGTGACGCCTTCCCACCTTAACCTTATGCGGCGTACACACGGTCGGAATTTCCGATGGAAACAGTCCGATGGGAGCTTTTCATCGGATTTTCCGACCGTGTGTATGCCCAACGGTCTTTTTCTGTCGGAATTTCCGACGGACTTTGAATTGAGAACCTGTTCTAAATTTTTCCGACGGAAAACCTTTCTATCGGATTTTCCGATCGTGTGTATGCAATTCCGACACGCAAAATTCCGACGCATGCTTACTTTTGGTGAAAGCAAGAATTGGCCTTGCTGTAAAAAATTGCCGCCATTACTAGTATTAAAAAAATAAAAAAATAAAAATCCAGTATATATCCCATTGTTTGTAAAGGTTATAACGCTCACGTAAACCAATCAATATATACTTATTGGGATTTTTTTTTTTATAAAAAAATATGTAGCAAAATACATATTGGCCTAAATTTTTTTTATTGGATATGTTTTATAGCAGAATGTAAAAAATATTGTTTGTTTTTAAAAATGTTTTTATTTATAGCGCAAAAAATAAAAAACCCAGTGGTGATCAAGTACTACCAAAAGGAGGCACTATTTGTGGGGAAAAAATTATATAAATTCCATTTTTGCACAGCGCTGCATGACCGCGCAATTGTCAGTTAAATTTAACGCAGTGCCGTATCACAAAACATAGTCTGGTCATGAAGGGGGGTAAATCTTCCGGAGAGCAAGTGGTTAAGGGACATTTAACAGCGCAAATCATTTTTTTTATTATTGATGAATGAATTTAAATAAGAGAAAACAGAGTTGGTGGTAAGAAGGGACCCCCGATCTGATCACATAGAAAAGAAAAAAAAAGAAACCAAAAAAAAGAAAGAAGAAATAAAAAAAATGTCTGTCATTAGGTTACTGGTGTAGTGCACCACCTAAAGCTCAGTTGGAAATTTCAGTCCTATTTATCCCTCAGAGCACACACAGCCAGGCACACAGAATTTCCTTCATTCTTCCACTGGCTCCAAAGAACAGTCTAGGGGTTCCTTCTTGGGTTTTATTGGGCATGGGATACTGCGAAAACTGTAGAGCTGGATAACTTGAGGACTCCTCAATTTTTGGCTAGACTCACACCACCATAGGACAGCTGGTTTCTTTCCCATCAACTTCCTCCTGGCTCTCTCCAGTGAGCTTATCCAGATCCCACTTAATCTTTGGTTTTCAGCTTGTGTATTTATACTCCCCCCCCCCCCCTGGCTAAGCCTAGCTGGGACCTCAATGTCTTCCTCACAGATCCTTCCAGAAAGCTGCCCCCTTGTACAGGGGTCTCCTCCAGCTGCACTGGACCCTGAAACCCTGCTCTTCTGCCTTTAGGACCCAGTCTATTTATGGGCTCTTCCATCACCTTCTGGGCACAACTCCCTAGGGATTGGTTGGTGACCCATAAATAGTCTGAGTGACTACTCTGTTCTTCCTCCCACTATAATTGTAAAATCCTATAGAATACAGGGGGAAGTAATCAGAGCAGCAGCCTGTGAGACACTGAGCAGGCCTTAATAATCAACCTCTGCACCACTGATTATAGAGAAGCTCAACTAAATTTACTGAGCAGCCTGCTCTACACTAGGAGGGTGCTACACTGGGTTTTGTAAGTGTACACCACACAGGCGCAGGGATAGCTGCTGTCAGCTTTTAACATTTTGCACAGTACAATATGCACTCTATTCACTGAAGAAGCCACGCATGGGGGTGAAACGTGTCTGCTTTATGCATCCCCAATCCCATTCAACCAGGCAGGTTTTAATCTGATCGGTGGCTGTAAGTATCTTCTTAACACTTAAATTGAATTAAATGAGCTTTTTGTATGTGAGAGGCTTGCCGTGTCCAAAGTGGGCGTGTCTTGGAATCTCTCACTTGCATCACCAGCAGGGGTTCTCAGATCACATGTATACAAACCAAGGGGAGCGAGGTGGATGGGTTCTCTACAGCAATGTCTGGATGGAAAGATGAAGCATTGAGCAGAGGCAGGCTGCTCTTCCTGTATGCATCACAAGTAGACATGTGCAATTTGTTTAGTTACGAATTCGTTTTCCGTTCAAATTCGTTATATTCGTTATCGTACGAATGAACGAATGGTTTACTAAAAATTCGAACGAATAACAAACTATCGAAACGAACGAATATGAAAAACAGTGAAAATACGAAATAATTAAATTAGAAACAACGAAACTACGAAAGAATGAAAATCCGAAAAACAAAAACAGAAACAACGAAAATACCGAACAAATATTCAAAAATAACGAAAATCAAAATGAACGAAAAAAAATCTAAATTGCGAATATTCGGAAAAAGGAAATCAAAACAACGAAAATACGAAATAACAAAAATTCTGCTGATCGAGAATTCGAAAGAACGAATGTTAGTTCTGATTCCGAAATATTCCATCCAGAGTCCATATAGGGTGTGGTTGGGTCGGAGACACTGTGTTTTGGTGGATTTTTGAGTTAAGTTCTGACTTGTGAGAGAGAAATTCTTTGTTTCTTAAACATGTAAATAGCATACACATTACATAAAATTATGAATTATGCTCCGATTACGAATCTTCGAAAACAATGTTACGAAAGTACGAATAAATCAATCTTACGAAAGTACGAATGTAACTAAATCTACGAAAATACGAATTTCGAATCAACGAAAATTAGATTAACGGAAATACGAATCTTTTTAAATCAACGAAAATATAGCTCTTCCGAAAATACGAATGCGTCCGAATACGAATACGAAATATAACGAAAATACGAATTTCGAATAAACGAAAATTAGACTAACGGAAAAAATGATTCAACGAAAAAAATTAGACTAACGTAAAAACATGCGGCTCAGCAGCCCACTCAAATTGTAACAATACAGCCGGAAAAGGATGTACATGTGCCATGGCATTTGGGCATTGGGGCCACAACGCAACTGTGAGCAGAACGCTTGGCTTGCAGTTCCAGTGTGATCCCACAGTGTAAAACTGCTGTTTAACCACTTCAGCCCTAGAAGGATTTACCCCTTAATGGCCAAGCCATTTTTTTGCGATACGGCCTTGTGTCGCTTTTACTGACAATTGCGCGGGCGTGTGACACTGTACGCAAAAAAAAAAAAATCATGCCCTTTTTTCCCACAAATAGAGCTTTTTTTGGTGGTATATCACCTCTGTGGTTTTTATTTTTTTACGCTATAAACAAAAAAATAGCAACACTTTTGAAAAAAGAACTACATTTTTTACTTTCTGCTATAAAACCTTTAAAAACAAATCGCACATGTGGTGCGCCCTGAGGTCATATTCACAGTAATCTCTACCAACCAATCAACAAGCAGAAATCATGTGCTGTAACCTCTAGAAACTAACCAGTGAGCCGTAATGTGTGCTGTAACCTCTAGCAACCAGTCAGTGAGCAGTAGTGATACACTGTAACCTCTAGCAACCAGTCAGTGAGTGGTAATGATACACAGTAACCTCTGGCAACCAATCGCAATAGCTTTCTGATCTGATTCAGTAAACAGATTTTGAGTCTAGCTGCTATTTATTGTATGTCTCAGAGCAGGTGGAGAGCGAAACTGCATGGGGGGGGGGCCCAAGAAAAGTTTTGCCCAGGGTCCAATCAATATTAAAGACGGCCCTGCGTCTTCTGTTGAACTTTTCTTTACAGTTCATTGGGGTACCTTTACAATGAATGGCACAACAACGCACTTTACATAGAGCAGGTGCATTGCCATGCGTTGTATAAATGCATCTTTTGTCATCAATGGATCCTCTCTGTGCATGGAAGAGGCCTTCACCTGGAATATTCAGTGACTCATCCTATCTTATTCTGGGAATTGTGAACCTCGGCTGTTCTGGATCTGTGATATCTCCAAGACTGCGGCGGGCGGATGGACTATGTGTGAGATTCGGCCTCTGTGGAGTGTTTTTCGCCTTCGCTAATCAGCAGCCAAATATAGCTGGATCATGGCAGTCAGACAGCCCATGGCAGCTGTCCAGTTGCTGGAGTTCTGTCTCTACTCATCTCTCCTCGCTGATCCTATCTCCATACACAGGCAGGTGTGAGAGCTCCAGGCTGGGAATAGGGATCACACGCACCTACGTGAAGGATTTCAGGGTTCAGTTGCTGCATCACCAAAGAGACTGGAATTGAGGGCTACCTATTAAAGAGCACCTGTCTTATAGGGAATAAGAGAGTGTATTGATTTATATCTATTATATTATGGGCTAAAGAATCCATTTTTCGTTCTTTCTTCTGTAGCACCCTCTAGGTAGGTAGGATTTTTTGTAAGGTAGGCAAATTTAGGTAAGCCTGGCTGACAGTCAGGCCTGTTTGCTGTTTTCATTCTGGGCTGGGAGTGGCTCAGGGTAGCAGCTGGTGACTCACAGGCAGCATCATTGAGACCTCCCTCTTCTTTCTTGAAGATTCTAGAAAGAGAGGAGGAGAGGAGAGTTGGAGCTGCCTGGGGTATGCTAAGGAGCCCTGACCAATCCCCAACCTGGATTGGCAGGGGACAGGACTCCTTAAATACCCAGGGTTTGCCCAGCTGGGGAGGAGTTGGAGTTGTTCAGAGCTTGGAGATGGAATGCTAGGCTTTCAGGGCCTTTGAGGGAGCCCCCCAGTCTGGGGGGGGGTGACCTTGGGCCTTGAGCTCGGGTGCAGACAGAGCTCTTCAAGAAATCGTGAAGGTGTTTTGGACAGGCGGCACAGAAGGTGCAAGCGAGGACAGCAGGAGAAAGCATTTCCGGGCAAGTCTCCAAGGAGAGGCACAACTGGTCACAGCCAGGAGGGCTGGTGAGTGACATGCACAGTCAATAAAACATAAAAACAAGCACATTGACTGTTTTCTGTCTTGGAGTGTCTGAGAGGTGAATGCCGGGCTGGGCAGAGTGACAGGTGGGCCACATCACTTAGAAGCCCCTACAGGGGTACCGCTACATTTGGGGGCTCGTTCCAGGATCACCTGTTCACAGGTAACCTGCCAGCCATTGCCCCTAGCAACCAAAGTTGATGGAGCTGGGGAACTGTGCTTTGTTCCACCACCGTTGAGGAATTGAACCCAGGGTAAGGACTTATGCGCTCTGCCTGCTTTTCAGTACTACAGTAACGAGTGCCGTTGCCCATACCAACCAGCAGGAGCCGTTTGCCAGTTATTGCTACCTGCTTACCCAGTTGCCCTTACCGTTGCCGGTGCTGGGATGGACACTTGTGCCAATCCTGCAACCAAGGAACTGTTCCATTGTGTGCTGTCACCCGTGCCAACCACGCCGGGTAACCACACCAATGGATTACAAATACATCCAGCATTCTGATATTAATGGATGTTCTACCTTGGATTACTAATTTATGTCCAGTGTTCTGCTAATGCTGGACATCTTGAACTTATGCTTCAAACTCCTGCTTTAACAGTAAAGTATGCCTGGAGGTGAACGCTGGGCTGGGCAGGGTGGCAGGTGGGCCACATGACTTAGCAGCCCCTAAGGGGGTACCGCTACACTTCTAAATGACTTTCTTTTTCTTGCTACAAAGTTACAATGTACAGTACAATCTATACGCACATATGCACACACAGAGAACCGGCATGAATGAACCTTATTTTTGTTTTACATTTGTAGCAAGGTCCCAGGCCTCCTTCAGTCTAATGAGGAACTCCAGGGCCAGGAGCTGCTGACATCCTTCTGTATAGAGTGGGTTGCAAGGCATAGTGGGTGTAATGCAAAATAGATTCATGGGCGCCAGACACTTCTTGAATGCAAAGAGATTTTATTTCTCTTGAACAGAACTGTGGGAGAGAGGGTTTAGGGCTAGGACACCCTTATGCCGCGTACACACGACCAGACTTTTGGACGGACTAGGTCCGACGGTCTTTCCGACGGACTTTCGGCAAAGTTCCGATGGACTTTCCGAATGAACGGACTTGGCCACACACAATCACACTAAAGTCTGACGGATTCGAACGTGATGACGTACGACCGGACTAGAATAATGAAGTTCGTAGCCAGTAGCCAATAGCTGCCCTTGTGTCGTTGTTTGTCCGTCGGACTAGCATACATACAAGCGGATTTCTCGATAGGAACTGGGTCTGGTGGAAATTTGAAACATTTCTAAAGTCCGTCAGATTTTTCGACAGCAAAAGTCCGATGGAGCCCACACACGATCAAATTGTCCGACGGATTTGTTCCATCAGACCTTTACTGTCAAAGTCCGCTCGTGTGTACGCGGTATTAGGTACAGTATTTGCAATGTTAATTAGCAGACTCCGAGACTTCCACAGGTAGACAGCCATGCAGTGAAAGGCATCCAGCAAGACACCACATCTGCATGTGTAGGAATGCTGTCTCCTATGGCAAAATTCTTAGAACAGTTCCTAACACAAGTTATAACAAATTCCTTTACTTTTCTACAATCACTTCTTGCAGTTTCTCAACCCACTGGGCTCCCAGTCTCTCTCTCTAGCCTTGCTACTTCACTGCCACTGAATCCCTTGAGCTCCTCCAATCTTCACTTTAGTATCTTCCTCAAGCGTCACCTGCTGGGTCCCTAGCTTGGCACTCCAGATACTTCTCAAGCTTCAACCCATTGGCCTGCTTGGTCTCTGGCTTGACACACAAGGCTGCTCTGCAAACGTCACCTCGGCTGGCTGGGTCCCTGGCTTGACACCTGCTGAAGTTTCCCAATTCTTCACCGTCCGAGGTTGGTGAGAATACTGCTCCAGTACTTGCTTCAGCTACATACTGTGGTCCCTGGTAATAAGGTGGTTGGCCCCTTAGTGGCGTCAGCTTCCCCTCTAACTCCGACCACGACAGGTTCTCCGGCCGGCAGAACCGTCACTTCTGGTTGGAGTACAAGCCACAGTCCCAACCCTGCGCTGCTCTCTTGCTTCTGGATAGGCCCTCAGACAGCCTAGCAGCCAGATGTGCCTGGGATAGGCCCAAACTCGGGCCTAGCAGCCGGGCAATACAACACACATCCACCGAGACAGCCGTCTATAACTGTGTAAATTTGCTGTCCCCTCGAAACAACTCAACTCTCAGCCATTAATGTCTAAACCGCTGGCAACAAAAGTGAGTACACCCCTAAGTGAAAATATCCAAATTGGGCCCAATTAGCCATTTTCCCTCCCTGGTGTCATGTGGCTCGTTATGCTCGTACACACGAGTGGAATTTCCGTCAGAAAAATCTTGGATGGTTTTGGCTTGGCTTGCATACACACGGTCACACAAAAGTTCTCTGAACTTTGACCATCAAGAAAGCTGTGATGTACAACACTACGACGAGCCGAGAAAATGAAGTTCAATGCTTCCGAGCATGCGTCAAATTGTTCCCGAGCATGCGTAGGAATTTTGCATGTCGGAATTTGTACAGACGATCGGAATTTGCGATAGGAACTTTTTCCGACCGAAAAATAGAGAACCTGCTCTCAATCTTTTGCTGTCTGGAATTTATAACTTTATGCTACAGGTAAGCCTATATTATGGCTTACCTGTAGCTACCAAGGATACCTGTACTGTTTAGGAGATTTCCCCCGGTGTCTGCATGTGCCGAAGTGATCGGCAACATGCGCACTGAAGCAACGGCACGTCATGCCGTCGCTTCAGTTAGATGTGCTGTTACCGCCGGCTCCCACGTGCATGTGCGGGAGTGACGTCATTGTGGCTCCGGCCAATCACAGCGCTGGAGCCGCGATACCCAGAAGTAAGCTCCAGGAGAGATGTCCGCGGCCGGAGGGGGGGGTTGAGGATGGCTACGGGCGCATCGATGTAAGGTAAGTAATACATAATGAGCTAGTATGCTATGCATACTAGCTCATTATGCCTTTGTCTTGCAGGATTTTTTTTTTTTTTTTAAGGGTTTACAACCACTTTAAGGCAGTGCTGGAAAATGATGGGGGTCACACAAAATATTGACACTTTGGGCCCAATTTGGACATTTTCACTTAGGGGTGTACTCACTTTTATTGCCAGCGGTTTAGACACTAATGGCTGCATGTTGAGTTATTTTGAGGGGACAGCAAATTTACACTGTTATACAAGCTGTACACTCACTACTTTACATTGTAACAAAGTGTCATTTCTTCAGTGTTGTCACATGAAAAGATATTTACAAAAATGTGAGGGGTGTACTCACTTTTGTGCGATACTGTATGTGAGAGTTTACATTCACTTTAAGTCTTCAGTCCTTTCCCTAGAGATCTCTTGAGAGTCAGCCGGGTGGGCTGGTGTAAAGGGGCAGATGCAGCTAGGTGGGTTGGCGTTGCCTGAAAAAGTGGTTCTGGGCTCAGTCACCACAGGCAGGAAGTTATGTGAAAGTTTAAGCTGTGTCACTCCAAAGCTACTGTTAAGGGACTGCGAGTTCCGGCCTGTAATGGGCTATTGCTGAGCTGACGATCGGGCCCATCAGATCCCCTCAAGGAGCGAGATAATAGAAACTAAGTGGAGGAGAAGAAACCTAGTGTGTGCAGGTGGCTGAAGAAGTGGAGACTGTATATTAGGACTGTATATTGGAGGTTGTCCCTCAAGTTGTTGAAGTCAAGTGGGGATCCCATAATCTCCCATCGCTATCCAAGTCGAAACCCCCCAATAAAACGTAAAAACAAACCCACAGGCTGTTTTCTGTCTCTGGGGTACTGGTGAAGATTCGGTGTGCCTGGCTGTGGGGGAACCCTTCTATCTGCAGCTCCTATGTGGGGTGTTCTACACACAGAAGAATATGCTTTGTTCATTAGACATGTGCAATTCGTTTAGTTCCAAATTCATTTTTTAACGAATTTTGACAAAATTATTAATTTCCGAATTTCTCAAATTTTCGGAAATTCGGAAATTCGTTACATTCACAAACAGCCAAATTTGAAAGGAAATTCCAATACCTATAATTTAATAGTTAGTTATTATTTCGAATTTTACCGATTTTCTTTCTTTTTTTCAGATTTTCAAATTAGAAAATTCGGAAATGCAAAATTCGGAAATTCAAAATTCGGAAATTCAAAATTCAAAAATCTGGAAATTCGGAATTCGGAAATTCGGAATTCAAAAATCTGGAAATTCGGAATTCGGAAATTCAAAAATCTGGAAATTCAGAATTCGGAAATTCGGAAATTCGGAATTCAAAAATCTGGAAATTCGGAATTCGGAAATTCAAAAATCTGGAAATTCGGAATTCGGAAATTCGAAATTCGGAAATTCAAAATTCAAAAATTTGGAAATTCGGAATTCGGAAATTCAAAAATTCGGAATTTAAAAATCTGGAAATTTGGAATTTGGAAATTTCGGAATTCAAAAATCCCGCAATTCAAAAATCCGGAAATTCAGAAATTCGGAATTCAAAAATTTGGAAATTCGGAATTCAAAAATTCGGAAATTCAGAATTCAAAAATTCGGAAATTTTACAATTCGGAAATTTTACAATTCGGAAATTCAGAATTCAAAAATCTGGAAATTCGGAAATTTATTTATCATAAATCCCGCAATTCGGAAATTTGAAAATTTAGGAAAATTTGAAAATTCTAATTTTTGGGTTTCCGAATTTTCAAATTTCTGAAAAAAGCAAAGAAACAAATGAAAAAAAAATGAACACATTTTTTGTCAGTGAATGTCTTATTGTTCATCACCGCGTTTCTAGAAGAGTCATCAGGTATGTTCTGTACTTGCTGAAAATGTTCTTAGCCTAAAAAAAATCAAACTAAAGCAGCCAACACCTCTTAAGCCCCATACACACGGTCGGATTTTTGCATGGATTCTGTCCGATCGGACAATGTTGTTAAAAAATCAGACCGTGTGTATGCACCATCGGACAGTGTACGTCGGATTGTCCGACGGAGAAAGTCCTATCTCCTGCTGGATAGATTTTCCGACAACACGGTCCGATCACACCAAATCCGATCGTGTGTACGGTTGTCCGGACAAAGTGCTACGCATGCTCAGATCACATTACAAGACCAAAGCTATTGGCTACTAGCCTCTACGTAGTCCCGTCGTAGGCAACAAACGTCACCACGTTCAGAATGATCGGATTTTCCGACAACTTTGTCCGACCGTGTGTACGCAAAACCAACATCAGACAAAGTATGACGGACATGATCCGACGGACCTGGTCCTCGGATAATCCGCGCGTGTGTATGGGGCTTAAGAACTGGTAAGCTGCATTATATCAATGTTTGCTTTTGGGTTTAGATATCTTTTTAAATGTGTTATGCCGCATACACACGGTCGGAATTTCCGATGGAAACAGTCCGATGGGAGCTTTTTATCGGATTTTCCGACCGTGTGTATGCCCATCGGTCTTCTGTCGGCATTTCTGACGGACTTTGGATTGAGAGCCTGTTCTTAATTTTTCAGACGGAAAACCTTTCTATCGGATTTTTCGATCCTGTGTATGTAATTCCGACACGCAAAATTCCGACGCATGCTCGGAAGCATTAAACTTCCCTTTTATAGTGGCGTCAAACGTGTTCTATGTCACGTTGTTATTGACCGTCAGAATGTGGTGTGATCGTGTGTAGGCAACACAGTTTGAGCAAAATTCCGTCGGAATTCCGACGGGAAAACCATCAGAGCTTTTTCCGACAAGAATTACGACCGTGTGTACGCGGCATTAGGAAGAGCTTAGAGGCTCGGTAAACACTTTATATTCATAACTTTTTGGGGGGCCAAAAGCTCAGCACCAAAAAACGCTGAACTCTCGTCACTAAACCGCTTCGCACCAACTTCTCCAGAGGTCAGAAGTAAATGGGCGGTTTGTGTTGAGAAATAGAAAACCCTTTTAATTTAAGAACAGATCTGTTGAGGGGAAAACTAAAGGGGGCATTTATTTTTAAAACATATATATTAAATGTCTGATCCCCTCTCTGACGGCACAAGGGCCCAGAAATTGTAGGCTCCACTGTACTATGCTGTTTATTTCTTAGACGTATTTACAATGAAGGCATAAGAGCCCAAATTGACACGGCAGGAATGTTATGTCTGACATCTTTCAAGCTATAATTATTCGCCCGGGATGTTTAATCACTTTGTTTATGAACAAAGCCTGAGACTTACCGGTAAACGCACCTTGCGGCAGAGAAAACACCGATCTTAGACACTTGACCTGCTTTAAAAAAAGTAAATTAAAGAGCAGCCATTAATACCGCTATAGGCAGAGCCGCGGTTGTATGAGGCTGGAAGGTGGAAACGGCAAACAGCAAATATGTTTTTTATGTAACAGTTAGGAAAGGTTATGTCATCTCCTATTGTGGCTGTCAAATAAAGACAAGGTGCAAGCAGGGACAAGGTATTGGTCATAGCGCCCAAAAAACGCACATTCTGCTGCGTTTTACAAGCTAAAGAGTAAGTAGTAAACTTAAAAATAAATAAAAAAATCTTTCCCCCTGCAAGGTAAAGCCATAATGCTGCCCAAATGTGAAAGCCCGTGCGCTTTCACGCTGGGGCGGTGCGTTAGAAAAAGTCCTGTAAGCAGCATCTTCGGGGCGGTTTAAGGGAGCGCTGTATACACCGCTCCCATAAAGCCCCTGCCCACTGCAATGAATGGGCAACACTTCCAAAGCACGCAATACGGGAGTTAAAAGCGCCCTGCTAGCGTCCGAAAATCGCAGTTTAAACAGCGGTAAAGCACCGCTAAAACAAGCAGCGCTTTACCGCTAACGCACAGCGTGAAAGGGGTCTAACTTTATATGATGAAAATTGCATAAACATAGATTAACTGAATGGGTAGCAAAAGGTAGATATTGGCTCACTGGATTTCCCACAGGATCAAAGGGTATTGTTTGCACAGATATAACCAGATGCTTTTATTAATATATTTAACCGCTTGCCGAGCAGCGCACGATGATATACGTCGGCACAATGGCACGGCTGCGCAAATGGGCGTACAGGTACATCCCATTTAAGACGCGGCATTGTGGGCGAACACGTGCTTCGTGACCGTGCCGCGGTTCCCGTGAACTTGATGTCCGCCGGTGTCCCGTGATCGTGTCACCGTGATCAAGGCATTTGTTTACCGTGACTGCCGCCCCTCTCTGCCAATCCCTTCACTGGCTTCCCCTACCCCACCGTGTAAAATTCAAAATGCTAACCATAACATACAAAGCCATCCACAACATCGCCCCCATCTACATCACCAACCTCATCTGCAGATATCACCCAAATCGTCCCCTCCGCTCCTCCCAGGACCTCCTGCTCTCTAGCTCCCTTGTTACCTCCTCTCATGCTCGCCTTCAGGACTTCTCCAGAGCCTCTCCCATCCTCTGGAACTCCCTGCCCCAGTATGTCTGATCAGCCCCTAACCTGTCCACCTTTAAGAGATCCCTGAAAACTCATTTATTCAGGGAAGCCTATCCCACACCCACCTAGCAACAACTGTCTCCGAGCCACCCCCATCAAATCATTCTCTGCAGCTATTAACTTTTGTACCACCACCCCCTCCGGACCCTCCTGTACCTTTTGTATTGAACTGTACTGTACTCGTGTTGTCCCCCCTATACATTGTAAAGCGCTGCGTAAACTGTTGGCGCTATATAAATCGTGTATAATAATATAATAATAATTTCCCCGTTCTGCCTAGTGACATGACAGGGATCTACTGCTCCCTGTGTAGCTCACCCCCCCCCCCACAGTTAGAATCACTCCCTAGGACACAGTTAACCCCTTGATCGCCCCTAGTGTTTAACCCCTTCCCTACCAGTGTCATTTATACAGTAATCAGTGCATTTTTATAGCACTGATCGCTTTATAAATGACAATGGTCCCGAATAGTGTCAAAAGTGTCCGATTTGTCTACCATAATGTCGCAGTCCTGATAAAAATGGCAGATCGCCACCATTATTAATAAAAAAACATTAATTCTAAAAATGCCATAAATCTATCCCCTGTTTTGTAGACGCTATAACTTTTGTGCAAACCAATCAATATACGCTTATTGTGATTTTTTATTTTTTTTTACCAAAATGATGTAGAAGAATATATATATATATATAAACTGAGGAAAAAATATAATATAATAATATAGTAATATAGTAATAATAGTAATAAAATATTAATAATTTTAATTAAAAATTATTTTTTTTATATTTTTTGGGACATTTATTATAGCAAAAAGTAAAATATATAGCTTTTTTTTTTTCAAAATGTTCTTTTTTTGTTTATAGCGCAAAAAAAAAAAAAAAAAACGCAGAGGTGATCAAATACCCGCAAAAGAAAGCTCTATTTGTGGGAAAAAAAAGGACGTCAATTTTGTTTGGTCGCAACTTCGCACGACTGCGCAATTGTCAGCTAAAGCGACGCAGTGCCGAATCGCAAAAAGTGCTCTGGTCAGGAAGGGGGTAAAATCTTCTGGGGCTGAAGCGATTAACAGACCAAAAGAGAACAAATAAGAGCGGTTTATTGGCGAGGGTTACATACACTTTCATTTTGTCTTGCCTGTTGAGGCATTTACATGGAAAAAGTTCACCAAAAAAATTCACTGAAATCTCCAGATTTTAACAAAAATTTTCAGGAAAATAAAAAGTTTCTTCCATCTTCTGTAGGAACAATGGAGAGCTTTTTTTATTTTTTTAATCTAATTTCTTCATAAATATTGATTGGCGAATGGCATGCTTATCAGTGACCGCGCATGCCGCTGATCTGCAGATAAGGATTGTAGAATGTTTCATGTATATCTGTAGTAACAGCAAAGCCTCTCACTCGGCTCGATCCGTCAGGACAGGGGAACGATCTGAAATTGGAAGTGAGGTCTCTGTGCCTGCTATGATGTAAGCATATTACTGATTATGAAGAACTGAAGACATTCCTCTGGGGATAGAAGGCTTCCAACAAATACATATGTGTATACTTTACAATACTCTGCAAAGGAAGGTCATTTTCAATCATGTTATAAATCACGGAATACTGAAACCCATTTTTTCGTCTTAAAAGGAAAGTTCATAATCATTTATTGGTCCTTGACTAAAATTAAGAGAGACAACAATTCACTGCACTGCGAAGAATAAAAGGCCCTTGGGCTGCCCACCAAGAGCTCAATGCTTCTGACTTCCAACATTGCTGGATATTCTCGAGCTGCTTCTCTTTCTCTTAAAACTGAACTTAAAGTGGTGGTGCACGCAAAAAAAAAATCATCATTAAAATTCCTAAAAAAAAAAAAACATTTGGATTTTTTTTTTTTTTTTTAACTCACCTCTAAATGCCTGTTGCTAGGGGGTCCCTCGTAGTCTGCCTCCTTCAGTGCCCGGGCTGGTGACATCACTTCCCCTCAGCGCAGGAATGGCTCAGCTCTGCCCCCTCCCTCCTGTCAGTCATCTGGGACACGTGACAGGTCGCAGGTGACTTTTTTCCACCCGAACTCCGCCGGACCCAGTTCCTATCGAGAAATCTGCTCGTCTGTGTGCTAGTCCGACGGACGAAAACCGACGCTAGGGCAGCTATTGGATACTGGCTATGAACTTCCTTATTCTAGTCCGGTCATAGTCATCACGTTCGATTCCGTCGGACTTTGGTGTGATTGTGTGTGGCCAAGTCCATTCGTTCGGAAAGTCCGTTGGAAGTCCGCCGAAAGTCCGTCGGAAAAACCTTTGGACCTAGTCTGCCGGGAAGTCTGGTCGTGTGTACGCAGAATTACAGGTCTTGTCCTTCCCAACACCATGTGACTGGACAGTGAAAGGAGAAGCAGCAGACTGATGAGCTCATCTCTCTGCTCTCACCTCCTTATTAGCACATGAGCACTGCAGCACAATTGATTGGCTTATTCCTTTCACCAGTCTGTGCTTGGCTGTACAAGGGTTGCAAGACTCTGATGCCAAGGCTTGCACTCTGAATACATTTTAAAGTGAAAGTGATCCCTCCTTATCCTTTACAGCCAAGGAAGGCACCATCTTACTTAAGCCTCGTACACACGATCGGAATGTTGGCCAACAAAACCGTGGACTTTTGTCAAAAGGGCATTACATTCACACGGCACACAATTGTTGGCCAACAATCACAAACGTAGTGACGTACTACATGGTTTTTCAGCTCTTTAGCGCCACCCTTTGGGCTCCTTCTGCTAATTTTGTGTTAGTAGAAGTTTGGTGAGTGTTGATTCGCGCTTTTCAGTTCACACTTTTCATTTCATACTTTTCAGTTTGTTTCTGAACGGCCGTTCGTCAACCAGCCATGTTGCGGAATCGGAGGAGATAACGTGTTATTTATTATTGGCCTTGGAGTTATTGCTTTGACATTATTTTTTGGTTGAATAATAATGATTTGATTTGGTATATTTTCTATATTTTTGGATGCATAGAATGCACTTTTTGGTTAAGTTCTATTGGCAGATAGCATGTCTAATTTTATTTGTTTTCTTTTTTTAATGCACAATAAAAAGATTGTGGAGAATAATACTTGGCTATGTGTTTTACTTCTTATGACAGTATGGGAGTCAGCAGTTAAATTACAATGTAAAATTAACAAGGGACACCAACATAGTTGTATATTTGATCTTAAAAACTACAGGATAATGGTGTTGTAGTAACTTGTCCAAATAAAAAATAAAAAAAACATAAAAATATTATTCTTGATATCACTGATGAAGTCACGAGACAGTGACGTAACCGGTAGGGATTGACCTGATTGGATGAGACCGGAGGATACCGGAAGTGATGTATAACTGGCGCTGCTCGCCTGTGTATGCTGGATTTTATTTGTTTTGATGTAAGGATGCAAATCGTTTTTAAATAAACTTGTTTTATCCAAACATACTTCACTATTGGGCTCCCCCCCCCACCCTTCTTCTCTTACCCTTCATTCTCATCATATGAGAGGATTGCAGTACCGATCGAATTGGCCATATTCCCTGGGACCGAGTGGAGGAGAGGAGTTTGGACTAAGCTACTAACATTCTCAGTGCCCTGAATCACTGGCCCGAAGGTGAGAGGCTAGGGAGCACCAGTTGGGGATTTATATGCTTGCACCTATCTGCTGCCTTTTCGGGATTAAGCTTCATGTCACCATACCCACCCACCCAGACTTAGACGGGCTATATAGGACGTCGGTGGGATTTACGGACATTTTATTTATTGCCATTTCATCCACTCCAGTGCATGGACACTATTAATTATTATTACTGTTATCACTATTTGCTATCATGAACATTGATTTACTCACGGGACTTTTTCACTGATTTCTATCATAGTCACTCACACCATTTTTCGCAATTATTATTTATTGCCCAATTTTATGTATAATCCTTTTATGCATTTCTATGGTTGACTTTGATAGGTTGACTTTCGTTGAATATTTTTATATCACTATATCACCATCATTCACTTTATATGCACTTTAGCGCTAAGCGCAGTTTCCACTTGGTTTTGTATATTTATGTGATTATATTTATTAATATATTATTTTATTTAGTACCACGGTTTATAGCGCAGAATCATCTATATCTTGTTGATTTGGTATATTTTCTATATTTTTGGATGCATAGAATGCACTTTTTGGTTAAGTTCTATTGGCAGATAACATGTCTAATTTTATTTGTTTTCTTTTTTTTAATGCACAATAAAAAGATTGTGGAGAATAATACTTGGCTGTGTGTTTTACTTCTTATGACAGTTTGGGAGTCGGCAGTTAAATTACAATGTAAAATTAACAAGGGACACCAACCTAGTTGTATATTTGATCTTAAAAACTACAGGATAATGGTGTTGTAGTAACTTGTCCAAATAAAAAATAAAAAAACATAATAATATTATTCTTGATATCACTAGAAAAAAAAAAAGCCTTTGAAAATTTGTTTGCAATAACTCCATCAGTATCACCAGCAAAGCAGCTTCATTATTATCCCATTAAAGAAGAAGAGAATTGTGCGCTGCATTTCGACATTTCATAATTTGCCGCGTTACGAATGTTAATTCTCCATTACGAACGCTAGTTTACAAGACCGACCGCTTCTGGCTTGTCCTTGCTTCCGAGCATGCGTGTTTGTACTTTGGACTTTTGTCTGACGGACAACAAATGTTCTATGGAGCATACACACGGTCAGACTTTCCGACAACAAGCTCACATCCAACATTTGTTGTCAGAAAATCCCATTGTGTGTACAGGGCATTAGAGTTCCCTTCACTGGAACTAAGGGGTCAAGCCCAACCCATGAAAAGCAACCTCACACCCTAATCCCCCCTCCACCAAATGATTTGGAAAGGTGGCCCAATACTTTTGGCAATATAGTGTGGATGAGCGAGTTTGGGGTGGAGGAACTTGACTGGCCTGACCTCAACCCAAAAGAACATCTTTTGTATAAATTTGTCCACATCAGTGTCTGATCTCACAAATGTGATTCTGGAAGAATGGTCAAACATTCCCATAGACACCCTCCTAAACCTTGTGGACGGCCTTCTCAGAAGAGTTTAAGCTGTTATAGCTGCAAAGGGTGGGCCAACTCAATATTGAACCCTACGGACTAATACCCCGTACACACGGTCGGATTTTCCGACAGAAAATGTCCAATTGGACCATGTTGTCGGAAAATCCGCCCCTGTGTGGGCTCCAGCGGCCTTTTTCCGTCGGAATTTCCGACGGACAAAATTTGAGATCCTGCTCTCAAATTTTCCGACAACAAAATCCGATCTGACTTTTTCCGATCGTGTGTAGAGAATTCCGACGGACAAAGTGCCACGCATGGTCAGATCAAATTACGAGACCAAGTCTATTGGCTACTAGCCTCTACGTAGTTCCGTCATATGCAACGAACGTCACCACGTTCAGAATGATCGGATTTTCTGACAACTTTGTCTGACCGTGTGTATGCAACACCAGTGTCAGAAAAAATCTGACGGATTTTGTGGTCGGAATTTTCGACCGTGTGTACAGGGCTTAAGACTGGGATGCCATTAAAGTTCATGTGCGTGTAAAGGCAGGCGTCCCAATACTTTTGGTAATATAGGGCATCTTTTAACAGACCTAAGACCCCTTTCACACTGGGGTGTATTTCAGGCATTTTTTCAGGCGCATTAGCGCTTGTAAAGCACCTGAAAGAAGCCGCAACTGCAATCCCAATGTGAAAGCCCAAGTGCTTTCACACTGAGACCCCTTTCTCACTATGGCATTTTTCAGGCGCTTTAGCGTTAAAATAAGCGCCTGTAAAGCGCCTGAAAGCTGCAACTGCAATCCCAATGTGAAAGCCCGAGTGCTTTCACACTGAGGCGCTGCGCTGGCAGGGCGTCAGAAAAAGTCCTGCAAGAAACTTCTTTGCAGCGCTTTTGGAGCGGTGAATACACCGCTCCTAAAGCGCATCTTTCCATTGAAATCAATGGGAAGCGTCTGAAAAACGCCTGAAAAATGCCTGAAAAGCGCTTGTAGCAGTAGCGCTTTGTGGGCGCTTTTAACCCTTTTTTGGCCACTAGCAGGGGTTAAAAGCGACCCACTAGCCCTCGAAAAGCGCTGGTAAAGCGCCGCTAGTTTAAGCGGCGATTTACGAGCGTTTTTCGGGCGCTGGCAGTGTGAAAGGGCTCTTAAAGCACTTGAGTTTTCACATTGGAATTGCAGATGAGGCTTCTTTCAAGCGTTTTACAGGCGCTTTTTTTAACGCTAAAGCGCCTGAAAATGCCTGAAAAACGCCCCAGTGTGAAAGGGGCAAAAAGAGAAGCTCATTGTTGTGGTTAACATAGACTTTATGTCACTGCACTGGTTACAAATATTTGTTTTGTTTGCGTCCGGCGACATTGGCCACATGGCGCCGAGGGAAAGGTTTTGTCAGGATGCAGAAGAAATTTGGTTATGAAACTCAGGAACGGTATCATAGTTCATGTAGTCTAAAATGGGCTCATTAAGTCATAAAAAGGCAATTTGCATAATTACAGAAAGGGGGAAAAGCTGATTTGGTGAAGCACTAAGTAGCCGATGAAAACAAACAGAGCCCCTGGTCTAGCTTTGAACCACGGGGTAGGTGAACGGGATGAGATCACCGAGACCCAGGTGCAGGAACAAAAATAAACATCTTGAAATTGTCAATGTGCTCGCCCTGCGTTCCTCCATGTATTGCAAGTAACCTTATAATGTCATATGAAACCTGGCAAGGGATACCTCATCATCGCTCCGAGAGAGGATCAAGTCATTGGAATCCAGACGATGCTAAACAATGCAGGCTTGGCTGACACTGAGCAGATTAATGATCCAAGTTATTCTATGATAGGTTTAACAGTCTACACTGGCTGACTTGGCGCTTCGCTGTGCACCTGGAGCTGCGCTTTTCTCTCCTCAACCGTTATTTGTAGATTTTTACAGTAATAAGACCCTGACCCCCAAGCATATATATATATATACCATAAGGCTACTTGCAGACTGAGGTGCTGGGCGGTTAGACATGTGCAATTCGTTTCGTTTTTTTTCGTTCATTCGTTATCGTACGAATGAATGAACGATTTGCTAAAAAATTTTAACAAATAACGAATCGTTCGAATCGAACGAATCCGAAAAACAACGAAAATCCGAAAAAAACTAATTAGAAACAAAGAATCTACGAAAGAAGAAAATCCGAAAAACGAAAACAGGAACAACGAAAATCAAAATGAACGAAAAAAATTCGTACATTCGTAACTTTTTTTTTTTTTGTTGAATTGGTAATTTTCCGTGTCCCTTACAATGGCGCTGCTTAACGTGCTTCGAATGGATTGAACGAAAAAATTCGTAACTTTTTTTTTCGATTCGTAATTTTCCGTGTCTCTTAAAATGTAATAATAGCATACACATTACATAAAATTATGAATTATGCTCCGATTACGAATCTACAAATGTTACGAATGTTACGAAAGTACGAATAAATACGAATGCGTCCGAATTTCGAATAAACGAAAATTAAACTAACGGAAAAACGAATCAACGAAAAAATAACTCTTACGAAAATACGAATCGCTACGAACACCGACGACTTACAAATTTACGAATCGTTACGAATACGAACACCGACGACTTACGAATCAACGGAAACGAAAAAACGAAATGAAAATAAACAAATTTTTTTGTTGTGCACATGTCTACTGGCGGTAAAGCGGCGCTATATTTAGCGCGCTTTACCGTAGTTTTAGCGGCACTTTTCGAGCGGCCGAAAAAGGGTTTGGATGCGGCTTGCAGGACATTTTTCAGCGTCCTGCAAGCGCACAGCTCCACCGCCCTCGGGCTTTCACACTGGAGACACAGCAGCAGCTGTTTAAAGGCGCTTTGCAGGCGCTATTTTTAGAACTTTAGCGCCTGCAAAGCGCCTCAGTGTGAAAGGGGCCTTAGAAACATGATAAAGGGGATGTCAAAAAAAGTATATACCCAAAGAGCAAAGAATGGAGTTTTAAGGTGCAAGAAAATCAATCAAAATCAAATTTACAAAAAATTGTTTTTTTTTTTTAATTACATAGATAGTATAAAATTATTTGTAAAATTAGGGCCAAAACAGCCCAATGGTCAAATACAAAAAAAAAAAATAATTCTTTGTTTCTGTTAAAATTTATTTCAGAGTATTGGCAGAGTATTGGCAAAGTATTGGCAGAGTATTGGCAGAGTATTGCAGAGTATTACATAGTATTGGCAGAGTATTGGCAGAGTATTGCATAGTATTGGCATAGTATTGACAGAGTATTGCATACTATGGCAGAGTACTGGCATAGTATGGGCACTGAGCAGCGCTGTAGTCCCACGTTGAAGGGGGCTCCCAGATTCCGATAAGCCCCCCGCCCGCAGACCCCGACAGCCACTGGGCAAGGGTTGTCGGGAAGAGGCCCTTGTCCTCATCAACATGGAGACAAGGTGCTTTGGGGTGGGGGGCGCAGGGCCCCCCCTGCCCCAAAGCACCAACACCCCCATGTTGAGGGCGTGCGGCCTGGTACGGTTCAGGAGGGGGGCGGTGTTCGCCCCCTTTCCTTACCTACCGGGCTGTGTGCTCGGATAAGGGTTTGGTATGGATCTTTGGGAGAATCCCACGCCATTTTTTTGGTGTGGGGTTCCCCTTAAGATCCATACCAGACTGAAGGGCCTGGTATGGCCTTGGGGGGTAACCTCAAGCAAAAAAAATGTTTACATTTTTGCGGGGCTCCCCTTCAAGATCCTCAGCACACAAGTCGCACCGCAAGTCGGATCATCTTGATCCGACTTCTGGTACGACTTCTATTCAAATCAATGGGCTCCCATAGGTAACCATTGATTTTGAATAGAGACAGAGAAACGCGGCTGAAAGCTAGCGCGGATTAACGTGCATTGAATTCAATGCAAAACGCGGAAAAAAATTGCGTTTTTAACGCTGCTTTTTTCCTGGGTCTGTACTAGCTTTACAGCCCGTTTTTTTAAACGTCCGTGTGCATGAGGCCTTACAATCACTTTAACTATCTTTACTTCTGATGCTGCTAGCATTAGTAAATATATAGGAAGATATATTATATTCACTTGTGTTAAACTTCTTTTTTTTTTTTTCAGTTGCTTCCTGTTTCTGATCTAGGCCACAGTGATGTCATCGTCCCAGGAGTCTTCGTGGTCATTTTTTTTCTTTTATCTGGAGGACAGGAGGAGGGACTTTCTCAGCTCAGCACAACCTCCTGCCTACATGCCTGAGCTAAGGGCAGATGGATTCCAGGAAGTAAATGCTGCAATACATGAATCGCCTGCCATTACTCAAGATGGCCACGACTAGAAATGCTTGGGGAGTGTTTTTAAAGTGATTTCTCAACAAAATAAAGCCTAGAGACATGGATGGATGGGGGAGTTTGCTTTAAATATAAGTTTGGGTTGATTTCCGAATTTTCGGATTTCCGAAATTCCGAATTTTCAAATTTACGAATTTCGAATTTACGAATTATCGAATTTCCGAATTTTGGATTTTCGGTTTTTCAAAATTCCGAATTTTCGTACTTTCGGATTTTCGGAATTCGGGAATTCAAAGATTTGAAAATCCCAAAATTTGAAAATCTGAAAAAAAGAAAGAAAATCAGTTTAATTAATAACTAACTATTAAATTAACGAGTACGAATTTATCCGAAGTTACGATTATCTGAAATAACGAATGCCGCATCTAAACAAATGGAACGGAACAAATTAATAATAAATAATTAATAATAAATAATTAATAATAATAAAAAGGTTTTATTATTATTATTGTTATTTATTATTATTAGATCGTTACGTTCCATTTGGTTAGATGCGGCATTCGTTATTTCAGATAATTCGTAACTTTGGATAAATTCGTACTCGTTACGTTCACTAACAGACAAATTTAAAAAGGGAATTCCAATACCTATAATTTAATAGTTAGTTATTATTTAGAATTAAACAGATTTTCTTTCTTTTTTTTTCAGATTTTAGATTTTTCTAATTTTCTAATTTTTGAAATCAGAAATTCGGAATTCGGAAATTCGAAAATCCGAAAATCCGAAAATTCGGAAATCCGAAATCCCAAAATTCGGAAATCCGAAAATACGAAATTCGGAAAATAAAAATTCAGAAATTCGGAAATTCGGAAATACGAAAATACGGAAATTCGAAAATACGGAAATTCGAAAATTCGAAAATTTGAAAATTCGGAAATTCGGAAATTCGGAAATTCGTAATTTCGGAAATTTGGAAATTTCGGAAATTTGGAAATTTCGGAAATTTAAAAATTCGGAAATTCAGAATTAACTAATTTGTCAAAATTCGTTAAAAAACGAATTAGGAACTAAACGAATTGCACATGTCTAGTAAATAAAGCAGATCCCCATTCTGAAAGAAAACACTGAGATCGGCTGTTCCTAGTGATCAGAAACAGTGATCTTTGGGGTTGATTTACTAAAGCTGGAGAGGGCAAAATCTGGTGCAGCTTTGCATAGAAACCAATCAGCTTCCAAGTTTTATTGACAAAGCTTAACTGAACAAGCTGAAGTTAGAATCTGATTGGCTACCATGCACAGCTGCACCAGATTTTGCACTCTCTAGTTTTAGTAAATCAACCACTCTGTGTTCTTCCCGTCAGTCCGTCCCCCACACAGTAAGAAACACCAACAGGGAACACATTTTAACCCCTTGACCGCCCCTGATGTTAACCCCTTCCCAGCCAGTGTCATTTATACAGTAATCAGTGCATTTTTCTAGCACTGATCACTGTATTCGTGTCACTGTTTTCCAAAAGGTGTCACTTAGGGTCAGATTTTTCCTTTGCAATGTCACAGTCCCGCTAAAAATCGCTGATTCCCGCCATTACTAGTAAAAAATAGATAAAGAAAATAAAAGTCCATAAATCTATCCCATAGTTTGTAGACGCTATAACCTTAGCGCAATCAATATACACGTATTGTGAGTTTTTTAACCAAAAATATGTAGAAGAATATATATATCAGCCTAAACTGATTACGTTTTTTTTTTTCAACGTTGTTTGTCATTTTTTTTTTAAAACAAACAAAAAAAAAAAGACAAAACGCAGAGGTGATCAAATACCACCAAAAGAAAGCTCTATTTGTAGGAAAAAAACATACCTCCCAACTGTCCCTGATTTTGAGGGACTGTCCCTGATTTCGAGCAAAGTCCTCCTCATTTGTCCCTCATTTTAATCTGATCTATATAAATGTATATAAAATGCACTTTTTATCTATCAAAAAGTGTTTCCCAGTGCTAAACCTTTCATCTGATTCCTAAATTGCTGCATTTGTAAGTTCCAAAAGCCAATATAAAGGAATAGTAGTGGTAAAAAAAGCACTTGTGGGTTTAACCAATCTTGTTTTTTTTGTACAATTCTCCTTTAAGGGGGCGTGGCAAGGGGGTGTGTCCTATGCCTGCATACTTTTGCTGATAGGTGTCCATCATTCCCATCTCAGAAAGTTGGGAGGTATGAAAAAAGGACATTGATTTTATTTGGTTACAACGTCGCACGCCCGTGCAATTGTCAGTTAACCACTTTCAGACCGGACCAATTTGCAGCCAAAGGACCAGGCCCTTTTTTTTGCGATTCGGCACTGCGTCGCTTTAACTGACAATTGCGCGGTTGTGGGACGTGGCTCCCAAACAAAATTGACGTCCTTTTTTTCCCACAAATAGAGCTTTCTTTTGGTGGTATTTGATCGCCCCTGCGGTTTTTATTTTTTTGCGCTATAAACAAAAAAGAGCGAAAATTTTGAAAAAAACACATTCTTATTTATTTTTTGCTATAATAAATATCCCCCAAAAATATATAAAACATTTATTTTTTCCTCAGTTTACGTATTCTTCTACATATTTTTGGTAAAAAAAAATCACAATAAGCGATTATTGATTGGTTTGCGTATTTACAAGATAGGGGATAGTTTTATAGCATTTTTATTAATAATTTTTTTTTTTATTAGTAATGGCAGCGATCAGCGATTTTTATTGTGACTGCGACATTATGGCGGACACATCGGACATTTTTGACACATTTTTGGGACCATTGTCATTTATACAGCAATCAATGCTATTTAAATGCACTGATTCCTGTGTAAATGACACTGGCAGTGAAGGGGTTAACCACTAGGTGGCAGTGTAGGGGTTAAGTGTGCCTAGAGGTGTGTTTCTTACTGTGGGGGGGCGTGGCTGTCAGCTAGTGAATGCTGATCTCTGCTCCAATCACAGGGAGCAGAGATCGGCGTCACTAATTGGTAGGCAGAACAGGGAGATTCTGTTTATTTCCGCATCTCCCCGTTCAGCCTTCCCGTGAGACGATCGCAGGTTTCCCCGCGATCGAGTCCGCGGGACCCGCGACCGGCCTCACGGGGGTCCCAACCGGCGCGAGCCCGATGGCACGGCGGCATCTCAAAGGGGATGTACCTGTACGCCCTTATGCCTGTCCGTGCCATTCTGTCGACGTACATCGTCATGCACCTGTCGGCAAGCGGTTAAAGTGACGCAGTGCCATATCACAAAAAAATATAATTAATTTATAATTTAAATTAATTATAATTAATTTATAATTATAATTAAATTATAAATAATTATTTATTATACAGGATTTATGTAGCGCTTTACAACTTGAGGGTGGACAGTACAATACACTTTAATACAGTAGGAATCAGAGGGCCCTGCTCCTTAGAGCTTGCAATCTAAGAAGGAAGGTCAAGAGATAAGGGGGGTAAAACCTTCCGGGGCGGAAGTGGTTGACAGAGCGTAAAAGTATGAAATGTCACCATAATCTTCTGGTTTTCGTAGGAACTTCTGGGATATGAAAACTCACACCCCTAAGGAAAGTTGTGTTGGGGGGCTGACAGAAGAAGAAGGGGGCTACCTACCTGTCCTCCTCCCCCCACCCGTACATCTGTCAGCTCAGAGCGGCCCTTTGGCCCTCATGACGTCATGTCCAGTTCTGTCTTTGCGGCTCTACCATAAATAGCCGTACATCTGTTATGTGTCATAGGAGGAGTAAATACAAACCGCCTAGCATGCAACGTGCAGATCTCTTGCAGATGTAGCGGGCAGAGTCTGTGCTGAGGGGTGCAGGTCTGAGAATGCTCAGTATAAACACAATACAGCCTATGAAATGTGATCACCTCAGCTGCGACTGATGCCGCTGGAGGACCATCCTAGACAGGATGAATTTAAAGGGAAACTAAAGTTTATTTTCTAGGAGCTCACATTCAGAGTTGGTATTGAACCATTTACTTGACAATCATTTTTAATGCAACTTCCAGAATTTTTTTTTTTTTTTTTTACTTTTTTGCTGTTCTATATTTTTGTGTCTGTTTTTGACCAGGTTTAACCACTTGACTTCTAGAAGATTTACCCCTCTTCATGACCAGGCTATTTCTTGTTTTTTGACACTGTGTGGGAGATTTAAGGCCCCTTTCACACATGCGGACCGTTCTTCCATTTTTTCTTACGTCCGTTAACGGATCAAAACGGACATCAATGCTTCTCTATGGGATAGCGGACGTTATCGGATGATCATCCGCTAACGTCCGTTAACATCCGTCTCCGTTAAGCTCCATTTTTCTGGACGGAAGAAAACCCTATTTTTACTTCCATAAAAAAAAAACGGAATGGACGAAAAACGGATGTTAGTGGACGATCCGTTCACATCCGATCCGCTGACATCCGTTTTTCATCAAAATATGTCGTTTTATATGCATACATTACAAATAACCTATGACCCAAAAACAAGGAATCCTGGGAAAATTCCCATAATTCATGAAAAACTGATTAAATACAGTTTTAAAAAACGGATAAAAAACTGACATAAACGGCCTTAGGCCCCTTTCACACACACCGTACATTAGATCAGTTCAGTCACGTTTTTTTATCATAAGTTGTTGTCAGTAAACATCAGTTTTCATCCATTTTTATTTCCGTCTTACATCTGTTGTCATCCGTTTTTCGTCCGTTTATGTCCGTTTTTCATCCATTTATGTCCCTTTTTCATCCGTTTTTTACCCGTTTATGTCCGTTTTTTTTTATCCGTTTATGTCCGTTTTTTATCCGTTTTTTTTATTTTTTTTTAAAACTGTATTTGATCAGTTTTTCACGAATTATAGGAATTTTCCCATGATTCTTTGTTTTTGGGTCATAGGTTATTTGTAATGTATGCATATAAAACTACATATTTTGATGAAAAACGGATGTCAGCGGATCGGATGTGAACGGATCGTCCACTAACATCCGTTTATCGTCCGTTCCGTTTTTTTTACGGAAGTAAAAATAGGGTTTTCTTCCGTCCAGAAAAATGGCGATTTCAGGTGGCCAATATGTTGCTTTGGATGTTGTTTTTAACTTTATGGCGTGCGCTACAAGCGTCTGATTGCTGCAATTGTAAGTTTTGCATATAATAGACTTTTCATATTACAAAATTATCTGTGAATGACATGTATAGGCATTGATTGTACTTATTTCATAGAGTCTCTGTATCCTAGTTACCCCCGAAGAAGGAGTATCTCTTACAGAAACGTGTCGGGTGAAGGCTCAATCTTGCCTACTATCTATTTCAATTACTTGCAGTATCAGTTATGGTTGATATGTACACTCCATAATCTATGTTTTTATCTATGTATTTTCAATACATTTTTATCTATTTCTATTATATTGTTCTGTGACCGTGAAAGTTAACTACAAACTATGGTATACATACTGGAATTTCTTTTGTTAAACTACTAATGGCGGCGATCAGCAACTTATAACGCCAATCTGGCACTAATTGACACTTTGTGAGATCTAACCAGCTGCTACTGACATCATCACCAATGACATTATTACAGTGATCAATGCAAATAATATGCACTGTCACTGTACTAATGACACTGTCTGGGAAGGGGTTAATATCTAGGGCAATCAAGGGGTTAAAGAGGAGTTCCGCCCCCCACAGCAAAAAAATAAACGTCAACAGCTACTCACAGGGCCGGTGCTACCACTAGGCAGCTGCCTAGGGCGCACTGCTGCCTAGGGGGTGCCCGGCCACTGGTGCTTCTACTCTCTTCTCTCTGCAGAAAGCAACCAAGTCTCAGCATCAGAAGGCAGCCGCGGCTCAGTTCGCACATAGTGTCAGAGGCGCAGTGGCGGCAGAGGTCTGTGTCTGTGTCCCGAATGAATAGAAGCAAGCAAACATTCATTGATGGGCCTTGGTAAGCTGCATTTGATGGGCGCTGGTGAGGCTGCATTGATGGGCGCTGGTGAGGCTGCATTGATGGGCACTGGTGAGGCTGCATTTGATGGGTGCTGGTGAGGCTGCATTTGATGGGCGCTGGTGAGGCTGCATTTGATGGGCGCTGGTGAGGCTGCATTTGATGGGTGCTGGTGAGGCTGCATTTGATGGGCACTGGTGAGGCTGCATTTGATGGGCGCTGGAGAAGCTGCATTTGATGGGCGCTGGTGAGGCTGCATTTGATGGGCGCTGGAGAAGCTGCATTTGATGGGTGCTGGTAGGCTGCATTGATGGGCGCTGGTGAGGCTGCATTGATGGGCGCTGGTGAGGCTGCATTTGATGGGCGCTGGTGAGGCTGCATTTGATGGGTGCTGATAGGCAACCAAGTCTCAGCATCAGAAGGCAGCCGCCGCTCCGTTCGCACATAGTGTCAGAGGCGCAGTGGCCGCAGAAGACTGTGTCTGTGTCCCGACTCCCGAATGAATAGAAGCAAGCAAACATTCATTGATGGACCTTGGTAAGCTGCATTTGATGGGCGCTGGTGAGGCTGCATTTGATGGGCCTTGGTAAGCTGCATTTGAGGCTGAATTGATGTGCGCTGGTGAGGCTGCATTTGATGGGTGCTGGTGAGGCTGCATTGATGGGCGCTGGTGAGGCTGCATTTAATGGGTGCTGGTGAGGCTGCATTGATGGGCGCTGGTGAGGCTGCATTGATGGGCGCTGGTGAGGCTGCATTGATGGGCGCTGGTGAGGCTGCATTGATGGGCGCTGCTGAGACTGCATTTGATGGGTGCTGGTAGGCCGCATTGATGGGCGCTGCTGAGACTGCTGGTAAGACTGCATTTGATGGACGCCTCATTAAAAAGGTGGGGTATACATGGGCAGGGCAAAGGGGGTGGAGTCAGGGATGGAGCCAAGGGGGGCGGCAAAATGAGGTTTCGCTTAGATGTCAAAAATCCTTGCACCCGCCCTGGCTACTAATACTGTAGCTGCTGGCTTTTAATATTAGGACACTTATTTGTAATGGAATCCAGTGATGTCGGCACCCCAGCCAATTTTTACATTGGCTCTTGGATGCTGCCACCACCATTAATAGTAATGGGACCCGGCAGTGACGCCTTTTGGCGTCACAGCCGGTTCCCTCCTGCGCATGTGCGAAAGTGAATAGCCCGGCAGCTGGGGGGGAAGGGGGCCGAACATCTGAGTGATCTCACTGCGTCAAAAACAGGTACCCGCTCCCCCCTGAATGGTGCCCAATGTGGCACCGGAGGGGCGGAGGAGGCTGATAAGCGTGCTGCTTTTACTGGGGATCTAGTTGTTTTCAATGCCTGCTTGTTTTTTCCCCATTTTATTTTTAAGGTATTTTTAGGCTTTCCACATTTTAGTCAATAAAAAATGAGTTACAAGGAGGAGGAAACAGTTGTTGATAATTGTGATAATTGTGTGAATTTCAGGCGTTTTTCAGACACTTAAATTATGGCCAAAAAAGGAAGATGATGCCCCAAGAAGCTCCTGTGTTTTTCCAACTGCACATTGTTTAGATTTGAACGGGAATAATAGAATATTTGGAAATATGGTGTCAAGCATTGAAGTGCTTCTGGAAATGCACATCAAATTCGCTCAGGTGTGAATGGGACCTACGAAATGGCATGTGGCCATCACTGGAGTGCATGGCTGCAAAGAGGCTACAGGAGATCAGCAGCACTGGGATCGAAGAAAAAAAACAACAAAGTATGAAAAAAGTATCTTATTAAAACTAGTCTTTAATTACAGAGCAGCAATGGTTTCATGCAGAGTGTCTTAGCAAATTAAATATCAATCAGCTAGATCAGCAATCATACGAGTTTATGGAGCCATGGCGCTCCAATGCAAGAACAAGGCAATTTTTGTGCATTGCAACACTTTCCAATGCATGGCAACACTCTACAGTGGATAGAGCCTTGTTCACGGGGGGCGTACTACAGTGTATACCTGTGCGAGGGCAATGAATACCAGCACAGGGATAGACATAGGTGTTCTGCCCATCACAATGCAGGCAGTGGCTGAATGGACACCGTGTAGCCCACACCTGCACAGATGTCAAATTGGGATCTGTGACTGTGTCCATGCAGCCACATGAGATTGCCTGTATGAGGATGGACGGAACACCTGTGCATCCCCTTGTGGGTAAATATGACCCTTGCACGGGTATACGCTGGGAACGGGGACTAATGCCCCGTACACATGATCGGGCTTTCCGACAACAAAACCATGGATTTTTGTTCGAAGGGTGTTGGCTCCAACTTGTCTTGCATACATACGGTCACACAAATGTTGGCCAACAATTACGAATATAGTGGCGTACAAGACGTACATAATGTCTCCATTACGAACGCGCTCGTACTTGATTCCGAGCATGCGTGGACTTTTGTGTGACGGACTTGTGTACACACGATCGTAAAGTCCGACAACAAACATTTGTTGGCGGAAAGTCCGACAACAAATGTCTGATGGAGCATACACACGGTCGGACTTACTGGCAACAAGCTCACATCCAACATTTCCCCTTGCAAAATCCCATCGTGTGTACGCAGCATAAGAATAACATAAATTTGAGGGAGAAAAAGCAAGCACTGCAACACATTTAACTAGTTCCTGTCCGCGCTGTAGTCGAAAGACAGCTACAGCGCGGCCTTACATTGCTGGGAGGGCATCCAAGGACGTCCTCCCATAAACGCATTGTGCGCTCACCCCCTGCAGCACGCTCTGTGATTGCTGCGTCGGGCACAGCTGATCACAGATCGGGGTAAAGGGCCAATCACAGTGGCCCTTCACCACATAATTAGCTGTGTTCAATGACAGCTGATCATAATGTAAACACAAGTCAGTTATCGGCATTCCTTTCCTCACACTGACAGCATGAGGAGAGCCGATAACTGGCTTGTGTGAAATGACATCTACAATGATAATTAGGGCACTGGTAATCAGTGTCCTGATCATCAGTGCAGTCCCAACAGTGTCTGCCAGTGCTGCCAATCAGTGCCAACCAGTGCTGCCAATCAGTGCCTCCTTATCGGTGTCACCTATCAGTGCTGCCTATCGGTGCCCATCAGTGTTGCCTATCGGTGCCCATCAGTGTTGCTTATCAGTGCCCATCAGTGCTGCTTATCCGTGCCCATCAGTGCCACATAGCAGTGCCCATCAGTGCTGCCTACCAAGGCCTATCAGTGCCCATTAGTGTCACCTATCAATGACGCCCATCAGTGCCACCTATCAGAGCCTATCAGTACCTTCTCATCAATGCCCATCACTGCAGCCTATCAGTGCCCATTAGTGAAGGAGAAAAATTACCTGTTTGCAAAATTAAAAATATTATATGAGTACAGTGTAGCATGACCACGCAATTGTCATTCAAAGTGTGGCAGCGCTAAAAGCCGAAAATTGGCCTGGGCAGGAAGGAGGTAAAAGTGCCCAGTAGGCAATTGGTTAAACAACGCATCACAGTGAATGGCAGCACATGAGCCCTACATCTACTTTGACTTTTTTTTCAAGATACATTGACGACGCAGCCCTACAGTTCAACACAAGTGTGCCTTCTGCCTTTTCTAAAAACTTTTTGTAGAAAAAAAAATGAAGCATGAGTATGAGCCCTGGCAAACATGAAGACTTTAGGGGAGAGATTTAGAAGAAGCCAGACCTGTAAAGTGTCTTTTGTAAAGGACTAGAAATAAATTAGCTTGGGTCAAGCTCTGTTTACATAGTGGACTACCCCGGCATGACTGGTTTCTTGACTTAATAGTTTCCTTTTGCTTGACATTGCTCCCAGAAAGAAGACAAATTGTCTAAGGTCAGCCTGCGGATCAGCTCAGAGTGTAGAAGGAAATTGCACTATATCAACTAAATTGCACTGGGGTCTAGAACGCAGCATTAGACAGCACGCCAGTGCTCAGGGCCCTGGCGAAGAAAAAAAAAAGAAATTGTAGATGGCATCATCTCAAGGAGGAAAGAGTAAGCACTTGTGGCTCTGTCTAGGCAGTCTCAGCTACTCCTGAACACTGCTCAGTCTGAAAACGAAAAGCCGGAGATTAAGTGAAGTTTAGTTTGGAGGACGGTGGGGGAGCGGAGGACATAATTTTGTGCTTTTGTAACATAGAACAGATGTACGTCATTTGCATGGGTCGCCATCAAAAACCGGCACCCTCCATGGGATTTGTTCCTTAGAAAGGTCTATGTTTCAAAAGGATTATTAATTATGAAGTTGATATGATCTTGGTACGGGACTGCAAACTATTTAGGCATGTTGATATTTATAAGGGAACTATGGCCAAGATGAAAAGGTACATATATGATGCATTTATGGTTTTCTGAGTTCTGCATATAACAGTTTTATCACTTGTTGATTCTGCCAGTGAATTTGATATTACTCCAAGCCAGTAGAAGAGTTGAAGTCATAAAACATCGGTTTAAACCTTTTTTTCTAAGAAAGAAAAAATGTTGCTGCAGCTGTTTACAAGTGTTTGGCATTGGGCTTTAATTGGCACTTACCTAAATTTCATTTGACGCTACCAGCGTGTCCACCTGTCCATTTTGCCTATAGTTCCAATGAGCAGGAGCCCATAGTGACCAAAGTCTCCACTAGTTATTAGACACCCATTGTTCTCTGTGCTGGTTATTTTACCAGTCTAGTTTTAAAGCTGAAGTTTAGGTATAGATGTTTTTACATAGACACGTTGGTCCAGTTTGGACCAACGTACTGTTAAGCCCCATACACACGCGCGGATTATCCGAGGACCAGGTCCGTCGGATCCTGTCCGTCGTACTTTGTCCGATGTTGGTTTTGCATACACACGGTCGGACAAAGTTGTCGGAAAATCCGATCATTCTGAACGTGGTGACGTTTGTTGCGTACGACGGGACTACGTAGAGGCTAGTAGCCAATAGCTTTGGTCTTGTAATGTGATCTGAGCATGCGTAGCACTTTGTCCGTCGGACTACCATACACACGATCGGATTTGGTGTGATCGGACCTTGTTGTCCAAAAATCTATCCAGCAGGAGATAGGACTTTGTCCGTCGGACAATCCGACGTACACTGTCCGATGGTGCATACACACGGTCGGATTTTTCGACAACATTGTCCGATCGGACAGAATCCATGCGAAAATCCGACCGTGTGTATGGGGCTTAATGCATACGCACGATTGGAATTTCGGCCAGCAAAAGACCAATGAGAGCTTTTCGTCGGAAAATGCGACCGTAAGCTCTGACTTTTGCTGGCCCGAATTTCCACCAGCAAAAGTTTGAGAGCAGGTTCTCAATTTTTCAGACGGAAATTCCTAAGCATGCTCGGAAACAATTTGACGCATGCTCTGAAGCATTGAACTTCATTTTCTCGGCTCGTCGTAGTGTTGTACATCACTGCGTTCTTGACGGTCGAAAGTTCAGCAAACTTTTGTGTATGCAAGCCAAGCTTGAGCGGAGTTCCGTCGGAAAAACCATCCAAGATTTTTCCGACGGAAAATCCACTCGTGTGTACCCAGCATAAGTATGTATGTGCCACACTTTTGGGATCCCCATGGAAATCTCTGTGGCAGACATCACTACTCCAGTGATCTCCACTAGCTTCCAGCTCCCATGTCCGCCTGCTTACTGAACACAGGAGGTTCCTCATTTAGTGCAGGAGCCTTTTGGAAATTACTTAACACAGCCCACAGGGGCCGACTGTGGCCCTTTGCTTGCCTTTACCTGGCCCTTGGGGCACTATTCCTCCTACTGACACGAGGCACTATTCTTCCCACTGACAAAAACCATAGGGCATTAATTCCTGTACTGACGTCGTCAACAATGGGGCACTATTCTACCCTCTGGCACCAATGATGGGGCACTATTCTTTCCACTGAGACCAACGGGGACACTATTTTTAACACTGACACCAATGATGGAAAAACTATTCCTCCCACTGACACCAATGATGGGAAAACTATTCCTCCCACTGACATTAATGATGGGGCACTATTTCTCCCACTGACACTAGCAACAGGGGAACTATTCTTCCCACTGGCACCAATGATGGGGCACTATTTCTGCCACTGACACCAACGATGGGGCACTATTCTTCCCACTGACACAAATGATGAGGCACTATTCTTTCCACTGACACCAACGATTGGGCTTTATTCTTAACACTGACACCAATGACGAGGCACTTTTCCTCCCACTGACACTAAGTATGGAGCACTATTCTTTCCACTGACACCAACGATTGGGCTTTATTCTTAACACTGACACCAATGACGAGGCACTTTTCCTCCCACTGACACTAAGTATGGGGCACTATTATTTCCACTGACACCAATGATGGGGCACTATTCCTCCCACTGACACCAATGATGGGGCACTATTCCTCCCACTGACACCAATGATGGGATACTATTTCTCGCACTGACACCAACGATGGGGCACTATTCTTCCCACTGACACCAATGATGAGGCACTATGCTTTCCATTGACACCAACTATGGGGGATTTTTCTTAACACTGACACCAATGACGGGGCACTATTCCTCCCACTGACACTAATTATGAGGCACTAATATATCCCATAATACCAAAGATGGGACATTGTTTACTCCCACTGATGCTGATACATTTTCTATTCCCAGTTCCCGGTCCGAAGCAAACTGGTCCTTTGTTCAGAAAGTTTGGAGACTCCTGGTGTAGATGAATGTTGTCCTTAGAATTGTTGCTCTCACTCTGACGTTCGTGGCAATACCTCACATGTCCAGTAAACAAAAAAGAAGAATTCCTGTGTTTAGTGTACCCAAAGAAATCTGAATATAAGACCAGTATTAATCCAAATTCTGTTTCATCTCTCACAACCAGAAACTGCATAGGATGTGGTAGAAACAGAGGGCAGCATCCGTAGTGTAAAACCACGTACAGCAGAATGGTTTATTCTACACACAATGCCCTCACATAGCAAAAACAAGGCATTCAGTTCGGAATAGCCGCTGTCAATCCTCCGGCAGGCATGATGACCAGGCCCCGCCCCAACGTGTTTCGTAAGTAGGCAGTCGTCATGCGGGGAAGAGGGCTAGCTGGATATTGATCGTTAATCTGGATCAAGAGCTGTTTTTGACAGCTTGGTCTCATTGCTGGGAGTGTGCAGTGCGCGTACCCTCAGTGCAGAAACATTGGCTTCCCAGCAACGCATATGTGTGGTGCGTGGGCGTCAAAGCCAAACCCTTTTGCTACCGCACATATGTGTTATGCGGTCGGCAACAGGTTCATTTCTATCACTAGGGGCAAACAAGACCCATTGAAACGTTCTCCAATCACCTCCTACTCTCAAAGTTACCACATTCCCATGCTCCCTGGAGGAACAGGAGAACCTGGGAACCCCAACGTGGACGGTGTGAGGGAGGGGCAAACCTTCTCCTCATTGTAAATGTTACAGCAGCCCAGATATATGTTACTGAATAGCTGGTTTCCAGATAAAAAGAATTATACCAAACCCATGGCTGCAGCTATTGATTATGAAGTTGATATGGTTGGTCTTGGTATGGGACTGCTACGTATTTAGGCATATTGATATGTATAATGGAACTATGGCCAAGACGAAAAGTGACATATATGATGCATTTATGGTTTTCTGAGTCTTGCATATAACATAGTTTTATCACTTGTTGATCCTGCCAGTAAATGTGATATTACTCCACTTCCTTTCACAAGCCAGTGGAAGAGTTGGTGTAAGTCACTACTATTCCTTTATATTGGCTTTTAACATTTACAAATGCAGCAATTTAGAAATTGGATGAAAGGTTTAGCTCTGGGAAACACTTTTTGAAACATAAAGTAGTACATTTTATATACAACTATATAGATCAGCTTTGAATAATTGTTTTAATTATTTTTATTGAATTTATACACATATAAAACATTCCACATTATTTCAAAGACAAATATACAAAACATTCAAAGAAAAAAACACAAAACTGGATCTATCCCACAACATACTTCTTTCAGAAGACCAAATTTTCCATAGTTCTCAGGGAAAGTGAAGAGTCCCAAAAAGGAACATATTTTAAAAGTTGAAAATATTCCACCGCCAGAAAAAAACCCAAAAAAAAACCAAACAAACACCCCCCCGACATATATTATTGGATCCCGTGAACACACCAATCCCCCTCCCTCAATCTGTTTACCTTTGCCCAATTGTGTATTGATGAATAATATCCCCTTCCTCCTACCTATAATATTTAAAGGGGTTGTAAAGGTTCATTTTTTATTTTCTAAATAGGTTCCTTTAGGCTAGTGCATTGTTAGTTCACTTACCTTTTCCTTCGATTTCCCTTTTAAATGTTTTTTTCTTTGTTTTCTTTGTCTGAATTTCTCACTTCCTGTTCCTCCTCAGTAAGCTGTTCAGTAAGCTGTTTTGGCTGACTAAACACCGCTCGGATGATGGTGTGAAGTTTACTGAGGAGAAACAGGAAGTGAGAAATTCAGACAAAGAAAAAAAAACATTTAGAAGGGAAATCAAAGGAAAAGGCAAGTGAACCAACAATGCACTAGCTTAACCGGTTCCCGACCGGCGCGCGACGATATACGTCGGCAGAATGGCACGGACAGGCAGGAGGGCGTATGTATAAGTCCCTCCTTTAAGAAGTCCGTGCCATCGGGAGCGCGCCGGGAGCGGCGCGCTCCCGCGCCAGTCAGGGCCCCCGTGAGGCCGGTCGTGGGTCCCGACTGATCATCTCACGGGAAGGCAGAACGGGGAGATGCAGAAATAGACAGCATCTCCCCGTTCTGCCTAGCAACTAGTGACGCCGATCTCTGCTTCCTGTGATTGGAGCAGAGATCAGCATTCACTAGCTGACAGCCACGCCCCCCCGCACAGTAAGAAACACACCCCTAGGCATACTTAACCCCTACACTGCCCCCTTGTGGTTAACCCCTTCACTGCCAGTGTCATTTATACAGGAATCAATGCATTTAAATAGCATTGATTGCTGTATAAATGACAATGGTCCCAAAAATGTCCGATGTGTCCGCCATAATGTCGCAGTCACAATAAAAAATCGCTGATCGCCGCCATTACTAATAAAAAAAAAATATTAAAAAAATGCTATAAAACTATCTCCTATCTTGTAAACGCTATAACTTCTGCGCAAACCAATCAATAATCGCTTATTGCGATTTTTTTACCAAAAATATGTAGAAGAATACGTATCGGCCTAAACTGAGGAAAAAAAATGTTTTTTTATATATTTTTGGGGGATGTTTATTATAGAAAAAATAAAAAATAATGCGTTTTTTTTTCAAAATTGTCGTTTTTTTTTTTGTTTATATAGCGCAAAAAATAAAAAACGCAGGGGCGATCAAATACCACCAAAAGAAAGCTCTATTTGTGGGAAAAAAAGGACGTCAATTTTGTTTGGGAGCCACGTCGCACGACCGCGCAATTGTCAGTTAAAGCGACGCAGTGCCGAATCGCAAAAAGGGGCCTGGTCCTTTGGCTGCAAATTGGTCCGGGGCTGAAAGTGGTTAAAGGAACCTATTTAGAAAATAAAAAATGAACCTTTACAACCCCTTTAAATCCCGAAAGGAAAAAAAACAAAACAAAAAACCTTTTTATATATAAATCTGTGACCTTTCCCTATCCTTTTTATTTATTTTGGGGGAGGAAAGAGAACTACCGTATTTATCGGCATATAACACGCACCTTTTCCCCCTTAAAATCAGAGGAAAATCGTGGGTGCGTGTTATACGCCGATCCCCAGCGATCCCCCGCCGATCTCCGCTAGCTGTGTGTACTCGGCTCTTTTCGGCTCTTCTCTGCTCCGCTCACAGTCACGTGAGCGGAGGCGAGAAGAGCCGACAAGAGCTGAGTAGCGAGTACATGTGTATCTCGGAGGCGTTCGCTTTGCTTCCGGGTCCTGTCGGCGCCAATTTTAAATGTCGATGGACACACAAGGCTGCAATGGGGGCAAGGCTGAAGGCTTCAATGGGGGCAAGACTGCAATGGGGACATGGCTGCAATGGGGACATGGCTGCAATGGGGGACATGGCTGCAATGGGGGCAAGGCTGAAGGCTGCAATGGGGACATGGCTGCAATGGGGACAAGGCTGCACTGACAAGGCTGCAATGGACACTTACATGTAAGTTTTTATTTTTTTTCCTTAAACTCCCATCCTAAACGTTTTTTTCCTTAAAATCCCCTCCTAAACTTGGGGTGCGTGTTATACGCCGGTGCGTGTTATACGCCGATAAATACGGTATATAGATCCGAACAAAATGAGGGACAAATGAGGAGGAAAGAGGTACAGCGGGACTTTGTTCCAAATCAGGGACAGTCCCTCGAAATCAGGGACGGTTGGGAGCTGTGATGTAGGCATTATATGTATACACACACATTTAGAAATAATTATATTCTGTTCAATATGATAAAATATATATATATATATATATATATATATACAAACCATACGTGCCACATAGGTATGTGTGTGACTTCATATGTCTCCCCTCCATATTATGTTTTTTACCCCCCCCCCCCCCCATATTGATGATGTAATTTATACAAATAATCATCTATCTCCAAGAGAAGTGTGTCCGTCACAATCCGAAATAAAAAACATCCGTCATTTTGGAGTGATTAACGTCCTCCAGATGGCGGGGTCCTCGGATTTCAGCAGTCCCGCTTTGTTGTGATAATGATATAGTATCCAGAATGGGAATGTTTACTTTTTTCTTCTCCTTGCCGTATGGGTCAAACTTGGATTCCTTACAATCCTATTAAAGCATGGAGCTCATTGTAATTGTGTGTACAGATGAAAGCAGATTCCGTTATTATTTTTCCTAATTGTAAACCGATGCTGCCAGACTTACAGTACCGGGGGGAGGAAGAAAGACTGGGGGGGGGGGGGGGGGGGTAAAAAAAAAAATCCTAAAAAACAGAAAAGAGAAGAAGGGAGGGGACGACATGAAAGGACCACCACTGGCCACTTATGTAATCAATTCATATATGTCAAATCGGAGCAGAGATGGCTATCATTCTCTGTTAGCCGCCGCGGTGACAGGCTGCCACCCCGGTAGATGCAGGAAATGGAGCCATTTTCGAAGATTGGCTTAATACTACAGTTGATCTCAGCGATAATTTTAAATGGCAGTGGGGTGACGTTATGGATGGGGGGTCAAAGGGAAAAGGCCAACGTCGCCTGTTGTTTCTGTTTAGCAGATCTCAGTCGTTTACCGTAACTTTTAAAAAGTAAGTCCAGGCAATAAGTAAAAGTGGTTGGTTAACTGCTAACCATATCCAGGAATCCCTACAGCTGTGCTAAAGTCATAAGATCTAGGCCCCTTTCGCACTCGTGAAACCTGAAAGTCGTGCAACTTTGACGCAACTTTGCCATGCGATCTATGGATCTCCCGATCTATGGATAGTGTAGGACCCACTAATCATGGGGTACTTTGTCGCAGTAAGTGGGCTTAAGCACCATATAGCAATATGGTGTGATCAAATCCCCATATTTTTTCATAATGTTTTTTGATGTCTAGGTGTTTTAAATAGCCTTGCTATGAGGTCAATGTCAGTTTTGCATGTGTGCGCTGTAATATGTTTGTTCTGTTTTGCCACGCGACTTTGACGCAACTTTGATGTGACTTAAGGCAGTGCCTGTGTAATCTTGAGGTCTATGGACCTCGAATCGCATCAAAGTCGGACCAAAGTAGTGCAGGGACTACTTTGAAGTCGCACCGATAGGAATGGTACCCATTGGAAATCATGGGGGTATGACTTGTCATTTGACTTTGCACTTCCAAGTCGCAGGACAAGTCGCACAAGTGTGAAAGGGGCTTTACTGTGATCTCCGATTTTGGTCCGGTTCACACTGGGGCGGCTTCGAAGTCACCCCCGACTCCGAAGCCGCCCCGCACAGTGAGACTTCAGTGCGGCTTGCAAGGGACTTCTTTAACCACTTCAATACTGGGAGATTCCCCCCTTCCTGCTCAAGCCAATTTTCAGCTTTTAGCGCTGCCGCTTTTTAAATGACAATTGCGCGGTCATGCACCACTGTACCAAAACAACATTTTTATAATTTTGTTCCCACAAATAGAGCTTTCTTTTGGTGGTATTTGATCACCATTGGCGGTTTTATTTTTTGCTAAACAAATAAAAATAGACCAACATTTTTTTCTTTGTTTCTGTTATACAATTTTGTACATAAGTAAGTTTTCTCCTTCACTGATGGGTACTGATAAGGCGGCACTGATGAGGTGGCACTGATGGGCGGCACTGATGGGCACTGATAGGTGGCAGTGATATGCAGCACAGATGGGCATTGATAGGCAGGACTGATGGGTACTCATAGGTGACACTGATGGGCACTGATAGGCAGCACTGATGGGCACTGATGGGCACTGATGGGCATCACTGATAAGGAGGCACTGGCAGGCATTACTGATGGGCACTGATTGGCATCATTTATGGACACTGAGTGGCATCCCTGGTGGTCATGGGTGGCATACCTGGTGCTGGGGGTCCTGGTGGAATCCCCGGTGGTCCTGGGTGGGCATTCTTGGGGGGGCTGTCAGGAGAGCAGCCGATCGGCTCTCCTCTACTCGCGTTTGTCAGATGCGATAGAGAAAAGGCAGATACACATCTTTTCCTGTTTACACAGTGATCATCTGTGATTGGACACAGCTGATCAAATGGTAAAGAGCCTCCATAAGAGGCTCTTTACCTAGATCGGAGTTGCGGTGTGTCAGACTGACACACCACACCACCGATCGCCGCACTGGCTTGTTATCCTCAAAGACGTCATATGACCACTCACCACCCGGCCTATAGCAGAATGACGGCTGGGCGGGAAGTAAATAGAAGTCAATGCAAGCCGCCCTGAAGTCGCCCCAAGTAGTGCAGGAACCTTTTTCTACGTTTGAGCGACTTAAGTCGCTCCGATTAGAACGGTTCCATTGCACTGAATGGAGCGTGACTTGTCAGGCGACTTAGTGTGGCCCATTGTGAACTGGCATTTACTGTCATTTATTCATGGCAGGCAGATCCAACAGGTGTTTCATAGGATAAACACAAAGTCATCTGTGCTCTAAGTGGTTCACACCACATGCAAGTCCAGTGCGTTTTTATTTGTCTGCATCAAAAAACGCATGGACAGCAAGCTACATAGATTCCAATGGTAAAGTTCACACCATTGCAGTACAGTCAATTAATGCAGAACATGCTACATTTCTTCTGCAAGAAACCGTACTGGAATACGACAAAATGCATCAGAAACGCACTGGAGTGCATCAAAAATTCACCAGAACGCATTACATCAAAACTAAATGAAGAAAAATTTTACAAAAACAAAAGGAAAAATGGCACATGGAACGCATCAGAATGCATTAAAAATCCAAAACGCAAACGCAGAGATGCTTCCAGAACGCAATTCTATGGTGTGAACCGGCCCTAAAGGTTAAGGGTTCCTAGGCAATCCAGAAATATTTTGGTTCACCCATCAGTTCGATTGGGATGAACTCAAGAATCTCACACACACAAAAATAAAGAAGATAAATCCTTTTGGGTTCCTCTTTTCCTCTGCTGACCCATTGATTCTGGTATCTGAATATAGCAGGAAATCTTTATATTAGCAAGGGCTAAAGTAGAACGTCACTCAAAAAGTGAAATCCCGCTGGTTCATTCCTTCCCCCTGCCCCAGTTTGTAGTTAGAGGGTTTTTTTTTGGGGGGGGGGGGGGGGGTGGGAAGAGGGGAGCAAGTACCAATTGTTATTGGTACTCTCTCCCCACTTTCGCAATTCTTGCCCAGGCGACGATGACATCCTTTGTCCCACCCCCTCCCTTCCCGCATCCTCCCGGGACACATCACATGTCCCAGGAGGCTGCAGGACCATTTACAAAGCAACACATACATCCTGTATCCAAGATGGCGGCACTAGGAACCCACAGCTGCTGGAAGACAGCGCTGTGTATCTGATTTTTAAAGGCCAAACTTTCCTTTCTGCCACTGGATGCTGCCAGTCTTTCAGGTTGGTGGTGCATATTTACGCAGGCATTGGCTTACAGCAGAATGTTGCAGGAAATGTTTCTCCTATGTTTACATTGCAGGCACTTTTTGCGGCATTCAGGACCTACCCACTACTGGAGGAAAACGAGGAGGAACGGGACCTATGATATCATGCGCCTGAACCAAGGACACCTAAAAAGGTATGTTTTTATTTTTTTTCTAATAGAGGTTGGGTGTCCTCCAAGAATGCGTAGGCAGTGGTGGGTTTGGAAATAGAGGAGAGCCAAGACTAGACCTTAAAGTGGTGTTTCCCCCAAAAAATAAAAAATTGCTTAAAATTCCTAAAAAAAATAATTGGAAAAAAAAAAAAATGTAACTCACCTCTAAATGCCTGTTGCTAGGGGGTCCCTCGTAGTCTGCCTCCTTCAGTGCCCGGGCACTGACATCACTTCCCCTCGGCGCAGTCAGTCATCTGGGACACGTGACAGGTCCCAGATGACTGTGCGGCGTATCACGGCATGCGGCGCCGCGAGCGCATGCGCAGTGGGTGCCCGGCTGTGAAGCCACAGCCGGGTGCCCACAGTAAGAATGCCGGCGCCGCGAGCGGAGCGGGGAACGATGGGGGGCTTCGTTCCCCCGCATCGCTGGAGCCTGGGACAGGTAAGTGTCCCATTATTAAAAGTCAGCAGCTGCAGTATTTGTAGCTGCTGACTTTTTAAAAAAAGTTTTTTAGGGGGCACCCCACTTTAAGAATACCAGTAAATGTACACACATACACTAAATATGGGAGCTTTGCAGGTGAATCTTAAAAAGGTGCAATAAGCCAAATCAGATATTGCATACAATGTTCAGGCCACGTTTAGACATTTTAATTTTTCGGTTGGTTCCTCTTCTGCCGCGTACACACGGTCAGACTTTCCGATGGCAAATGTGCAATCGGAGCTTGTTGTCGGAAATTCCGACCGTGTGTTTCCATCGGAATTTCCATCGAACAAAATTTGAGATCTGGTTCTCAAATTTTCCGACAACAAAATCCGTTTGCGTAAATTTCGATCGTGTGTCGACAATTTCAACGCACAAAGTGCCATGCATGCTCCGAATCAAGCAGTAGAGCAGCACTAGCTATTTGACTTAATTTTTCTCGGCTCGTCGTACATGTTGTTGTACGTTACCGCATTCTTGACGTTCAGAATTTCCAACCAACTTTGTGCGACTGTGTGTATGCAAGACAAGTTTGAGCCAACATCCGTCAGAAAAAAACATGGGATTTTGTTGTCGGAATATCAGATCGTGTGTAAGTGGCATAACTCCCCAACCCTTTTGAAAAGATAGGAATTAAAGTGGTTGTATACCCTTACAAACCACTTTGGCCTACAGGTAAGCCTAGATTAAGGCTTACCTGTAGGTCCAATAAATATCTCCTAAACATACACGGTTTAGGAGATATTTACAAAAAGACAGGCACCACTGTCTACGGCGCAGGCGCCGTAGACAGCGGCGCGCAGGCGCACTGAGAAAGCCGCAGATCACGGCGATCTGCCGCTCTTGGCGGCTCCTGTGCGCATGCACGGGAGTGACGCCATCGCGGCTCCGGCGAATGACAGCGCTGGAGCAGCGAGACCCGGAAGTCGCTCCGGGATTGATGGCGGCGGAGGAGGACGTGGACGGGGGTTGCTTCGGGGGCTTCGTTCTCAGGTAAGTTATTCATAATGAGCTAGTATGCTATGCATACTAGCTCATTATGCCTTTGCCTTGCAGGTTCCATTTAAAAAAAAAAAAATCTGAGGCTTTACTTGCTCTTTAAGGTCAAAAAACTCGGGAGCTGGGTGCTCTCCTTCAGCACCCATATGTACTTAGCCTATGGGTTTTGAAGGCAGCTCTAGAAACATACCGAAGCTTGTATGGATTATAGTTTATGGACAATGGACCAACAAAATAGTACAGCCAGCAGACTTTGTTGGACCACAAGGCTATTCTCTTGGCCATCTTTTCATGTAGCTGTCCACGTGGTGCGGCTTTAATGTGGTTGTTAATAAGAGCACATCTGTATTTCATGCATGGTTTGTTAGCCTTACATGACTGAATAAGGACAGCCCTGAGGAAGGGGGTGCACCCCCAAAACCCCATCAGCTGTACCCTGTGTTCTGTGCATGTCCATGCATTGATTTTATGGCCTTTTGTCAGTTGCATTTTGTGAGTACCCACTTTTATATAAAACATTTTTATTATTAAATTATCTTTGATAATGCACTAGGTGTGCACGCCTTTCATTTCTGTTTTTCTTGTAGTTCCTTTCGGATTACCCCATCTGAGGAAGGCAGCATCCACCCAGTTTTGGATACCATATATATCTTTCACACCACCATTCTATCTGATATCTGTTACTCCACACCTTGAAAGACCTATTAGTGCTGTAAGTGTCTGTGTTTTCTGAACAAGGCAGTTTAAAGTGTTACTAAACCCAGGAGCCTGCATTCACTATATCTGGTTTCCCACAGTACACAGAACATGGGAATGCAATTGTAGCACCCTCTACCAATAGGTAGGTGCTAGTATGTTTTTTTTACTAGTGACAGTCAGCACAGGCAAATTTAGGCAGGCCTATGCTAATATAAACTGTGAAATACCTTTTCTCTTCAGCAGTATATAGCAGTCTTATGACTTTTATCAGTGTCTGGTTAAAGCTTTAGGAGGAGTTTTCATTCTGTCCTCTGAGACTGTAGGCCCCTGACCCTCTGTCTTGACAGTACTGATTGGCCCTGTGCTGATCACATGCACCCTCACAAAAAAAAAAAAAAAAAACACATCAAACTGAGCATGTGCTGAGTGACTCCAAATGCTCTGTCTTATCAGGAGATGAATTGGGGACAGTTTATGCATTCTTTATTTAACAGAAAGGTTTTCATAAAAGAGTACAGTAGGCGTTATGCCCCATTATTCCGATGGAAAAAGTCCGATCGGATTATGTTGTCGGAAAATCCGATCGTGTGTGGGCTCTAGCAGGCTTTTTCCGTTCGATCTCAATTTTTCCGACAACAAAATCCGATCAGACTTTTTCCGATCGTGTGTAGGGAAATCCGACGGACAAAGTGCCACGCTTGCTCAGATCAAATTAAGAGAGCAAAGCTATTGGCTACTAGCCTCTACGTAGTTCCGTAGTACGCAACGAGCGTCACACATTGGATTTTCCGACAACTTTGTCCGACCGTGTGTATGCAACACCAGTTTCGAACAAAATCCGTCGGAAAAAATCTGACGGATTTTGTGGGCGGAATTTCCGACCGTGTGTACGGGGGCTTAGAATATATGAAATTCAATAAACACCAAGTAGTCAGGCAGCAATGAAGAGCATTCTAAGTAAGTTGTAAAGAGCATTTATACAGGCAGTAGATAATGGCGGTACAAAACCCAAATGAATAGAATCTCAAAGCCTATGTGGAGGGCCCAATGTAAAGCGTCATTCCGTAAGATACGCCAAACTTCATTATTCGAACTGCATGGTAGGTGTGTCTCAACCAAAAGCAACCAAATCAAGGTTCTTATAGAGACAAATGGGAAATTGGGGATTTATATGAAACACAGCACTAGGCAGCAAAAGTCGTCAAGTGTGATAGAGTTGGTATATATGTGGGTTGGCACTACGTGAACATAAGATGTAGTATATGATACAAACATTGAATAAATAAGTAAAATATAAAGTATAAAAATATGAAAATGTATTTACATTATAATAAAAATGGTAATGGACTGTCACATTATAGTAGAATAGTAATACATTAAACACTATAACATGTGAAACATGATAATAACATTCAGCGCTGCAACCAACATGTATAAACACAATCAGAATTGAACTGGTACAAAATTGATGACTTAAGCATTGAAATCCCATAGTGGATACATGATTGCTGTGACATGACATCAAATATCAATGCTCAACGCGTTTCGTGGAAGTTAGTCCACTCATCAGGAGCAGCTAAACAAAGGATCCCTATAAGATAATGTAATAAAGTATAGATTATTATTGGTCATAATAAACTACACTAGGAAGAGGGGGAGCATAATAAATGGTCCTATCACTCTTACCTATAGATAAATTAGATAATGTTATGGTAATGTTGTAATAGGTGATAATGTCAGGATGGTAGAAAGCTTGAGGGGGTGGATGTAGCATCCCCCCGGGAACTGAGGAGGTGACCAAACGGCAGCAGAGCAGGGCAAGCCAGGAATAACGTGTGAGGGTGAACAGCAGGGGAATTCCCATTCCAACACGGTGGTGTATAGTGTGAATCCAAGGGATATCTGTAAACAATGATATTATGTAATAGTGAATAATTTCAGTTTAGTACTGAAAAACCACAAGGTAGATAGGGGGTGTGGAGGAGTGGTGAAGGAACAAGTGAAAGGGCATATGCAGAATACACCAAGTGTGTAGATAACCATAATGCAAGAAAATTGGGAATGAAAGCAAGAAAAGAACCCACCCAAATGCCAGAAAGAACCAGTATTAAATATCGTGTAAAAAGAAGGAAGTATATAAAATATAATATATGAAGTGTGCCATGTGCATGGGGTATGAAGAGTGTGAAGTCCGTGAATACCTGGAAGTGCCGAATGCCAGTCAGCCAATGAGGTCGCCCCAACGTCACGCTGGGTTGTGCTAAGAGAGACGAGGCGGCATCAGCCGCATGCGCGCGACTAGCGCCTGCATAAAAGCAACCCCGCCTCCGTCAATCAGCACGCCAGAGCGACAAACAGCACGTCAGCACGTAGCGTCAATGTGACATCACACGTAACGGCGTACGAAGCGTGACGTCGACACGCAGCGGGAGAAAGGCCCCTAACCCACCTGTGTACAGGATGGTCATGGTCATATAAAGTCCCAACATTTTTCTTCTTTCTCAAGGTTCTTATAGAGACTGACCTCTATTGACTGGGGTATAATAGCCTGACCTAATTATAGAATATAAAAACACATTCCAGCCTATCGGGGCTGTTTTTATTGTCAGGTTGGGTCTGTTTATATTCATCTGTATAGGAGAATTCCAACCAATAGAGTCAAGTTTTGGTAAATTTGCTGGTGGTCCCTTTGAGGGAGCTAATTAGATCTCCCATATGCTTAATATCCTCAATATGGTGGTGAAACCATTCCTGAATTGTGGGCGGTAAAGGGGGGCTTCCATAAGGCTGGGATGCAAGAGCACGCTGCATTAGTATAGCCTGCTTAACACAGAAGGTATTTGCATACCAATCTTTCATCACACCAGGGTTTATTCCTTTTTTTAGGATAGCGGGTGAAGCCAAGATTATTGTTCTCTTATGCCTCTTGGCCAAATGTATGTCCAAATTGAAGTTCTAGAAAGTTATTGAAAGAATGAAAATTAGAGTCAATCAGCAGCTAGGTTAGGCTTTCCCCGGTAAGTATTATTGCAACATATTTACAAGTGACTAGAGTCTACATTTTAAACACAGCTCCATCTTTGTACACCTTTCTGGCCCAGTTTGCGATAGAAATCTCCTCTTCAGCCAGTCTATACACCGTATCTGGCTTTCCATCACACAATCTTCAATGTATCTTTCATCCGTAGCCGAGCGCGATTCTAGACCAGCTCAGTTTGGACGCGGCCTCCTCTCCACGTTATATAAAGAATTACCATGCCCCAAATATTTACATCTCAGGGATGAAGCCAGACCAAAACTCTATTATTTATAAATTTCACAAATAAACTGAGAACCAAATCTCGCTTTGTCCCTGTGCCAAAACCCAGTTCCCAGTGACGGAGTTTAAAAAAGTATTTTTTAATCTGTAAAAGTTTACAAAGTATCACAGCATGAAATATTATAAATTGACCTAATGTTTTTTAAGTACGAGCACCAATGCTTCGCCATGACCTTGCTTCATCTGCAACATATGAGGATTGTATTGCTTTTGGCAACCGGCCGCCGGACCATCTGCTCCGTCAAGTGTATGCGGGAGTGTTAAGGCTTTATAACAAAAGATAAATACACAGGCGGAACATTCGAGCCTGTCGGATATCACAGCTATGTGAGAACTACAAGCAAGTTTTCTATAAACAACTTACCAAAAGCAGTTCTGGACTTGAGCCGTCATATTTTCTGCCTGAAAAAGATCAGCATGGTTTATTTGTCATGTTGTATCTAGTAGAGCTGTGTAAATTAAAGAATAATTCCTCGATTAATCGTACATTTTTTTGATCGATCAAAATTATTTTGATCGGTACTCACCTCTCCGCCGGCTTCCGGGTCTTCAGGGAGTTCCGTCGGAGGAGTCCGGTAAAGTCGATGTCCGTGACGTCACCGGACTCCTCCCCCTTCCCCAAGTGCCTACGTCTGCTAACGAAGGGAAGGGGGAGGAGTCCGGTGACATTGAAGTTCAAATTTAATGTAAGGTGTACGGGTGAGGAGCTACGCATGATGTCACCCGCTGCTGCCCTACCGAACTAACACGGTTGTCAGCTTTACATGCTGTGTTTTTATCATCTTTATGTGAGTAGTTTGTGATCTTATACTTAAGCGGGAGCACTTAGATCTTTTCTTTCTACCCATGACCTGCATCCTTGCTGAGATCTAATGAGACGTGAGAGAAGTTTATGGTCCGTGTTAACCCTTTTGATACCCACTTGCATGACCACCTGTTTGCACAGGGGTCCATGCCATAAGGTGAGAGTGATTAGTTAGACCGGAGGTGGAGGGATTGTCACGCTACTGTGGGGAAAAAAAAAATGACTTACATCAGTGCTACAGTTTGAATTTAAAACGTATTTGTGTGAACTGTGAAGTTAAGTCATGGATTGTGGAAACTAACTAGTGTCGGGTGATTGTATATAGTGTATACCACATTTACCACTGACTAATGCAGAGTTGCAATGTAAGGAGATCAGCTAAAAGTAGTTGGATCTGTATGTGCGTTATAATTAATCTAAATTAGTCGATTAATCGATTAAAAAAAAAAAAAAGATTAATCGAACACGAAAATTTTAATCAGTAACAGCCCTAGTATATAGGTACTTACTGTATGGAAAAACTGTTACTTTAAGTAGCTTTGTCAGTCCTCCAGAGAAATGTCAGCTGTGTCTAAAGCGAAATTATCCAAGATTTATTACAAATTTAAAGCATTAATCCACTCTATCAGGAAGTTTAGCACAAAGCTCTCCTTACTGGCTGTGTTCCCTCCCACCATGGTGTCTAACTCCTCCCGCTGCAAAAAGTACTTTAGACACTACTGAAAATGGAAATATCTGTTCTGTGTTGGCTAAAAGGGTAAATATAATGCTTCTAGATTAATTTATTTAATGTTTTTGTAGCACCCTGGTGTTAAGGCAGGGTTGCTAAGAAATTTAGTTTGCCAGGTGGTAGTTTTCCTGGCTAATTGTTAGGAGAATTGATTCCCCTCTAATTCTGGAATTGCTGCACCTTTTCTCTTCTGTCACTAGGTGGCACTGTGCTGGTGACATTAGAATGACAAGGGGGCTTAGCAAGGTCAGAGTATGAATGGATGGGGTGTCTCAGCCAATTGGCAAGGGTTTCTTTAGTCCCTTGCCCTTGTGAGAGAGCCTATTTATTTGGGTGGAGTCAGGTGATCAATGTTCTGTGCCACCTAGACAACTGTCTGGATGGACATGTGTTATGTCGCCCCGGGTTGCTAGGCCAAGCCAGAGGCCTATCCCGGGGACACTTGGCTGCTAGGCTGCCTAATGCCGTGTACACACGAGCGGAATTTCCGACAGAAAGAGTCTGATGGGAGATTTTCATTATATATTCCGACCGTATGTATGCCCCATCGGACTTTTTCCGTCAAATTCAGACGGACTTAGATAGAGTACATGTTCTATATTTTTCCGCCGAAAAAAAATTACTATTGGAAAAAACACTCGTCTGTATGCTGTTCCAACGCACCAAAAACGACGCATGCTCTGAAGCAAATACGAGACGGAAGCTATTGGCTACTGGTTATTCCGTTTTCTAGTCCTGTCGTACGTGTTGTAAGTCACTGCGTTCTTGACGGTCAGACTTTGGTGTGATCGTGTGTATGCAAGACAGCTTAAGCGGAATTCCATCCGAACTCTGTCGGAAAAACCTTCAGAGCTTATTCCGAAGGCAAAACCGGTTGTGTGTACAGGGCATAAGTCCTATCCAGGAGCATGAGAAATAGGGTTGGGACAGCAGGATTGGAGTCCCACCGAGTTGTGAAGGTTCAGCTGGATGGGGAACTAGTTGTGGTCGGAGTTAGAGGGGAAGCTGTCGCCACTAAGGGACCATCCACCTTGTTATCGGAGACTACAGTGAGTAAGCTGGAGCCAGTACCCGAGCAGTCTTCTCACCAGCCGGGAAAGGTGAAGAAGGGGGAAAGCTTCAACAGGTGCCAAGCCAGGGACCCAGCAGGACAGTGGGGGTGATGCTTGAGGAGCATCGAATGCCAATCTAGGGACCCAGCAGGATAGCGGGGGTGATGCTTGAGGAGTATACAGTGTGCTAGCTGTGGAAGAGCTCAGGAGATTAAGTGGCGATTGGATCTGGAAGTCTAGTGAAAGACCGGGAGCTCAGTGAGTAAGAGTCTACAGTGAGAGACTGTAGTGTAAGAGAAGAACTTTTCTGTGTTGCCAATAGTTAAATACAACTACCGTTAGTAACTGCTCAAGATTTTTGCCATAGGAGACAGCGGTCCTACCTATACAGAAGTGGTGTCCGGCTGGAGGCCTTCACCTGTATAGCTGTCTACCTATCGAAGTCTCGGAGTCTGCCAATTATCATTGCATCTACTTAAGAGTGTCCTGGCTCTAACCCTCTCTCCCACCGCTCTGTTAAGAGACAATAAATCTCTTTTGCATTCAAAAAGTGTCTGGCGCCCATCACTCCATCTCGCATCACACCCACCATGCCTTGTAACCCACTCTACAAAGACGGATGTCAGCTATCCCTGACTCTGGAGGTCACCATTAGGCCTTTGGAGGTCCGGAAACTTGCTACATTTGCAAGAATATAAACAAATGTTTTATAATTCTTTAACACTTTTTTTGTTGAGTTGTACAATATGGTGCATTCTTTACACTCAGTTTGCAAAGCATACTATTCCTTTTTTAACAGCCTATAGCCATTTTTTTCTTGGGAAAAAAGTCAACTCTGAAAAGCCTGATAGAAATGTTAACATTTCCATCAGGCAACGCAGCTTGGTCCCTGACCTGCCTCTCAGCCTGTGACTGGACAGACTAGGAGCAATAGCAAACTGATAAGACCACCCCTCTGCTCACTCTGCTCTCTTCTTGTCTGCATGTTCACTGTCAGCACCTAAAGCATGCTGCCCCAACCTCTCCCAGCCTAAACGCTGCTGTAAAGAGGATGTCAGGAAGCTGATAGCAAGGCATTGGGCCATTCAAGTGGTGGATGCTGTCTGAGGAGGCCATTTTTGACACCTACCGCCATTGGTTGCTAGGACTCTGATGGACAGGCTTCAGAGTTTTATTGGTTGCTAGGACACTGTCAGCCAGGCTGCACAGCTTCATTGGTTCCTAGGATGCAGGTGACTGCCTGAACCATAACCAGGGGCGAATCCAGGGGGGGGCAAGGGGCGATTGCCCCCCCTGAGAAATTAGATGCTGGTGACTTAGTGGGCAGGTGAGAGAGAGCGGGCGGCTCCGTGAGCGGGCAACTGAGAGAGCGGGCGGCTACACAGGCGGGTGAGAGAGCGGGCGGGCCAGGCAGCTGAGCAGGCGGCTCTGCTGGAGGGCGACTGAGAGAGCGGACAGCTCCACAGGCGGGTGAGAGAGCAGGCGGGCCAGGCAGCTGCTATTTTCTGCCAGTGCCCCTCCCAAGACTAGACTCTGGATCCGTCCCTGACCATAACAGACAATTATTCAGAGGCTGAACATACACAGGTCTGACCATGCACTGAGGATGGAGTGTCCATTATGTCCCACCACCATGCTGCCTAAGATGGCCACCTCAATTGGCCTCATTGGTGGCACAGCAATGCCAAGGCATATTAAGCTATTTACGCTATCTGTGCTTAAAAATACTTTGAGGGGAACTTACTGGAGACTGGAACTGCTGTGCATGGCAACCAATCAGCTTCTCGACTAAGGTATTAAAGATGATTTGTCTCCGGTACTGCTTGACCACCACTCCTCAATGCCAAAATAACCCACACAAGACTCAAATCGAAGTTTCAATTCAGTTCAGTTTAAAATGTCTAAATAACATTTTAACATTTAATACAATATGGATGGAGCCCCGAGGTCCTTGTAGGCATCTCTACTTAACAGAGTACCTGTGTAAACCCATAAGGCAGGTCTTCAGCAGCAAAACACTGACTCAGAGGCAACAATGACTTCAGATACAACCATGGGCGTCCGCAGAATTTTTTTCAGGGGGGGGGGGGCATAATTTTAAGGTCACCCATGCTCTGACCCTTTTCGACAATGTCATTATCACATTATCACGGTCATAGACTGCAGACGTAGTACAGGTGATGGTCAGAGACTGTGGACATGGCCCAAGAGACTGTCAGAGACTACGGACATGGCCCAAGAGACTGTCAGAGACTGCGAACATGGCCCAAGAGACTGTCAGAGACTGCATACATGGCTCAAGAGACTGTAAGAGACTGCAGACATGGCACAAGAGATGACCAGAGACTGCATACATGGCCCAAGAGACTGTCAGAAACTGCATACATGGCTCAAGAGACTGCGGACATTGCACAAGAGACTGCGGACATTGCACAAGAGACTGTCAGAAACTGCATACATGTGGGGGGGGACAGAGAGAGACAGGGGGGGTGACAGAAAGAGACAGAGTGGGTGACAGAGAGGAGTGTGACAGAGAGAGACAGAGGGGGGTGACAGAGAGAGGGGGGGTGAAAAAGACAGAGGGGTGAGAGGGAGAGGTTACAGAGAGGGGTGATGGGGGTCATCACTCCTGATCCGATCCCTGATTCCAGGGGGGGGGGGCACTTGCCCCCCCCCCCTTACCCCTACCTGCGGACGCCCATGGATACAACGATGAATGATACTCACTGTCACTGAACCATACGAAATAAGTGGAGCCATTCCTGAGACAGGCCCCATACCAATTTACATTTGCCCAAAATGACCATCTTCAAGGATCTTGAACCCCACCAGCTGCTATGACATATCCAAACCAAACGGTCAGCAACAGAATGCAACAACCATCCGCTAAATTTTAAAAGGGGGAGGAAGGATGGGAAGCTTCCCCAATGATAGCTCTTCTCCAACTGAGGACTTCCTAGGACCCTCCTACCAACCATTTCCTGAATTTCCCCCCTATTCCTCTCTGACCCACCAAGCCAGTAAGTACCCCAATCCCTTATTTGCTTTGAACCTCGAGAAAGGGTCCCTCTTATGCCAAACCCCTTTAAACCCCATCATCACTGCATCCATGTCTCTTTTTCTTACTCCGAGCCTAATTATCTTTAATTTTTAAGGCTTAATTGAGCAAGCTGAAGTTAGAATCTGATTGGATACTTCGTACAGCTCCAGATTCTGTCTGCTCCAGGTTTAGTAAATCCCCCCCCCCCCCCCCCCCCCCCCTGTATATTTAATCATTTTTTTAAATAAATACCTAACTGCCTCCATTTGGTGCTTTTTTTTCCCCATCCACCTGGAGCACAGCTTTAGGAGAAAAACAATAATTACTTTGTTAAACAATAACTAAAATGAAAGCGTATTTGTATTTACTGCTAATAATCGTCTTATTACATGCGGCACGTTGCAATAAAGGTAATTATAGCGCTGTCACATGCGAGAAGTCAACATCACAGGCCCAGCTGTTCCTGATTTGTAGGCCTCTGTAAAATGACTGACATGTTTTAAGATATTTACTGTACACTGAGCTTTTGTGACTCGAACCACACAATCCGTCTGTCAAAATAAGTCAACACTCACGGCTCTTTTTTTTTACCAGCGAGTCATTTTCTGAAAACATTTCCTGATGTGTTCTTGCCATGAGTAAGACTGCCGACGTCCACCAGACAGGTATGTGAAATAAAAAAAAAAGCCAAAAAATAAAGAAAAAAAAATTATTTTAACAGAACAACAATAGTAAAAATAACAATATTTAGGTTGAGTTACCTTGTTGTTACTTTTAGATGCTCTGTTTAGGACATGATAAACAATAGAGGCAACACGTTAAATCAAAAAGAGGACTGGTATTGCTGCTTAGCAAATGCCACAAGTTGTTAAAGGCTGAGAGATCCCGGTTTAAAGGGACTCTGCCAAATGAAAATCATGGAGGCTGCCATTGTTCAAATTTCCTTTTTGAGAATGATTGTTCATTTTTCCAGCAGGTCATTTTCTAAAAACATTTCCTTATGTGTTACCATGAGCAAGACTGCTGACGTCCACCAGACAGGTATGCAATTTAAAAAAAAAAAAGTTAAAAAAAATTTAAAAATTTAAAAATACAGAACAACAGTGGTAAAAAGAACCAACAATCTTTAGGTTAAGCTTTATTATTACTTTTAGATGCTTTGTTATGTTAACCTCCCTGGCGGTATGATTCTGGCTGGAATTTAGTGCTGAAAGCGGTACAATTATTTTGCATGGAAATTTGGCGTTTTTATATTGTAGGCCTGCAATTCTTATGAATAACTCACTTAAATCTGTCCGAACCAGAGTCTAGTAGACATCCCGGGTATGATAAAGTTTGAAACACAAAATAATAAATTATAATATAATAAAAATATATATAAAAATGATTCAATAATGTAATCAAATCAAAAACACAGAAATTTGCTCAGTTGCAGAATAGTCGCTGTCATTAAATTTATTGTTTGATGATAAATTGTGATTTTATTTTTTTATCGGTGTTTTCTAGCTGGTCTAAAACCACTTTTGACATAAAGGGACACTTTTTGGTTGCTATGGACAATCTCCAGTTTCCAGGCAGAAAAAAAATCTTTTTATTATATAAAATGACATGCAGGGCACTGGGCAGACCACTAGGGACAAAGGGGGTGTGTATTTTTTGTATACAGTACTGTAATCTGTAAGATTACAGTACTGTATATGTGTTGTGTTTTTAAACTTTTTTGAATTTGGCGCCGATCTCCGCTCCCGTGCGTCGTAACGTCACAGGGAACGGAGATCGGCGGCACCCGGCACTGTGTGAATCGAGCGAGCGGACGGCTCGCTCACACAGCGGGGAGACATCGCAGGATCCAGGGGAAAAGGTAAGTAACTTCCCCCCTGCATCCCGCAACGCAAGCCCGAGCCAGACTCGGGGTTACCGCCAAGGAGGTTAAGAAGCAATAGAGGCAAGAAGTGAAAGCAAATAGGGGACTGCTATTGCTCTCCAGCAAATGTCACCCAATGATGGGTGTGAGACTACAATGATGGGCACGGTGAGGCTGCGGTGATGGGCACAGTGAGGCTACAATGATGGGCACAGTAAGGCTGCGGTGATGGGCACAGTGAGGCTACAATGATGGGCACAGTAAGGCTGCGGTGATGGGCACAGTGAGGCTACAATTATGGGCACAGTAAGGCTGCAATGATGGGCATGGTGAGGCTGCGGTGATGGGCACAGTGAGGCTACAATGATGAACACAGTAAGGCTGCAATGATGGGCATAGTGAGGCTGCGGTGATGGGCACAGTGAGGCTACAATGATGGGCATGGTAAGGCTGCAATGATGGGCACAGTAAGGCTGCAGTGATGGGCATGGTAAGGCTGCAGTGATGGGCACAGTGAGGCTACAATGATGGGCACGGTAAGGCTGCAATGATGGGCACAGTAAGGCTGCAGTGATGGGCATGGTGAGGCTGCAGTGATGGGCAGTGAGGCTGCATTGATTGGCACAGTGACGCGGCAGCCTCTGTGTTGTCCGTGCTGCACCGCATCCTGAAAATTTGTGTTACCATGAGCAAGACTGCTGACGTCCACCAGACAGGTATGCAATTTAAAAAAAAAAGTTAAAAAAATTTAAAAATTTAAAAATACAGAACAACAGTGGTAAAAAGAACCAACAATCTTTAGGTTAAGCTTTATTATTACTTTTAGATGCTTTGTTATGTTAAAAAGCAATAGAGGCAAGAAGTGAAAGCAAATAGGGGACTGCTATTGCTCTCCAGCAAATGTCACCCAATGATGGGTGTGAGACTACAATGATGGGCACGGTAAAGCTGCGGTGATGGGCACAGTGAGGCTACAATGATGGGCACAGTAAGGCTGCGGTGATGGGCACAGTGAGGCTACAATGATGGGCACAGTAAGGCTGCAATGATGGGCATGGTGAGGCTGCGGTGATGGGCACAGTGAGGCTACAATGATAAGCACAGTAAGGCTGCAGTGATGGGCATGGTAAGGCTGCGGTGATGGGCACAGTGAGGCTACAATGATGGGCACGGTAAGGCTGCAATGATGGGCACAGTAAGGCTGCAGTGATGGGCACGGTGAGGCTGCAGTGATGGGCAGTGAGACTGCATTGATTGGCACAGTGACGCGGCAGCCTCTGTGTTGTCCGTGCTGCACCGCATCCTGAAAATTTACCAGTAGCTGCTGCATTTCCCACTCTAGGCTTATACTCGAGTCAATACGTTTTCCCATTTTTTGTGGTAAAATTGGGTGCTTCGGCTTTTATTCGGGGCGGCTTATACTCGAGTATATACGGTACTTGGCTAATAAAAGGCTGCTATGGCCATTAAACTCCAGTGTGTGTCATGTCTGGTCAATTTATCACAAGTGGTTGGTGGCGTGGTGGTCAGGCTACGTGGTCAAAGCCTCTTTGGTACCCTAGTCATGATCCAACCAAGATCCATGCAAGCAGTAAATGTACGGTGGCCAGGTGGCAATCGGTTAAATCTTTTTTGGATGAAGACGATCTTTAAAAATCATACTGAAGTAGCTAATGGTGTCCCTTTACCATAGCATGGTAAACCTAATGGCTCCGACTTGGGTAGTCTGGTGAATCTGTGGACGGTGCCCTGCGGTCTGCTAACAAACAGGGCGATCGGTTTGTGTTAGCACAGCAGAAAAGATAAGTCTGCGATGCAAAGTGATGGCGGAATGAAGGAAAGTATTACTTAACAGAGAGAGTTAGATTAGGGGAATGTTTTTCATAGCCGAGACAAGCCGAGGATTTCCTAGACAGTCTGTCGGCATAAAACAACAACCGCGCAGAGAACCAGCTGAAGAAAAGTGATCTGAGGATTTTTTTTAAGGGCCAAATATTTAACAGAGCGATTGTGGACGGAAAAGTCTAATTCATCCATTTAGTGCCACATAAAAACAATACATCAGGATTGTAAACCTGGCCTTGAGGCAGATGTATAGAAAAGACAGTGAAGTGAGGCGTTTATATTTCACTTAAAACATAAATTATATTTTAAATTCAATCTGCCTGTACAGTAGCATTGAGAGAGGCACTTCCAATACTAGGAGCCAATCAGGATCAGTGTAAGCAGGAATAAAGAGCTAAAGGGATAACTTTTCAGTGTGCAACTGCTCCTTTACTGTCCAATCAGCCGGCTGGGGGTGTGGCTTTGCCCAAGCTGTGCTGCTGTAGTGTTGTCTGGCAGGGGTGCCTGGATTACAAACCTGGCTGCACAGAATTACAAACTCTTTAGCACAGGGGTCTCTAAACTTTTCAGTATGAGGTCTTCATATACTTTGAACATAATGCTGTATATTATCTCTCTGATTATATTAAATTAATTATGTTTTTTGTGCTTCTTGTATTTTTCTTTTCATACACCTAAGGTTCAATATATGAATACATCTACCTTTGATGTTTTAATTCCTTGTGATCATGTCAACTTTCCTGATGAAGCCTTTACAGGCGAAACATGTAGAAGCTTATTGAAAATGTGATCACACACAAATGAATACTGCATTATCTCTGTCTATTATAGGAGTAGGTGTATATACCTATGACTGTGGATATGTGCATGTTTGTTCATTTTTTATTTACTTTTCCACTTTTTCAATAAAAATACGTTTTAATAATTTAATCTGTGTATCAGAGTATCTAACTTGATTAGTATTGTCATGATGTACCTATAAAATCCCATATCTCTACTTTTCTTAACACTTTTCAGTATGAGGGCCACACTGCATATCATACAGATATTTACAGGCCAATAAAAAAAAAAAATCAGTTTTATAAATGAACAAATCAAATTTAAATAAATGAATACGTTTTATTGGAGTTTTTTTTGGAATCAGCAAAATATGATTTAGAACAACAGAGACAAAAACTTAAGTAAACAAAGCAAAAAGTAAACTTAAAGTGGAAGTAAACCCTCCTATCGTTTTCAGCCAAGGAAGCTGCCATCTTTGCCTCTGTTTAATCTTCAATTGCCACGGTGCTGCACATGTGATCCGTTATGACACCAGCCATTGGATGGTTTGACTGTTTGGTTGAGAGCACAGCCAATGTGCAGTTAGCATTCACGGCATGCCTTTTTTTTTTTAGACTGTTAAATCAATGGGTTTACTTCCGCTTTAAAGGGTAACTCCACTTTTGTGGAGGAAAAAAAATAGCAAATAAATAAAAAATAATATAGCACATATAATTGTGACACTAATCATATCGTAATTGAATGTTATTAAAAATGACCTTTCTTTTTCAATCTGCAGCCGCTGTAATTTTCTGAGAATGCAATATGGCTACCTGGAGTTGTTCTGTACACAGAATGTGTACTGACCACCCCCCAGAAATAATTTCCTGCTTGTGTGATTGGCTCACAAATTTTCGCAGAAGTCTGCACTAAGATACAAGTCAGATTTCAGGCATCCCCTGCAACAAAAAGGTCATTTTTGGAGAGATACTTTCAATAGGAACCTGTCTAAAGGGATGCAGGACCAGCAGATTTGTTCATTAGTGCCCTGCAGCTGCACACCTGACAGTTAATTATGAAACCACTCCCATTAGACCCACTCAGAACAGAGGCACAGAGAAACACACAGGGGTTTCTTCAGAATAACAAAAGGTAGGAATCTGCAACAAAGGTTGTTATAATCCCTGCAATGTACATACATCACCCAGAGGGCCCAGGCTTAGGGCAGCACTTTGCAGGGGGGCAGCACGGAAAGTGTCCCCGCCGGCCTGCGCTACACTGTTAGTGTCGCACTAGTCTTATGGGGCAGACTGGGCTGAGAGGCAAATTAGTCTACCGCCCCCATAAATCGGCCGCACTGTTGCTTTCGGTATGCGGGCGGCTGGCATTCCACAACTGTGGGGAGGGGGGGGTTGGCGCCGCTTCTAATTTTCAATGTCCTCTCATCCTGGATCACAAATTTCCCTCACTGTGCTATGTGTTTTCTGCTTAAAGTAGAACTATAGGGCAACACTTTTTTTTTTTTCATTTTGGATAAGGGAGGGTTATAGCCCCTGTCAGTTTATTTTTTACCATCCCTGTCCCATTGCAGAGATTTCCCTTCACTTCCTGCCCCATAGCCAAACAGGAAGTGAGAGGAAATCTATGCAAATTAAGGGAATCCACCCCCCCAGGCCCTCAGAACTAGTGTCCCAACCCAAATTTCTGGGCGAGTCTTAAACAGCCAGGGGTGTGGCATTGGCAGGAAGGGGTGGGTCATATTTAAATTAGGGGGTGTACGAATTTAGTCAGGCCTAGGGCAGCATAAAACCTAAATACACTACTGGTTCTGACAGGGGGTGCCCCCCTTCCAGAACACACTTGGCAGCTCTCTCAGCCATTGGCTGAGAGCACTGATCGAATGCCGATCGGCAGCCATTTTTTGTTCATGCCCCTTTGACAGTAGCCAGACGTTTAGGCGGCTTCTGTCGGACTGGCTGCTGTACACACAGCCGAATTTCAGCGGCTTTTCTATTGAACCGGCCAATACCCCCCCCCAATATTTGGCCCATGTGTACGAGGCTTTACATTGGAGTCCCCATTACATGGAAGACCCGCCTTACATTAGGGTCCCCATCAGAGTTCCCGCTTATATCAGAGGGCTGGATAAAATCTTGCAGTGGGTCGGATTGGGTGGGCCATAGTTTGGAGATCCCTGCTTTAGCACATGTAACAGTTGCCTTCTATGTATGTCAGCTTTGTATTTAGCCGCTTCCTTGAAATTCAAAGGCTGCAGACGTTCGATGCATGATATCTGCTCTTAAACCAGTTAGCAATTAAAAGATAAAGGGAAATAAAAGATAAGGATTACATGTTCAGAATAAAACATCTTATGAGATCTATAATCACTGAAACTGACCCTACCACCTCAAAGCTCAAAGCAAACACAACTGTGTACATACATAGACACAAATCCAGTAATGTAATTATCACAGGCTGGAGTCATTGCGTCTAAACACACTATCACATTCCTCCAACTACCCTCTGCTGGTGACTACACAGCTCTCCGCATCCAAATACCTAACAGTAGGGGACCATGCTGTACTTATATAAAATCATCAATAAATCTTTATCACTTCATCACATAAAACCGCTAAAAACTGTAATAATTCCCAGTGTGATGCTTTGGAAAGGGTACTTTGCCACCTACATGACATGCAATCAAAATATATCAAAAAGCAAGGAATCAATAGTATCAAAAAGACCGGTTGGTGTATTTATAAAATGTGTTCTGAGTGAATGGGGCAAAACTGAAAGTTCTCAGGTTATAGTCTCTGCAAATCAAACGTTATTCATTTAGTGTGAATAGTATCTAAAAATAGTGCATTCTGGCCACTAGATGGTGCTAAGCATAAAATAAATAAGTATGCTCCTCTGCTCCATCTAATAGTCATAATGTGGTATTTTCCCAATTCACACAGTCAATACCTTCTTTTTTTTTTTTAAACTTATATCTGATTGCTTGCTGTACACTGTCTATACTGGGTTCCTCTATAGATGTAGGTAGCAAAGTCCCATCTAAAGTTACGCGCTTTCAAAGCCGCACTGGTTACAAAGTGCTAGTTCAGCATGGGACCTGGAAGGAGATCTCTGTAATAGCTGTGTGTGCTATAGAGATTTCCAGCTTCCACAGGGATCCACCAGGTATGGTCAATAAATACACTAATCCAAGCTGGGCTGTTGTAACTATGTAAAAATTGCATTAGGCTGGGTTTACACCTCCGACAGATGCGGCTCGCAGCGGGGGTCCGATGAGTCCCTGTTCTCCATTTCAGGGACGAATCAGAGACAAATTTTTGCCTGAATTCGGCCCTGAGACGGAGCCAAAGACCCATAGGACTCCTGTGCAGTGCGCTCCGCAGCTGCTCCAGGGATGTGGGAACACAAGGATCACAATCTCCTGTCATGTGAATTGAATGCTGATATGCAGCACCGATAGGCACTGATTGACAGCACTAATAGGTGGCACTGATGAGGAGGCACTGACAGGCATCACTGATTGGCACCCCTGGTGGACATCACTGGTGGGCACAGGTGGGCATCGCTGATGGGACTGCACTGATAATCAATGCACTGATTATCAGCGCAGACCTCCCCCCGTCAGGGTAGCCGCTCGTCGGCTCTCTTCTATTCACGCATTGTAAGCGTGAATAGAGTAATGCCGATAACCGGAACTTCCGATTTACACTGTGAACAGCTGTGATTGGACTTTGAGCTGATCACATGGTAAAGAGCATACGTCATAGGCTCTTTACCATGATCGACACACCGCACTGCCGATCGCCATGCAGGAGACCATGGTGCACTTACCTTGCTTTGCATATGCTCAGTTGCTCTCTGTTTTTTGCCACTGTTTCCCGAAAATCAGAGCCACTAGAGGCCAATCTGCTGACAGCCTAAAGATTTACTGCTGCTCAGGGGCTTTGGGCTTCAACAAAATGGCACACTTGCCAGCTGTCCCAAATTTCCCAGGACATTTCCAGGATTTAGACCTTTGTCCCAGTCTTACCGTTTCCTGGGAAATTACAGGTTTCCTGTTTTTTCGCCGTCGCTGCTAGAGCCTGTGGCCGGCACTGATAAAATTGTCTCCGACGGCCGCCATTTTACTGAAGACCAGCTTTCATGAGGAGAAAAGAAGAGGCAGAACCCAGGCTCCGCCTCTTGGTTCTTCCCTTCGGCTGGTCTTCTCTAATGGCCCAGAGGCCAAATCACCTGCGGTCCGCACCCGAAGGGACACCTGATGTGAGGAGGGACTCAGCTGGGGACACCTGATGTAAGGAGAGACTCCGCTGGGGGCACCTGATGTAAGGAGTGATTCCGCTGGGGACACCTGATGTGAGGAGAGACTCCGCTGGGGGCACCTGATGTAAGGAGGGACTCCGCTGGAGGCACCTGATGTAAGGAGGGACTCTGTTGGGGGCACCTGATGTAAGGAGGGACTCTGCAGGTGGCACCTGATGCAAGGAGGGACTCTGCTGGGGGCACCTGTTGTAAGGAGAGACTCTGTTGGGGGCACCTGATGTAAGGAGGGACTCTGTTGGGGGTCCCTGATTCCATCCATTTTTAAAAAAAAAAAAAAAAGATTTTTTCCTCCGATACGTATAGGCCGATACGTATTTTTCTACATATTTTTGTTAAAAAAAATTGCAATAAGCGTATATTGATTGGTTTGCACAAAAGTTATAGTGCCTACAAAATAGGGGATAGATTTATTGCATTTTTATTATTATTATTCTTTTTTACTAGTAATGGCGGCGATCTGCGATTTTTATCGTGACTGCGATATTGCGGCGGACATATCGGACACTTTTGACACATTTTTGGGACCATTCACATTTATACAGCGATCCATGCAATGAAACAGCATTGATTACTGTATAAATGTGACTGGCAGGGAAGGGGTTAACCACTAGGGGGCGCTGAAGGGGTTAACATGTTCCCTGGGAGTGATTCTAACTGTAGGGGGATGGGATTGACAAGGGGAGGAGACCGATCAGTGTTTCTCTGTAATGAGAACACACCATCGGTCTCCTCTCCTCTGACAGGACCAGGGATCTGTGTGTTTACATACACAGATCCACGGTCCTGCTGTGTTACCGGGCAATCGCGGGTGCCCGGCGGACATCGCTGCCGCCGGGCACGCGCACCGAGTCCCCAGTAACACGACGGGCGTGCGCGCGTCGCACTGGCGGCACGCGCGCGCCCCCCGGTGGGCCGAAAATCATATGACGCCCTCCCGCCACGAGAGCTGCGCCGCCTGGCCGTCAATAGACAGTCGGCGATCAGCAAGCAGTTAAAACACGCACGTTTTTTATTTCCTCGATACGCTCCGCCTTCAAACGAATGCCCTGCCCCCTAATTGTAGAAAGACTCCGCCTACAGACAAAAAAGTGTCCCTGTAAATATTTTTTGCAATGTTGGCAACTATGAAATGGCAGTTTGCAGCAAGCAGAAACAGAAGCGATGCTGGAGATAATTTAACCACTTGCCTAGCAGGTACGAACACCCCCTTCCTGACCAAGCCATTTTTCAGCTTTCAGCGCTGTCGCATTTTTGAATGACAATTGCGCGGTCATGCAAGGATGTATCCAAATAAAAATGTTATCATTTTGTCCCCTCAAATAGAGCTTTATTTTGGTGGTATTTGATCACCTCTGCGGTTTTTATTTCTTGCGCTATAAACAAATTAAGAGGGACAAGTTTGAAAAAACGCAATATTTTTAACTTTTTATTATAATAAATATCCAATTTTTTTTTTTTTTTTTAAACAAATTTTTTCCTCAGTTTAGACCGATACGTATTCTTCTACATATTTTTGGTAAAAAAAAAATCGCAATAAGCATCTATTGATTGGTTTGCGCAAAAGTTAGAGCGTCTACAAAATAGGGGATAGATTTATTGTATTTTTATTATTATTTTTTTTTTTACTAGTAATGGCGGCGATCTGCGATTTTTATCGTGACTGCGATATTGCTGCGGACATATCGGACACTTTTGACACATTTTTGAGACCATTCACATTTATACAGCGATCCGTGCAATGAAACAGCATTGATTACTGTATAAATGTGACTGGCAGGGAAGGGGTTAACCACTAGGGGGCGCTGAAGGGGTTAACATGTTCCCTGGGAGTGATTCTAACTGTAGGGGGATGGGATTGACAAGGGGAGGAGACCGATCAGTGTTTCTCTGTAATGAGAACACACCATCGGTCTCCTCTCCTCTGACAGGACCGTGGATCTGTGTGTTTACATACACAGATCCACGGTCCTGCTGTGTTACCGGGCAATCGCGGGTGCCCGGCAGACATCGCTGCCGCCGGGCATGCGCACCGAGTCCCCAGTAACACGACGGGCGCGCGAGTGTCCCGCTGGCGGCACGCGCCCCCCCCGGTGGGCTGAGAATCATATGACGCCCTCCCGCCACGAGAGCTGCGCCGCCTGGCCGTCAATAGACAGTCTGCGATCAGCAAGCAGTTAAACCACGCACATTTTTTATTTCCTCGATACGCTCCGCCTTCAAACGAATGCCCTGCCCCCTAATTGTAGAAAGACTCCGCCTACAGACAAAAAAGTGTCCCTGTAAATATTTTTTGCAATGTTGGCAACTATGAAATGGCAGTTTGCAGCAAGCAGAAACAGAAGCGATGCTGGAGATAATTTAAAGCACACGCAAATTTTGGTAGCATAATTATTAATGTGGAATGTTTGTCCTTGCTAAACAACGTTATTTATTATGAAGTTGTTCTGGGTAAAGTTCCACTTTAACTGGAATTCTGATGTTCCCAATAGCAAATTATTCTTTAATTCAGGCCCACTTTAAGGTATGCAAAGCATATTTGTTTTTTTTCTATTGCTGTGATCCTTCTGTTAGATCCTGATCCATTTCATGGCCATCTTGTAAATACATACATATAGACTTTTCAACCACTTAAAATGTTTAAATGTACTAAGCCGTGTGCAATTTTAAAGCCAGTTGCAGACCAATTTGCACTTTGTAGATTTTAATAGCGGTACTAGAAAACAAGCGTTTGCTGCTGATTGTCCTCTCCAGCTACACCTTGACGATTAGTGCTCCGTAATGTACATACTTAACCCCTTGACACCAATTTCCCCGTGCTCTGCATTCAAACAACCTATGGAGTAATTGAAAGTAAAAAGTAATAGGAAACCCACCAAACAAGTTATGCAAATCTACCCGGCAAGATTGCTTCTTGTTTTGTTCCTTTTCCTTCATCAAAAGACACCTTTTACTTTTCATCCCTGAAGTGCATGTTCAGACTCATAGCCTTATCTGCCTGGAACTTCCTGTACTTCTGTCATTTTTCTCTTTTAATATTTTCTTTTTGTATTTTATTAAAGCTAAACTCCAGGCAGATTAAAAAGACAAATGAATGCAGCTCTGTAATTCATTAATACATTACATTTATTTTTTAAATGCAAGAAGTAGAAATACCTGAATTTGCCCGGTATGGCAGGGCTGGAGTGTGAGAGAAGCCAATCAGTTCATGTGCTTACAGAAAGGATGCTGATATAAGGAGAAAGCAAAGTCATTGGCTCATTACTGTGCTACTTCTTTCACTGTCCAGTCACTGGCTAGGAACAGGTCCAGGACAACCTGGGCTCAGAGGAGGTGGGTTGGATGATGCTGGCCATTAGGCTGAGGACATCTAATGGCATAAAAAAGGACTGCAAGGAACTTCAAGGAACTTCTCAGAATTGAATGTAAAAAAGAACTGGAAGGAACTTCTCAGAATTGAATGTAAAAAATAACTGCAAGGAACTTCTCAGAATTGAATGTGAATTGAGGTGGGTTGGATGATGCTGGCCATTAGGCTGAGGACATATAATGGCAGAAAAAAAAGGACTGCAAGCAACTTCAAGGAACTTCTCAGAATTTAATGTGAAAAAGGACTGCAAGGAACTTCTCAGAATTCAATGTGAATTGAGGTGGGTTGGATGATGCTGGCCATTAGGCTGAGGATATCTAATGGCAGAAAAAAAAGGACTGCAAGGAACTTCTCATAACTGAATGTGAATTGAAGTGGGTTGGATGATGCTGGCCATTAGGCTAAGGACATCCAATGGAAGAAAAAAAAAGGACTGGAAGGAACTTCTCAGAATTGAATGTGAATTGAGGTGGGTTGGATGATGCTGGCCATTAGGCTGAGGACATATAATGGCAGAAGAAAAGGACTGCAAGGAACTTCAAAGAACTTCTCAGAATTGAATGTGAAAAAGGACTGCAAGGAACTTCTTAGAACTGAATGTGAATATTGCACCAAAAGCTGGTTTGGACCAGACCAATCTATATGCCCAGCAGTATATTGCAAACAACCCCCAATCATCCTATGCCCGTCCGTTTGAATGAAAAGACGTTATCACACAACAACACAACTACCCTCGGGGGTGTCATCAACAACCACACATAAAACAAAACAACCAACAAAATTCCAAAAAACGACAAACTCACAACAACAGAAACACATCATAACAAACACCCTAAACACAATGGGCCTAACATACTAAAAACATCAAAACTCCCACACCCAAAAACATAATCAACAAGAGCACCACAAAAAAAACACAAATAAACCTCAACAACCGACAATATAAAAAAAACGAAACCACCACTCTACGACCAACCCACAAACTCTCAACTCACATATATGGTCCTTCACCACAAAACACAATGGGCCTCAACCACAAACAACACAACTATTTCAAACAACAATCCATCAACAACACAACACAAAAAAAAACACAACAACACCGATCCAACACACCACACACCCACCAATCACCACCAACACTAATCACACACCACAAAACGATAACAAAACACACCAACACACACCCCTCCCCCCCACCCTCCCCACCACGACCACCCCCCATACCCCCCAACCCAACCATCCCCCAAAACACTCCACACATCAAACACACTAAACTCCACACACCCCACCCAAACCCAACCCCACCAAAACATGGGCTTACAGAAAACAAAAATGAAGGACATGCCTAGCTACTGGTCACACCCATCCACCCACATGCCACATTTATTCTGCTTTAATTAATCACCACCTCCTCGACGCCCCATGTATATATACGTCAACAGATGGCACGTACAGCAGAATCCACGTTGTAACGTGAACATTCTTCAGGCGGGGGGGGGTCCGATCGGACCCCCCCCTCTCCGCAGGCGGGGGACGGTCGGGATGTGTTCAGGAGCGATCCGGGACGAGGGGACGGCCAGTGGTTTTTTTTTTTTTTTTTTTTTTTTTTTTTTTTTTTTTCTGGCCACCCCCTCGCGATCGCTCCTGGCCAATGAAAAGCTTTCCCCTTCCTGTCTATTGTATAGACAGGATGGCGGAAGTGATGTCACGCTCGGTGCGCCGGTCTATGTGACCGGAGACCGCCGAGCGAGTGACATGTAAGGTTAGTGCACAACAGTACACTGACACCAGTACAGTTAGGCACATATTCCACCCCCTGTCACCCCCAGATCACCCCCCAGATCACCCCCCCCCCCCCCAGTGCAAACAGGTAACCCATTTTTTTTTTTTAGGTACCCGCCATGTTTTATATAGGTTCCATAAATAGGTTTATAGGTCAGGTACCCCCATATTTACAACCTAAATAAAGGTTTTTAAACCCCTGATTGCCCCTAGAGTTAACCTTTCACCAGTGATCACTGTATAACTGTCACTGGTGACGCTGTTATGCCAGTTAGTTATTTCGTTATTTTAGGTTCCCCCCGTCAGGTTTTTATATAGCGTCAGGTACCCCCATAATATTACCTAATAAAGGTTTAACCCCCTGATTGCCCCTAGTTAACCCTTTCACCCCCTTCCCAACCACCCCCAATCATCCTATGCACGTCCGTTTGAATGAAAAGATCTGAATTTGGAGGAGTTTAAATTGTTTATGGGCCTCACCCTTAACATGGGGCTTACAGAAAAAAAATTAAGGACATGCCTACCTACTGGTCCACCAACCCCATCCACCACATGCCCATTTATTATGCTTTAATGTCCAGGTCCCGATATGATATGATTATGCACTTCCTTCACTTCAGTAACAACACATGTAAAATTCGCCTACTCATAAAAAATTTCCCCAGCAGGAATGTGTACATAATGTCCACCATCCATGATGACACTACATTTGAGGTTCACAGATGACGTGGTCCCATTCAAAAGCCAAAATGCGTCCAAGAACATAATCTTTACGTGGGGGGGGGGGGGGGTTTCAATGACCAAATGCTTCAGCCCTATTTGGCAATAAGGAGGTCCCGTTTCTGGTACAAGAAAGTAGCGGTTTATATCATTCCTTTGGCCATTTATAATGCATATATCATCTACGCCAAATCCACGGAAAGCCCCACCCCTTCCTAAAATTAATACAAAAAATTGTCATGTCCCTCATCAATCAACAAAGACCCCCCCCAGAAAACATTCACTCTGATGCTGTTAGCCGACTTCATGAGCGCCACTTCTCGTACAACATTCCCCCATCTAAAGCAGGCCGATAATGCCCAAAAAGATGTCTTGTATGCAGTAAAAGAGGATTTTGAGTAGATACCAGCTACCATTGTCCCCAGTGTCCCTCCCAACCCAGCCTATGCATTGGAGAATGCTTTTGACTTTATCACACATCCCTAAAATATTAGTACATATTTTTAACTATTTCCCCATTTTCATCATCTTTGCTGACCATTTTCCATGCTTCCTCAAATAATAATGCCACTGTCTTCCACGTGAACTGACCCTGGCCTGTTTTGGACTATGTCTCTGACTACCGTTTGGACTGCTTCCATGTGAATTGACCCTGGAATGTTTTAATAACTACGCTTCTGCCTATCGCTTTCTATGGACAAATGCTTTGGCTGTGCTGACAATATGCCTGTACTGACTATAGACAATATTCCTGCCTGCTGCCTGTACTGACTATAGACAATATTCCCTGCCTGCTGCCTGGACCAATGCTCTCCTCTGTGGACACTACTAAAACCACAGGTAATACTTTTTTTTTTTACCCTTTCCCCAATAGAATTAATTTTGGAGTGTAATTCTTGGTATGTACATGCTATGTGTTAGAAATATGAAGGGCCTTCAAAAATGATAGGTTGTCAGGAAATTAGATATGTAATTTATGTTCCTAGAACACCTGAAGGTGCTACTTGAATGTTGGGCCTCTGTGTGTGGCTAGGCTGTGTAAAAATCTTGCATGTGGTATCGCCATACTCAGGAGGTGTATCAGAATGTATTTTGCGGTGTAATTTTTGCAATGTACATGCTATGTCTAAAGAATATTGTATAAATGGAAAACTTTGTGTAAAATAACGTGTGGAAAAAATGACATGTTCAAAAGACTCATTATGCCTCATAGAATATACGTTGGGGTGTTTACTTTCCAAAATGGGGTCATTTTGTGGGCGTTTCCATTGTCCTGGTGCTCCAGGGCCTTCAAAAGTGCAATAGGTTGTCAGGAAATTATATATGTAATTTATGCTCCTAGAACGTCTGACAGTGCTACTTGGATGTTGGGACTCTCTATGCGGCCAGGCTGTGTAAAAGTCTCCCACATGTGGTATTGCCATATTCGGGAGGAGTAGGAGAATATATTTTGGGGTGCAATTTTTGCTATGTACATGCTATGTGTTAGAAATATTGTATAAAGTGACAACTTTGTATTAAAAAAATGTGTTTTCATTTTCTTTCAACATTTTCCAAAAACTTGTGGAAAAGAGTGACATGTTCAAAAGACTCATTATGCCTCATAGATTATACATTGGGGCGTTTGCTTTCCAAAATGGGGTCATTTTGTGGGAGTCTCCATTGTCCTGGTGCTCCAGAGCCTTCAAAAGAGTGATAGGTCATCATGACATTAGATGTGTAATTTATGTCCCTAGAACGCCTGACGGTGCTCCCTGAATGTTGGGCCTCTCTATGTGGCCAGGCTGTGAAAAAGTCTCACACATGTGGTATCACCATACTCAGGAGGAGTAACAGAATGTATTTTGGAGTGTAGTTGCAAGTATGCATATGCTGTGTGGGAGAAATAACCTGTTAATATGACAATTTTGTAAAAAAAAAAAAATCTTAATTTTGCAAAGAATTGTGGGAAAAAAATTACAACTTCAAAAAACTCACCATGCCTCTTACTAAATACCTTGGAATGTCTACTTTCCAAAAAGGGGTCATTTGGGTGGTATTTGTACTTTCCTGGCTTGTTAGTGTCTCAAGAAATTACATAAGCCATCAGTACATCAAGTGTGATCAATTTTCAGTGATTGGCACCATAGCTTATAGACTCTATAACTTTCACAAAGACCAAATAATATACACTGATTTGGGTTATTTTACCAAAGATATGTAGCAGGATAAGACTTTCACACTGGGGTGCTTGTCAGGCATTTTAGCGCTAAAAATAGCGCCTCAAAAGCGCCTCTCAAGCCATCCCAGTGTGAAACCCTGAGTTCTTTCACACTGGGGCGGTGCGCTTGCAGGAAGGGGAAAAAAGTCCTGCAAGCAGCATCTTTGTGGTGTTGTGGGAGTGCTGTATACACCGCTCCTCCACCGCCCCTGCCCATTGAAATTAATGCGCCTGCCTTCATCAGCCCCCGCAACACGGGCGCTATTAACCCCTTCTTTGGCCGAATAAGCGTCAATATAACAGCAGTAAAACGCCGCTAAAAATATTGGCGCTTTACCGCTAATGCCCGCACCACTCCAGTGTGAGAGTGGTCTTAATTTTGGCCAAAATTTATGATGAAAAATTACTAATTTGATTAATTTTATGACAGAAACAAAGAAAAAGGCGTTTTTTTTCTCAAGATTTTCGGTCTTATTTTATTTATAGCACAATAAATAAAAAAAAAACAGTAGTGATTAAATACCACCAAAAGAAAGCTCTATTTGTGTGGAAAAAAAAGACACAAATTTCATATGGGTACAGTGTTGCATGACCGCGTAATTGTCATTCAAAGTGTGAGAGCACTGAAAGCAGAAAATTGGCCTGGGCAGGAAGGGGGTGAAAGTGCCCAGTAGGCAAGTGGTTAAAATAAAAGTACCAAAAAGGTTTTAACCTTAATGCATTCTCTGCATGAAAGAAAAAAGCCTTCTGCATGCAGCTCCCCTTCAGACTCACCATTACACTTACCTGAGCCCGATCTCGATCCAGCGCTGTGCACAAGAGCAGAGGTTCTCTTGGCTCTCTACCTCTTCATTGGCTCAGAGACAGCAGCAGGAGCCATTGGTTCCTGCCGCTGTCAATAACAGCCAGTGAGGAGGGCCGAGAGGCACTTTTTGGGGCTGATTTACTAGAACTGGAGAGTGCAAAATCTGCTGCAGCGGTGCATGGTAGCCAATCAGCTTCTAACTTTAGCTTGTTAAAATTAACCTTTGACAATAAAACCTAGAAGCTAACTGGTTTCTTTGTAGAGCTGCGCCAGATTATGCACTCTCCAGTTTTAGTAAATGAACCTCTGTGTGTCCATAGACACACAGAGCCAGCTCAGGAGAGAACAAGTGCAAGGAACAAGTGCACTCTGGGCACTCAGAAGAGGAGGGGGGTAGCCTGGAGTAGGGAATCCTGGAGAAAGAGGATCTGGGCTGCTTTGTGCAAAACCCATGCCCACTTAAAAAACAGGTGATCAGTATATTTCTCCAGTACAAGGAGGCCCTTGAGCCCCTTCCACAGCTGGGAGGTGTTGTAACCCTTCTACCCTGGGGTCTGGGGTGCAGCTGCACCAATAGTAGATATGACAGTGATTTTCCATACGTCATCTAAACACAGTAGAGCCTTCTTAAAACAGAAAATATTTGCATGTCTCACAAATCTCAAAAATAGGACACTTTTTCCTTTTTTAAGATATTTGGCAGAACCATTTAAACCATTCCTTTATTTGCTCCTGGGATTTGTGGTTCCTTTTACCCCACCTCACCATAACCTGTCCAGTTATACTTGACCGAACTCAAACTAAAAATAATTTTGGAGTTTGGACCTCCTAATGTTTATGTTGAGACCTCCTAATGTTGGCACTTGGACCACCTAATGTTGGCACTTGGACCACCTAATGTTGGCACTTGGACCACCTAATGTTGGCACTTGGACCACCTAATGTTGGCATTTGGATCACCTAATGTTGGAGTTTGGGCCACGTAAAGTTGGAGTTTGGACCTCCTAATGTTTGTGTCGGGACCTCTTAATGTTGGCATTTGGACCACCTAATGTTGAAGTTTGACCCTCCTAATGGTTGTGTTGGGGCCACCTAATATTGGTGTTTGGAGCATCTACTGTTCTAGTTTGGACCACCCAAACTCAATTTGCAGTTAAAAGCCAGGTGACGGCCTGCAGTGCCCAGCACTTTTTAATTATGTGGTCCATTGAACTCCCTCAAGGGCTGGTTCTGCCTAGCTCAGTAGATTGTTTAAAGAAATGCCTGGATTCTTTCCTAAATGTACATAGTGGATACTAATATTTATAGGTAAAGTTTATTCCAGGAAATATCCGATTGCCTCTTGGGGGATGAGGAAAGAATTTTTTCCCCTGCTGGAGCAAATTGGATCACGCTTTTATTGGGGTTTTTTGCCTTCCTCTGGATCAACTGTGGGTATAGGATTGTATAACATTTTTTTTCCTTTGGTTGAGCTGGATGGACTTATGTCTTTTTTTCTGCTAGACTATGTAACTATTTAACTAGTGGAAAATGATGTGCAGTGGTAATCAATTTTAAAAATACATGTATTGCTACAAAATAACCTTAAGTAATAAGTTCCGTGCACACAAAACAATGTACAATCAGTGTAAGGTGATGGATCCAAACATATATAGACAATATCATAAATGATATATATTCTCATATTCCATACAACCTTATGTGACCCTAGGTATAAAATGTACAGTGGTGTGAAAAAGTGTTTGCCCCCTTCCTCATTTCCTGTTCCTTTGCATGTTTGTCACACTTAAGTGTTTCGGAACATCAAACCAATTTAAACAATAGTCAAGGACAACACAAGTAAACACAAAATGCAATTTGTAAATGAAGGTGTTTATTATTAAAGGTGAAAAAAAAATCCAAACCATCATGGCCCTGTGTGAAAAAGTGATTGCCCCTAAACCTAATAACTGGTTGGGCCACCCTTAGCAGCAACAACTGCAACCAAGCGTTTGCGATAACGTGCAATGAGGCTTTTACAGCGTCCTGGAGGAATTTTGGCCCACTCATCTTTGCAGAATTGTCCTAATTCAGTTACATTAGAGGGTTTTCGAGCATGAACGGCCTTTTTAAGGTCATACCACAACATCTCAATAGGATTCAGGTCAGGACTTTGGCTAGGCCACTCCAAAGTCTTAATTTTGTTTTTCTTCAGCCATTCGGTGGTGGACTTGCTGGTGTGTTTAGGATCATTGTCCTGCTGCAGAACCCAAGTTCGTTTCAGCTTGAGTACACGAACAGATGGTCGGACATTCTCCTTCAGGATCTCTTGGTAGACAGCAGAATTCATAGTTCCTTTTATCACGGCAAGTCTTCCAGGTCCTGAAGCAGCAAAACAGCCCCAGACCATCACACTACCACCACCATATTTTACTGTTGGTATAATGTTCTTTTTCTGAAATGCAGTGTTCCTTCTACGCCAGATATACTTGGACACACACCTCCCAAAGAGTTCCACTTTTGTCTCATCGGTCCACAGAATGTTGTCCCAAAAGTCTTGGGGATCATCAAGATGTGTTGTGGAGAAATTGAGACGAGCTTTGATGTTCTTTTTGCTCAGCAGTGGTTTTCTCCTTGGAACTCTGCCATGCAGGCCATTTTTGCCCAGTCTTTCCTGATGGTGGAGGCATGAACGCTGACCTTAACTGAGGCAAGTGAGGCCTGCAGTTCCTTGGACGTTGTTGTGGGGTCTTTTGTGACCTCTTGGATGAGTCGTCGCTGCGCTCTTGGGGTAATTTTGGGCGGCCGGCCACTCCTGGGAAGGTTCACCACTGTTCCATGTCTTCGCCATTTGTGGATAATGGCTCTCACTGTGGTTCGCTGGATTCCCAAAGCTTTGGAAATGGCTTTATAACCCTTTCCAGACTGATAGATCTCAATTACTTTCTTTCTCAATTGTTCCTGAATTTCTTTGGGTCTCGGCATGATGTGTAGCTTTTAAGGATCTTCTGGTGGACCTTACTGTGTCAAGCAGCTCCTATTTAAGTGATGCCTTGATTGTGAACAGGTGTGGCAATAATCAGGCCTGGGTGTGGCTAGAGAAATTGAACTCAGGTGTGGACAACCACAGTTATAGTATGTTTTAACAAGGGGGGCAATCACTTTTTCACACAGGGCCATGATGGTTTGGATTTTTTTTCACCTTTAATAATAAACACCTTCATTTACAAATTGCATTTTGTGTTTACTTGTGTTGTCCTTGACTATTGTTTAAATTGGTTTGATGTTCCGAAACACTTAAGTGTGACAAACATGCAAAGGAACAGGAAATGAGGAAGGGGGCAAACACTTTTTCACACCACTGTATACCCCAATCCATAATATATTATGTGAAAATTGGAAAAACGTATAAAGTCAAAAGGTGCAACAAAAAAAAAGAAAAGTCCAAAGAAACAATTATTAAGAATGGTAGTCCAAAAAAAATAGATATTTTCCAACGCCAATAGTAAAAGTCCCCAATGTAGAGGGTTCAACCACCACCAATTCTGAAGGAGCTTACCGGAACTTGTGGACCCAGTTAAGCTTATGCCTAGTTGGGTCTACAACACAAACATTAGGTGGTCCAAACTCCAAAATTAGATGGTCCAAACTCCAACATTAGATGGTCCAAATGTCAACATTAGGAGGTCCAAACTCCAACATTAGGTGGTCCAACCCCCAACATTAGGTGGTCCAAATGTCAACATTAGGAGGTCCAAAATCTTAGGTTGTTGAATTTGAAGTTTGAGTGCAGTAAAGTACAACTGGACAGGTTATGGTGAAGTGGGGTAAATGAAACCAAAAATCCCAGGGGGAAATTAAGGAATGGTTTGAATGGCTCTGCCCAATATCCTAGAAAAGGGAAAAGTGTCCTATTTTTGAGATTTGTGAGAAATGAAAATATTTTCTGTTTCGAGAAGGCTCTACTGTGTTTAGATGACGTATGGAAAATCACTGTCAAACCTACTATTGGTGCAGCTGCACCCCAGACCCCAGGGTAGAAGGGTTACAACACCTCCCAGCTATGGAAGGGGCTCAAGGGCCTCCTTGTACTGGAGAAATATACTGATCACCTGTTTTTTAAGTGGACCACAGCAGAATCCTCCTCACGCGACCTTAGAGTACAGAGGTCCTCATTCAGATATGTAAATTCACAGGCATGAGGCCCTACATGTTGATATAACCGATCTACTTGTGTGATGATATGACTGGATCCAAGGTCTGGGCTTCTACTAAATATGCTCCTCTGGTCACCCTACATCCTTCTGGAGCTGAAACCGGCCTAAGCACGCTGGGACGTGTAGTTCTTCTACTTCCTTTCCATTGTTGCAAAGTTGAAAGTCTACCAAAACGGTTTTAGATCAATTAGAAGTCTTGCCTGATGTGTATTTGTAACTTATCCACAAACAGAGTTACTGGGTATCAAAGAAAACAAATAAAAAGAACGCAGATCTGCCCCCCCCCCCCCACCACCCTCTTCCTAAGCGTCAGGCCCCGCTCGGCATGAAAGCAATTATTCAGCCGATATCTCCATTTGATTTGCGCCGGTTAATTCATCAATATTCAGAGTGCTGCATTTTAACGCACGTTGCTCCATCGAGAAAACAAAGGGCACCTCTTCAAAACGTATTTAATGACGGGAGTTAAAAGGTGGCAGCTGCAAAACCTAACTAGTGGACTCTGAATCGTTAAGCAGGGGAGAGAGTGAGGAAATCTCTGATTGCTTCACCATACAGTCGTGAATAAGTTCTCCTTTGCTGCAAATCAAGCCGGCTAAAAAAAGGCACAATCAAGACCATAATGGTCTCCACTTCACAATCAGACAAGTGATTCTTACTTTAAAAATCCTACCATTGAAAGCTGATTGCTAACCCTGGCCCTAGTTCTAATCTGAAGGGCGAGTACTGATTTGGAGAAGGAATTATAACAACTTCCCAACAATTTAGCAAATGGTTATTATTTTATGGTGGCAGAAAGAAGCAGGTTCTGCTTTTGAGGCATTTCTTACCTTATTCTACTGCATTGCTACTAGTAATTTTTTTTTTTTTTTACCTTTTTTTTTTTTTTAGCTTTGCGTATTTTAAAAACAAAAAGGTTGGTTGTTTAAAAGTGCGAAAAAAAATAATAAAAATTCAGAACGCTGGCTGCAGGTCATGACTTGGGGGATTAAAGACAAATATTTTAAACTCAATGCATGAATAATGGATTACAAATTAATATTCTGCACATGTGATGCATTTAAAATAAGGCTAATAATTATATATTTTTTTATTCAAACAGCAGTTTTTTTTTTTCATTTTCATCTTTTCAGAAAATATATATTTGGATTGAGAAATCTGCTGAAGGAATAATCCTTACTCTACTCTAAACATATGTAACTGTTGTTTAGCAATCACAAATATATTTTACTGCTTGTCATTTTTTTTTTTTTAACGTAGGGAAACGGCAAAGGATATTTAGCCCTTTCATCTACCTAATAAGGTCCTTGCCTGTGCAAAATCCAGCTTAACTAATTTTAAAAGAAACGGCACTAATCCTATGTTATTACAGCTTGTTTGTTCTAAATTTAAGTTTAATTGAATTTGTATTGATTTAATTTAATTAACATGTGAAAAATCTCTCGCATTTATTAATTCAGTTCAGATTTCTGTGGTGAAAAATAGGGCATGTAAAGATTAAAATGAATGATACTGTAAAATCAGAGCTTATCGGGTGAAAATTCAGTTATGCTGTTTATTTAAAAAGTATTTTTGAAAAAGTCAGGTCAATAGTCTATGGTCAAAATTATAATGTTTCTGTTTAATTAAAACATTTGACAAGGTCTTTTAATCATTTGGTAATACATGGTATTAAAAAAAAAAAAAATATATATTAAATAAAAATATTAAATAAAGATTAAAATTCAGTTATGCTGTTTAAAAAGTATTTTTGAATAGGTCAGGTAAATAGTCTATGGTCAAAAATATAATGTTTCTGTATAATTAAAACACTTGTCAAGATCTTTTAATCATTTGATAATATGCGTTATTAAATAAATAAATAAATAAATAAAGGAGAAACAAATAAATTGTATTGCATAACATTTTTTGTCATTTGGTAATATGTATTATTAAAAAATATATATATATTACATAAAAAATATTAAAGATTAAAATGAATGATACTGTAAAACCAGCGCTTATGGAAGGAAATTCAGGTATGCTGTTTAAAAAGTATTTTTGAATAAGACAGGTAAACATTCTATGGTCAAAAATATAATGTTTCTGTTTAATTAAAACATTTGACAAGGTCTTTTAATCATTTGGTAATATGTGTAAGTAAATAAATAAAAGATAAACAAATAAATTGCATTGCATAACATTTTTTGAAATAATTAATAAAGATGTCTGTAAAGCAAATTGCATCAGCTAAAATTACTTTTAAAATAAAACAGATTACTAAAAATAATAATAATAAAAAAAATAAAAAATAAAAAAGTGTGTGAACATAGAGCATCATAGTTTTTTAAAGGAAAACATAACATTCACTATCCTTTAATATTGTTTTCAAAGATTTTGTTCCAAAATATGCAGTTTTTAACATTTTCCATTTTTAAATAAGGGCATTGCCTATTTTACTGTTCATAAAATTGGTCAGGACTAATCACATACGTTTGAAATAAAAAATAAATATAATAAATAAATGTAAATTCGACATGAACATAATGCATAAAAAATGCAACTAAAGGTAGCATTAAATCCTAAACAACCATGATTAAAAAAAATAAGGCTTTACACCATAAAGACTGCAAGAATTTAAGAATACATTCTTTTTCAGGAAAAAACAAGCAAACATTTTTTTTTTCAATTAATAGTTTTGAAATGGCAGTGCCCTACATAACATTTTTTTTTTTTCTCCATCGTGACTACAGAATGTTGTTTGTGCTTTCTGAATTTTATGGTCAAATAAAGGAAGCCTCTGAAATTGGGACAATTATTAAGCAGCCCCCCATGTGACCTTGCCCATAAGTCTTGCCCTCTGACCTTCCTGTGGTCACTTTACCGCCCGTGCCACAAATTAGAAAACATCGCATTAACTCGGACATGAATGAACGCAAACACAATCTTCAAACTCTAAAGCCATAAGCAACAATAATGGCATATATATATATATATATATATATATATATATATATATATATATATATATATATATATATATATATATATATAAAATGTATAATATATATAAAATAAAATAAAATTTAAACAAAATGTCCTGACTTTAAAAATATATTAATACTTGCCTTGTCAAACTAATTTGGTATTTATTATGAAAACCTGTCTGTTTAAACCCTCTGTGCTCTGCTGGGTTCCAGCATAACTACCCCTCCGTTACGGACTGCATTGGGAACGCACGCTGAAAAATCTTTTTGACTGACAGCGCACTTGTGTCACTCATCATAGGTTTAAATCTCGCCAGCAGTGCTAGAATCTGAAAAACTCCATTTCCAGTAAAAATACGGTCATCTATAAAAACATAGAATGATGGCAGAAAAAAAGACCAACTGGTTCGAGAAGTCTGCCCCATTTTTTTTTGTCCTTTTATTTTTTTTAATTAAAAATTATTATTATTATTATTATTTATTTTTTTACTTTTTTGGTCAGATTATAGATCTATGTTTGTCCCACACATTTTCAATCCACTTACTGTTGGAACTATGGCCAGGATAAGTTGGGTCATAGACATGAATACTTGGCCAGCTGCAGTGAAATATCCAACATCTGTGTGTTCTATAAGTGCTGAGAGCAGAGTGCCGGCCCCTCACTCTCATTACTAACACTTGTGTGCTGAATATAGAGTACCAAAAATCTACCACCCCTCAGGGCCTTTTATAGAATTCATTCAGCCCATATATATCATAAGACACTGCGGGGCTTGAGACCTAGGGCAGCAGGGCAAGTAGGGCAACACCGGAATAAACAGGGGAACAAACAGCTAAATACACAGAATTAATATAAACACATACAGTATTTAAGAGCTGTAAAAACACACAGGAGGGCACAAAGTGCTTTATCACCACCACAGTTCATTAAAACCAAAAGATACAAAAAGATACAAACATAAAATGGAACAGGCGTATCAAATAACAACTCCAGAGGTGGGGTGATGTCATCTGACCATATATGCCAGAGTTGGTATGCTAACATGTTTCAGGGGACATGTCCCCTTCTTCATCTGACCATATATGCCAGAGTTGGTATGCTAACATGTTTCAGGGGACATGTCCCCTTCTTCATCTGACCATATATGCCAGAGTTGGTATGCTAACGTGTTTCAGGGGACATGTCCCCTTCTTCATCTGACCATATATGCCAGAGTTGGTCTGCTAACGTGTTTCGGGGGACATGTCCCCTTCTTCATCTGACCATATATGCCAGAGTTGGTATGCTAACGTGTTTCAGGGGACATGTCCCCTTCTTCATCTGACCATATATGCCAGAGTTGGTATGCTAACGTGTTTCAGGGGACATGTCCCCTTCTTCATCTGACCATATATGCCAGAGTTGGTCTGCTAACGTGTTTCGGGGGACATGTCCCCTTCTTCATCTGACCATATATGCCAGAGTTGGTCTGCTAACGTGTTTCGGGGGACATGTCCCCTTCTTCATCTGACCATATATGCCAGAGTTGGTATGCTAACGTGTTTCAGGGGACATGTCCCCTTCTTCATTTCACCATATATGCCAGAGTTGGTATGCTAACGTGTTTCGGGGGACATGTTCCCTTCCTCAACTGACCATATATGCCAGAGTTGGTATGGTAACGTGTTTCAGGGGACATGTCCCTTTTCTCATCTGAGCATATATGCCAGAGTTGGTATGCTAACGTGTTTCGGGGGACATGTCCCCTTCCTCAACTGACCATATATGCCAGAGTTGGCATGCTAACGAGTTTTGGGGGACGTACCCCCTTCCTCATCTGACCATGTATGGCAGTGTTTGTATGCTAACGAGTTTTGGGGGGACGTGCCCCCTTTTTCTGAAGAGGGAACATCACCCAAATCTTTGACCCCTCAGGGCCTTTTATAGAATTCATACAGCCCATTTTTATCATAAGACACTTGTGGGCTTATGCCTAGGGCAGCAGGGTAAGTAGGGCAACACCAAAGTACCTGGGTTAACAAACAGCTAAATACACAGGATTAATGTAAACACATACAGTATTTGAGAGCTGTAAAAACATACAGGAGGGCGCAAATGTCTAGTGCTTTATCATCACCACCGTTTAATAAAACAAAAAGTCAAAAACATACAAACATAAAATGGAACAGTCGTATCAAATAACAACTCCAATGGTGTGGCCATGTCATCTGACCATATATGCCAGAAATGGTATGCTAACGTGTTTCGTGGGACGTGTCCCCTTCCTCATCTGACCATATGTGCCAAAATTGGTATGCTACTGTGTTTGCTGGAATGTGCCCCCTTCGTCATCTGACCATGTATGCCAGAGTTGGTATGCTAATGAGTTTGGGGGGACATGTCCCTTTCCTCATCTGACCATATATGCCAGAGTTGGTATGCTAACGAGTTTCAGGGGACACGTCCCCTTCTTCATCTGACCATATATGCCAGAGTTGGTCTGCTAACGTGTTTCGGGGACATGTCCCCTTCTTCATCTGACCATATATGCCAGAGTTGGTATGCTAACGTGTTTCGGGGGACATGTCCCCTTCTTCATCTGACCATATATGCCAGAGTTGGTATGCTAACGTGTTTCAGGGGACACGTCCCCTTCTTCATCTGACCATATATGCCAGAGTTGGTCTTCTAACGTGTTTCGGGGGACATGTCCCCTTCTTCATCTGACCATATATGCCAGAGTTGGTCTGCTAACGTGTTTCGGGGGACATGTCCCCTTCTTCATCTGACCATATATGCCAGAGTTGGTATGCTAACGTGTTTCGGGGGACATATCCCCTTCTTCATCTGACCATATATGCCAGAGTTGGTATGCTAACGTGTTTCAGGGGACATGTCCCCTTCTTCATCTGACCATATATGCCAGAGTTGGTATGCTAACGTGTTTCAGGGGACACGTCCCCTTCTTCATCTGACCATATATGCCAGAGTTGGTCTGCTAACGTGTTTCGGGGGACATGTCCCCTTCTTCATCTGACCATATATGCCAGAGTTGGTCTGCTAACGTGTTTCGGGGGACATGTCCCCTTCTTCATCTGACCATATATGCCAGAGTTGGTATGGTAACGTGTTTCAGGGGACATGTCCCCTTCTTCATTTCACCATATATGCCAGAGTTGGTATGCTAACGTGTTTCGGGGGACATGTTCCCTTCCTCAACTGACCATATATGCCAGAGTTGGTATGGTAACGTGTTTCAGGGGACATGTCCCTTTTCTCATCTGAGCATATATGCCAGAGTTGGTATGCTAACGTGTTTTGGGGGACATGTCCCCTTCCTCAACTGACCATATATGCCAGAGTTGGCATGCTAACGAGTTTTGGGGGACGTACCCCCTTCCTCATCTGACCATGTATGCCAGTGTTTGTATGCTAACGAGTTTTGGGGGGACGTGCCCCCTTTTTCTGAAGAGGGAACATCACCCAAATCTTTGACCCCTCAGGGCCTTTTATAGAATTCATACAGCCCATTTTTATCATAAGACACTTGTGGGCTTATGCCTAGGGCAGCAGGGTAAGTAGGGCAACACCAAAGTACCTGGGTTAACAAACAGCTAAATCTCTCCTAAAGCCGGAACGCATGTGACCGGGGCCGACGGCGTGGCGGCCTTTTAAATGGTGGGGCGTGTACTAAAGCCCCTGAGCTTTAATTGGCTACAGGTGTCCTGCCTGTAGCCAATTATTGCTCTCCTACTTTCCGGCGCTGTGATTGGCCAAGCATGCAGAGTCACAGTGCATGCTTGGCCAATCATCAGCCAGCAATGCACTGCGCCGGCTGCAATGCATTGCGGGGCCGCTCTAGTTCTGGGCTCGCCGAGCGAGCGAACGCCCGGTGCTCGATTCGAACGTGGGTTAGAATCGAGCACATACAGTATTTGAGAGCTGTAAAAACATACAGGAGGGCGCAAATGTCTAGTGCTTTATCATCACCACCGTTTAATAAAACAAAAAGTCAAAAACATACAAACATAAAATGGAACAGTCGTATCAAATAACAACTCCAATGGTGTGGCCATGTCATCTGACCATATATGCCAGAAATGGTATGCTAACGTGTTTCGTGGGACGTGTCCCCTTCCTCATCTGACCATATGTGCCAAAATTGGTATGCTACTGTGTTTGCTGGAATGTGCCCCCTTCTTCATCTGACCATGTATGCCAGAGTTGGTATGCTAATGAATTTGGGGGGACATTTCCCTTTCCTCATCTGACCATATATGCCAGAGTTGGTATGCTAACGAGTTTTGGGGGGTGCGCCCCCTTCCTCATCTGACCATATATGACAGTGTTGGTATGCTAATGAGTTTCGGGGGGATGTGCTCCCTTTTTCTGAAGATGGCACATCCCCTGAATCTTTGACCCCTCAGGACCTTTTATAGAATTCATACAACTCATTTTTATCATAAGACACTTGTGGGCTTATGCCTAGGGCGGCAGGGTAAGTAGGGCAACACCAAAATAACCGGGTTAACAAACAGCTAAATACACAGAATTAATGTAAAAACATACAGTATTTGAGAGCTGTAAAAACACACAGGAGGGCGCAAATGCCTAATGCTTTATCATCACCACCGTTTATTAAAACAAAAAGTCAAAAACATACAAACATAAAATGGAACAGTCATATCAAATAACAACTTCAGCAGTGGGGCGATGTCATCTGACCATATATGCCAGAATTGGTATGCTACCATGTTTGGGGGGACGTGCCCCCTTCTTCATCTGACCATATATGCCAGAGTTGGTATGCTAACGTGTTTCCGGGGACGTGCCCCCTTCTTCAGCTGACCATATATGCCAGAGTGGGTATGCTAACGAGCTTTGGGGGACGTGCCCCCTTCTTCATCTGACCATATATGCCAGAGTGGGTATGCTAACGAGCTTTGGGGGACGTGCCCCCTTCTTCATCTGACCATATATGCCAGAGTGGGTATGCTAACGAGCTTTGGGGGACGTGCCCCCTTCTTCATCTGACCATATATGCCAGAGTCCGTATGCAGTATGCTTCTGCAGAAGAGGGCACGTCCCCTGAAACTCGTTAGCATAACAACTGTGGCATATATGGTCAGATGACTTCGCCCTCCTGTGTGCTTTTACAGTTACTGTTAAGATTTCCCAGTCTGAAGAGGGCTGCATTGTGTGAAGCATTACGAGTTTTGTTGCTGGTGGGGATCTATTGATGCTGGTGGACTTTCTATTGTTTTTCTTTAAGTAAAATTTTATTTATTTTCATACACAACAAACAACAAAGAAAACAAACTTTATATGGAGCGAACATCGCTCAAACCATTACAAAATCTGGTAAACTGGTAAACATTTAGTGTATACGTGACAATCTAAAGGTCAAATGTCTATTCTGCTCAAGGGGCTTCATTTAGGCCCCTTTCACACTGGGGCGGGAGCCGCGGCGACGGTAAAGCAGCGTTATATTTAGCGCTGCTTTACCGTCGTTTTAGTCGCGGTATTCGGCCGCTCGCCGGGCGGTTTTACCCCCTGCGAGCGGCCGAAAAAGGGTTAAAATCCCCCGCAAATCGCCGCAGTATCGGCGCTTTGCGGCAGTATTGCCACGGTATCCCATTGAAATCAATGGGTAGGAGTGGTATAGGAGCGGTGAATACACGGCTCCTATACCGCTCCAAAGATGCTGCTAGCAGGACTTTTTTTACCGTCCTGCTAGCGCACCGCTCCAGTGTGAAAGCCCGCCGGCTTTCACACTGGAGTGAATGGGGCCGTTTTTTTTTCAGGCGGTATACAGGTGCTATTTTTAGCGCTGTACCGCCTGAAAACCGCTCCAGTGTGAAAGGGGCCTTAGTCTTTCAAGGAGCCGGTGGTATGGTACTTTCGGAGCTGACCCAAAAGCCCCAAATCTTAAGGAATTTTTTTGGGCATCCTCTGGACTCATACGCCAACTTATATAATGGTATTGAATGATTAATGATATTGATCCAAAAGGCTATAGTGGGTGAGGATTGAGACTTCCAATGGATAGTTATTGATTTCTTCGCATAGCACAATACTATGCGCAGAAAGGTTTGTACATTTTTAAATATACCTTCATCATCAATATATCCCAGTAAACAGACTTTCTATTGTTGCTGGTGGGGTATATATTGTTGCTGATGGGGGTCTATTGTTGCTGATGGGGGGGTCTATTGTTGCTGATGGGGGTCTATCGTTGCTGGTGGAGGTCTATTGTTGCTGTTGGAGGTCTATTGTTGCTGGTGGAGGTCTATTGTTGCTGGTGGGAAAACTATTGTTTCTGGGTGGTCTGTTGTGCTGGGGAGGATCTGTTATCTGACAACAAGGGGTGACTGGAGGAAAGAGGGGGATGCCTGCACCTTGCCTGGCCCTACACATAGATTCAGGGTGACACAGCTTTGTAGATTCCACCCATGTTGTCCCCATGTGACGCGATCACTAATTAGAAAATGAAATCCCGGATGCTTTATGGTGGTGAGCATGGCGCTCTTCTTTATATGGTGTACTATGCCTTTTACTTTGTCTTTTTGCTTATCTTAGTGAATGAGGTGAAACTTCAATCATCCAATCCTGTGCGAGCAATAATCCTGATTTTTCAAATGATCCTTGCACACGATTGGTTATTATACAAGTTATGTCTCATTTAGGGTCTTCTTAACCCTCTTGTATTTTTTTGCATTGTAATTGTACTGTCTCCCTTAATATTGTAAAGTGCTGTGCAAACTGTTGGCGCTATATACTGTAAATCCCATATAATAATATAATAATAAATAATGTCATTCACTAAGATAGTTGAAAGTTCAATTGTCAAAGTGAACATTCTCAACCCCTTTAGTAAACCAATCACATGGCCTCCCACTGGTCTTGTAGCCTACATCGCTGGGGGTCCAGCAGGGAATTGTGACATCATCATTTCACATTGTGGTGGCTGTAACAAAATATCCTGTTATGAGATTCAACCAACCAGCAAAAAAAAAAAATCTATACCGAAAACATCAGTTTTGCGTGGAGCGGACCTTTAATTTAAAATGTTAAATTGTGAATTACATGGCCCAAGCCTTGGCTCACACCGATGGAGGTGCGCACGCGCGACACAACGAACCTGCGCATGGTTGCCAATGAGTGGGGTGCCATTAGGCGCCCGTTTCCCACCCTGCATAAAAGTAAATAGACATGGAAAACGAAAAAAATTGTTTTGTTTCATTTTGATTTGTTATTTACATAAATTCATTTAGTTAAATTTGTTTAATTTATTTAATTTGTTTTCAGAATTTGTTTTACTTATTTGAATTCAAATCGATTCAAATTTTTCAAATTCCATTCGAATTGCATTCAAATTTATCTTATTCGATATTTGCAATTTTGAAGATGGCTTTATTCTTTCTATTCCATTCTATTCTTTTCTATTATATTCTATTATTTTCTATTATATTCAAGTTTGACTTTATTGTATTCGAAATTCACATTTTTGGAAAACGGTTATATTGTTATATTATTTCTATTGTATTCTATTCTATTGTATTATTTTCTATTGTTTATTCTATTCTTTTCTATTCTATTATTTTATTTTCTATTCTATTCTTTTCTATTCTATTCAAATGTTTGAAATTTGAATTTCAGAAAATGGTTATATTCTTTCTATTCTATTTATTGTTTTTTTTCTCTATTCTATTCTTTTCTTTTATATTTTATTAAATTCCATTCTTTTATTTACTATTCTATTCTAATCTATTCTTTTCTATTCTATTTGAATTTGAATTTCAGAAGATGGTTATATTCTTCCTATTCTATTCTATTTTATTCTATTGTTTTTTTCTTCTATTCTATTCTTTTCTTTTTTATTTAAGTCAATTCCATTCTTTTATTTACTATTCTATTCTAAACTATCCCATTCTATTTGAATTTGAATTTAATTTATTGGAATTTTAGGAAATGGTTATATTCTTTTATTTTTTATTTTTTTATTCTATTCATTTCTATTCTATTAAAATTCAAATGTATTCTATTTGAAATTCGAATTCCAGAAGATGGTTATATTATTTTTATTTTATTCTATTCTATTCCTTTACTTTCTATTCTATTTTATTCTGTTCTTTTATTTTCTATTCTATCCCTGTTTTTTCTATTCTATTTTTTCTATTCTTTTTTTGGTATTCTGTTCTGTTTTACTCTATTATATTCAAGTCTTTTATTTTTTATTCTAATCTTTTCTATCCTATTATAATCTTTTCTATTCCATTATTTTCTATTCTATTTTATTCTATTCTTTTATTTTCCATTCTATCCCTTTTTTTTGTATTTTATTTCTTTCATCCTTTTTTTTCTATCTCTTTTTTTTGTATTCTGTTCTGTTTTACTCTATTATTATATTTAAGTCTTTTATATTTTATTCTATTCTTTTCTATCCTATTATAATCGTTTACATTCTATTCTATTTTATATTGTTCTTTTATTTTCTTATCTATTTTGTTCTGTTTTGCTTTATTTTTTTTTTCTATTCTATCCCTTTTTTATTCTATTCTATTTTTTTTTTCATTATATTTTTTTCTATTCTTTTTTTCATTTGTATTCTGTTCTGTTTTGCTTTATTATATTTGAGTCTTTTATTTTTTATTCTATTCTATTCTTTTCTATCCTATTATATTCTATCCTATTTCATTATTTTCTATTCTATTTTATTCACTTCGGAAATTTAAATTTGATTCAAAAACGATTCAAATTTGAACATTTTGATTCGTTATTTCGGAATCGTTTAAATGAGTTACTATTGTAATTCAGAACTTCGAATACATCCGAATTATAGAATAACGAAAAATGTGTCCGAATTTTAATTGGGAACGTAATGATCCGCACATGTCTAGATGTGAACCAAGCCTTAGAGAAGAGGAAAACAAAGCGTTTGGAGGTTGCGGCAGAGAACACATTAAACTGTTTGCATTCTATTAAGCGTATTTTCTCGCTCCCTCCCCGAGGATGAAGTCTTGTTGTCTTGTGTTGTACAGCCCCAGCTGCAAATTGAAGGAGACAAAATAAGAGCAGCCCGAGCACAGAATGGAACCGCAGCGAACACTCGCAGCGTATTGAACAAGACAGCCGAGAACGTCAGCCGTCACTAATCAGACCCGACTGAAATCAAGTGCAGCATTTAAAGCGCCGGCGACAAATAAATTGTGTAAACAGCGACAGCTTATCTACAGCAATAGACCTTATCCTAAATATCTCAAACTGTCTGTAATAAGTCAATGTGCCAGTAATGTGCCGGGGATTTCAAATGACGCAACGATACAGATGCTGCTCTCATGCCCGGGCCCTCAGACTGAGAACAAGCCAAGAGCGGGATCTCGGAGCACAATGGGTCACACTCCTAGGTGGAACATAAAGTGTATCTCTAGCCAAGACACTGACTGGCCTCTGGTGATCCACAGAGATGAAACAAGCCCTCCTATATAAGTTGTACCCATTTATCTGCAGTCTTCTTCTTTTTTTCGTGCTGACTGGATGCCAAGTGTGATGAATATTTTGTATTGCTCTGTATATTGTCCTGGCCATGTGCACCTTTCCTTATTACTAGTTTTAGGTGCCATTGCTGCTTTGTTGGATCTGGTGCAGACACACACTGGAGGTCTTCAGCTGCCTTGAGTCTTTCTGGGCTTCTTGTGTGTTGCTGTAACAAGGATGCATCCCCCCTCAAAAAAAAAGTATGCAGAATGCATTTCCCCATAATTTACTAGGGGTGCAGAATTGAATCGCTGCATTGCGATTCGGGTTTCCCCGATGTGGCATCGATGTATGCAACCCGAAAAATCAATGTCGGGTGACGTCATCCCGACTTGCCCCGCCCCTCCTGGGAGAGCGCTCCGAGCGTGTCTGTCAAATTAACTGTTTTGTAATAATGCAGTTATAATCCATTAAGTGGCCACCACTGTATGTGCCTTTTAAAATATATGCAGCTTCATACCTCATTTCTTAGTCTGTGTATAACTGTATATGCCACATCATGTGACTGCCCGGTCTGGCCTGCCTCTCTCCTCTCGCGTCTCTCCTTAAGTCAGCCCCGCCCGCCTCTCTCCTCTCACGTCTCTCCTGACGTCAGCCCCGCCTCTCTCCTCTCACGTCTCCTCTCACGTCTCTCCTGTCCTCAGCCCCGCCCAGCTCTCTCCTCTCACGTCTCTCCTGACGCCAGCCCTGCCAGCCTCACTCCACTCACGTCTCCTCTCACGTCTCTCTTGACGTCAGCCCTGCCCACCTCTCTCCTCTCACGTCTCCTCTCACGTCTCTCCTGATATCAGCCCCACCCGCCTCTCTCCTCTCATGTCTCTCCTGACGTCAGCCCCGTCCACCTCTCTCCTCTCACGTCTCTCCTGACGCCAGCCCTGCCAGCCTCACTCCACTCACGTCTCCTCTCACGTCTCTCTTGACGTCAGCCCTGCCCACCTCTCTCCTCTCACGTCTCCTCTCACGTCTCTCTTGACGTCAGCCCTGCCCACCTCTCTCCTCTCACGTCTCCTCTCACGTCTCTCCTGATATCAGCCCCACCCGCCTCTCTCCTCTCATGTCTCTCCTGACGTCAGCCCCGTCCACCTCTCTCCTCTCACGTCTCCTCTCACGTCTCTCTTGATGTCAGCCCTGTCCGCCTTTCTCCTCTCAAGTCTCCTCTCACGTCTCTCCTGACGTCAGCCTCGCCCACCTCTCTTCTCTCACGTCTCTTCTCACATCAGCCCCATCCGCCTCTCTCCTGTCACTTCTCCCCTCACGTCTCTACTGACGTCAGCCCTGCCCGCCTCCCTCCTCTCACGTCTCTCCTGACGTCAGCCCCGCCCGCCTCTCTCCTCTCGCGTCTCTCCTGACATCAGCCCCATCCGCCTCTCTCCTCTCATGTCTCCTGTCACGTCTCCTCTCACGTCTCTCCTGACGTCAGCCCCGCCCGCCCCTCTCGTCTCTCCTAAAGTCAGCCCCGCCCGCCTCCCTCCTCTAACGTCTCTCCTGACGTCAGCCCCGACCACCTCTCTCCTCTCGCGTCTCTCCTGACGTCAGCCCCGTCCGCCTCTCTCCTCTCACGTCTCCTCTCACGTCTCTCCTGACGTCAGCCCCGCCCGCCCCTCTCGTCTCTCCTAAAGTCAGCCCCGCCCGCCTCCCTCCTCTAACGTCTCTCCTGGCGTCAGCCCCGACCGCCTCTCTTCTAATCTGATAGCAACAGTCGGTGGGCGGGGCTGAGAACTCCCACTGACATTAGGAGAGATGTGAGAGGAGAGAGGTGGGCAAGACCGGGCAGTCACATGAGCGGCATATACAATTATACACACACCGAAATGAGGTATGAATGAGGTATGAAGCTGCATATATTTTAAAATGCACATACAGCAATTAATGGATATAACTCTGCATTTATTACCACACAGGTATTTTAACAGCAGTATGTAGAGTACAAATGGGTTTGTACTCTACTTACACTGGGTCCTACACGTGCTCTGTGCTGACATTTCCCCAATTTCCTCCCATTTGCACATTCCACTGTGTTAACTCCTGGTGTGCTGGAAGGTGCAGACGGGGGAGCCCAGAGAAATGTCAGCACATAGACAGTACAGGGAACTTCACAGGGCTGTTTGTCAGTTGTGGATTCTAATCCCTCCTGACCTCCCAGCAGCCATGTGCGTGAATTCCTGTACCCTGTAGTGCACCGGATTAGTCCACTTTTTAAAGCGGAGTTCCACCAGTTTTTTCATTTATTAAAAGTCAGCAGTCATCTCCTCTCCCCCTCCTGTGTTGTGTCCCAGAAGATCGCTGGCAGGGAGGGGCCGCCTAGGGCGAGAGGAGGAGTCAACTAGGTGGCCGGGACAGGAAGTCCCACCAAAAAGAGGACACAACCCCATCCCCAACTCTACTTTAAGGGAGTGAGGTTATTTTAAATTCAAAGCAGAGTTCCAGTAAATTTTTTGTTTATATAAAGTCAGTAGCTACAAAAAAGTGTATCTTCTGACTTTTAATAAAAAGACACTCACCTGTCCCACAATCCAGCGACGTGGCCACCCAAACCCTCCATTCTCTCCCCCGCCTGTCCACGGCGGTGGCAATACTACTGTGGGCATCAGGCTGTGACAGCTTGCAGCTTCATAGCTGGGTGCGCATGTCTCACTGCGCTGTCCTGCATAGCCGGGCAATCTTCTGGGACTTGTGATGTGTCCCAGAAGATTGCAGGGAGGAAGGGCCGCCTAGGCGGCCCAAGCGGAAGTGGGAACGCGTCAGTAACAGTGATGCATCGCGGAATCGAATTGAATCGAAACGTTGACCAGATAATCGTAATCGAATCGTGAGAACAGTGAATATGCGCACCCCTATAATTTTCCCTTGTGCATAAAAATACTAGTTGATCTGCCAGAAATGCAATCCTACAGCCCAACTCCATGTACAATGATTTTAATGTTTTTTTAGCATTAATTCACACATAAACACTGTCATTTTTTTACAATGTTAGGAGCTCTCTAAGCTCTGCTGAGTGATTATGAAATTTACAGTGCTGTAACCGTCATTCTAATGCCGCGTACATGCGGTCGGAATTTCCGACAACAAATGTTCGATGGGAGCTTGTTGTCGGAAATTCCGACAGTGTTTAGGCTCCATCGGACATTTTCCGTCGGAATGTGCGATCATGTGTACGTGGCATAACCCTCATCGTAATCCTAAAGCCCCATACACTGGATTTGGTCCGACGGATTTAGTCCGACAATAGCTTTGGTCTTGTAATGTGATCTGAGCATGCGTGCCACTTTGTCCGTCGGAATTCGCTACACACGATCGGAATTGGTGTGATCGGACTTTGTTGTCGGAATATTTATAGAGCAGGAGATAGAACTTTGTCCGTCGGACAATCCGATGGAAACTGTCCGATGGTGCCTACACACGTCGGAATTTCGGACAACATTGTCCGATAGGACAGAATCCATCGGGAAATCCGACCGTGTGTATGGGGCTTAAGAGTGAATGGCCATCTATCGAATGCCTTCTCTATATCCAACGGCACTAGGCAGGACTGCCCTCTCTCGCCGCTTCTGTTTGTTCTGACGCTGGAACCCTTGCTGCAGCGCCTTAGAGCTAACAACAACATTAAAGGCAAGAAGAAGGTAGAGAAGGAAGCGCCACCTGAGTGTAGTATTAGAGACAGCTTTTAAAGGCACAGATAAAATCACACTTAAAGGAAACAGGAAATACAAAGGCTTATCTGTGTGTCAGTGGTCTGTAGGGAAGCCTCAGATTTGGATCTGTTTTTCTATGCACAGTTGGAAAGCTTAAGTCGCTGTTGCTGCTCAGCCTGGAGCAGATCCTGTGGCCATCGGGAAGAAGATGGGGCTGAGGTCACGGGTCACGGGATCACTTCCGGGGGAGGACTCCACAGAGTGAGAAGGGTTGGATCCAAAAGCGGTGCATGATGAAATAACTAAAATCACCACCCTTACACTTGACTTTAACCCAGCACAGTACTTGCTGCATCAAATGTCCCTTTCAAAACCCAAATATCACAAATCTCTTCATTTAGTAAATGCCGCTAGGCGCTGCATCCCAGCAGTATGGGGTACCACCACAACTCCAACGTTAAGGGACTGGTACTGCCGGATTAGCCATATGGCTGAAATGGAGGAGCTGATCAGTGTCGCACACGATGACCCCTCTAAATCCACATTGGATGCATTCACATGGGCATGCTGGTTCCATTTTAAAGAAACACTGAACGCAGTGACAACACAAAACCTGACGGTGTAACTGGCCGACAACCATTCTCATTGATAATCTATCTTTTATGCACTACAACTAGATAGGGTTTGGCACCCTACCAACCCATTTCCCACTCTGGACATACATTTGGGTGCAAATGATATACAATAAACTCCTCAGACTATGCAAGCCGTGGGCTTTTCCCTCGCACCCTTTGTAGTTTCCCCGCTCCCATGTCTTCCCTTTGACTTTCTTCACCCACTTATCATATAAATGTAAGGGAGCATATCTCCATATAAATGAATTCGGCCTAAGTATTGCTGCATAATACATTACCCTGGCACCACTAATCCAATGAGATGTAAGTACACGAGATGTATCAGATCACTTATAGAACAGTTGGTAGACTTCATATGCAATACTCACTAGGTCCTTTCATACTGTAATGCCCCGTATACACGGTCTGAAAATCCGACCACTAAATCCATCGGATTTTTTCCGACGGATTTTGTCCGACACTGGTGTTGCATACACACGGTCGGACAAAGTTGTCGGAAAATCCGATCATTCTGAACGTGGTGACGTTTGTTGCCTACGACGGGACTACGTAGAGGCTAGTAGCCAATAGCTTTGGTCTTGTAATGTGATCTGAGCATGCGTAGCACTTTGTCCGTCGGAATTCGCTACACACAATCGGAAAAAGTCCGATAGGACTTTGTTGTCGGAAAATTTGAGAGCAGGACATAAAACTTTGTCCGTCGGAAAATCCGACGGAAAAAGTCCGATGGAGCCTACACACGGTCGGAATTTCCGACAACATTGTCCGATAGGACATCTTCCGTCGGAAAATCCGACCGTGTGTACGGGGCATAAGACTAGACAAGCAGTCAATCGTCCCGCTCAATGGTGGGTGATATTGAAACAACTTCATTGTCATAAGAATTTAATTGTTATTTTTGTTTTTTGCAATGAATATGTTCATTTTTGGAAATGTTATACCCTATTATACATGACCTTGCTGCTTTACCTCTTTCTACTTCAATATAAAAACCTAATAAAATCCTTGAAAAAGAAAAGAAAGTTGCTGTTCACATACGCTCTCCATCCAATCTGACAGAGCTTGAGCTATTTTGCAAAGAAAAATGGGCAAAAATGTCACTTTCTAGATGTGCAAAGCTGGTAGAGACATCCCCAAAAAGACTTGCAGCTGTAATTGCAGCGAAAGGAGGTTCTAGAAAGTATTGACTCCGGGGGGCTGAATACAAATGCACCCCACACTTTTCAAATATTTTTTTTTGTAAAAAAAATTGAAAACCATTTATCATTTTCCTTCCACTTCACAATTATGTGCTACTTTGTGTTGGTCTATCACATAAAATCCCAATAAAATACGTTTACGTTTTTGGTTATAACATGACAAAATGTGGAAAATTTTAAAGGGTATCAATAGTTTTTCAAGGCACTGTAGACTAAATTGCCAAACATTTATAGACACCTGACAATTCTACCTATATGGGCCTGTTGGACATTCCATTCCAAAACCATGAGCATAAATATGGTGTTAAAAGAACATTTGTTGGTCAGCTACTAACGTTGGAAGAGAAGACCCAGCTAACAATCAGCTATCCAATTCATCCTAAAGGTGTTAAGTAGGGTTGAGGTCAGGCCTCTGTTCAACATCTCAAGTTCCTCCACACCAAACCGGTCAAACCATGTCTTTATGGAGCTGGCTTTGTGCACAGGGGAAAAGCCATGCTGGAACAGAAAAGGGACTTCCCTAAACTGCTGCCAAGAGGTTGGAACAGTGTTAATTTTTGGCAGCAAATTTAGATTTCGTTTTAGTCTCAGTTTTAGGACTAAAATGGCATTTTCGTTTTAGGCCCATTTTAGTCTTCTGCAATTGTTTTAGTTTTAGTCGACTAAATCTCCAGTACATTTTAGTCGTCTAAAATCGAATGGGTGTAATTTAATTGTAATGCGTTAGTTAACATTTATCTACAATTTCCAAACTCATTATATACTGCTGGAGTGAAAAATCAAATGTTATTATTTATGTTATTGAGGTGTGAATATGCACTACAGACCAGTGTTAATTTTGAAGTCAAATTTCAATTTAGTCGTATTTTAGTCATCTCAATTGTTTTAGTTGTATTTTAGTCGACTAAAATAGTATTCATTTAGTCGACTAAAATGTTTTAGTCGTTTTAGTTGACTAAATTAACACTGCGTTGGAAGAGTACAATTGTATAAATTGTCTTTATATGCTGCAGCATTAACAGATCTGAACACCTGATTTCAACAATTTGAAGGGCCACCTGTATACTTTTGGCCATATAGTCAAGGTTTGATAGTCAGATGTCCACAAACATAGATAGATAGATAGATTCAGAATCAGAGCAGCTTTTGTGATACCCTGAACTCTCTAATTTTTCCGAATATGCAAGCAGAGCCAAGCAGCAAGCACCCTTTCCTCCCCAGTCCAGATGATGTCAAGAGGGCAGGGGAGAAGTATTAGTTATAGAAGGGGGCACCATTTGGATATTATAAACCAGGAGCTCGGTTACAGCATTATAAGGAATGCCTTCCATTTCTCATTTGCCCTAGAAGTTTGAAGAGTCTTTCTTTTTCTCCACCAATTGTGGTGGTGGGAGGGACTGATAGGCACCATTGCAAAGATGTGTGAGCGATTTTTAACCCAGGACTGCATTATGACATGCCCCCAGGGGGTGTGCCCATAACAGCCTGGGCTCACAGGAAGTGGTTTGAGTGATGCTGGCTGCAATTCAACCCAACAGTCCAGTGGCAGTTGAAGGACATGGTGGGGGATATTTACTAAAACTGGAGCACTCAGAATCTAGTGCAGCTGTGCATGGCACCCAATCAGCTTCCAACGTCAGCCTTTTCAGTTAAGCTTTGACTGTAAAACCTGGAAGCTAATAGGTTTCTATGCAGTGCTGCACCAGAGTTCTCACTCTGCCGTTTTAGTAAATTCCCGCAACTGGGCCTTCTGCAGGGGGCAACTGAAGCTAGGTGTTACTTTAGTAAAATCTATTAAATAGTTATTATTAAAATAAATGTATAAACTAGAGTTCCACCTAAAGCCCTTTTGAGGACAGGACATTTTTTAAAAATCTATGGCATATACTCCAATAGAAATGTGACGAAAAACAAAAGGAGATTTTTTATAAAAAAAAGCACTTCACTGCTGTGTAAAAAATCAATAAACTCCTGCAACTTTTGCAGTTCTTTAATTACCATTTTTTAAATAAATCCTTTGGGCATATTAAAATACAGTAAAAAATCATTATTTTAGCTTTGAATTATATATTATTAATTCTAAGTTAACATTTACTAACATAAGTTAAGGTTTTATAATTGAAAATAAAGCATTTAGAAGAACGTGGGTTGCCTATTTTTTTTTTTTTACAAAACACTTTAATGTTCCGCTATGTTTAAAGATGCCACCAGGGGGTTTAAATAATCGTTGTGTTTTTTTTTAAATATACAAAACAATGGTCCGAACCTACAGCTGTAACACAATTGAATGTTCAAATTTTAAAAAGTTCAAAAAATGATTATAAAAAAATATATAATATCCAGGATTGTGATGTAAAATCACATTAAATTAAATAAAAAATAAAACCCTATGTGATGTGTTAAATAATCTTTTTTCTGCTTGTACTTTTCCCAATAACATTTAAAGGAAAAAAAAAATTAAGAATTAATCAAATCTTTGAAACACAGAATTTTCAAGCACGATAAATCCCATTATTTGTATACCGTTTCACACAGCTATTTGTCTTCTATCAACTGTTATTTTTCTTCTGCATGAACAACACTTATATCAGTTACCAAAGGAGAAAATCAGATACAGGAAAAGTGTGCAACAAATCACACGGGGATTAATTCTACTCATTTACATACATCTAGGTGCGTTACGGCGTATTTGAGTCACGGATTAAATCAAAGCGTGTGTTTTTACAGATGCAATTTATGGTAATTTTTTTCTTGAGTGAAATAGCACTTAACAGTTTGATTAGAAGAAAAATATTCCACCTACCTGACATGCCACCAAATCCAAAGAAAAAAAAAAAAAAAAAAAAACAAAAACAGAATATAGATCTCAAGTCTTAGACAACGCCCCAAAACAAAAATGTTAAAAAAAATAGCTGGTAAATTCAAAGAAATTTATGTAACATTTGAAGAAAATAAATTAAAAAAGGACATTATTAATTTAAAACAGGAAATAAAATCAGCATCTTTTCCCATTCTTGAACACAGTAGCTCCGTTGTCTGGTCTGTGGTGTTAAACTGTTTCTGCCAAATCAGGGACCAAACTAAATTTTTCAACTTCTCTTTATATATATATATATATATATATATATATATATATATATATATATATGAAATATGTCTCATCTCAAAGCAGTGAAGGACCTGCTTAAAATCGCACAGCACAGCTGGATGGCAACTCAAGAGAAAACTTGATTTCACGTCTCATATTTGTGGATCACGATTTAAATATTCTCTATAGTTCAGGATTTCTCTAAATGTGTAGACTTTTTTTTTTTAAGAGTTCAAAGTAGAGGATTGCTATTTAGCTGAACACCTAAAATATTTAGATTTTTTTTTACGTCTTCAATTTTTTTTTTTTTTAGAAATACGAGAATTGATTATAAAAAAAAAGCAAATCATTTTTTTTTTAAATGTTTACTTATGTATAAATGTTAACCATTAGAAGTACAGCCCCGTTAAACACAATGCACTGATCGAAAAAGGAAAAATAAAATAAAGTCTGAAGCTTGCGCAGTACATACTGGTAAAATATAGAAATATAGATATAAGTAATTTTGCTTAAGACATTTGCGTGAACTATATCTGTTAGGGGATTTAAATAAATAGCAATCTAAACAGAATCTTTTAGATGTTTGTAATGTGAACAGCCCAAAATGTAAATGTGCTTGTGTTTGCCATATTTATATATCCAATAAGGCAAATTAGCAATGCGCAAAGTGCAGTAACCCAAATAACCACTTTTGTCTTAAAATTTGTCTGGTGGCTACAACACCTAACATCACAGAGGTCTGTGCTCCTCTGAAGCCACAACATGGAGGGACTATCCAAAATCGGAAAATTGCTCAGCTGCTTTATTTCTAAATTTTGATGTCCCAGCGATATTTCCACTATTTTCCCCCAATAACTAAGCAGACTATAAAAACAATAATACAGTGAACAGACATTAAGTGCCATTTTTTAACCACTTCAGCCCCAGAAGGATTTACCCCCTTCCTGACCAGAGCATTTTTTGGGACTCTGTACTGCGTCGTTTTAGCTGACAATTGCGCGGTCGTGCAACGTTGTTAAGTGGTTAGGGGGATGGTTTGGAGGAAGTACAAATGCAGCTCAATCCCTTTTTTTACAGTCTGCGCCACAACCGAAAGTGAAAATGAGTGTAAAAAAATAATAATATTGAACATCCTTGCCAGGAACCTATATAGGAATATGAATTTTAGCTGCGATGTCCCTCTCTATAGTATTTAATTTATTTACACGGGTAACAAAAAAAAAGTCTTTAATAATGGGCAGCACAGTGGTTTAGCGGTTAACACCTTTGCCTGGCAGTAGAGTCATCAGTTCGAATCCCAACAGACACTATTTGTCAGGAGTTTGCATGTTTGTGCCTCCATGGGTACTCTGGTTTCCTCTCACACTCCAAAGACTGCTTTGTATATTGGCCCTAGTATGGGTATTTACTGTATAAAGTTGGGGACCTTAGACTGTAAGCTCCTTGAGGGTGGGGACTAGAGTTGCCACCTCATCCCTTTAAACCCGAACACCTTTGAATTAAACAGGTTCTGAGGCTAATTAAATGCAGATAAGGCACCAAGTGAGTTTAATTACCACCTTAATCAGCCACAGAACCTGTGTAATTAATAGGTGTTCGGGTTTAAAGGGATGAGGTGGCAACCATAGTGGGGACTGATGTGAATATACAGGTATGTAAAGTGTTGGTGCTATATATAGTAAGTACCTCCAATAAATAATGCAATCCTTGTGCTGATCCTGAGATGTACAGTCAGTCCCTCAGGAGCAAAAGCTGGTGAAGGAGACAGAGGAACATCTATGAGGATTTTGGGTTGGGGGCTTTTCCATAACGGTAAAAGTGTTGAATTTAGTAAATTATCCAACACATAAACTCCTCTGTTAAAAAAAAAAAATTATCCAACACATTTTGCTTTTTAATTAGACTTTGTGCTTCATTCAGTGTACAAATAACGAGGACAAGTCATCTTATAAGCACCTAGCAGTACCTCAACACTGAAGGCCGCGATTAACAAGCCAATTTCCTTGGCACCCATTCTCATAGGAGGAAGATCTGTCATGTAGTGGCCTACAAATTGTTCAGTGTCCATGAAAAGTGATGAGCAAATAGGAGAGTTTTATTATAGTTTTGAAAAAATTAGTACATTTTGTACAAATTTCCCCATTTTTCCAAAATTCCTTGGGCTCAATAAGGAAGTTGAAGCAAGGTTGTATATGGTGGTTTTAAGGGTGAAATTGGCTTTAAATATATACCAGTACTCAGAATTAAGACTTTAATAATGCCACCAAGGGTGAAAAATCCAAATCAACAAAAACTTTGTTAAAAAAAAAAAAACATATTATTGTAGTGGTACCCTCGTGAGGGCTGCTGAGTATTGTAGTCCACCTGTCACCCAGTCCAGCCAGGCACATGATTTCCAGTAACTCTAATGCCCCATAAACACGGTCGGAAATTCCGACCACAAAATCCGTCTGATTTTTTCCGACGGATTTTGTCCGACACTGGTGTTGCATACACACGGTCGGACAAAGTTGTCGGAAAATCCGATCATTATGAATGTGGTGACGTTCGTTGCGAACGACGGAACTACGTAGAGGCTAGTAGCCAATAGCTTTGGTCTTGTAATTTGATCTGAGCATGCGTGGCACTTTGTCCGTCGGAATTCGCTACACACGATCGGAAAAAGTCCGATCAGACTTTGTTGTCAGAAAATTTGAGAGCAGGATCTCAAATTTTTTCCAACGGAAAAAGTCCGATGGCGCCCACATACGGTCGGATTTTCCGACAACATTGTCCGATAGGACATTTTCCGTCGGAAATTTCAACCGTGTGTACGGGGCATTAGACAGAAAACAGTCCATGCACTTTGTTTTGAATTTTTATTATGGGGATTAACTTGGATAGGGTAAGGGTATATGGGATGCCCAGTTGAATGAAAAAAATTTACATGGGACAAACTATATACACTCCTTGTATATACACTCCAGTCTTCACTCCAGCACAACACTTGCTTGCAGAATATTACTCCTCAACACCTCCAGCACTTCACTTGCTTGTATTCCCAGGACCAGCCAGCACTGATTTGTAGGCCAGAACTGACTCAACCAGGCCTAAGGTAGATGTCCTTTGCAGGCAGAGACCGCGGGCCCCTTTTTAATGTAGCAACAAAAATAAGGTAGTTCTTTAGTGCTAGCTGTTCGCGTGGCAAATTAGCCCAGTACCACATCTTCAGGCCCTGCCAGCCCTCATGGCTGCAGCTGCCTCGCTCCACTGCCCATGTTTCCACAGTTTTCTCACCTGGTTCTGCACCCATCTCAGACTGCATTCTCCCAGTCCTCTCAGGCGTGCCTCCCCAGTCCTCTCAGTCCTCTCAGGCGTGTCTCCCCAGTCCTCTCAACTGTGCTTCACTCACCAGCCTTCCTGGCTGCGACCTGTTGTTCCTCCTTGGAGACTTGCCTGGCAGTGCTCTCTCCTACTGTCCTCTCCTTGCTCCTCTTGGCCAGGACACCTCTGTGTGTTGTAGGAGGGTCCCGTCTGCACCCGAGCCCAAGGTCACCCCTCCTAGGCCACCGGCAGCCTAGCACTCCATCTCCAACTTCCACCCGAACAACTCCTCCCCAGCTGGGCTGACCTGGGTATTTAAGGAGGCCTGCCCCCTGCCAGTCCAGATTGGGGATTTGTCAGGGCTCCTCAGAATACCCCAGGCAGAAGTAGGAGGTCCTGGTGATGCTGCCGGTGAGTCACCCAGCACTACCCTGAGCCATCCCCAGCCCAGATCAAAACAAACAGGCCTGGCTGCTAGCCAGGCCTGCCTATATTTACCTACTCTTCCAAAAACCTATATACATACTCTAGCAACTTAGAGGGTGCTACATTATTTTATTACAACAACTCATATATAAAATTACCCAAAGGCATATATCCTCACCTTAAAATACAATACCGTGCAAAGTATATTCTCTGGAAATACAAAGAGGTCAATACTTTACACGGTTCGCTGAAAGACCTGCTTCATCAGGACCTTTTCAGTCTTAAGGATGTTTTGGATGGTGAACATTCTACTCCCTCATGGCATGAGCATGATCCAAAGGCGAGCCATTATGGGAGTAGTTTGCACACTTGCAGCTATGAACAGACTGATATCCTATTTTTGGGCTACTAGGATATGGGTATTTTATTCCTATATTTCCAATCTGATCATCAAGTTTTTGTGACACCTTTAGGGGCCCCCATGGGGCCATGGAGGTTCACTCTTTGCTCCTTCCCCCCTTCGGATCATGCTCATGCCATGGGGGCATAGAATATTCACTATCTAAAACATCCTTGAGGCTGATGAAGCAGGTTGATCCTATTGACCTCTCTGTATTTCCTGAGAATATACTTTGCACTGTATTGTATTTTAAAATGGGGATATATACCTTTGGGTAATTTTATATATGAGTTTTTGTAATAAAATAATATGAAAGTTTTTTTTTTTAATAAAGTTGTTTGTTGATTTGGATTTTCCACCCTTGGATGCATTATTAAAGTCCCAATTCTGAATGTTGGTATAAGGTCCTGAGGAAGCGAGTCGTTCTGCGAAACGTGTAGACAATTGACCTCTCTGTATTTCTGAGTATATACATTGCACTGTATTGTATTTTAAGATGTGGATATATACCTTTGTGAGCTGGTAACTTCGTGTACTCTGCCTGTGCAGAAAGAGGGGTTATGGAGATGAGGAGGAGGGAGTAATTCATCAGAAATGAAGTAGGCAGGGCTGACACCACATGAATAGGTAATCAGAGCCAAAAATACATTTTTGTTGACGTATTAAAAAGGAAGTTATGAGCCCACTACAGTGTACTTCTGGCACATCTAAATTTTTTGTTTTGTATGTGCAGCAAGTTTAAAGGGATAAAACTTTCTTGGTGACAATGGTCACCAGTACAAATACTGTAGAAGGGTGAATCTCCCTAATGGGGACACAGTTGGCAATAAAAACCTTGACAGAGGGTTTAACCCTTTCCCATTCTATTCAAATTTAAAAAAGAAAACATTTTAGCTACACTTATTTTATACCCATTACATGCTTTTTTCATACCTTCCTCCTGCGATAGGCCTTTTGGCTAGGTCCAGGGGAATTTTTATACCTGGCCGAAGGGCCTGCCATTGTTTTATACACTGGCACTGAAGCACTTATCCTCTTCCCTTTTTTATTTGTGTGTATGTCTTTTGCACTTTTTACACAGCACGTTTGCACCCTGACCAGTAGGATGTAGGTCTTCAGACATGCCCTGAAAGTCTTGGGGGGCGACCACATGACCTTTTGATCAGGTTCTCCCCCTCCCATTGAGTCTCCCGTTTCTGGGTTTCTCTCTCCTCATTGGCTCACACAGCAGCCAGTGGGCCAATGAAGAGAGAGTGGGGGTGGGGCCAGGCATGCTGTGTGTGAATAGACACACAGAGCGCAGCTCGGGAGCAAAATTGCTTGAGTACCCCCATAGCAAGAGGCTTGCTATTGGGGGCACTCGGCGGGGGGGGCAGCACTGCCGGCTGGGGACCCAAAAGGAAGAGGATTGGCGCTGCTCTGTGCAAAATCATTGCACAGAGCAGGTAAGTATAACATGTATGTTATTTTTTTTCTTTCCTTTATAATCACTTTTATGTAACCAGTGTAGCCCCTGAATTTGACCCGACATCAGCCATTTATAATTTCCTGTACAGCAGTACTTGGACCCAAAAAAGGAGGGTCCAGACTTGGGGCCAATCAGGCGTCCTACATTTATGGTAGAGAAGAGAACAAGAGGCATGACATCATCAGTGGACAGCCTTTCCTACCAATCACAGGCTGGGGCAGAGAGAAGACCTAGCTATGCTGCTTGACTGCTGCATAGAAGATTTTGGTCACCCATGTGACAAAAATACAAATCCTTTAACAGGCAAGCTGCTGTCATATACACTATATTGCCAAAAGTATTGGGACGCCTGCCTTTACACGCACATGAACTTTAATGGCATCCCAGTCTTAGTCCGTAGGGTTCAATGTTGAGTTGGTCCACCCTTTGCCGCTATAACAGCTTCAACTCTTCTGGGAAGGCTGTCCACAAGGTTTAGGAGGGTGTCTATGTGAATGTTTCACCATTCTTCCAGATTTTGTGAGGTCTAATTCATCCCAAAGGTGTTCTATCGGGTTGAGGTCATGACTCAGTGCAGGCCAGTCAAGTTCCTCCACCCCAAACTCGCTCATCCATGTCTTTATGGACCTTGCTTTGTGCACTGGTGCTCAAGTCATGTTGGAACAGGAAGGGACCATCTGCAAACTGTTCCCACAAAGTTAGGAGCATGAAATTGTCCAAAATGTCTTGATATGCTGACCCCTTAAGAGTTTCCTTTACTGGAACTAAGGGGCCAAGCCCAACCCCTGAAAAACAACCCCACACCATAATCCCCCCTCCACCAAATGATTTGGACCAGTGCACAAAGCAAGGTCCATAAAGACATGGATGAGCGAGTTTGGGGTGGAGGAATCCAATAGAACACCTTTGGGATGAATAAGAGCGGAGACTACGAGCCAGGCCTTTTTGTCCACATCAATGCCTGACCTTACAAATGCGCTTCTGGAAGAATGGTCAAACATTCCCATAGGCACACTCCTAAACCTTGTGGACAGCCTTCCCAGAAGAGTTGAAGCTGTTATAGCAAAGGGTGGGCAAACTCAATATTGAACCCTACGGACTAAGACTGGGATGCCATTAAAGTTCATGTGTGTGTAAGGGCAGGCATCCCAATACTTTTGGTAATATTACATCTATCTATCTGACACTTGTGAAATATGGAACAATTTCATGTTATATAAAATGATCCAAAATTTAGTGGCTTATCCAAAAGTCTCATAGCATATGTGCATATAGGTTTATATCTTGGTCAGGGTTTCCTATAGACACACTCCTAAACCTTGTGGACAGCCTTCCCGGAAAAAGTTGAAGTTGGGCCAACTCAATATTGAACCCTACAGACTAATGTCCCGTACACACAGTCGGACATTCCAACCACAAAATCCGTCTGATTTTTTCCGACGGATTTTGTCCGAAACTTGTGTTGCACACACACGGCCGGACAAAGTTGTCGGAAAATCTGATTGTTCCAAACAAGGTGACGTACAATACGTATGACGGGACTACGTAGAGGCCAGTAGCCAATAGCTTTCGTCTCCAAATTTCTTCTGAGCATGCGTGACATTTTGTGCGTCGGAATTCTCTACACATGATCGGAAAAAGTCAGATTGGATGTTGTTGTCGGAAAATTTGAGATCCTGCTCTCAAATTTTTTCCGTCGGAAAAAGCCCGCTAGAGCCCACACACGATCGGATTTTCCGTCAACATAATCCGATCAGACTTTTTCCATTGGAATATCCGACCGTGTGTACGGGGCATAAGACTGGGATGCCATTAAACTTCATGTGCGTGTAAAGGCAGGCATCCCAATACTTTTGGTAATATTACATCTATCTGACACTTGTAAAAAATGGAACAATTTCATGTTATATAAAACGATCCAAAATGTATTGGCATATCCAAAAGTCTCATAGCGTATGTGCATATAGGTTTATATCTCGGTCAGGGATCCCTATAGACACACTCCTAAACCTTGTGGACAGCCTTCCTGGAAGAAGTTGAAGTTGGGCCAACTCAATATTGAACCCTACAGACTAATGCCCTGTATACACGGTTGGATATTCCGATGGAAAAAGTCAGATCGGATTATGTTGTCGGAAAATCCAATCGTGTGTGGGCTGTAGCGGGCTTTTTCCGTCGGAATATCCGACCGTGTATACATGGCATTAGTCTGTAAGGTTCAATATTGAGTTGGCCCAACTTCAACTTCTTCTGGGAAGGCTGTCCACAAGGTTTAGGAGTGTGTCTATAGGGATCCCTGATCCCTGCAGGATCTCAAATTTTCCGGACAACAAAATCCAATCTGACTTTTTCCAATCGTGTGTAGAGAATTCCGACGGACAAAGTGCCACGCATGCTCAGATCAAATTACGAGACCAAAGCTATTGGCTACTAGCCTCTACGTAGTTCCGTCGTACGCAACGAACGTCACCACGTTCGGAAAAAATCGGATTTTCCGACAACTTTGTCCGACCATGTGTGTGCAACACAAGTTTCAGACAAACTCTGTCGGAAAAAAACGGACAGATTTTGTGGTCGGAATTTCCGCCCGTGTGTACGGGGCATAAGACTGGGATGCCATTAAAGTTAATTCGTGTGTAAAGGCAGGCATCCCAATACTTTTGGTAATATTACATCTATCTGACAATTGTGAAATATGGAACTATTTCATGTTATATAAAACGACCCAAAATGTATTGGCATATCCAAAAGTCTCAGAGCATATGTGCATATAGGTTTATATCTCGGTCAGGGATCCCTATAGACGCACTCCTAAACCTTGTGGACAGCCTTCCCAATACTTTTGGCATATAGTGTATGTATGTCAACAGGGTCTGACGTTCAGCTTTAAACTAGCATACAGTGGTGTGAAAAAGTGTTTGCCCCTTCCTCATTTCCTGTTCCTTTGCATGTTTGTCACACTTAAGTGTTTCGGAACATCAAACCAATTTAAACAATAGTCAAAGACAACACAAGTAAACACAAAATGCAATTTGTAAATGAAGGTGTTTATTATTAAAGGTGAAAAAAAATCCAAACCATCATGGCCCTGTGTGAAAAAGTGATTGCCCCCCTTGTTAAAACATACTATAACTGTGGTTGTCCACACCTGAGTTCAATTTCTCTAGCCACACCCAGGCCTGATTATTGCCACACCTGTTCACAATCAAGGCATCACTTAAATAGGAGGTGCTTGACACAGTAAGGTCCACCAGAAGATCCTTAAAAGCTACACATCATGCCGAGACCCAAAGAAATTCAGGAACAATTGAGAAAGAAAGTAATTGAGATCTATCAGTCTGGAAAGGGTTATAAAGCCATTTCCAAAGCTTTGGGAATCCAGCGAACCACAGTGAGAGCCATTATCCACAAATGGCGAAGACATGGAACAGTGGTGAACCTTCCCAGGAGTGGCCGGCCGCCCAAAATTACCCCAAGAGCGCAGCGACGACTCATCCAAGAGGTCACAAAAGACCCCACAACAACATCCAAGGAACTGCAGGCCTCACTTGCCTCAGTTAAGGTCAGCGTTCATGCCTCCACCATCAGGAAAAGACTGGGCAAAAATGGCCTGCATGGCAGAGTTCCAAGGAGAAAAACCACTGCTGAGCAAAAAGAACATCAAATCTCGTCTCAATTTCTCCACAACACATCTTGATGATCCCCAAGACTTTTGGGACAACATTCTGTGGACCGATGAGACAAAAGTGGAACTCTTTGGAAGGTGTGTGTCCAAGTATATCTGGCGTAGAAGGAACACTGCATTTCAGAAAAAGAACATTATACCACAGTAAAATATGGTGGTGGTAGTGTGATGGTCTGGAGCTGTTTTGCTGCTTCAGGACCTGGAAGACTTGCCGTGATAAAAGGAACTATGAATTTGCTGTCTACCAAGAGATCCTGAAGGAGAATGTCGACCATCTGTTCGTGTACTCAAGCTGAAACGAACTTGGGTTCTGCAGCAGGACAATGATCCTAAACACACCAGCAAGTCCACCACCGAATGGCTGAAGAAAAACAAAATGAAGACTTTGGAGTGGCCTAGCCAAAGTCCTGACCTGAATCCTATTGAGATGTTGTGGTATGACCTTAAAAAGGCCGTTCATGCTCGAAAACCCTATAATGTAACTGAATTAGGACAATTCTGCAAAGATGAGTGGGCCAAAATTCCTCCAGGACGCTGTTAAAAGCCTCATTGCACGTTATCGCAAACGCTTGGTTGCAGTTGTTGCTGCTAAGGGTGGCCCAACCAGTTATTAGGTTTAGGGGGCAATCACTTTTTCACACAGGGCCATGATGGTTTGGATTTTTTTTCACCTTTAATAATAAACACCGTCATTTACAAATTGCATTTTGTGTTTACTTGTGTTGTCCTTGACTATGTTTAAATTGGTTTGATGTTCCGAAACACTTAAGTGTGACAAACATGCAAAGGAACAGGAAATGAGGAAGGGGGCAAACACTTTTTCACACCACTGTATGTGTTACGGCATGGTGTTTGCCTTACTCATTGACAACACAGCACATAAACAAATTGCAATAGGTGCTCCGTTCCCCCGAAAACTCCCAACTCCATACCTCAAATAATTATCCAGCGAGAGGAAATTTGACAAATTACCACCCAGACAACCCTGTCAGTGTCCGTTTCCTTTGGAAAATGAATGAAAACACCTCTCCTGTAGCGCCCCCCCTTTCCCGTCCCAACGTTCTTTTTTTTTTTTTGCTTCGTTACATTTTTTTATGTATTATTTTTACTTAATGGCCCCTATCTAAGCTTTCCTAAACCTGGCAGTGTCTACCCCCTTGCTACCCGAAGAGGGGAGGCGGCGAGGGCCAAGCCAAACTCCTTACGTTAACCAGGGAGCCCTTAAACTAAACGGCGAGAAAAGAAACAAAATAAACATCTCGAGCAGACCACGAAACTAATCTGCAAACACTAAATAAATGTTAGCGTTGGGGGAATTTATTGTGCAAAAGCGCAGTCAAACAAAAAAATATATACATTTTATAGACTTGTAGCTTTTAGTGCTTCCAGATTCAGAAATGTTTTGGATGATTTTTTTTTTTTGGGGGGGTGGGGGAGTCAACCCGAATGCACATCCAAACACACATGAATCCGATTATATAGTCAAGTCTTAAAGTAACTGCGGTCTTCTGCTTTCCGACAGCAGACCGCATCCAACGCTAATTGAACATGTTAATCAAATGTTCGGTTATTAGATTTCATAAGTCTAACTTCAGGAGGTCACTGTAGGCCCATGTCATGTCTGTAGGAACACACGTGATGTATATGATTAGGTCCGTACAAACATATGGCGCTCGCATTCCACGGCTATCATCTGGATCCAAAGGAACAGGCTGGCTATATTTAAACACTTTCCCTCTGTAACTCTACACCGCGGCCTTGTATATGCATTCCAAATCTTTAATTTCATCAGTATAGGCTGTAATACAAACAAGACTGCCATTAAACATTTATTATGGACAGCAAATTAACGCAACCGGGGCTGCGGAGCAGAAAAAATAAAAAAACGTGTGCGATGGGGCCACCTAGTGGCTTGGAGAAAACATGAAACATTGTTTCAAAGTGCATGGATGGACCTGCCTTTTTTTTAGTTTTGGATACACTAGATAAGGGGACTATAAAAACTTTTTAACCACTTCAACCCCGGAAGGATTTACCCCCTTCTTGACCAGAGCACTTTTTGCGATTCGGCACTGCGTCGCTTTAACTGATATTTGCACGGTCTTTCGACGTTACACCAGAACAAAATTGACGTTCTTTTTTCCCCCACAAATAGAGCTTTCTTTTGGTGGTATTTGATCACATATGCAGTTTTTATATTTTGCGCTATAAACAAAAAAAGGAGCGACAATTTTGAAAAAAAAGCAATATTTTTTACTTTTTGCTATAATAAATATCCCCAAAAATATATAAAAAAAATATTTTTTTCCTCAGTTTAGGCCGATACGTATTCTTCTACATATTTTTGGTAAAAAAAAAAATCACAATAAGCGTATATTGATTGGTTTGCGCAAAATTTATAGCGTCTACAAAATAGGGGATAGTTTTATGCCATTTTTATTATTATTTTTTATTAGTAATTGCGGTGATCTGCGATTTTATGGTGACTGCGACATTATGGCGGACACATCGGACACTTTTGACACTCTTTTGGGACCATTGTCATTTATACAGCGATCAGTGCTATAAAAATGCACTGATTACTGTGTAAATGACACTGGCAGGGAAGGGGTTAAACACTAGGGGGTGATCAAGGGGTTAAGTGTGTCCTAGGGAGTGATTCTAACTGTGGGGGGGGGGGGGCTACCACTGACATGACCGAGATCACTGCTCCCGATGACAGGGAGGAGTGATCTCTGTCATGTCACTAGGCAGAACGGGGAAATGCCTTGTTTACATAGGCATCTCCTCGTTCTTCTGCTCCGTGACACGATCGCGGGACACCGGCGGGCATCGAGTCCGTGGGACCCGCGGTCATGGTCACGGAGCCCACAATGTTGCATCTTAAAGGGGATGTACGCCCATTTGCACAGCCGTGCCATTGTGCCGACGTATATCGTTGTGCACTGATCGGCAAGGGGTTATCGGCAAGGGGTTAAACAAAGGGCCAGTTTACTGTCCTTCAGACTTTATGGGGGGGGGACTGTGGCCAGCGTTAGTGGAAAATGTCCAAGCACCAAGTAAACAATGCTCCATCATTATGTAGCGCACCCCATGTAGGAGCCGCCGGTGAACTGGGATCCCCCACTCTGCACAACCAGGCACACCGTATTTTGACAGGTACTCCGAGTCAAGAAACAGTCCAGTGCTTGTTTTTGTATTTTTATTGAGGGGATAAAACTTGGATAGGGAGTAGGGGTATTATGGGATGCCCACTTGACTTTGAAACATCTTCAGGGACAACTCGTAGTATATACAATCCTATATACAGCTCCTTTTCTTCCTTCAGCACTTCACTTGCTTGCAGAATCACCAGTGGTGTCACTTTGTATAAATCTGTAGCACTGGCCCATTACAGGCAGGAACTTGCAGCCCCTATAATTGTAGGATGTAGAGTGAGTGACACCACTAACAAATTTACTGCATATCCTCCTGTGGTCACTGGTCTCCACACCACCTCTTCAGGCCCTGCCAGCCCTCCTGGCTACAGTAGCCTCTTTCACTAATTCTCCTAGCTACTTCACTACAGTCTTCCTGACTAACGTTCCCCAGTCCTCCAGACTGACTCTCAGGAGATATCCCGGACGTGCTGACTTTCTCTCCTGCTGTCCTCACACCTGTTCCTGTGCATCCAGGCAAGGATTCCTCTGTGTATTGTAGAGGGTCCCTCCAGTACTTGAGCCCTAGGCCCAAGGCCCCCCCCCCAGACTAGGGGGCACCCTCAAGGGCCACCAACAGTCTCCTCAGTAGACATGTGCACAACAGAAAAATGTGTTTATTTTCGTTTTGTTTCTTTCGTTTCCGTTGATTCGTAACGATTCGTAAATTCGTAAGTCGTCGGTGTTCGTATTCGTAACGATTCGTATTTTCGTAAGAGTTGTTGATTCGTTTTTCCGTTAGTTTAATTTTCGTTTATTCGAAATTCTGACGCATTCGTATTTATTCGTACTTTCGTGACATTCGTAACATTCGTAGATTCGGAGCATAATTCATAATTTTATGTAATGTGTATGCTATTATAACTTTTTAAGAGACGCGGAAAATTACGAGTCGAAAAAAAAAGTTACCAATGTACGAATTTTTTCGTTCAATCCATTTGAGGAACGTTAAGCAGCGCCATTGTAAGGGACACGGAAAATTACCAATTCAACAAAAAAAATAAAAAGTTACGAATGTACGAATTTTTTTGTTTGTTTTGATTTTCGTTGTTCCTGTTTTCGTTTTTCGGATTTTCTTCTTTCGTAGATTCGTTGTTTCTAATTATTTTTTTTCGGATTTTCGTTGTTTTTCGGATTCGTTCGATTCGAACTATTCGTTAAAATTTTTTGCAAATCGTTCATTCATTCATACAATAACGAATTAACGAATATAACGAAAAAAAACGAAAAACGAAAAAAAACGAAACGAATTGCACATGTCTACTCCTCAGCACCATCTTCCACCCGTTTGCCTCTGCTGGAATGACCCAAGAGTATTTAAGAGGTGCCCCCCCCCTGCCAGCCCACTTTTCTGGGGCTTGGCTGGGGCCCTCCTCAATACTCCAAGCAGCTCCTCGTAGACTTCACCCTCTACTTCTGGAAGCTTCTCCAAGATTCCAAAGAGCAGGGGGAGTTACCAGAGGTGCTGCTTAAAGTGGTTGTAAACCCTGGTAAAAAAAAAAACCCTGCAAGGCAAAGGCATAATGAGCTAGTATGCATAGCATACTAGCTCATTATGAAGTACTTACCAGAGAATGAAGCCCCCGCAGCCGCCCTCGTCTCCCCCTCCGGCCAGCGACATCTCTCCTGGGGGTGACTTCTGGATATCGCGGCTCCGGCGATGTGATTGGCCGGAGCCGCAAATGACGTCACTCCTGCGCATGCGCGTGGGAGCCGCCGGAAACGGCACACAGACTGAAGCAACAGCACATACGTGCCATTGCTTCAGTTTGCCCCAGTTCGCATGTGCCCATGTCATCGGCACATGCAGGTGATATCTCCTAAAACGTCCAGGTTTATGAGATATCCTGGGTAGCTACAGGTAAGCCTTATTACAAGGCTTACCTGTAGCATAAAGTTGTTGTAATGGGTTTACAACCACTTTAATGAGTCATCCAGCCTCCCTGAGTCACTCAGCCCTGACCCAGATTCAGCCCAGACCTGGCTCTCAGCCAGGCCAATTTACCTACACTAATAACTATGTACACTAGCACAGTGGTCTCCAACATTTTTGGCACCAGGGCCTGGCTGCGCACGCGCACGCGGGGGGTAACCGATTTTTCGCAGCCAATTTATCGGGGCAATAGCTGGTGTTCTGGTGTTGGCGTTTCAATCATCACAGCACCATGGTTGGTATGGTGTCAGAATGATTGAAGTGCATTATATCTTATATTACATTGTAATATAAATCAAATAGTTCAACCATAATGCAGAATCAGTGGGAGCCTCGAGTGTGTCACTTACCACGTCGCCTACCACTAGATGCAGCTTGTCACTTTCCACGTCGCCTGCCACTAGATGCAGCTTGTCACTTTCCACGTTGCCTGCCACAAGATGAGGAATTTCACAGTCCACCTGCTGCCACCCCCAGGTCGGTCGGGTCACAGGCACCCTTCCCCCAGTCGGTCCGACGGCCATCCTCGCATTTACCCCTTCTAGGTCATGGGCAGCACTTTCTCTAGGCATCCAGTGGTGGCTTCACCCTGCGTCTCCTCCTCCTGGGCCTTACGCCAGCTTCCACTGTGTCTCCTCCCTCCTCCTCGGCAGCCAATAGGATTGCTTCTCCTCTCGGCCAATCCGGTAACGGGTCTCTGGACCTGCTTCCTGATTGGCTGGGAGGAGAATCAGGAAGACAATGGTGAATATTAATTGCGTCCAACACCCTGCATGTAGATTAGGGGCTGGAGGCGTAGATTAGGGGGGCGGTGCCCCTGCGCCCCATATGGACGGGCCGCAATGCTTGTTTCGGTCTTGTGTTGGAAAAGCACTTTTACCTACCTGATCCTCCCCTCCTGCTCCAGACTGCTACATCGATCCTCGCAGCCTCTTCCCCTCTATGCTGTAGAGGTTGGATGCCCTCTGTAACCATCAAGTACAATACAGAGCCCCCAGCCCTGCATTAGATGTGAAGATGCCAAGGAACAGGCCACTGATGGTGCATGATGGAGAAGAGGAGAGCGCCATCTGCTGGGGGAGCGTGTAAGTAAAGCTGCTTTTCCAGGACCCTAGACCTAAATAAACATTTAATCCCTGCAGTGGTGGTTGGCAGATGGGGAGGGGGAAACACACTGCAAGGGAAACATTTTACTTTCCATGGAGTTCAGCTTTAAAGTAGACCTGTTGTGAAATTACCGTTGCTGTTGTCCCCCACCAGAAAATGCTAGTTGCCTGGCTTTTTTGCAGGCCCTTTTTTGTCCCCCACCAGAAAATGCTAGTTGCCTGGCTTTTTTGCAGGCCCTTTTGTTCAGTGCTTTGGGTCTGGATCTGGAACAAGAATGCAGATCAGGAGCTTTGATATCAACTTCCTGGAATACTTTTTTTTTTTGTTGGGTCATTGACTCAGAATTTACTGTATTACAGATTATTTTAGATCTCCAGCTTTGGTTCTATCACAAAAAAATACTGGTTCTATAAATTGTATTTTCCATGACAGGTCTGAGTTCAATCAGACAGAAGGCAAAGGATGAAAACTACAAGAATGCAAGTGAACCAGAGAACTAGGGGGCCCCCTACTGGATTGTGGAGTAAAGTACAGTATTTAATGGAAAGGAAACATTTTAGAGCAGATTACAGTAAACATTGTATCTTTTTCTTTTGAAAAATCTGTGGAAAAAAAAAAATCTGTAGATAAATAAATAAAATAGCTAAACCAGAGCTTGATCTAGTTTAGCCACTTCAGCCCTGGAAAGATTTACCCCATAAATGACCAGGCCATTTTTTACGATACGGCACTGAGTTATTTTAATTGAAAATTGCGCGGTCGTGCGACATTGTACCCAACAAAATTGATGTCCTTCTTTTTCCCACAAATAGAGCTTTCTTTTGGAGGTATTTGATCACCTCTGCGGTTTTTATTTTTTGCGCTATAAACAAAAAAAGTCCGCCAATTTTGAAAACAAAAACAATATTTTTTACTTTCTACTATAATACATATCCAAAAAAAAAAAAAAATATATATATATATAATAAATATATATATACAAAAAAATGTATTCATCAGTTTAGGCCAATATGTATTCTTCTACATATTTTTGGTAAAAAAAAATCCCCATAAGCGTATATATTGATTGGTTTGTGCAAAAGTTATCGTGTCTACAAAATAGGGGATAGATTTAAGGCATTTCTATAATTATTTTTTTTTTCTAGTAATGGCAGCGATCAGTGATTTTTAGCGGGACTGCGGGACTGCGACATTGCGGCGGACAGATCGGACACCTAACTGACATTTTTGACACTTTTTTTTGGGAACCAGTGACATTATTACAGTGATCAGTGCTAAAAATATGCACTGACACTGTACTAATGACACTGGCAGGGAAGGGGTTAACATCTGGCGCGATCAAAAGGGTTAAATGTGTTTCCTGTTTGTGTTTTCTATGGCTGGCCATACACGGGTCGAATTTCGAAAGAACTTTCTTTTGAAAATCAGAAAATTTGAATGTTTTGTGATTCGATGGTGCCACCATTGATTTTCTAAATTCGAAAAAGCAAACCTTCAATTTCACCTCCTGTTCCTACAGAAAAGAATTTTCATGTCTGGGAATCTTCTTTTCTTTCCGGGAATTTTCTTTTCATGCACATGCGCATTTCTTTTTCGATTACATTTCTCGCACGATTCTCCCATCATTGATTCGAAAATCGTTAGTTTTTTCAAGAAAATTTCCAACATGTCCGATTATTAAAATTCGATGGCCGCACCAAAATCGCCCGTTGCTGCAGCCCACTAATGGTGCGAAATTCATACGAAAATTCTTAGATAAGATTTTCAAAAGAAAGTTCTTTCGAAATTCGACCTGTGTATGGCCGGCATAACTGTATCTGTGTGATTGGGGAAACACACAGACCTGTCTTCCTGCTTAGCAGAAAGACAGATCTCCGCACCTGAATCGGAATCGCATGGGTGTCTGGTGCGGTGTGATGCGGTGTGATTTGAGACATACAGAATGAATGGCTCAAATCACACTGCTGCAGAATCGCATGTGATTTGAACAGGAATGCGGTGCGATTCCTGTTCAGATAGCATGTGGTTTCCGCACCGCACCAGTGACAACCGGTCCTTAAAGTTTATGTAACAATCAACTATTGAATTTTTATACATGTGATATGTAGTAGATATCTTTTGGCACTGACATTTTAGTGTTGAGATTACAAGGGATGTGGTGCCTATGATCTCCTATCTGTCCGATATAATATCAGCTGCAGGTCTTTCAACATAATATTCAAGTAAAGTCCTCAGGTCGATTTGCCCAAATCAAAGATGGCGGTTTCTGTGCTCACCGGTCACATGAGGCTGACACACCCCCCAGTATGGTAATGACAGGCAGAAGGAATGTTACAGAGCTGGGATCGGTTCGCCGGATAAGAAGGTGGTGTAGCTTGTCCTTGTATCCTATCACTATACAGATCACACTGGGGTTAGGTGAGGATTTTTGTAGAACAACAAGAACCAGCATGACCTAGAACCTGGACCTTGTGGCTCAACATGTACCAGCATTACCTATTCACCTTTGGACTGTATTGCAGCTGCAGAAACTTAACATGCACAGCATGATATCTATATGGGGGCTGCCATTGCTGATCCTCTGGCTTCCATACTCTTCCAGTCCTCCACCTGGAAGTATACAGACCAGGAAAGTCAGCCGTCCTTATCTCTGAGCATGTCTGGGTCAGTGACTCAGTGCTGAAGCCAGAGGATCAACATAACAGCCAGTTGCGTCCTCTTACCCCCCTACTCCACCTTTCCTTGTACCCTGATCTACATCTACTGTCAGCCAATGATCTTCCTTTATTTTTGTGTTTCAGAGGGCGCCTGGCATGGCGTCGGTGGGGAGATTAATGCGCGCCATTCGGGTCCAGGAATTCGGGAAGCCAGAAGTGCTGAAACTTTTCAAGGATGTTCCTGTGCCGTCACCAAGCAAGGACCAGGTACACACATCTTACCTCTGCATTTCCATCCATGCAGGCGCTGCTGTCAGACTTTGACATGCGATTGTGACAACGCTGTGTGTGCATTCACTTCTATGGGCTGCCCGCACAGAGCTGTGAGGTGGGCGCACACGAGGGATGGGCTCAGGCGTGTTCAGTATCCTAGTCCCAACCCTCCTGAGTAATCCCATACCTCCCAACTTTCTGAGATGGGAATGGGGGACACCTATCAGCAAAAGTATGCAGGCATAGGACACACCCCTTGCCACACCCCCTTAAAGGAGAATTGTACAAAAAAAACAAGATTGGTTAAACCCACAAGTGCTTTTTTTAACCACTACTATTCCTTTATATTGGCTTTAGGAATTTACAAATGCAGCAATATAGAAATCAGATGAAAGGTTTAGCACTGGGAAAACACTTTTTGATAGATAAAAAGTGCATTTTATATACATTTATATAGATCAGCTCAAAATGAGGGACAAATGAGGAGGACAGAGGGACATTGAAATCAGGGACAGTTGGGAGCTATGTAATCCTGCCAGGAAGCCGTCACTGTACAATGCCAATTATAAACAGCGAGGCATTTCCCGGCCCGCACGTACACCTACAGTACCTCCCAACTCTCCCTGATTTTGAGGGACTGTCGCTGATTTGGAGCAATGTCCTTCAGTCCCTCATTCCTCCTCATTTGTCCCTCATTTTGGTCTGATCTATATAGATGTATATAAAATGCACTACTTATCTATCAAAAAGTGTTTCCCAGCGCTAAACCTTTCATCCAATTTCTAAATTGCTGCATTTGTAAATTTTAAAAGCCAATATAAATTAATAGTAGTGGTAAAAAAAAAAGCACGTGTAGGTTTAACCAATCATTTATTTGTGCAATTCCCCTTTAATGGGGGTGTGGCAGGGGGTGTGTCCTATGCCTGCATACGTTTGCTAATAGGTGTCCCTCATTCCCGTCTCACAAAGTTGGGAGGTGTGCATACACACGCCCTGACTAGGCTGCTCATGATTGGCAGTGTGCAGTGATGGCTTCAGGTGGGTTGGGACTAGGATCCAAACACGCCTGAGCCCATCCCTAGTGCACACGCATCTGCCAGCGGTTCTGCAAGTAGGATGGGCTTAGACCCGGTTCCATAGTTGTACGCAGCCTATTGCATTAAGGTGTGCACCCAATGCTCAAACACACATGTCTTTCCCTGCAGCCTCAGCTGAACTGGACAGTGAATAAATGGGAAGTGCTCTGTGCTGAGCGGCTTCCTGTTCATTCACAGACTGAAGCATATAAACAAAGTTTACTATGCTTCGGTTGTGAATGGACACAGTGAGTGTGTTCATTTAGAAAAGGAAGGAGCTTGTAAACGACTTATTTACTAGGCCCTTCCCCTTCTCTCGATCCTGAAACATTCACCACAGTAGACAGGGGATAGGAGGGAAGTCAGCAGCACTACGGGATGGGGGGGGGACCCTGGTAGTAGGGGGAGTCGGCACCGAGCGTAGTGATTAGGGTGTGCCCAGGCACACCGCCTGCTTTCAATGCAGCCGGTTCACACATGTGCGGGTCCTGGCCAGTGCGATTTCTGGGTTCAGGTAAAAATTGGCACCTGAAACGCTCCTGAACTGGGGAACAGAACCGCACTGAAACCATGGCCGAATATATGTGAATGGAGCCCACATGAATGAACCCTTAAAAAAAATCGCAATCTGGGACTTACAGTTTGAGGAATGTATTGAATTCCTTCAAGTTTAAAAGAATTTATTCCAAAAAAGTTGGGACGCTGTGCAAAATCTATTTAAAAACAGAATGCAACGATTAGCAAATCTCAAACCCATATTTTATTCACAATAGAAAATGTATCAATTGTTGAAACTGAGAAAATATAAAAATTTTAAGAAAAAAATTTGGTCATTTTGATAGTGATATTTGATATATTGATGGCAGCAACATGTCTCAAAAAAGTTGGGACAGGGCAACAAAAAGCTACCAAAGTAAGTTGTACTAACAAGAAAGAGCTGGAAGAACATTTTGAAACTAATTAGGTTCATTGGCAACAGGTCAGTATTATGATTGGCTATAAAAAAAAAAGCATCTTAGGCCCCTTTGACACATGCGGACCGTATGTCCGTTTTTTCATCCATCCGTTTTTGGATGAAAAACGGACATACATGCATGTCTATGGGATAGCGAGTGTCAGCGGATGAGCATCCGCTGACACCCGCTATAGTCCGCCTCCGCTATTGTCCGATTCTGCAGACGGAGGAAAACCCTATTTTTTCATCCGTCTGCAGAGCGGATCGGATGAACACGGACAGACGGTCCGTGATCATCCGATTCCCCCATAGAGGAGAGCGGAGAACTGACAGGGGGGTCCGCCCTGTCATCAGCCGGCTCAGCGGGGATCAGCTGTGCGATCCCCGCTGAGCAGCGGATCTTCACGGGGCGGATCAATACGGATCCGTCCCGTGTGAAAGGGGCCTTAGAGCAGGGATCCTCAAACTACGGCCCTCCAGCTGTTGCAGAACTACAAATCCCATGAGGCATTGTAAAACTCTGACATTCACAGACATGACTAGGCATGATGGGAAATGTAGTTCCTGAACAACTGGAGGGCCGTAGTTTGAAGACCCATGCTTTAGAGAGTCAAGAGTGTCTCGGAAGTAAAGATGGGCAGAGGTTCACCAGTCTGTTGCCAATAACCTGATCTGTTGCAAAATGTTCTTCCAGCTCTTCCTTGTTAGTACCACTTACTTTGTCAGCTTTTTGTTGCCCTATTCCAACGTGTTGTTACAATCAATTAAAAATGTACCTTTATTTTATTTTTTTATTTTATTTTTTTATTTATTTTTTGAAAAAAATGTTTTTTAACATTTGATCTGTTTTCTATGCTCTTTTATGAATAAAATATTGATGTATGAGATTGAAACATCATTGCATTGTTTTTTGTTTTTTATGTAGATTTTACACAGCGTCCCAACTTTTTTGGAATTTGGTTGTTGTATTTTGTTTGGCTGTTATGGTTTGTTGTTTTTATCTTTTCAAAGATTTTGATCCGTGTTCACGCGTGTGGAATTAATCCCATTGAGACTTATATTCGAGCTGGCACTCACTCCCTGAAACCGCAACTACCGTACACCCCGGGCACTGATGCTGCCGGGGTGGTGGAGGATGTCGGGAAGAATGTAGACTCGTTTAAGGTAAGTGACTGATCTGATAACAAGGCGTTCTTTACTTGCAAGGGCTTGATGGAATGACGGCAGGGGATTCAAGACATGAAGAATACGATTCACTGGTATTGTCCATGCTGGCACGCGGTCCTTAAATGCGCTCTCAATTGTTGTTGTAGGAGCAAGGCATAGGAGGGTGCTTTGGTTTTCTCCCTAATGGTCGGTACACACGATCCGAATATCGTACGAAAACGGTCATCCGAGGAAGGATCGTACAATTTTCGGATCGTGTGTACACTACTTTCGACAGCCGATCACGACCGTTCATCCGATATTATTCGATCGGACATGCACGGAAATTTTCCTCGTAGGATTCCAGATTGTACGATTTTCGTTTAGTCAGTACAGTTGTCGTCCGAAAATACAATACAAATACATTACAACACATGACATCACTTCTGATTTTTATTCCTATCGTACGAGAATTTTCGTGACTTTATTTAGCTATTCAATTTTTACTTGTGATTATTAATCGAAAACGGTCGTACGATATTCGGATCGTGTGTACGGGGCATTAGGCTTTATTCACACTAATGCGTTTTTTGATGCATTTTGCAGAAATGCAGGGACATTTTTTAACATGGGTTTCTATGGAACATGTTCACATCAATGCATTTTTGTGCCTCTGCGTTTTTGGAAAGGGTTGGGGACCTTTTTTCATGCAAAATGCAGCGTTTTGCATGTAATAGAAGTCAATGGACCCGCATCCAAAACGCAACTATCGCGTTTTTACGGTGATTTTGCCGCAATTTGTATTTTGCATTTTTTTTTTTTTTTTTTTTTTGGTTTTTACACTGTATATAGCTGGTTGCTAAGCAACCACAGTAAAAAAAAAAACGCCAAATCGCTGTAAAAACGCGGCAAGCACCGCAAAAAGCTCAAGCCACATGCAGATGTGAATCGAGCCTAAAGTGAACCAGAACTCAAAATTGAAGGTTTGCTATGTTAGACTCAACATCAGTGGTGGCCCGTCCATAAAGGGCCCACGGGCGCCGCTTCCCCTATCCATGCATCCGACCACTGATTTACTTATCAGAATATATACATACCTACACACACATATATACATATAAAATATATATATATATATATATATATATATATATATATATATATATATATATACTTTTTAGATTGTTTGTATCACATTTTTTTTCAGAAAGGTGATCGCGTGTTTACCAGGGCCACCATTACAGGGAGTTACGCGGAGTACACACTGGCCACTGAAGATACTGTTTATCCCCTTTCCGAAAAGCTTAGCTTTAAGCAAGGAGCCGCCATATCCATCCCCTACTTCACCGCCTACAGAGCACTCTTCCAGAAGTAAGTAAGGTGAAGAGGACAATTTTTAATTGGTTAATTTTTAAAAATCAAAGGTGTAGTCGCACTTTAAAGTGGTTGTATGACCATTCTGAGCATCTTCCTTTACCTTACTTATTGCAGGCTATAGTATTGTTTTCAATTTTTTTTTATTTTATTTTTTTCTCTCTTCTTACCGGCTTGCTTTCCACGTAATCTTTCATTTTTTTTTTTGCATGGTGTCACCGGCCCATGCGCCGTTAGCCCTAATTTAATTTAACCTAATTTAGCTTATGCTGCCGGAAAAATGTTGGGTCTATGCCGGCTCCTGTATACATTTTGTCTAAACCCTGCCTGTTCCTCCTATCCTATTTGATGCTAGGATCTGCCTAGATTTAGTAAAATTTTAATTACTGTTCTACAAATTGGATTCAATTACCCCCCGGATAGACCTCTCTCACTAGGCCTAGCAGCCAGTGGGATGCTCGGTAAAGTCTCTGCCACAGACTTCCAAGTTACACTTGAGCGTCACTGAGGGATTGGATGAATTTTTTGAAAAATAACATAATTAAATTAAAGATTAATGCCTCGATTTTAAATTTTTTTGATCGGTACTTACCTCTCCGCCGACTTCCGGGTCTTCAGGGAGTTCCGTTGGAAATCCGGTGACATCACAGATATTGACGTCACCGGACTCCTCCCCCCTTCCCCAAGGGCCTCCGTCCCCTAACGAAGGGAAGGAGGAGTCCGGTGATGTTGAAGTTCTGATTGAACGTAACGCGTACGGGGGAGGAGCTACGCATGACTTCACCCGCTGCTTCCCTACGGAACTAACACGTTTGTTGGCTTTACATGCTGTGTTTTTATCATCTTTATGTGAGTAGTTTGTATTTGAACACACAAATTCAATCTTCTACTTAAGCGGTGAGCACTTAGATCTTTTCTTTCTACCCATGACCTGGCGTCCTTGCTGAGATCTAAGGAGATGTGAGAGAAGTTTATGGTCCGTGTTAACCCTTTTTTGATACCCGCTTGCATGGCCACCTGTTAGCACAGGGGTCCATGCCATAAGGTGAGAGTGATTAGTTAGACCGGAGGGGGAGGGATTGTCACGCAACTGTGGGGGAAAAAAATGACTTACGTCAGTGCTACAGTTTGAATTTAAAAACGTATTTGTGTGAACTGTGAAGTTAAGTCATGGATTGTGGAAACCAACTAGTGTCGGGTGATTGTATATAGTGTATACCACATTTACCACTGACTAATGCAGAGTTGCAATGCAAGGAGATCAGCTAAAAGTAGTTGGATCTGTATGTGCGTTATAATTAGTCAATTAATCGAACATGAAAATTTTAATCAGTAACAGTCCTAATTTTAATTAATTTTAGTATGTGATATTATTATTTTTTTCTTGTATAGAGCACATGGCAAACCTGGAGAGCTGGTCCTTGTACATGGCGCAAGTGGAGGGGTAAGTAGCACATGCACTGAATATGATTGTAAACCTAGGAATTCACATTAAGATGGAGCTCCAGATACAACTTTTGTGGTATAATGGGGAAGGGTTAGACTCAAGTTTTGTATTGCTGTCCAGGCCTCATACATCAGAACAGTAAGTATGCCAACAATGTTTAAAAAAAAAAACTAAAATAAGCATTTCTATTGCTATGTCCCCAAAGGAATGGTTTCTTCTCACTCCCTGTCCACATGACACCCAGTCATCTATGTGACCTGAAGTGAGGGGGATATCTGACCAATGGAACCACCCACAGCCAATAAAATCTAGTGGGACTTTTGGAAGTTTTCCAATTCATTCTAAAACAAAGTTTTAGCACTCTCCAGTTTTAGTAAATAAACTCCAGTGTCTCCTGATAGCACAGCTCCCGACTGTCCCTGATTTGGAACAATGTCCCTCTGTCCCTCTTTTCTCCCCATTTGTCCCTCATTTTGGTCTGATCTATATAGTTGTATATAAAATGCCCTTTTTATCCTTCAAAAGTGTTTCCCAGCGCTAAACCTAACTTCTAAATTGATGCATCTGTAGATTTCAAAAAACAGAATAAAGGAATAGTAGTGGTTAGTAGTGGTTAAAAAAAATAAAATAAAAAGCATTTGTGGGTTTAACCACTTGCCTACCAGGTACGAACACCTCCAAGCCATTTTTCAGCTTTCAGCGCTGTCGCATTTTGAATGACAATTGCGCGGTCATGCAACGCTGTACCCAAATAAAATTTTTATAATTTTTTCCCCACAGATAGAACTTTATTTTGGTGGTATTTGATCACCTCTGCGGTTTTTATTTCTTGCGCTATAAACAAAAGAATAGGGACAAGTTTGAAAAAAACATAATATTTTTTACTTTTTATTATAATAAATATCCAATTTTTTTTTATTTTTTTTTAAACAAAATTTTTCCTCAGTTTAGGCCGATACGTATTCTTCTACATATTTTTGGTAAAAAAAAAAATCTCAAACGTATATTGATTGGTTTGCGCAAAAGTTATAGCGTCTACAAAATAGGGGATAGATTTATAGCATTTTTATTATTTTTTTTTTTACTAGTAATGCCGGCGATCTGCGATTTTTTATCATGACTGCGACATTGCGGTGGACATATCGGACACTTTTGACACATTTTTGGGACCATTCACATTTATACAGCGATCGTTGCTATAAAAATGCATTGATTACTGTATAAATGTGACTGTCAGGGAAGGGGTTAACACTAGGGGGCGCTGCAGGGGTTAATATGTTCCCTATGTTAGTGATTCTAACTGTGGGGGGATGGGACTGACTGGGGGAGGGGACCGATCGGTGTCCCTATTTACAAGGGACACACCATCGGTCTCCTCTCCAGTGACAGGACGTGGATCTGTGTGTTTACATACAGAGATCCATGTCCTGCTCAGTTACTGGGCAATCGCGGGTGCCCGGCAGACATCGCGGCCGCCAGGCATGCGCATTGGGTCCCCAGCGACGCGGCGCGCGTGCCCCCTAGTGGCCAAAATGTTAGCGCCGTCATATGACGGCAGCCCGCCACAAGAGCCGCACTGCTCCGCCGTCAATTGACAGTGGGCGGTCGGCTACAGGTTAACAAATCTTCTTCTTATTTCTTTATTTTTTATCATTTTCTTTTTAAAGGGGGCATGGCAGGGAGTGTGCCCTATGACTACATACTTTTGTTAATAGGTGTCCCTAGTTCCCATCTCAAAAATGATAGCCCACCTCCTCACAGCAAGGCATGCTTGCCTATCCACGTTCCCTTGCCAACTTCTAATGCCGCGTACGCACGATTGGATTTTTCGTCGGAAAAAGCTCTGATGGTTTTCCCAACGGAATTCCGCTCAAACTGTGTTGCCTACACACGGTCACGCCAAATTCCGACCGCCAAGAATGCGGTGACGTACAACACTACAACGAGCCGAGTTCAATGCTTCCGAGCATGCGTCGAATTGTTTACGAGCATGCGTAGGAATTTTGCACGTCGGAATTGCTACAGAAGATCGGAATTTCCGATAGAAACCTTTTCCGTCGGAAAAATTGAGAACATGCTCCTAAATTTTTTGCTGTTGGAAATTCGGCCAGCAAAATTCCGATGGAGCCTACACACGGTCGCATTTTCCGATGAAAATCTCTCATTGGTCTTTTTCTGGCCGGAATTCCGATCATGTGTACGCAGCATTACTGTAAAAGTGCACTTGGAGTAAACTTCAGTGTCTGAGTTTACCTGAGTGGATGATGTCATTGCTCCAATGCATAGCATACACTTCAGTGGTACTTGTTGTATTCAATGTCTTCAGTGACAGAACTCATAAATGGTGTATTTTTTTTTTGTTCATACTGCACTGCAGGCTAGTCACTGGAGATCACAAACTGCTAAAAGAATACAGCCCAGAGTCTGGGTTTCTCTGGGTGAATGATGTCACTGTCCCCCCCCCCCCCCCCATGTGATCATGTTTGGGGCTGCCAATTGGCCACTCCAGCCCAAGCTCTGTCATATTGGAAAGGTGCTCCTTCATACCCAGAGCCTCACTCCATCAGAGCAAAGCAGTGAAGGCTTTGTTTGAGCAGGGATCGTGGAGGGTTAAGTCCACCTTGCTAGGGAGGTAGGCTACCAGAAGACACTGTCACTTCGCCCGCAAATGTAATGCCGCGTACACACGGTCGGAATTCTCGTCGGAAAAAGCTCTGATGGTTTTCCCGTCGGAATTCCGACGGAATTTCGCTCAAACTGTCTTGCCTACACACGGTCACACTAAATTCCGAATGTCAATAACACCACGCCTTAAAAAACGTTCGACTGCACTATAAAAGGGAAGTTTAATGCTTCTGAGCATGCGTCAAATTGTTTCCGGCAATGCGTCGGAATTTTGCGTGTTGGAATTGCATACACACGATCGGAAAATCCAATAGAAAGGTTTTCCGTCTGAAAAAGTAAGAACAGGTTCTCAATCCAAAGTCCGTCGGAAATTCCAACAGAAAAAGACCGATGGGCATACACACGGTCGGAAAATCCGATGAAAAGCTCCCATCGGACTGTTTCCATCGGAAATTCCGACCGTGTGTACGCGGCATTAGGCGTCTCTAACTAAGCTAACAGAATTGCTAAAATGACTCTGTTCCCATTACAAGTGAACGTGTTGGGCTCATCTTCTGTATTTCATTATCTCACAGACAGGTATGGCTTGTTGCCAAATTGCCAGAGCCTATGGATTTCAAGTATTCGGGACTGCCGGAAGCCCAGAGGGATTAAACTTGGTTCTACAAAATGGTGCTCACCAAGTTTTCAACCATAGAGAACATGACTATATAGAGAAGATTCAGGTGGGAATATGTTTAACCTTTTTGGTTTGTGTATTTTTGAAAAAAATCTGTCTGATATTCATAGGGTGGATGGGTAGATGAATTTTATTTTATTAATAATAGGTATTGGTATAGCGCCATCAATTTACACAGCGCTTTACATATTTATTATACATTCACATAAGTCCCTGCCTTCAGGGAGCTTACAGTCTAAGGTCCCTAACTCGCATTCAGCCCAGGTTCACACTGACAGTGGGATTGAAATTGTGCAATTTCATTCCTGCATGTCAGTCTGATTTCGGGGTGATTCCAGAGACATCTGTGCGGGTTCCTGCACAAATATCTATACAAATCGCACCCCAAAGTCTCCAAAAGCAGTACAGAAACTACTTTTTGAAATCGGTGTAGCGCCGCATCGATTCGGATGGTGCCGTTGCCGGCAATAACCGCTGATTTGCCATGCAATTTGGCATATCATCGCATCAATGTAAAACTAGGCTTAGGCACAATTTTAGACAGGAGCCAATTAACCTACCAGCATGTCTTGGGAGGAAACCCATGGAGACATGGGGAGAACGTGCAAACTCCATGCAGGTAGTGCCAAGGCTGGGATTTAAACTGGCGACCCCTAGTGCTGCTAGGTGGAAGTACTAAGAAACTTGCTTGTTTAATGCATGGGTCCACTCAGTCTAATCCCAGGAAAAGGTACAATTCAAGCATTCATCAAACAACCAACCAACACATCTCAGGCATAAAGTGCCCCTTCCATCAGGCCTAGACAGATAATAAAAGGTATTTCACAGTAAACTTATAACTACTTCCCCATACAGGAATATGAAGTTATAGTCCCTATAAAGACCCCATTTTTTCCCCCTCAGATTCCACTAATATGAATTTGATAATAAATCTAAATTGCGTCAATAAGAGAAAAAAAAAAAAAATGTGTGTGTGTGTGTATATGTGTGTATGTGTGTGTATGTATGTATATATATATGTGTATATATATATATATATATATATATATATATATATATATATATATATATATATATATATATATATATATATATATATATATATATATATATATACACTTTTTTTTCTCTTTTTGACGCAATTTATATTTATTATCAAATAATTTTTTATATATATATATATATATATATATATATATATATATATATATATATATATATTATATATATATATATATATATATATATATATATACATTATTTTTTTTTATTTCACACATACATACACACTCTGTTCTATATAAAAAGAAAAACCGAAGACAATAATATGATAAAATCATTTTATCAGAATTCTGATTTGTATTTGTAAATTGTGCATACCAAAAATATAAAAAATTTATTTTTTTCTTTTGAGAGAGATCTATTAATTTATAAATCCTACAGATATCAATTTTTTTTTTTTTTTTGGGGGGGGGGGGGGGGGATAATTTTTAGGAGCAGGATATGGCATTCGAAAAAATCTAATAATAATAATATAAGTTGACTGGTAAACAGCGCCTCTTCTTATTCTCTAACTTTTTACACAGGAAGCAGCTGGAGGAGAAGGAATTAATATCATATTGGAAATGTTCGCCAACAATAACCTGAGTAATGATCTTAAACTTCTATCGGTTGGAGGAAGAGTTATAGTAAGTACTACAACTGCATCTCCCACACTTCATTCAATATTTTATATTTATTTTTTTCAGGAAGTAGGGGTGCTAAAACTTTACTCACCACAGCCCCAAAATATAGCCCAACTCCTTAAAAAATAAAAATATAAAATAAAAAATAAAAAGCTTGGTACAGTTATACATGTTTGGCATGGCCCTCAGTTTGCCTGCCAGTTTTACATTCACTTGTCCATCTAGATATTTCCTGTGCAGCTTGTCAATGCCACAAAACCACTTGCCAAAATTCTGCCACCTGGACCCGCCAGTGCACTGTCCGTTCTCCATGTTGGAGTATTTCAGTTTTGTCACGATTCAGAAACAAACAAAAATCCAATATATTTCAATGACAGAATGCCCTTTCATCAGACCTGGGAGTAATATAAAGGTACGGGTATTCTAATTGTATTCTGTTCCTTCACAACAGATTATTGGCTGCAGAGGACCTATTGAAATAAACCCCAGAGATACAATGTTCAAGGAGTCCAGCATCACCGGAGTGTACTTCTTCAACTCATCCAAGGTAATTAAGAACATCTATCTATCTATCTATCTATCTATCTATCTATCTATCTATCTATCTATCTATCTATCTATCTATCTATCTATCTATCTATATATATATATATATATATAGAAAGAAATAGTGTGTATATTTATTTGCTTTAACCTAGCATTATTTTTATGCAGGGGGTGAGGCTGAACAAAGCTAATAAAGGGTCTGGAGGATATTACCGTATTTATCGGCGTATAACACGCACTTTTTCCCCCTTAAAATCGGGGGAAAGTCGTGGGTGCGTGTTATACGCCGATACCCCAAAAAAAAAGTGGCCAAAAAATTAAAACGGCGCCGAAAAACAGCGGCCGCCGCCGAAAAAAAACGAGCGCCGCCGGAAAAAAAAAAAAAAAAAATCGAGCGCCGCCGGAAAAGACCGATCTGTCTGTTCCGCTCTGCTCGCAGTCCCGCCTCCCTGCGCTTGCTTCCGAAACAGCAGGGAGGCGGGACTGCGAGTGGAGCCGGAAAAGCCCGAGCCGTCTGTTCCGCTCTGCTCGCAGTCCCGCCTCCCTGCGTTCGCTTCCGAAACAGCAGGGAGGCGGGACTGAGAGCAGGAGCCGAACAGACGGCTCGGGCTTTTCCGCCGACGCTCGTTTTTTTTTCGGCCGCGCGGTCTTTCTAGGCGGCAATTTCAAATGCGGAAAATATGGAAATGACGCTGACAAGCTGCACATCACACTGGGCAAGCTGCACATCACACTGGGCAAGCTGCACATCACACTGGGCAAAGCTGCACATCACACTGGGCAAAGCTGCACATCACACTGGGCAAAGCTGCACATCACACTGGGCAAAGCTGCACATCACACTGGGCAAAGCTGCACATCACACTGGGCAAAGCTGCAAATGATGCTGACAAGCTGCAAATGATGCCGACAAGCTGCAAATGATGCCGACAAGCTGCAAATGACGCCGACAAGCTGAAAATGACGCTGACAAGCTGCAAATGACGCTGACAAGCTGCAATGACGCTGGGCAAAGCTGCAAATGACGCTGGGCAAAGCTGCAAATGACGCTGGGCAAAGCTGCAAATGACGCTGGGCAAGCTGCAAATGACGCTTAAATGTAAGTGTTTTTTTTCCCTAAACTTCCCTCCTAAAACTTTTTTTCCTTAAAATGCCCTCCTAAACTTGGGGTGCGTGTTATACGCCGGTGCGTGTTATACGCCGATAAATACGGTAGTTATGAGGAAAGGTTGCGAGCACTGAACTTATTCTCTCTGGAGAAGAGATGCTTGAGAGGGGATAGGATTTCAATGTACAAATACCGTACTGGTGACCCCACAATAGGGATAAAACTTTTTTGCAAAAGGGAGTTTAACAAGACTCGTGGCCACTCATTAAAATTAGAAGAAAAGAGGTTTAACCTTAAACTACGTAGAGGGTTCTTTACTGTAAGGCTGCCTTCACACCTGAGCGTTTTGTAGCTTGAAGCCTGAAGCTACAAAACGCTAGAGGGGGAAAAAAATCCTATATTCTCAATGGAGATGGTTCACATCTCCACTCCATGTCGCCTGAAGCCAAACGCCTGACGCTCAAACAAGTTCGGGACCCTTTTTTTGTCACTCGAATCAGGCAGATTCGGGCGTTTTTTTCTTTTTTTTACATTGGTGACCTTTTGCCCTGCACATATTCACGGCAAAACACGTAAAAAAACGCAGCGAAATCACGGTAAAAAACGCTGCAAAAACGCAGTAAAATTGCACGATTTTCTGCCTGAAAACGCTACGCTCAGGTGTGAATGCAGCCTAAGAGCGGCAAGGATGTGGAATTCCCTCCCACAGGCGGTGGTCTCAGCGGGGGGCATTGATAGTTTCAAGAAACTATTAGATAAGCACCTGAACGACCGCAACATACAGGGATATACAATGTAATATTGACATATAATCACACACATAGGTTGGACTTGATGGACTTGTGTCTTTTTTTTTTTTTCAACCTCGCCTACTATGTTACTATGTAGGCCTGCAATATAGGAATGTAGATCTTGGAAAAACTACCCTACACCCTGGCTTTTGGCATGCTCTCTTAGGCAAGAGTGACTGGGGATTCTTGTGATTAGTTGGAGTCGCTGTCATTGCCGACATCTGACAAACCCCTGCAGAGTCTACCCACCTCTGTTCACACGTACCTAAAAGCCCTGAAGAAGTAGACAATTCCCCAAAACCACATTTAGATCAACTTCTATATCCATTATCTTCAATAAAATATTGTTGACCCTTCCATCAAATGTGATATTACTGGGCATTCCTCCCTCTCCATCCAAATGGGCCTTCTTGTGGGATCTTGGAAAGACTGAGGAACTCGTATTTCACAAGAATGGGCTCCTGTACTGGTACTGACCCAGAGACATCCAGGGAACTAGCATATTCTAAAGGAAAGATCAGCAGAAGCAGCCTCTATGAATTTCACATGACTGGGTCCTTTTAAAGTGGAAGTAAACCCCCCTATCGTTTTCAGCCAAGGAAGCTGCATCTTTGCCTCTGTTTAATCTTCAACTGCCACAGTGCTGCACATGTGATCCGTTATGAGACCAGCCATTGGATGGTTTGACTGTTTGGTTGAGAGCACAGCCAATGTGCAGTTAGCATTCACGGCATGCCTTTTTTTTTTTTAGACTGTTAAATCGATGGGTTTACTTCCGCTTTAATATATAGCAATAAACAAATGTTCCGGGGACTGTGAGAGGCGGTGATCACAGCAGCTGAGCCGAGCTGAGCAATGACAGGAGGGGGTAAAATGTGATTAGAAATATTTTGGCAGATAAAACAAGTCACATCTGTGTGTCCACTTTAACCACCCTGGCGGTATGATAATGTCAGGTTTTTGCGCCTTAAAGCGGTACAATTGTTTTGCATAGAAATTTGGCATTTTATATTGTAGGCCTGTAATTCTTAGTAATAACATACTTCAATCTGTCCAAACAAGAGTCTAGTAGACATCCCGGGTATGATAAAGTTTTTGAAACACAAAATCATAAATTATAATATAATAAATTATACTTATAAAAAATAAATAATATAATGAATTTCCCCACGATTCACTATCGCTCAATACTGCAAGTGTTCTAATTTACTATCGCTGTTTTCTAGCTGGTCTAAAACCACCTTTGACTTAAAAGGGACACTTTTTGGATGTTAGGGACAATCTCAAGTTTTCAGGCAGAAAGAACAGTATATATCATATAAAACTGCATGCTGGGGACAAAAGGGATGTGAAATGATTTCATACAGTAATGTAATCTGTAAGATTACAGTGTACTGTATGTGTTATGAATTTTGTGCTTTTTGAATTTGCCACAGGGCTCCGTCCCCCATGGGTTGTGACACTCGCAGGGAACGGAGCCCGGCACACACAGGCATCGGGCAGAGGACACAGCGGGGGGGGGGGGGGGGGGGCACATCGCAGGATCCTGGGGACAAGGTAAGTAATCTGCTCCAGGAATTGCTACATGATCCCATTGCTGCAGCCGCCGCACGCTGCCCCCCCCTCGTGTTGGCAGCAGTACGAGAAGTCCCCCCCCCCCTTTACTTGCTGTCGCTGTTTAAACAAAGGCCCGGTAGTGCGGGGCTCCGCCCACACAGCCACGTCATTCATACACAGAGCTCTGGGTGTCTGAATGAACTACAAGCCCCAGCATCCTTAGTGGATGTTGGCTTGTAGTTCTCAGTAAACTACCACAACGCTATGGAGCGCTGTAGTAGTTCATTGTCTTCTTGTCAGCGAGTAACGCCTTACCAGTACGGGATGTACAGATACACTGACAAGGTGCAGGAGATCTGCATGGCATCAGAAATCTGCTGATCTCTAGTGCAATGCTTTACAGGCTCCTGATACAAAAAAGAATAAATGCATATTTTTTTTACCTGCTAAAAAAGTGCATTTATTTTATTTTTTTTAAAACAAGTGAACTTTTGATCCTTTTAGGCTGGGTTTACACGATTGCGAATTGGATGTGGATTTCTCTGCATCCAATTCACGTCAGGAGCTTGTGACCGACTCTCTATGGAGCCGGTTCACACATCTCCAGAGCGCTTTTGCACAGGAGTCCTGTGTGTCTTTTGGTCTGTTTCAGGTCCAAATTCGGGCTGAAATCGGACCTGAACCGGTGAATGGAAACGCACCGGACTCCTGCTCTGTGCTCTAGTCTGAACCCAGCCTAAAGCTCTAACAAAAAAAACCTGGAAGCTGATTTCTTTGCAGAGCTCCACCAGATTTTGCACTCTCCAGTTTTAGGCCCCTTTCACACGAATGGACCATTCAGATCCGCCTGTCAGTGTTGACGGCAGACCTGAACGGGCGCTCCATGCTGGTCTATGGAACGGCGGATGTCAGCGTAGACATGTCCTCTGACATCCGACCCGCCAAAAGCAGACGGGTGGCTCTACGTCCAGATCAGTCGCTGGTGGTTCGGATCGGGTGAGATCTTATGAAAACGGACACGCTGTCTATTTTCATCCGATCTCTCCAAAGAGACCAGCGGCGCTCAACAAGCCCCTCCCCGCTCAGTGAGCAGAGAGGGACCTGTCATCCGCCGGCTCAGCGGAGATCAACGGAGAGATCTCCCGCTGAGCCGGCGGACAGAGGCGCCTCGTGTGAAAGGAGCCTTAGTAAGTAGGGGTGCAACGGATCGTCGCCGATCCGTGATCCGAACGGGCCACCCCGTTCGGATCGGCACACCCCGCGATCCGCGGAGCGCTCCGCGGCCTCGGCCTTAGGAAAGGCCGCGGCTTCGGCCTAGCTCCGGAGCGGCGGCGGCCATCTTTGTACACCCGGCGGTCTTAGGAAACGCCACGGCTTCGGCCTAGCTCCGGAGCGGCGGCCATCTTGGTACACCCGGCCACTGTTTACAATGTGATCGCTCCGTCAAATGACGGAGCGATTACTTGTAAACATACTCTGCATTACCCTGCATTTACTCTGCATTACCCTGCATTTACTCTGCATTACCCTGCATTTACTCTGCATTACCCTGCATATACTCTGCATTACCCTGCATCTACGCTGCATTACCCAGCCAATACTCTGCGATACTCTGCATTACCCAGCCAATACTCTGCGATACTCTGCATTACCCAGCCAATACTCTGCGATACTCTGCATTACCCAGCCAATACTCTGCGATACCCAGCCAATACTCTGCGATACCCAGCCAATACTCTGCGATACCCAGCCAATATTACAGTGGGGAGATGACGTGGATATTACAGTGGGGGAGATGACGTGGATATTACAGTGGGGGAGATGACGTGGATATTACAGTGGGGACTATATGGTGGCGGAATTTTCACAGGTTTTTGCAAATTCAATTATTATTTGCTGATCCGATCCGTGACTCCTGATCCGAGGATCGATCCGATCCGTGAGTTTTTTCATCCGTTGCACCCCTATTAGTAAGTCAACACAATGTCAATTTTCCTGTTTGGAACAAAGTGACAGAGGCTCTTGCAAGCTCACCATCCCAACCAAACTGCCTTCTTTGCATTCTGGTGCCCTGTCGGAGCCATTTGCATAACATTTGATGCTCTTGGATATGTGGGAGCATGTCCCCTCTAGCCAGGATACGTTGCTCGGGCCACAGCGACCACCTGTCAGCCCTGAACATTGTCACATGAGGAGGTGATCACCCCCTATGCAAGGTCTGACATTGCGCTAACAAACAGATTGTAGCAGTATCCCTTTTCTACTCATAGCGAATGATCCCAGATTCTGTAGCATAAACACATTATAATACAAAGATTTTTTTTATTTTGGATTTAGGAAGAGTGGAAGGAGATTGGAGCAGCCCTTGTTGGATGGATGGAAGCCGGCTGGGTGAAGCCCCTCATCGGACCTGAATACCCCCTGGAGAAAGCCCCCCAAGCTCATGAAGACATCATACAGAGCAGCGGAGCCACCGGAAAGGTGGTCCTTATCATCTAAGTGGAACTTTATTATAAATGTCAATCATTTTATAAACTAATGTACCTCTAAAGTAATGCAAATTTTGGATATTTTTGATGAAGAATAAAAATCAAGCACTTATTTTATTAAAGCACATTAAATACATTTTTAAAATGGTCAACCATGGCTTTTTAATTGGGATTTTAGTTAGAATGGTTTACAGCCAAGATGACACTGCAATGGGGGGTGCTTAGGAGGCAAATGCCAGCCAATCAAAATTGACTAAAGCCCCATACACACGGTCGGATTTTCCGATGGATTCTGTCCTATCAGACAATGTTGTCGGAAATTCCGACCGTGTGTAGGCACCATCGGACAGTTTCCATCGGATTGTCCGACGGACAAAGTCCTATCTCCTGCTGGATAGATTTTTTGACAACAAAGTCCGATCACACCAAATCCGATCGTGTGTAGCGAATTCCGACGGACAGTGCTACGCATGCTCAGATCACATTACAAGACCAAAGCTATTGGCTACTAGCCTCTACGTAGTCCCGTCGTATGCCATAAACATCACCACGTTCAGAATGATCGGATTTTCCGACAACTTTGTCCGACCGTGTGTACGCAAAACCAACATCGGACAAAGTACGACGGACATGATCCGACGGACCTGGTCCTCGGATAATCCGAGCGTGTGTATGGGGCTTTAGTCTGGAGCAAAAAAAACCTCAGAATAGCCAAGTATAGACATCTCCTTTCTACAGGGTAGTTAGTATAAAGCCCCTTTCACACTGGGGTGGTGGGTGCGTCGGCAGTAAAACGCCGCTATTTTTAGCAGCACTTTACCACCAATTTTGCGGCACTGTTCGGCCGCTAGCGGGGCGCTTTTACCCCCCCTTGGAGCCGAAAAAAAAAAAAAAAACACTGCAAACCACTGCAAAGCACTGCTGCAGCAGCGCTATGCCGGCAGTATAGCCACGCTGCCCCATTGATTTCAATGAGCAGGAGCGGTATACACACCGCTCCAAAGATGCTGCTGGCAGGACTTTTTGTAGTGTCCTGCCAGCGCACCGCTGCAGTGTGAAAGCCCTCTGGGCTTTCACATTGGAGAGACAGCAGCGGCTCTTTCAGGGCGATTTGCGGGCGCTATTTTTAGCGCTGTAGTGCCTGCAAAGCGCCCCAAGTGTGAAAGGGGTCTAAGGCTTCATGTACACTGGACGTTTTTACAACCTCTCCTGAACGATTTAACTTGACAGATAGTAACCCACGTTTAAAATGTAAATTTTTGCATTTTAGAAGCGTTTCTAAAAAAAAAAAAAAAAATTATATATATATATATTTTTTTTTTTTTTTTTTTTTTAAATGGCCAAAAACTAAAAAATGCCTATAAACGAAATGCGGCTAAATGCGGGTTACCACGTTTGGCGTCTGAACCCATTTTTTTGCTTTGATTTTTGATTTTTTTTGAAGGAACGCTGTTAAACGCAACTGCCTAAAAACGTCAATAAACGAGAAATAAAAGGTGTACATGGTCACATAGGGTAACATTGAATAAGTTCAGGGGCAGTTGAAAAAAGCGTCCAACTGCCTCTGAACGTCCGTTTAGCAGCGTCCCGTGTACATGGGGTCTAACAGTTATCAGGAGGGTGGGAGCAATTTTAAACTTAGTTAGATCTAGCCTGGAATTACACTTTATAAGTAGCATTTCAGGTTTCAATGCACTTTAAATGGTACATTTGTGCCAAGAAGACAAAGGGCACCATAAACCGTCCTCGGACGGAACAACTTTTTCTAACAGATGTAGGGATTCAAGATCATACAAACCAGGAAAGAAATTTTGAAGATCATAGACGCCCCTCAACTACTGAACCAATCATGAATATGTAAAAGGAAGATTTATGAAAAGTTAAGAATATAATTTTCAGTCTCAAGATATATACAGTGCCTTAAAGTATTCATACCCTTGAAATTTTCTACATTTTGTCATGTTACCAAAAACGTAAATATATTTTATTGGGATTTTATGTGATAGACCAACACAAAGTGGCACATAATTGTGAAGTGGAAGGAAAATGATAAATGTTTTTCAAGAATTTTTACAAATAAATATGTGAAAAGTGTGGGGGGGTACATTTGTATGGCGCCCCCCTGAGTCAATACTTTGTAGAACCTCCTTTCTCTCCAATTACAGCTCCAAGTCTTTTTGGGGATGTCTCTACCAGCTTTGCACATCTAGAGAGTGACATTTTTGCCCATTCTTCTTTGCAAAATATCTCAAGCTCTGTCAGATTTCATGGAGAGTGTCTGTGAACAGCAATTTTAAAGTCTTGCCACAGATTCTCAATTGGATTTAGGTCTGGACGGTGACTGGGCCATTCTAACACATGAATATGCTTTGATCTAAACCATTCCATTGTAGCTCTGGCTGTATGTTTAGGGTAGTTGTCCTGCTGGAAGGTGAACCTCCACCTCAAGTCTTTTGCAGACTGTGCCGACATTCCGACAGAAAAAGTCAGATGGGAGCTTTTCATCGTATATTCCGACGTGTGTATTCCCCATCTGACTTTTTCCGTCAAAATTCAGACAGACTTAGAGAACATTCTATATTTTTCCGATGGAAAAAATTTCTAGCGGAAAAAAACGCTTATCTGTATGCTGTTCCGACGCACCAAAAATCACGCATGCTCTGAAGCAAGTACGAGACGGAAGCGATCGGTATGGTAAAACTAGCGTTCGTAATGGAGATGGCACATTCGTCACGCATTCTCTTCTTTATAATGCTAGAAGAATGAAGTTGTTTTGCTGCTGATATTCACACAGAGTTCTGACAAACTTATTTCTTTATTACTTCTTATGATCTCATGAATAATCTTTTATTTGAAAAGCGCAAATCGTCTCTTACCAAACTTCTACTAACACAAGATTAGCAGAAGGAGCCCAACGGGTGGCGCAGTGGCTATTGAACTTCCTTTTCATAGTGCCGTCTTACGTGTTGTACGTCACCGCGTTCTTGACGGTCGGAATTTGGTGTGACTGTGTGTATGCAAGACAGCTTGAGTGGAATTCCGTCGGAAAAACCTTCAGAGTTTATTCCGACTGCAAAACCCGTCGTGCGTACCGGGCATAACAGTTTTTTTTTTTTTTTTTCTAAGATTGCCCTGTATTTGGCTCCACCCATCTTCCCATGAACTCTGACCAGATTCCCTGTCCCTGCGGAAGAAAAGCATCCCCACAATATGATGCTGCCACCACCATGTTTCACGGTGGGGATGGTATGTTCAGGATGATGTGCAGTGTTAGTTTTCCACCACACATAGTGTTTTGCTTTCAGGCCAAAAAGTTAAATGTTGGTCTCATCTGACCAGAGCACCTTCTTCCACATGTTTGCTGTGTCCCCCACATGGCTTCTCGCAAACTACAAACAGGACTTCCTATGGTTGTCTTTAAACAATGTCTTTCTTCTTGTCACTCTTCCATAAAGGTCAGATTTGTGGAGAGCACGACTAATAGTTGTCCTGTGGACAGATTCTCCCCCCTGAGCTGTGGATCTTCGCAGCTTCTCCAGAGTTACCATGGGCCTCTTGGCTGCTTCTCTGATTAATGCTGTCCTTGCCCGGCCGGTCAGTTTAGGTGGACGCCCGTGTCTTGGTAGGTTTGCAGTTGTTCCATACTCTTTCCATTTTCGGATGATGGATTGAACAGTGCTCCGCAAGATGTTCAAAGCTTGGAATATTTTTTTTTATAAACTAACCCTGCTTTAAACTTCTCCACAACTTTATCCCTGACCTGTCTGGTGTATTCCTTGGCCTTCATGATGCTGTTTGCTCACAAAGGTTCTCCAACAAACCTCTGAGGGCTTCACGGAACAGCTGTAATTATACTGAGATTAAATTACACACAGGTGGACTCTAATTACTAATCAGGTGACTTCTGAAGGCAATTGGTTCCACTAGATTTTAGGTAGATGTATCAGAGTAGAGGGGGCTGAATACAAATGCACGCCACACTTTTCACATATTTATTTGTAAAAAAAAAATTGAAAACCATTTATCATTTTCCTGCCACTTTGTGTTGGTCTATCACATACAATTCCAATAAAATACATTTACGCTTTTGGTTATAACATGAGAAAAGGTGCAATAAATGTCAAGGGGTGTGAATACTTTTTCAAGGCACTGTACAGAGCCAAAACCTTCTGCATCGAACATGACCATTGACCAGCGTGTGTGGCATCAGAGGCATTAAAGAATATGCTGTACCACGTACTTGTTATGAAAAAAAAACATCCTGTTCTCTTTGTATTTCTTCCTTTGTGTGAAATCCCTGGCGTTCCTGACAGTCCCTCTGCTTTCCTATTTAAAAAAACTGACCACACTAGGCAGGAGAGCACAGTGTGGTCAGTTTTCTGGCTGCGCCGTGAACTAATCCAACGATCAGGGTTGTGCCAACACACTTTGCTCTGCACAGCCAGTCACTGGGAAGATCAGTGTGATGTTTCTCCTCCCCCCCAGCTCCTGATTTAGCCGAGACCAATTATAAATAAAAGGGGGAAAATATATTTATAATTTTTTTTATATCTAAACACAAATGTTTTGCCTTTAATTTCTATTTTAATCTCAGTGGGGTGTTTTACAAGATGAGGGTTTGCATATACTTTAAGGCCCTTCTATCCTGTGATCAGGCTGTTGGAGCATCTGAAGCAGATGAGTTTGTCCATACAAGTATCTGAGATCCAGCAGCGCTCACTGCGTATATCCATGGCTTATAGTCCTGTGTTTTTCTTTATTAGGTGGTTTGTAAAAAGTTTGGATGATTAGGTGAAATCTTTATTCAGAAATAATATCCAGTAGTTGTGTCTCCTGTCCATTGCCTTAGTCTGTATCATGTAGGAAGGAGATGCAGGTCTCTGGGTCACCTGGGGATTCACAAGGACTGCCATCGGTTATCTCGGTCACCTCCGGTCTTCTCCTCCGACGAGTGTACACCGAGCTGTCCGTCCTTTCCTTGTGGTCCTTCTCACTCTTTCTGTCTATTTTCTGTAGAGCCGAATGGAGGCAGCTAAAGAATCTGCAGAAATAAAAAAGGACAAAACATAGTAAAAATGTGGCCATTAAAAGGGGAGTTCCACTCCATTTTAGACGTTTAGCCCCCAGCGTTGCTGATCACAGTCCCAGTCATGTTCGGAAATTTTTTTTTTTTTTTTGTAAAGCATATATGACCTTTTTCTTTGGTCACTAATGCCTCGTTTCCACTGAGCGGATCGGTTCGGGTCGGTACAGTTTGGGAAGGGTTAGAATGGTCCAGCCCATTCAGGTGTGCGTTTCCACTGCAAGTCAGACCACCAGGGTCCATACAGGGTTTAGAAAAAATGCCTAGCGTGGCCTCACACTGATTGGCAAACGTTTTTCTGCCAATCAATGGAATGTATCGTAGCTCCGCCCTAACCGAACCGTTCCATTTTCTATGGCCCCCACATCTGAAGCAGAACCCTGAATGGTGCGGTATGGTTCGGTTGTATGGGCCGCTTTCATAATGGAAACACTGAAAATAGCGTACCGAACCGTACTGAACCAATCCACTCAGTGGAAACGAGGCATAAATAGCTCCACTTCCACTGTACCTCACTGCGTAATACCCAGCCGCCCATTGGCTCCTGGGATATAAGTTTCATCAATCCCAGGAGACACTGAGCATCCTCTACGTCACCGAGTGTGCCTTGCTTTGTACACACTGCGCATGCGCAAGATCGGGAGGTGCATGCTGGTTAGCCAGCAGCACATATACCAGAAGAAGCTACAAGTGGGCTTCAGATGCCCACAGTGAAGATGGGAGCATTCTTGTTACAGAGGTTACTGTGAGTACATTTCATAACTATATAACAAAAAAAAAGAAGGACTACATTTACAACATGTCCAGATTGAATAACCAAAGACTTTTGCAGCAGTAAATAGCGCAGAAAATAACCAATGGGATTATAATGGTGCCAATAAACAAAAAAAAACTAAATAAAAACGTAAAAGTTTATTCAATACATGATTAAAAAGGTATAAAAAAAAAAAAATCTGATATTTTTGTTTTACACTTATCCAAAGAGAGGTCACAGTAGGTGTTCACTTTACATGTATGGTAGAGATGTAGCTTCTAATCCCAATATGTTTCGCCAGGGGATTAATATAATACTATCGTAGCAGTGGGGTTTTTTCGGGGGGGGGGGGGGGGGGGGGACTGACTGTAACTCGGCTTTAAGTGAACATTTCAAAATTAACTCAGCAAATGTGCAAGGTAGTTGTCCTTTGCAGTGTCCAAACCCCGCCAGACTGCAAGAGTTAAATGATTATTTTTTTGTCCTGGATACTATTAAAAAGCAGAGCCAGTGCTGCCCGCTTCAGGAGAGCTTACCTTATCCCTCGCTACCCTGGCGGTGAACGCTCTATTCTCCCTCAACAGCAAGCCCTTGGCATCCTCATTTATAATGCAAGACTGCTGGTCTTGTTTTGTACCCGAGTGCCTGCAGCCGATGGGGCGCCAAAGAGAAGAGGCTTTGGGAGATCAGGCGAGCGGAGAGAAGAAAGTCTGCGGACAGGGATATGGTAAAATAAAACTACTTCTAAAATTTTACCCTAAACCCCTGGTGCCCAACCTACGGCCCTTTAACACTTTGTGTGGCTTTCAGGGACCCTGCATATGTTAATCTGTGTTTTTCCTATTTTCCTGTAAGAGCAGTGATTTCTAGCAGTCTCATGTAATGTGTCTCCAGTCTGACAACTTCCTGAAGCATGTCCCTGTTTTCTGTTCAGTCTCCAACAAGTCCTCGACCTAGTAAGTCTGCAGTCTCTGACCACCTCCTGCTGCACGGCTGCAGTCCCTGGCCGCCTCCTGCTGCACGGCTGCAGGCCCTGGCCGCCTCCTGCTGCACGGCTGCAGGCCCTGGCCGCCTCCTGCTGCACGGCTGCAGGCCCTGGCCGCCTCCTGCTGCACGGCTGCAGGCCCTGACAGCTCTTTGTAGAACTACATTACTCAATATTATGAGGCCCCCCTATATCAAGAAGTGGAACACCGCTGCCCCAGACAAAAACAGCATTTAACTCTTGCAGTGCAAAGAGAGGCACAATGCAAGGGTAACTTTGGATTTTCCCCAGAATTCAGTTTAAAATCTAAGCACCTGAAGCTAAAATCTTTCTAGATATCAACAAGAGGACAGTAAAGTGTCTATGGGGTAAATGACACATTGCTTTCATGCTGATTATCAGCTAACAACATGTTTTTTCCATAAAGGTTTTTCATGATTAATTTATCCGCACTCTGGAGATACATTAATTCTTCCTAACAGTTGCAAGACTAAAGACAGAGAAGTAACCAGGATGATCTGAACTTGAGTTACCTACAAAAGAAAAAGCAGAATATTTCTCTTAGGATACAATATTGTCCTCCTGATCATGCACATGAAGAGCCAGCGCTGCCCCCTTCAGGAGAACAAAGGCTGGTGCAGGGCCACTTCATTGGCTATTTTGGATTACCAGACATTCCAGAAGTGATTAGAGCATTGGTTGAACATTAAAATTGCGACACACACAAATTTACTATGCTAAAAACATTATAGAAACTGGCGTTTCCCTGTCCAGCATGGCAATGCCCTACTAAAATCTGAAGTATGAGGATTTCACCTACCGGGTGATTCTTGTCTTGTTCTCTTCCATTTTTCGGTTTGCCGTCTGTACCAAGTATTCAATATATTCGTTGCTCACTAAACACTTCCCCTTGTGACTCAATGGCACCTCCATACAATGAGTACTCCGTACCGCCTAGAAATACAGCAACACACCGTCTGGTCATTATCATAGGGAGTAATAAAATATGTGCTTTATGTGGCTAGCCCAGTGTTTCTCAACTCCAGTCCTCAAGGTACCCCCAACAGGTCATGTTTTCAGGATTTTCCTAAAATGAAACGGCTGTGGTAATTACTAAGGCAGTGAAACTGATCAAATCACCTGTGCAAAATAATGGAAAGCTTGAAAAACATGACCTGTTGGGGCGCCTTGAGGACTGGAATTGAGAAACACTGGGCTAGGGAACACAAGATCCAATACCAACTTGAAGTGATTGTAAAGTTTCAGGTTTTTTTCTGTTAAACATAACAAACATCTTATACTTACCTGCTGTGTGCAGTGGATTTGCACAGAGCAGCCCCGATCCTCCTCTTCTCGGGTCCCTCTTCGGTGCTTCTGGCCCCTCCCTTATGCTGAGTGCCCCTACAGCAAGCAGCTTGCTGTGGGGGCACCCCAGCCGAGTCAAAGCTCCCTGTGTCCATTCAGAAACTGAGCCACGCCATGGCCCTCCTCATTGGCTCACTGAATTTGATTGACAGCAGCAGGAACCAATGCTGTCACATTGCCATCAGTGTTAATTTTGGCATCGAATTTTGATTTAGTCTTATGCCTCGTACACACGTACGGACTTTTGCCGGCGGACCTAAGTCCAGCGGACAATCCGCTGGACTTTCCGGCTAGGTCCGCTGGACTTTCCGAGGGTGTGGACTTGCCCACACACGCACGGACTTGTCCAGCGGATAATCCGCCGGCCAAAAGTCCGCGGGACTTTTGAAAATGAACGGACTTGCCCACACACGGAGCAGTCCGTTCATTTTGAACGTAACTTCAGGTTACGTAGCTAGCGTAGGCAGTAAATGCCGCCGCGCTAGCTCCGCAAGCTGGCATGGATTTAAGGGGAATCCCCACGCCGAAAAAACGGCGTGGGGGTTCCCCCCAAATCCATGTCAGACCCTCATCCGAGCACGCAGCCTGGCAGGCCAGGAAAGGGGTGGGGACGAACGAGCGCCCCCCCCCCTCCTGAGCCGTACCAGGCCGCGTGCCCTCAACATGGGGGGTGCCCTGGGGAAAGGGGGGCCGTGCGGCCCCCCCACCCCAAAGCACCTTGTCCCCATGTTGATGAGGACAAGGGCCTCTTCCCGACAACCCTGGCCGTTGGTTGTCGGGGTCTGCGGGCGGGGGCTTATCGGAATCTGGGAACCCCCTTTAATAAGGGGCCCCCAGATCCCGGCCCCCCACCCTATGTGAATGAGTATGGGGTACGATGTACCCCTACCCATTCACCTAAGGTGTAAAATGTAAAGTAAAAAAAAACACCCACACTTTTGAAAAAATAGTTTATTGCACTGCTCCGGGGGTCTTCTTCCGTCTTGGGGGTCTTCTCGCCGGACTCCCCCGCCATTTACCAAGCTCTTTTACCGAGCGAGGGGAGTCCGGCTACCTTCTTCGTCGTCGCCGCCGTCTGGGGGTCTCGATCCGCCTTCGGGGGTCTTCTTCCGTCTTGGGGGTCTTCTCGCCGGACTCCTCCCCTCTCTTCTGCTCTTTTACCTAGCTCTTTCACGAGGGGAGGTGTCCGGCTACCTTCTTCGTCGTCGCCGCCGTCGTCGTCTGGGGGTCTCGATCCGCCTTCGGGGGTCTTCCGGGGGTCTCTTCTGTTCTTGCGGCGGTCGTCGTCTTCCGCGCCGCCGGCGCCGCCTTCTTCTTCTTCTTGTCCTTCTTGTTCTTGTTCTTCTTCTTCTTCCGATGTTGACCCGACGCTCTCTCTGCCCGGAATGCCTGTGCCGCTCTGAGCTCGGACTTATATAGGGACATGGGCGACAGGGTCACATGTTCATGTCACATGGTGACCCCGCCCCCTTGCGATGTCACAGTCCCAGCATCCTCCGGGACTGTGACAACACAAGGGGGCGGGGTCACCATGTGACATGTGCATGTGACCCTGTCGCCCATGTCCCTATATAAGTCCGAGCTCAGAGCGGCACAGGCATTCCGGGCAGAGAGAGCGTCGGGTCAACATCGGAAGAAGAAGAAGAACAAGAAGGACAAGAAGAAGAAGAAGGCGGCGCCGGCGGCGCGGAAGACGACGACCGCCGCAAGAACAGAAGAGACCCCCGGAAGACCCCCGAAGGCGGATCGAGACCCCCAGACGACGACGGCGGCGACGACGAAGAAGGTAGCCGGACACCTCCCCTCGTGAAAGAGCTAGGTAAAAGAGCAGAAGAGAGGGGAGGAGTCCGGCGAGAAGACCCCCAAGACGGAAGAAGACCCCGAAGGCGGATCGAGACCCCCAGACGGCGGCGACGACGAAGAAGGTAGCCGGACTCCCCTCGCTCGGTAAAAGAGCTTGGTAAATGGCGGGGGAGTCCGGCGAGAAGACCCCCCAGACGGAAGAAGACCCCCGGAGCAGTGCAATAAACTATTTTTTCAAAAGTGTGGGTGTTTTTTTTTACTTTACATTTTACACCTTAGGTGAATGGGTAGGGGTACATCGTACCCCATACTCATTCACATAGGGTGGGGGGCCGGGATCTGGGGGCCCCCTTATTAAAGGGGGTTCCCAGATTCCGATAAGCCCCCGCCCGCAGACCCCGACAACCAACGGCCAGGGTTGTCGGGAAGAGGCCCTTGTCCTCATCAACATGGGGACAAGGTGCTTTGGGGTGGGGGGGCCGCACGGCCCCCCTTTCCCCAGGGCACCCCCCATGTTGAGGGCACGCGGCCTGGTACGGCTCAGGAGGGGGGGGGGCGCTCGTTCGTCCCCACCCCTTTCCTGGCCTGCCAGGCTGCGTGCTCGGATGAGGGTCTGACATGGATTTGGGGGGAACCCTCACGCCGTTTTTTCGGCGTGGGGATTCCCTTTAAATCCATGCCAGGTCACGGAGCTGGCGCGGCGGCAGTAACTGCCTACGCTAGCTACGTAACCTGAAGTCACGTGCTAAATGAACGGACTTGCCGATGAGCGGCAAGTCCGTTCATTTCAAAAGTCCCGCGGACTTGCCCACTAACGGCGGGATTGTCCGCTGGACTTCCAAGTCCAGCGGATAATTTGAGAACAAAACCTGAAACTTTAGTCCGCCGTACTTTGGCGCCAAAAAGTCCGCCGGCGCCCACACACGAGGGGATTATCCTCTGGACTTCAGTCCAGAGGATAATCCCGCGGGATTGTCCCTTCGTGTGTACGCGGCCTTAGTCTGACTAAAATGCCATTTTAGTTTTAGTCCCATTTTAGTCATCCTGCAGTGTTTTTTGTCATATTTTAGTCGACTAAAATCTCCAGTACATGTTAGTCAAATAAAATAATTTTAGTCAACTAAAATATAACGTGTTTAGTTAAATTGTAATGCATTTCTATAAAGTTTCCAAACTCATTTTATACTCCTGGGGTAAAAAAAAAAATTAATATTGTGTTATTAAGGTTTGAACAAACTCACAGATTTAGCCACTCTGGACGGTGGTCTGAGGAGACCATTAATGCTGCATAGTGCTAAGTGGTGGTCTCAGGTCTGAGGGATGGCCTGTAATGCACACAGTGCTCTGGATACCAGTAGGCAGAGGAGGCCTGTAATGCACACAGTCTTCTGGATGCTGGTGGTCAGAGGAGGCCTGTAATGCACAATGCTCTGGATACCGGTAGGCAGAGGAGGCCTGTAATGCACACAGTGCTCTGGATACCGGTAGGCAGAGGAGGCCTGTAATGCACAGTGCTCTGGATGCCGGTGGTCAGAGGAGGCCTGTAATGCACAGTGCTCTGGATGCCGGTAGGCAGAGGAGGCCTGTAATGCACACAGTGCTCTGGATACCGGTAGGCAGAGGAGGCCTGTAATGCACAGTGCTCTGGATGCCGGTGGTCAGAGGAGGCCTGTAATGCACACAGTGCTCTGGATACCGGTAGGCAGAGGAGGCCTGTAATGCACAGTGCTCTGGATGCCGGTAGGCAGAGGAGGCCTGTAATGCACACAGTGCTCTGGATACCGGTAGGCAGAGGAGGCCTGTAATGCACAGTGCTCTGGATGCCGGTGGTCAGAGGAGGCCTGTAATGCACACAGTGCTCTGGATACCGGTAGGCAGAGGAGGCCTGTAATGCACAGTGCTCTGGATGCCGGTGGTCAGAGGAGGCCTGTAATGCACACAGTGCTCTGGATGCCGGTAGGCAGAGGAGGCCTGTAATGCACACAGTGCTCTGGATGCCGGTAGGCAGAGGAGGCCTGTAATGCACAGTGCTCTGGATGCTGGTGGTCAAAGGAGGCCTGTAATGCACAGTGCTGGATGGTGGTCTCAGGTCTGAAGGATGGCCTGTAATGCACAGTGCCTTGAATGGCAGTGGTGAGAGGAGGCCTGTAATGCACACACAGTGCTCTGGATGGACGGTGGTCTGATGGGAGGCTTCAGGCCTGTGTAATTTACACACTCAGTGGGTGCTCTCTGCTCTGGACAGTCATCGCCAAGAGTGGGACTCTTTGGGACAGGGAGCCTGTATGTAATGCACAGTGCTGCTCTGGACGGTTGTCTGAGGCAGTGTTTCTCAACTCCAGTCCTCAAGGCGCACCAACAGGTCATGTTTTCAGAATTTCCATTATTTTGCACAGGTGATTTGATCAGCTTCACTGCCTTAGCAATTACCACAGCCATTTCATCTAAGGAAAATCCTGAAAACATGACCTGTTGGGGCGCCTTGAGGACTGGAGTTGAGAAACACTGGTCTGAGGACTCGGAGCTTTGTAATTCTGACTGCACAGTCGCTTGCTGAGAGCAGAAGCAGGCAGAGCTCCGTGGAATTCGGAAGTTAGTTCACGAGTAAACGTCCCTACCTCACATTTTCGTTTTGTTTGTTAACGAAAACAGAATTGATCATAGTTTGTCAGTGGACGAAAATGTGGCGTACTTTTCATTTCAATCACTGTAAAAATGCAGCTGACGAAAATTTTGACTAAAACTTTGTTGACAAAATTAACACTGGTTGCCATCTCAACCAATGAGCAGGGAGAGTCTCAGGGAGCCTACAACATCGCTGGAGTGAGATGGGATCAGGTAAGGATTAGGGGGGGCTGCTATCTTAATGCGTAGAATGCAAAAAACCTTCTGACTTTACAATCACTTTAAACCAGACAGATAAACGGATATAACTTTTGTGCCAAATCCAGCCTCCTCCACAGTAAAAAGCGGAACTAAACCCTCCTATTCTTTTCAGCCAAGGAAGCAGCTAAATTAACCACTGTTTGATCTGCAAGCCCTCCTTTCCGCAGAACCGCCGGGGAAGCCCTCCTTTCCGCAGAGCCGCCGGGGAAGCCCTCCTTTCCGCAGAGCCGCCGGGGAAGCCTTCCTTCCGCAGAGCCGCCGGGGAAGCCCTCCTACCGCAGAGCCGCCGGGGAAGCCCTCCTACCGCAGAGCCGCCGGGGAAGCCCTCCTTTCCGCAGAGCCGCCGGGAAAGCCCTCCTTTCCGCAGAGCCGCCGGGGAAGGCCTCCTTTCCGCAGAGCCGCCGGGGAAGGCCTCCTTTCCGCAGAGCCGCCGGGGAAGCCCTCCTTTCCGCAGAGCCGCCGAGGAAGCCCTCCTTCTGCAGAGCCGCCGGGGAAGCCCTCCTTCTGCAGAGCCGCCGGGGAAGCCCTCCTTCCGCAGAGCCGCCGGGGAAGCCCTCCTTCTGCAGAGCCGCCGGGGAAGCCCTCCTTCCGCAGAGCCGTCATTTTATGTGTCCTGGAACAACCAGGTATGAAGAGCACCTTAAAGTAAAACTAAGGCCATACTTTTGAACCGAATAAGGTATGGTTATAGCCCCTGTCCATTTCAAGGAGATCCCTCCATAGTCACCAGAATTAGTGTCCCCACCAGAGGATTTCTCTTCTATTCCTGTTCTGGTGACAACCCAAAATTTGGGTTTTGCTTTCACTCTTGATAATAATGGTTACCAGGACATACAGGGAGGGTGAAAGTCCGTAAGGGGCAAAGACAGCAATAAAAACCTGAATGAGGTTCTAATCCCTCTCCACTCCTAACAAAATGTAAAAAATGCTTTGGCTTTAGTACTAATTTAAGACCCCTTTCACACTGGGGTCGCAGCCGCGCAAGCGCCGCTCATTTTATAGTGTTGCGGCGCTTCCAAAATGCTTTTCAGGCGCATTTGAGGCGCTGCCCATTCGTTTCTAGGGGCAGGGCGTTTTGGGAGCTCTCCCAAACCGCCCCAAAGATGCTGCTTGCAGGACTTTTCCCAACGTCCCACAAGCGCACCGCCCCGGTGTGAAAAGACACACTGAAATGAATGGGAGGCAGTTTTCAGGAGTTATTTAGAGGCTGTTTCTAGCGCTAAAACGCCCGAAAACCGCCTCAGTGTGAAAGGGGTCTAATCATTTCTCTTGTATGTCAACAGTACAATTATCTTTTTAATGACATAAACATTGTAATTCCTTATGCAACACCTATATACGGGGTACAAACAGGTCAAACAAAGACATAAGGTCATATTTGTATGTAAAAATATGTTTATTTCCATAGCATGGAGAAATACTCACCATTATTATTTTTCCCTTCTTTCCTACCGTGATGCCAGAATTTCGGAATGCCGAGTTTATGGCGACACTATGCTGAAGGAGACGGGAAACAAAAAAAGTGTTAAAGTGAACCTGTCAGCTATTTTTAAGTTTGAAAGTAAAAAGTGCTGCCTAGGCGCACACACCACAAGATGCCCCGTCACCTTTGTTTGAGGCCCAATTTCTTCTCTACTAAAACTAGTCAATGAAAAAGCAGCTTAGAAAGAGGTCTGCTACAGGTCAGGAAGAAGGTAAATACACCTTAGGCTACTTTCACACCGAGTCGTTTTACAGGCGCTATATCGCTAAAAATAGCGCCTGCAAAGCGCCTCTCCTGTCACTCCAGTGTGAACCCCGAGTGCTTTCACACTGGAGCGATGCGCTTGCGGGATGTTACAAAAAGTCCTGAAAGCAGCATCTTTGAGGCTCTTTAGGAGTGGTGTAAATTTAAATGAACTTGATTTAAATCATAATAATTTTTAAAGCGCAACTGTCATCTCTGTCCTGCAGCGGCTCCTCCTCTGACCCGCTGTTGTCTCCCCGACAGTATCATTCAGTTTAATGGGACGGCTGGTGATGCGGCAGTGACACAACAAGGTGAGGGACGTGGCGGCGGCAGCAGGTGAGTGGATGCCCGCTAACAGGCGCTGCCATGATGGATCTGAAATGACAGGTTCTCTTTGAATGTAAGGACATTCTTGGTGGTAGTTAGAATCTTTAATATGTGCAAACAAAATGAAGGTTTCCTGTTTAGAATAATAAGCTGTCAGGTTAATAAAACAGCGATATCAGAACCAATTCAATCATACAGTTTGTAGTGTACATAGATTTGAAAAACAATTCCTGAACTTTGTTTTATCTCATGATTACTGTAAAATTGTGTGAATGCATCCATCCAGTGCATGTTATATCAAGTTGCAGAGATTGGATTAATTGAATGAATTTACCAAAAAATTTAAATATTGCAGAATATAGAGCCTCATGCTACATAACTAAGCTCCATTTCATGGTGAATAAACAAAATTATTAATGCATCTTACAATAGAAAACGATCTTTAGAAAGATTTTACTCCAAAAGCATTTTATTAAAATAAATTTGATTAAAAAAAAAAAAAAAAAAATCTGATTTAAATAAAATTTTTATTTTTTTTTGATTTAAAAAAAAAATAATAAAATAAAAAAAAATTATTTTTATCCGCCCTGCCCTGCTGTTTGCTTTGCAGTGTGCGACATCAGATGCCTGTTCCCTGCGTTCCGACGATCATAAATTCTCTGTAAATTCTGTAGTTAGAATGGCTGTTAGGAGAAAGGGGGGTGGATAAACAGGTACAACTATACGTAGGAGGATCTGCATCATCTCTATATATCACCTGAGGCCAATCACTTCACTGGGTATATGTGAGGGTTTACAACCACTTTAAGGGCTCTTTCACACAGACGTGTCCGTGTACGGAGCCTGCTCTGCACAGCGGGGGATCGCTCCGTTGATCCCCCGCTGAGCAGGAAAATGACAGGTCTGTCTCTGCACTCTGTGCAGGGACGGACCTGTCAGAGCGCCGCTCTCCCCGATGGGGGATCGGATGACACCGGACCATAGAGTGGTCGGATGCAAGCGGACATGTCACCACTGACATCCGACTCTCCATAAAGGTCTATGGAGCGTCCTTTCAGGTCCTCCTAAGAAAAAAACTGGCGGACCTAAACGGACCATCCGCCTGAAAGGGGCCTGACCCCTTCTCGCCGCCACCTCCCAGCCCTTTAAGAGGTTCTAAATACCGGGAGGCCGGCATTCCGATCATATGATGGTTACTGTGCCGGGAGCGCACACTCAGCACAGCAACATGTTTACATAGGGGGGTCGCATATATGCAGCCTCTCAGCGCTAAACCCCACCCACTGAGAGGCCGCATATATACGTACGACTGGCAGGAAGAGATCAATATACTTATTATATTCTGTGTGTATAATAACTTTCTCACACTGGAAAACGAAACAAGGAATCTGATGGTCAATAGGAGTTAAACAGACCCTAAAATCTTACCAGAAGCTGTGCGTCCTCTAATGTGCGACACTGGACGTGCATAACAAAGGGTTCAAATTTCAGGACCGCGTCTCCCAAAGCTTTCTGGACGGCGGTAACCTAGAGACATCAATGAGAACAAAATAGTATAATAGGAAAGGATGATTGGGCTAGTTAGATATGTTGCTCTGGACTAATCTTGGGGGTTTCAGTTCATTAATCAAATTAAATTATTTTCCTAAAATAAGGCCAAAGTCAAAGGGATATATCTGTCTGGATTAACTTTCAGTCTGTGTGTCTGGTGAGATTTTCTCTCACATCCTGGCATGTGGTCACTGGGGCAGGAAATCTACACAATGGTAATACAAACAAAACTAAAACGTTTCTTAATTTAAGAGTGGGAAAGGGCAGCCATTCTTAGACGAGGTTCCTCCAGAAATTGCTCGGGGTTCCTCAGGAATTGAGTAATGTAACTGGGCATTCCTTTCACAGACAACCAATGTAAAGGAGCACATCCTCGACTGATCACCAATGTAAAGGAGCACATCCTCGACTGATCACCAATGTATGGAGACACATCTACCACTAACCACCAATGTAAAGGTCACATCTTCCACTGTCCATCATTGTATGAAAGTACATATTTCGCTGACCATCTACGTATGGAGGCCCATCTCCTAATAAGCAGCAATGTATGAAAACACATCTTTCATTGACCATCAATGTCTGAAGACATCTCTCAAGGACCACCAATGCATGGAGACACATCTTTCATTGACCACCAATGTATGGAGACACATCTTTCATTGACCACCAATGTATGGAGACACATCTTTCATTGACCACCAATGTATGGAGACACATCTTTCATTGACCACCAATGTATGGAGACACATCTTTCATTGACCACCAATGTATGGAGACACATATTTTTCCCCCATGTGAGTGGATATTGCTGTTATAATAAATCTGTTTTATGATATATATTCAGAGGCGCCTCTTTTTCCTTGCATGTACTCACCACATCATCTGTGCTACAGAGGTCATGGGTCACAAAAAGCCAGGAGCAGTTCTCCTTCTGCACTATGGAGAGATCAGAATTCTGAAAAGGAAAAAGAGAAGATAATGTATAAAAATACTTAATCAGAAAAGAGAAATTTTAGGCACATGCAGTCTGCCAAAGCACCATGAAAGTCTTAGACCCCTTTCACACTGGGGCGTTTTTTAGGCGTTTTTCAGGCGCTTTAGCGTTAAAAAAGCGCCTGTAAAGCGCCTGAAAGAAGCCGCAACTGCAATCCCAATGTAAAAAGCCTGAGTGCTTTCACACTGAGGCGCTGCGCTGGCAGGGCGTCAAAAAAAAGTCCTGCAAGCAGCTTCTTTGCAGCGCTTTTGGATACACCGCTCCTAAAGCGCCCCTTCCCATTGAAATCAATGGAAAGCGCCTGCAAAACGCCCGAAAAGCACTTTTGGCAGCAGCACTTTGTGGGCTCTTTTAACCCTTTATTTGGCCACTAGCAGGGGTTAAAAGCGCCCCACTAGCGCTCGAAAAACGCTGGTAAAGCGCTGCTAGTTTAAGCGGCTCTTTACGAGCATTTTTCGGGCGCTGGCAGTGTGAAAGGGCTCTTAAAGCACTTGGGCTTTCACATTGGGATTGCAGATGAAGCTTCTTTCAAGCGCTTTTTTTAACGCTAAAGCGCCTGAAAAACTTCTGAAAAACGCCCCAGTGTGAAAGGGGCCTTATACCGTGTACACACGACCCGACTTTGACGGACTGAATTCCATAGGACTTTTCAACTTTCATTGACGGATTTGACCTTGATGACGTGCGACCGGACTAGAATAAGGAAGTTCATTGCCAGTAGCCAATAGCTGCCCTAGCGTCGGTTTTCGTCCGTCGGACTAGCATACAGACAAACTGATTTTTTTTTTTGACCGGACTCGAGTCCCTCGGAAAGATTTGAAACATGTTCTAAATCTAAAGTCCGTCTGATTTTGACAGCAAAGGTCCGATGAAGCCCACACATGGTCGAATTGTCCGACGGATTCATTCCGTCGGACCTTTGCTGTCGAAAAGTTCAGCCATGTGTACACGGCATTACTGCAATTTTTTTTTTCTAGAGTACATCTACCACTTCAATGCCAGCAGCAGAGTGCAGATAGAAAAAAAATCAATATTCCCCATGATTAAGCTCCGAGGGGTGGAACAAAATGCGTTGGGGTGTGGCCTGGGCGAATGCCCAGGCTGAGGCTGCCATTCACTTCCCCACACGAGTCTGCTTTCTGATACGGATCCTCTTCCCGACACTCCTGCAGCTTGGAGCCTGGACGAGCTCCCTTTCCTAGCCAGCACTTAAAGCGCTTTAGCCTGGGCTGCACCTCTCACCTGAGCGGCATCTATAATTTTGCATTTGGGTCATAGCAAAAAATCAACGTCATGCGGTTGACAGACCATCTCACAAGTCGGTCTTCTGTTGGTGTGGTCCTTGAGGATTACGTAGTGAAGCATTATCAACAACTGAGTCTGATTAAATGTATAATTGCAAAGTACGGTTTTTAATAAATGGGATATTACTGAGTATACAGAGCTGGTGTTTGCAAAAGAAATCATTTGAAAGAGATGCGCGTCACCATGGTAAGGTAAGGGTCTGGGTGCAGAGGTTCTAAGGATCTAGCAGACCAACAGAGTTGAGGATTTCTGGGTCTATAGGTTACCAGACAGGGGTGTTGATTGGGTTTGTGGGTCACCGGGGGGGAAGGTCAAAGGGTCTTTGTTTTTGGTTTCTTAGGTTGTAGGATCCTTAGGCCTGCCAGATCAGTAGAGTTATCAATTTGTGGGCCCATGGGTCACCATAGCCTCACTAAAACAGGGATATTTGGGTCTGGAGGTCCATAGGTCTGAGTTTAAAGGTTCCTCAGGCTGTAGGATCTCTCAATCTAAGGATCTAGCAGATCAGTAGAGTTGAGGATTTCTGGGTCTAAGGGCCACCAGACAGGGGTGTTCATTGGGTTTGTGGGTCACCAGGATAAGATCAAAGGGCCTCTGTTTTGGGTTTGATTAGGTTGTAGGATCTATGGGTCTGGCAGATTGGTAGAGTACTGGATTTCTGCGCCTATGGGTCACCAGACAGAGGTGGTCCCTGGGTCCATAGCCTCACCAGAATTGGGATCTTTAGGTCTGAAGGTCTCTAGGGTAAGGTCATGGTCTGTGTCTAGAGGTTCCTCAGCCTGTAGGATCTCCATACGCAAAGAGATAATTTTTGTTCGTACAACGTCAATAAAGGCCTTCTAATTCCAATATCATAGCCTTGATATTTTGCAATAAAACCTAAAGTGATCCTGTGTGGCTCCCATGCAGGGCAATGTGACAGTCCACCTTTATACCAGCCTCAGCTTACACTTACACTCCGTTTTCTTAAGGAAATGAGAAGCCTTCCTGTATAAAAGTTCCAAGTGAAGGGAGTGAGTCACATGCTCCCCCATAAGACACTTTACTGCCCCATAGGAACAGAGGAAAGGTAAGAATAAGCACCTGGTGGGGCCAGTCAGGTTAAATTAAACGTGTTGCTTTGCTCTACAAGGGTAAAGCACAGGTTCACTTTAAAAAAAATGCAAAGCAATAACTGTTCAATTATGTTTTATATGTAAACTTAAAATAATGCTGTCAACATTCAAGCAAGAATAGAGGTGCTTGTATTGAGACATTTAGGAGGCTGCAGTAACTTTGCTGCATTGTATTAATGATAAACAGGAATTGATTCATTACAGATATCCCTCAAGGCCGTGTCACTGAACTCTCACCTCATCAATGATGATAATCCTGCCAGAACAGGAGCTGGTGGTGAAGTAACAGTCCTGGAGGTTGATATGCCGCACGATCTCCTCAATGTCTTTGTCCACACTGCCTTTCTTACTGAGGTCCGTTTTGAGGGAAGCTTGGAGTTTCCAGTGGGAGAAAGGCCCAATAGAGGGCAGAGTTTGTTGTTTGTGTGAATTGGAAGGAGTCTTTGGGTTCACCAGACTGCAGGTGCCACTCTGGTTCTGGCACTGTTGACCGCTTGTAGAAGATTCCATTTCCATATCGATGCAACCAAAGTGGGTTTCAACAAATTAATGATGGACCTCAATGTTTGAAACTTCTCCAAGTTAAAGACAGCTCCTGGGGTTGGGGAGCTCAGGACTTTGGCTCTCACCTGGTAAAATGCAGTTCACTCTAGAAGTTCACCAGGCTGGGTCAGGAGGGTCATCAAAATAAATAAAGCTCCTGAGTCAGGTGCGCCTCACATCTAAAAAAAAAGGCCCAAGTCCAAGGGATCACCAGACTGAAGATGTCCTCAGGGTCCAGAATTCACCAAAATCAAGAGGGATTATGAACATTCAGTTAGCTGAGGAGGGCCCCTGTCTGAGACATCACCAGATAAGGACGGATCTGTAGATCAAACAGTCACTCAAGATGAATAGGATTCCAAGAAAATTATGCGAACTTGAAGATCTCTGGGTTTAGCAGATCAGTAGAGGTTCCCAAAGTCTGTGGGTTACCATATGGGGTGGTCTCTGGGTATGTAGTCTCAACAGAATGGGGGTCTGAAGGTAACCAGGGTAAGGTAATGGTCTGGGTTTAGAGGTTGGAAGTAGGCTGTAGGATCTCTGGATTTGACAGTATCATAGGGAATCCCTGGGTCACCAGGGGTGGTTTCTGTGTCACCAGGGTAAAGTTTGTAGGATCCCTGTATCTAGCAGACCAGTAGAGTAGTGGATAAATGGGTCAGGGTAAGGTTGAGGGGTCTCTGTTTTGGGTTCCTTAGGTTTTAGGATCCCTGGGTCTGGCAGATCAGTATAGTGGGGGATCCCTGGGTCTCTAAGTCACCAGGGTAAGGTTGAGGGGTCCCCGTTTTGGACTTCCTAGGTTACAGGATCCTTAGATCTAGCAGATCAGTAGAGTAGTGGATCTCTGGGTCACCAAAGCGGGGTTGAGGGGGGTCTCTGTTTTTGGTTCCTTCAATTGTAGGATTCCTAGGTCTGGCAGATCAGTAAAGAAAAGAACCCTGGGTGACCAAGGTAAGGTTGAGGGCCTCTGTTCTGGGTTCCTTAGGTTGCAGGCACCCTGGGTCTGGCAGATCAGTATTGTAGGGGATCTCTGGGTCACCAGCGTAAGGTTGAGGGGGTCTCTGTTTTGGGTTTCCTAGGTTGTAGGATCTCTGGACCTAGCAGATCTGTGGAGTAGTGGATTCCTGGGTCTGCGGGTCACCAGAGAAGGGTTGAGGGGGTCTCCACTTTTGGGTTCCTTAGGGTGTAGGATCCCTGGTTCAAGCAGATCTCTGGGTCTGCAGATCACCAGATGGGGGTGGTCTCTGGGTCTTTAGGTCTGAAGGTCACCAGGGTAAGGTAATGATCTGAATCTGGAGGTTCCACAGGTTGTAGGGTCTCTATGGCTCTGACAGTCCAGCAGCGTAGAGGATATCTGGGTCTGCAGGTTACCAGCATAAGGTCAAGGGGTCTCTGTTTTGGGTTTCCTAGGTTGTAGGATCTCTGGATCTAGCAGATCAGTAGAGTAGTGGATCCCTGGGTCTCCGGGTCACCAGAGAAAAGTTGAGGGGCCCCCGCATTTGGGTTCCTTAGGTTGGGGATCCCGGAGTCACCAGGGTAAGAGGGTCTTGGGTTCGGGTTTCCTAGGTTGTAGGGTGCCCTGATCTAGCAGATCAGTAGAGTAGTGGATCTCTGTGTCTGCGGGGTCTCCGGGGGGTGGAGAGGTCTGTGGGTCTGCGGTGTCACCGGAATAGGGGTCTTTAGGTCAACGGGGTAAGGTAGTGGTCAAGGTCTGGAGGTTACCAGGGTAAGGTAATGGTCAGGGTCTGGAGGTTCCTCAGATTGTAGGATCTCTGTGGCTCTGACAGTCCAGCAGAGTAGAGGATCTCTGGGTCTCCAACCTGTAGAGGAGTTTAATATGGAAAAACAGAATGCATTTCTGAGGTGCGTCCTTCAGCTGCTCTATGATCCACAATAGAAGCTCTTCTCCCCGCCACCTTGCTATACACAACACCCCTGACTCTCCCTCCTCACTATCCCCCGTGTACGGACTGAAGACTCCTCTATTTACTCTGCACGCTGTTAGGACGCCTCCATGCTTTCTACGGCGGAAGAAACGGGACAAACATCCTCCCTTCAGTTTACTAACCAGACGCCATATTTACTTCTGGCAAGCCCAGTGATACTCCTAAAGCGACCTTACAGCTGAGGGGTAACTACAAGTGCCCGTATGCTCTATTTTATCACCCAGCTGCGGTATCCTAACACAACTTTTAACTACAAAATAGTCCCTTAGATTTGCCCACAATAAAAATGGCGACCGCTGGGCTCGCCATGCACTGACACGCCCCCTCCTTCCCAGTGTACTTCTGCTGCTGACAGGCGAACAGACCAGTGAGTGCTTCTGCTAGGACCGATCAGTGCTGAGTCTGAAGGTAAGAGAGAGATCTGTGTGTTCTCTGTATAGAAGATCTCTGAGCAGAAAGTTCTACAGACATCCCTGGAGAGGGCAGAGAACATTCTGTGCTGCTTCTGTCATTCCAGCTGTTGTAGAACTACAAGTCTCAGCATGGCTTCCCAGCCTGCGCAGGTTGGGGGATTATGGAGTCCCTGCAGATCTTAAATGTATTCTGTTCTATTTTATTATTATTTATACTTTATAATTATATTTAGCATCTAAATCACCACATTCGTGCATTACAGTTCTACATTTCTGGTGTTTATTGATCCATTTTACAGCTTTAGAGGTTTTTCTGCAATTATTCTCACCATGGAGCTGAGTGCAGAGCTCAGTGCCAGTATTAGGTCAGCGAGTTTACCCGACTCATGGAGGAGGTGGGTAGAAGTGGGCGTCCCAGGGGCAGAACAAAGGTCATATGTACTAAATGCTGATCATTCCACATACCAGGTTAGAGGAGCTCCGATCGTTCCACACAGCAGGTATAGAGAGGAGCTCCGATCGTTCCACACAGCAGGTATAGAGAGGAGCTCCGATCGTCGCACGCACCAGGTGTAGAGAGGAGCTCCGATCGTTGCACGCACCAGGTGTAGAGAGGAGCTCCGATCGTTGCACGCACCAGGTATAACTATTTAACACTGACCAGAATGCTTACAATAGTCAGCGCTTACTCATTTATGTGAAACCTTTATCCTGAAAGGGAAAAAAAAAAATGTTTTGTAACTACTTATAAAGTGTTATCCTGATGCTGGGAGTGTGTGGCTTGGACATGATCGTGTGAAGACACGCTTCAATAGAGCTCCAGGACCTCCATGTCTGCTCCGGCTAATGACTGTTGACTGGTAGCCGACATCGCGGAATAAGTACAGGCAACAGATATCAGACTCGGTCTGCAAAAGAGAGAGTCCACCCTCGCATAGCCCGCCGGCTTTCACACTGGAGTTAAAGGACGCGCTATTTTTAGCGCTGTAGCGCCTGAAAAATGCCCCAGTGTGAAAGGGGCCTAACAGTTATTTTTTTTTTTTTAGGTACATCCACCCAGCTAAAAAAATAGGGGGGGGGAAAAAACCCTTAAATGTGCAAAGTTCATTATCAATCGAGTGCTAAACAACCAATCCCAACAAAGTATAAAAGGAGCATATATCTTGACAGTACCACCCAAAAAAAAAACTATACGTCCCCTTTTTTTTTTTTTTTTTTTTTTTATGGCCCCTTTCACACTGGGGCGGTGCGGGCGTCGGCGGTAAAGCAGCGCTATATTTAACGCTGCTTTAGCAGCGGTATTCGGCCGATAGCGGTGAGGTTTTAAACCCCCCCCCCCTAGCGGCCGAATAAGGCCGGCGGTATAGCCGCGCTGCCCCATTTGATTTCAATGGGTAGGAGCGGGTTGTTTAGCACTCGAATGATAATGAACTTTGCACATTTGTTTTTCTTTAATGCAGCTCTGTTGATCCTCCATGGATACAGTGGAGGAATGAGCGTAGCCAACCTATAGCCGGAATTACCAGGTGAAAAGAAGGCTAAAACAAGGAAAAATAATACAGTCACCACATCTAAGGACAAGTATGCAGTGTTGCATATCAGTTATCGTTGTGAGTTGATACACTTTAAGTTTCCTTTGGTGTTTCTCTTGAATGCATTTGTGATCTACTCTTATGGAGACTGCACTATGGGACCTGGACACACGCTGGTCCTATTACAGATATGACCTTTTGTTCTGGCATTTAGGTCTTCTCCACCTTTCATACGTCCAGATCTCATCATTATTATCCAGATCTCCATCATTATCATTATCAAGATCTCCATTATCCGTGGTGTCTCTCTTTCTTTAAGCACTCAACACACACATCTAATGTCAATCGATGAACATTATTTATCTTTGTGTTTCAGAGCGAGCCCAGCATGGCGTCAGTGGGGAGACTAATGCGCGCTATTCGGGTGCATGAATTCGGGAAGCCAGAAGTACTAAAACTCCTAAAAGATGTTGCTGTGCCATCACCAGGCGAGGACCAGGTACACGCACCTTCTTTGTACAATCACTTGCACTGATAACGTCACATCACTTCCGGGTTACCCGGATTGAAACAGCGCCATTTTAAAAAATTGGAAGCATTTGATTTTATTGATCTTGGTGTTTTGAATGCTTATAAGGTAAGGGGAGGGATTTGGGGTCTTTTAGACCTCAGATCTCTCTATAAAGAGTACCTGTCACATGCCTATTGCTGTCACAAGGGATTTTTACATTACTTGTGACAGCAATAAAAGTGATTTAAAAAAAAAAAAACTAAAGCGACAGTGTAAAAATGAATAAATAAAATTTAAAGTGCGCCCACCCCAGCCCTTCCGTGGTCGTGCACAAAGGCAAACACGCGCACGCAAACAGCAATTGTCCCACACATGTGAGTTATTACCACAAATGTCAGATCATGGGCAGTAATTCTAGCACCAGACCTCCCCTGAAAATCGAAAGTGGTAACCTGTAAATAAGCGTCGCCTATGGATAGTAAAATTTACGTCTTTGTTGTTGGGCGTGCACAATTTTAAAGCGTGACATGTTTGGTGTCTATATACTCGGTGTAACATCATCTTTTATATTTTAACAAAAAATTGGGTTACGTATGATGTTGTGTTTATTTTATTTATTTTTTTTTGCATTAAAATTTAAAAAATGTATATACCCCGCAAATTATAAAAAATAAAAATAAAACGCTGCGCAAATGCCGCTTGACATAAAACGCTTTATTCTTTAGGGCCTCTGCTTTATTAAAAAAAAAAAAAAAAAAAAAAAAATTGTATGTGTGTGTGTGGGGGTACTAACTCATTTTTCTAGCAAAAAATACTGATTGTTACATGTAAATAAAAGTGTCAAAGCCCTGGGGATCAAGTGGTTAATATATACAGCTGGAATGCACTTCCTGCCTGTGTCCCTGGTACTGACGCATTTCACCACAATTCTATGACTAAGCTCAGGGTGAAAAGCTATATTTCTTTGTGTGTAAGGGGTTAAAACCCTCATCCAGCCTTTATTGCTGTGAATCCAGCACAAAACATGGACACTTGTTTTATTTTAGCCAGTGTTTGAATTGGCCTCTTATGATCCCCTGTACAGCAGCACTCAGTCTGGAAACATGAGAGCCAGCATAAGGAATACATGTGTAAAGCACATGTGTAAATGGTAAAAAAAAAATAAAAAGAGAGAGAAGAACTTATGAGTGTGCTTCTGCTTCTTTATTGTCCAATCAGCAGACTTGGTGTCTGTTGTGGACCAAGTTGTGCAGCTGCTGAAGTGGAGGTCAAGGATCCGATAGTGTTGTCTGGATCACAAGACTGGCTGGACAGAATGACACATCATTTATAGGTAAAACCCTTAGGGCTCTTTCACACGGACGGTCCGTATGTCCGTATGTCCGTTTTTCATCCATCCGTTTTCGGATGAAAAACGGACATACATGTATCCCTATGGGATAGCGGGTGTCAGCGGATGAGCATCCGCTGACACCCGCTCTCGTCCGTGCCCGCTATGCTCCGTTTCTGCAGACGGAAGAAAACCCCTTTTTTTTTTTTTTTTTTTCATCCATCTGCAGAGCGGATCGGATGACGACGGACTCTACGGTCCGTCACCCGATCTCCCATAGGGGAGAGCGGCGCTCTGACAGGTCTGTCCCTGCGCTGTGTGCAGAGACGGACCTGTCATCTTTCTGCTCAGCGGAGATCGCTCCGGCGATCCCCGCTGAGCAAGCGGATATCCACGGGGCGGATCAGCACTGATCCGCCCCGTGTGAAAGAGCCCTTACACCATTTGTGTACCTCACCTGTGTGTATTTAGCTGGATGTTTGGAGTTCACACTGCCACGAATTGTCATGTGACTTGAGAGTTCTAAGTCGCATCCCATTAACGGCAATGGAACTGTTCTAATCGGTGTGACTCAAGTCGCTCCGACTTAGAAAAAGTTTCCTGCACTACTTTGGTGTAACTTCAACACCACTTGCATTGACTTCTGTTTTTTAAAGAAGATTTATGCAAGCCATGATGAAGTCACGCAGGGATGTTAGATTCAAAGTTGTGGCAGTGTGAACAAGAACTAAAGCTCTGCTTTATTCTAATACCGCGTACACACGGAATTCTCGTCGAAAAAAGCTCTGATGGTTTTCCAGACGGAATTCCGCTCAAACTGTCTTGCCTACACACGGTCACACCAAATATCGACCCGTCAAGAACGCTGTGACGTACAACACTACGACGAGCCGAGAAAAAAATAAATTCAATGCTTCCGAGCATGCGTAGGTATTTTGCACGTCGGAATTGCTACAGATGATCGGAATTTTCGATGGAAACCTTTTCCGTCGGGAAAAATTGAGAACATGCTGTCAATTTTTTTTCTGGCGGGAATTCGGCCAGCAAATTTTCCAATGGAGTCTACACGCGGTCGCATTTTCTGATGAAAAGCTCTCATCGGTCTTTTGCAGGCCAAAATTCCGATCGTGTGTACGTGGCATAAGCGTCTATACTAAACTATAAACTGACTAAACGTCTAAAAAAAAAAAAAAAAAAAAAAAAAAAAAAGAATTTTCAGCTTTCAAATATAAAACGAGATTTAATTATTTTGCTAATGCTTGAAACTTTTTTTTTTTTTTATTAAAATTTTTACTGTTGTTGCTTATTCTTTGCAGATTCTAATCCGAGTTCATGCGTGTGGGATAAATCCAGTGGAGACTTATATCAGGGCTGGTGCTTACGCTCGGAAGCCAGATTTGCCGTACACCCCAGGCTCAGATGTTTCTGGGATAGTGGAAGCAGTAGGAACAAGCGTAAAGTTATTTAAGGTAAGAGTCATGCCCTAAAGAAATTCTTCTTTTTAATACTATCTTATTAGATGTTAACGCGTTTTGTTAACGTAACAAAAAAATAGGTCCTGTCCCTTTTTTAAAGCATGTTATACAACACAGTGTTTGTGCTGTGTCATTTGGGCCCCTGTATCACCTGAAATACCTGGCTGATTCTGCTAGTTTCTCCCCTTCCTTTTGTAAGCTGACCACGGTATGTCATGGCTGCTGAGCCCTGACAACGTTATCAGCATATGTGCCTCCTTCATCCATAGCCCTGCTCGCTGTCTCCTGTGTGCTCCACCCCCCCCCCCCCCATCCTCTCCTCCCTCCCCTCTCTGTCAGCTCCGTGTCCGCGCCACCCCCTCCTGTCCTGCAGTATATAGCTTGTCTGAAAATGATGGGGGGGGTTTACTTACACTTGAATTCCTTTTGAAATATATCAGTGTACTTCCTGTGCCTTCAGACGTATAGTTATATATTTGCAGTGCGAGATGATCTAGGCCATGGGTCACGTACACCCAACCCGCGGACATTTTAACAACCTCGCGCCTGCTATACCTGAAAGATGCGGGCGCGCATCGTGGAAAATCTGTGATGGTCGTGTCGTTTGGACACAGCCAATCACAGATCGTGGTAAATGGCCATTCACAGCAGCCATTTACCACGTGATCACCTCGTCCAATGAGAGATAATCTCAAATGTAAACATATGAGATCATCTCATTGACGGCTCTCCTTCACACAGAGACCGCGTGTGAGGAGGGAGAGCGATATCGGAGCAGAGTGAGTGTTTTTTGTTCTTGCTAAAACAGTGCCCATCAGTGTCCACATTGTCATCGGTGCCCACAGTGCCATTATAATTATATAGATTTATTAGCAGGTGAATGCGGCCCTCCATGCATTCACATACATTGAATCCGGCCCTTAAGTGGAAAAAGGTTTCTCACCCCTGTTTTAGGCATTGCTGCCTCTGACTGGTAGACTCACCAGATTTGGAGTGAGATTTGGTGATGTCACTGCTGTGATGCTCACTGTTCTCCTTGCTGGAGAGAAAGCTGTACATAAGGGCCTGCAGTGCAAGGATCTCCTTGCTTCTGCTTTTATTTTTATTTTATTTTTTCATTTTGTGGAAATGTGCATTTTCTTCCCCTCCGTCTGGCTTTTTTATCATTACTCCCACCCTACTGCTGCTCCATTCTTTCTGTGCAATTGTGATTCCTCCACCTCTCTTGCTGCTTTTGATTATTCCCCCACAAATGATCGAATCACTAATTATGAGGGAGCAGCTCTAACACAAGGAAGCAAAGCCCTTCTTCTCTTCCAATATGACCACTTCTTCAAAGAGAAGTAATAATGTGCTGCTCACCGTTCTCCTTGCTGGAGAGGAAACTGTACCTGAGAACCCGAAGCACGAGGATCTCCTTGCTTCTGCTATTTTTTACATTTTGTGGAAATGTGCATTTTCTTCCTCTCCTCCTTTTTGGCTTTTTGATGATTACTCCCACCAGTCATTAAGGTACCAGTCATGAGGGAGTAGCTCTAACATGAGGAAGCAAAGCCCTACGTCTCTACCAGCATGGTAATTTCCTCAGAGACATAACTGTTACTTACTGTTCTTGCTGGAGAGGAAGTTGTACCTGAGGATGTACAGTGGTAGGATCCCCCTGCATGTGCTTCTTTTTAAACTGTGGATCTGTCCTTGCAGCTCTGACATGGGGAAACAAAGCCCTGCTCCTCTACAAATATGGCTGCCTCCACACACAGATGCAGTACAGATCCCAAACCAGCCCTTTGCCCTGATGACTGCCCTTTGCCCTCTGCTTGCCTTTTTTGGAGCACAGCTCCAATTCCAACCAAATTTTTTATTTTTTTTTCATTGCACACAGAATGCAAATTAAATCTGGAGAGAGAAATTAGTGTTAGTGGTAAAAATGTCAAATCTGAGACATTCTTATATTAAAACAAATGTATTCTTATATCACTTCTTTCAGAAAGGTGATCGCGTGTTTACCAGGTCGACCATTACAGGGGGTTATGCGGAGTACACACTGGCCTCTGAATATACCGTTTACCACCTTCCGGAAAACCTCAACTTTAAGCAAGGAGCCGCCATATCTGTCCCCTACTTCACTGCCTACAGAGCACTCTTCCAGAAGTAAGTACATTAAAATCACAGTCTAATTTATTCAGCAAGGGTTTGAGTCCCTGATGCTCAAAGCAGAGAAATCATTTTCAAAAACTCCCTCCCTAGCATTTCTAGCTGAGGCCATTTGAGGAGCAAAGGCAGATGATTCATGTAGCATTTACTTCCTGAAATCCATCTGCCCTTAGCTCAGGCGTGCAGGCAGCAGGGTGTGGTTAGCTCAGAAAGCCACTCCTCCCCTCCTGAAGACTCCTGGGATGTATGACCTCCTTTGCCTAGGCCAGAAACCAGGAAGCAAATGTAAAAAAAGTTCAAAACCGGTAAATATGGTAAGAAAGTTTATCTATTTACTAATGACAGCAGCATAGGAATTAAAAATAGTCAAACCTGTCCATACGTGGCCTTTGGGCACTTATTATGTGGTCTGTGTTTTTCTCATCTAGGTGCTTACATCAGTGACGGAGAATATTCTTTTGACCGAGTACCAGCAATTAAATGACTTGTTTTTATTTCTTATAAGTTATATCACATTTATATCACATTTTCTATGCTGACCATTTCCTTTTACTCTAATGCGGCGTACACACGGTCGGAATTTCCAATGGAAACAGTCCGATGGGAGCTTTTCAACGGATTTTCCGACCGTGTGTATGCCCATCGGTCTTTTTCTGTCGGAATTTCCGATGGACTTTGGATTGAGAACCTGTTCTCAATTTTTCCCGACGGAAAACCTTTCTATCGGATTTTCCGATCGTGTGTATGCAATTCCGACACGTAAAATTCCGACGCATGCTCGGAAACAATTCGACGCATGCTCGGAAGCATTAAACTTCCCTTTTTTATAGTGCTGTCGAACGTGTTTTATGCCGCTGTGTTACAGACCGTCGGAATTTGGTGTGACCGTGTGTAGGCAAGACAGTTTGAGCGTAATTCCGACAGGAAAACCATCAGAGCTTTTTCCGACGAGAATTCCGACCGTGTGTACGCGGCATTACTTTTTTTTTTCCCCTCTGATCTTTTATATAATGGATCCTGCTAAGAGTAATATCAAATAATAGCACAATTACCATTAAAAGCTGAACTAAAGTGTCAATGCAAGGGTCCAATTATCCCTTGCCGATGCTGAGTGCCAGTCTTCAAGCCTCTTCATTGGCCGGCGTGGGATAACCTCACTCCTGTGCATGCGCAGCAGCTGGTAATCCTGGCACTCAGAGACTGGCCCAGCATTGTAAGCTCTGCTGCGCATGCACAGCTCAGTTCACAGCACCAGAGAAGACAGCAGGTAGGTAGGGGCAGAAGAGAGATTGCATTTGTCTTGTGCAATTAAAGCCTGCCTGCTCGCTGTATGTTACAGCAAAACTTTAGTTCCCCTTTAAGGCAGCTGTAGGGAGCACAAAGGTGTTGGCACTGGTTTGGAAAGAGGATGTAATGGCAATGATCTCTAGCAGTCTGATGTTCCAGTATATACTTCTATTCTATGACTGTCCCCTAAAGCATGTCCCCAGTTCCAAACAACTCCTACAGAATTGGTTTAAAAAAAAAAAAAATTCTGAAAGGTGAACTAACCCTTTAAGTTAAAGCGGTGTTCTGGCAAAAAATAAAGAGTTCAGTGATGTCGGCAACGCAGCTGAATTTTTTTGCCGCTGCCTTTGCGGGTAAGGGAACCTGGCAGTGTAGCCTCACGGCTTCACGCCGGGAACACTACTGCGCATGTTCGAGGCCCCGCTCATCTCTACTACTGGCCCAGCCACCTGGAGAAGAGGAGGATGGCCCGCGGTGATGTCACTTGGCCGCGGCCCGGACTCCCGGAAGTGGGAACAGGATGCCCGTCCCATCCCCCCCCCCCCCCCCCCCCCGAAAGGTGCCAATTGTGGCACCGGAGGGGGGGGGGGGGAGGAGACAAATGAGCGGAAGTTCCACTTTTGGGTGGAACTCCGCTTTAAAGTTAAACAGATAAATACACCAAAGAAACGCATACAAGAGCTGTTTTATCTGTCAAAAGATCTGTATCTGTCAATACAATCCTGAGATTTACACAGCACTGTCAGACAGTAGTCCCCCTCTGACTTGACTTTTCACCTTTTTGCCGTTAGGTAATATAATTGGGTCTTGTATTCATTCCCAGCCTGTGATTGGACAGTGAAGGAGAAGCTTAGGACTGATGAGCTCACCTGTCACACTTTTTGACCTTATAGTAGTTTCTAAAGTCATCTGTGTTCATTGTGTCTTGTCATGTTTTGTTCTCCCCCTGTAGAGCACATGGAAGATCTGGAGAGCTGGTCTTAGTACATGGTGCAAGTGGAGGGGTAAGTAGTGAATACATATCTCAGGGCAGTCATACACAATAAGACCAAGGCACCCATCCTGGATTGGGTGAAGTAAACCCTTCATAGCCAAAAAGTTTATAAGATAGTAACAGATGAGGGAGCGTGTGGTTTTTGCAAACAAATGTAATTGTTCCCAGTTTTCTGTAAGGAACACCCTTGGATCGTTGGCCCAGATTGTAGGGACCCCCCCCCCCCCCTCCGGGCTCCTGCCCACGTCAAGATTAAGCCTGGCCTCTTCCGGGGCCTTGGCCTTTAAATTCCCAAAGTCTGAACTTTTCCTGCCTATCGATGATCTGGAATGTTACAGTTGAATTAAAGGGGTGGGGATTAATGTTGGGAAGGGGGTGGGATTAATCTTGACTTTGGCAAAAGTCGGGCCCCATGAACAGTCTAAACCTAAGTCTAAACACAGTGATCAACGACTTATAGCAGGACTGTGATAGTAGGGAGGGCACTCTGACACTGACATCACCAGTGACCCTAATACAGTGTCAGTTGTAATAAAAAAATTTTTTTTTCGAAAATTACTTAGAACCCCCAAGTGTGTGTGTGTGTGTGTGTGTGTGTGTGTGTGTGTGTGTATATATTTCCCTTTTTTTTTTTTCTAGAGAATAAAATGGTGGTTGTTGCAATATTTTATGTCACACTGTATTTGTGCAGCAGTCATCCAAATGCAAATTTTTGGGAAAAAATTACACTTTAATGAATTAAAAATAAAAATAAATAACCAGTAAATTTTAGCCCAATTTTTTTATTTTTTTTGTATAATGTGAAGAATTTTACGACACGAGAATCGTGATCCTTTTTTATTCTAAGACAAAAAATTGTGATTCTCATTTTGGCCAGAATCGTGCAGCTCTAATATATAATATTTTATTTTTTATTTTTTTTTCTTCAAAATTTTGGGTCTATTTTTTTTTTTTTCTTTTTTATAGTAATAAAAACCGCAGAGGTGATTAAATACCACCAACAGAAAGCTCTATTTGTGGGGAAAAAATAGATATAAATTTAATTTGTGTGCAGCGTTGCATCACTGTAATTGTCAGCTTTGTTAGTTAAAGAAAAATGGCTCCTAACTTTTTTTAGCTGGCTCCTGGATTCAAAGCAAATTCTGCCAAGCCCTGCTTTAAGCAATGACGTTTCAGCTAACAATATGGCTGAATTTATTTTGTGCCATTAGCATTTGAACTTTAGAAAAATATTGGAATCATCTTGTATTTTTTTTTTATTTTTTTTATCTAACAGGTGGGGATAGCTGCGTGCCAGATTGCCAGAGCCTACGGGTTCCGGGTATTTGGGACAGCCGGCAGCCCTGAGGGATTAAATTTAGTCCTACAAAACGGTGCTCACCAAGTCTTCAACCACAGAGACAAGGATTATATAGAGAAGATCCAAGTAAGGTCCTATTACACTTTAATCTGTATATTAATATGGAGGAGTGGTCTCTTTATGTCCTCACTGCTTAGAAACGTGTGCAGATCTGTTATTGGCCTTCCACGTGTCAGTCTGTTATCTATGAAAGTGAAATACAATGCCACACTATTGGAGATAGAATCCAGAGTAGTTCCTTATAACTGAAAGATCAACAAGATGCTCAAACCAACGTGTTTCGAGGGTTCACATAGTCCCCCCTTCATCAGGGCTTGTATGTTTTGTCACTTGAGGAATACCTGGGCAAGGAAAGGTTTGAAAGTGTTTGTAGACTTCACATCCAATATTAGCAGCACCTGGTAATGCAACATGAAGCTTCACACACATTTCCTGCTGGTGCTAATATTGGATGTGAAATCTACAAATTCTTTCCACCCTTTGTTAGTCCAGGCATTCCTGATGTGATATGACATACAAACCCTGATGAAGGGGGGGGGGGTTTGAACCCCAGTAATGCATTAGTATACAGTGGAACCTTGGTTAACGAGTAACGCAGTTTTAAAGACAAACTTCTTTCTTTCTTTCTGACTCGGTTTGTGAGTGTCTCGCAAAACGAGCAGAATTCAAGCTAATGCGGTGTGCAGTACCGCATTTGGCCAGAGCTGCGGGGGCACCGGTGACACTCAGAATCGTTCGGAGCCATTCGGAAATACTCAGTTTCCGAGGGCTTCTGAGTTCAGCCGAGCTGTCCCCGAGTATTTCTGAGGCTCTCTGGCGCCCCCCACCTTTGGCCACATGCGGTATTGCATGCAATAGAAGTCAATGCAGAACAAATTTATCTTCGATTCCATTGACTTCTATGGGGAAACTCGCTTTGATATGAGAGTGCTTTGGATTACAAGCATTCCTCTGGAATGGATTATGCTCGTAATTTAAGGTTCCACTGTACTTGTTTTTCAGCAATAAAAAAAAAAAAAAAAAAACGACTCTGGACTCTATCCTCATTGGTGGGGTGCCCTGCTAGCTACTAGATTTTTTTTTTTTTTTTTTTTTTTCCCTCGGTATTTCCCCTTCATTTGGGGGTTCCTTGTTGCATGGGTGCAGCCTCACCAAAGCGATTCAGTTTAAAGTAGAAGCCCAGTCAAATACTATCTAAGCTTTAGGCTGGGTTCACATATGAACCGCATACGGCTCCCAGCAGGGTTCCGGTGCGTCCTGGATCACGGTTTCAGGTTTTTTTTTTTTTCAGCCTGAATTTTGACCTGAAACGGACCAAAAGATGTACAGCGTTTTTCTGCAAAACACACCGGACCTGCTGCGGAGATATGTGAACCACCACCATAGAGAGCCGGTCAAAATCTCCTGCTATTGTGAATTGGATGCCGTGATCCCTCATCCAATTCGCAATGGTGTGAACCCGGCCTAGAGCAGTAGTACACTTCATCATTCATCACATACTAGCACATTATGAAGGAGTTACCTGAAAACGAAGCCCTCCAGTGGCGCGCTGTCACCACTGTAGGTGCTTCCATCTTCACCCGGTCTTCCTTCTGGGTTCATCCGCTGCGGCCCCTTGACTGGCCCTTGCCGCCATGACATCACTCTCACGCATGCGCCATTGGATTTTCGGCCGTGGCTCGCAGCTCCTGAAGGAAAGGCATGGGTATGCCGTTCCTTCAGAGCGCATGCGCTGGTGACCTCACCGGCTGCTGCTGGTTAGAATATCTCCTAAACTGTGTACGTTTAGGAGACATTCATTTTACCTACAGGTAAGCTTTATCATAAGCTTACCTGTAGGTAAAAATAATGAATGAGCATTTACTACAACTTTAAGCCTTAAACTAGCTACCCTGTAGAGCAGGGGTCTCAAACTGGCGGCCCTCCAGCTGTTGCGAAACTACAAGTCCCATCATGGCTCTGCCTGTGGGAGTCATGCTTGTAACTGGCAGCCTTGCAATGCCTCATGGGACTTGTAGTTTCGCAACAGCTGGAGGGCTGCCATTCTGAGACCCCTGCTGTAGAGGAAAGATGTGTATACTTACCTTTTCCCTGGGCATTCCGGTCTACTTGCATGATCTCCCCAGCAGCTGGGTTCGGTAAAATCGCAGACAACAGCTGCAATGTCTATGCAGTGACAACACCCATTGGCTTACTATGGGGCATCCGTTGTCGGTTGTCCCTCCTCTCCCCTGTAGCCATCGCTGGAAGCCGATCATCTGACCAGAACCTAAGTGGCCTTTAGAATGGGTAAGTACTGTATACACCTTTCCTTTTTTACAGGGTAGGTAGTATAAGGCTTAGAATGGGGGTGGGAGGAGGTTTAAGCTTAGTTGGCATTTGAATGGAGAACTACGTTTTATTAAGATGGTCATACAAATTGGACATTAAAAAATTGAAGATCTTCCTGCCTATTATGTATGCACCCCAAAGAAAAGTTAAAGAAGAACTGCAGTCTGCTCACATAATTTGTAATAAAAACATCTTTGCCATTCGGAAGCTTCCCTCCAACCACTTTGCATATTATTTTATATATACTGTGATTCTGTACTTGCCAAATATGCTGCAAAAATCTCCCCCCCCACTAAGTCTGGCTGCAGCCATTTTAACTGTGGGCAGCTGAAGCTGCTGCCTGTTCATTTCCTGGATTTACACAGACACACACCTCCAACTCTGCAGCTCTCAGTGGCCCTCTTATGACTCGCCTCCCCCTCCGTTCCTAGCAAACTCTCACAAGAGTGAGAGCTGTGCATGATGTCATAAGCCTAGGTTAATGATCAGACAAGAAACAGGAAGTGGGCTGTATAAGGTATTTACTGGCAGGAAGAAAACATTTTTTTACTATCCAAAGTTAAAACAACAACAAGGGCAGAAGATTTAATATATGGAAAGTTGAAAAAAATGAAGTTCTGCTTTATTTATCCACATGGATGGATTATCCACATGGATGGGGCAATAAACTGAAAGAGTAGTCAGGCACGACCGAAATTTCCCCCAAATCTCCCCCCCCCCGCAGTGGCAGTTGTAACTCCTCCTCCTCCCCCCGCAGTGGCAGTTGTAACTCCTCCCCCTCCCCCCGCAGTGGCAGTTGTAACTCCTCCCCCTCCCCCCGCAGTGGCAGTTGTAACTCCTCCCCCTCCCCCCGCAGTGGCAGTTGTAACTCCTCCTCCTCCCCCCGCAGTGGCAGTTGTAACTCCTCCTCCCCCCCCCCCCCGCAGTGGAAGTTGTAACTCCGATTTTCAGAGTCCACTAAAATAAAAATAAAACTGAATGTAGTTACAATAACTTGAGGAATAAATATTCATTGATGGACGGGGCCTTTATTTTTTTCTGTGTTTGTTTTATAGGAAGCAGCTGGAGGAGAAGGAATTCCTGTCATCCTGGAGATGCTCTCTAATGTAAACCTGAGTAATGACCTGAAACTTCTGTCTGCTGGAGGCAGAGTCATTGTAAGTACAATCGTCTTTCCAGCATCTACACTTTATAAATGTTGTTTTAAGGTAAGTTTGGACCAATATATAAGTATACGTACGCCATACTTGTGTGACTGCTTTGGAAGCGGTGGATCCTTGCAGTAGTTATTGTTATACAGTCATGGCTGCTGCAGCTGTCATACTGCATAGTAACCACAAGGAGTTGCTTGCTTGGCACTGGCACCATTCACAGAACACCTTGAATTTTTTTTCTTTTTCAATGAATGCAAAGCATTCTTTAATTGGACGAGGTGGTGATTGTGACATCACCAACCCACCTCTCCACCTTGTCCAACCTGAGAACGCCTGCATTTTTTTTTTTCAATGAATGCGAGGCGTCCTCAGGTTGGACAAGGTGGAGAGGTGGGTTGGTGATGTCACAATCACCACCTCGTCCAATTAAAGAATGCTTTGCATTCATTGAAAAATAAAAAAAATGCAAGGTGTTCTGTAAATGGCACCTGGATGACAGTGGTGATCGCTGTAGCAGTGGCAGCTACTACAGTGATTTTTCCACCGATGATCCTACCGGTATGGCATATACATACTTATATTGGTCCAAGCTGGCCCAATGTAGTATGCACTACAAATCCATACCTGGAGTTCAGCTTTAAATCAATTTATTTTTTCAGTATTTTTGACATTGCTGAAAATTATTTTTTGTGAATCTCTAACAGGGGTGCCCAACCGCTGGCCAGTGGAGCCCTCTGGTGTGGCCTGCGACCTCCTGGTCTGGGATGGCGGGTCGGCAAGCCCAGATCGCGGGTTCCCGACAAGCCATCCCAGAACATCAGTGTTGAGAATGGAGCCAGCGGCTGATGCTTCCTGTATAATGCCGGCTCCTATCACAGGCGGAGTGATACCAAATGCACTCTGCCTGGGACAGCAAGAGCTGGCGAAACCTGCAGGGTGATTCCTGAAGTGAAGATTATTTTTAAAGGCCAGTGTTTTTTTTTTTTTTTCTTTTTATTATTAAAATCGCATAGCATTGGACATATCTGTTCTAGTTCTGCACTGGTTACTCTGGGCTGCTTTAAAACTGATCTGTAGGTTCTGTGCCCCTGCGGGTTACCTGCACTGAGCCATAGACTTCTGTTACTACCTGTGGGTTTGGTGCGCTTTCAGAAAGTACATCACACCTGCAAGATATAATGGAATTTTATGGCAAAGTGCAGCTAACCCGCAGGAAAGTCACGGTGCGGGTAAACCGCAGCACATCAGTGTGAAAGCAGCCTTGGGCCTCTTTCACATGATCCATCCGATAGGGTCCGCCTGTTGGTTTTTCAGGCGGACCCAACTGGACCCTCTATTCACCTCCTATGGTGGACTTGTGTCCGTTTTTTTTTTTTTACACCCACCTACCTCCAATCCGATCCGCTAAAAAACAGAAGGGGATCCGTCTGGGCGGAACGGAGGGCTTATAGTGTAGAGCGGGCTGTGTCCGTGTCCGCTCTGCATATGCAGAGTGGACACGGACCTGTCATGCGCCCGTTTTTTGGGCTCACTGTGGCCCTTGACCGGTTATCAAGTCACCTAAGTGGCCCTCGCTCTTCAAAAGGTTGGGCACCCCTGTCTTGCAATGTTTTTTACCTGGAGATCCTGCCAGTAACAGCACTTCCTGTTGAAGGCTGAATCTCTATCATCTCTATCTATATCGGTTTTTATACTTTTGATTCTGAATGACAGAATCAAAAGTATAAAAAAATATATAATCCTGTATATACAGGTTTTTATTTCAGAAATTATTTTATTTTAATGTAATCCATAGACAAAGTATCCACTTCAAAGAGGATTTAAAAAAAAAATTGTATGGTCAGTTTGCAATGTGTATGGGGAGCCTTAAGGCGGTTCTGCACACATTTCATTTAGTAAATCTCTTTGCCTTCCAAATCAGGCAAAGAGTACTAAATGAAATGTGTGGTTTTTTTTTTTTTGTTTTTGTTTCACTTACCTTGTAATAGTAGGCGGGGTCTGTGCGGGGATCCTCGTCACGACGCACTGTCTCCTGGGATCTGGTGTCATTGATCCCAGGAGTCTGTGCGGGCATCTTCCGAAATCTCGCGAGATTTTGGCACATCTTCCGAAATCTAGCGAGATTTCGGACACATCTCGCGAGATTTCAGAGAACGTGAGCTGCACTTTGCCGTTACTGCGCGAGCTCGGCGCAGTAATGGCGGTGCATGCTGGGCCATCTAAAGTGCCTGTGGGGTTTCACATGCCCACAGGCAAGATGGCCCCCAGCACAAAAGCAGCAAATAAAGAAGTTTATCGGAGGAAAACCGGCTGCGATCGCGATGGAAGATGGAACAGGTGAGTCCCCCAATTTAGTTATTAATACTTAGCATATTCCCCCCAAAAAAAAAACCCCAGTGCAGAACCGCTTTAAGGCACACTGAGACTTCAGGGCTTCTCTGATAAGTGTGATCTTTAACTCCAGAATTTCTGATTACCCAACTACAGGACATTCCTGCCTCCGGGTGAGCCTGTTCTGAATGTATACATCACTATATATGACCCTGAACGCAGACAGTGTGCATTCGGAGCTGTGGACCTGTCTCTGCACACCTGTCAAGCTCAGATGTCCAGCTGAGGACGTACGGCCTGCTGTGTGTCCTTTGACTAACATGCAAAAACAAATGGCTCTTGCACACTGTATGGGCCTTTGCACCTATGTGAATGAATCCTTAGGGATTCTACTTTTCAGAAGTGCCTTAATGTGACTTCTATTTTTATCCTGAAATGTTGCAGTATTCAGTGCTTTCTAATTTTTCCTGATTGGAAATATTTGGTGTTTGAGCTCACCCACATCCTCCTGTCCCTATACAAATCTATTGGTCCATCACTATAATCCTTTGCCTCATGGACCAATAGGATTGTGTAGAGCCACTTTAAAAGAAAAGTTTGGTATTACAAAAAAAACAAACACTCCTACTCACTTATGTGGCTGCAGCATCAATCCAATGCTACATCTGTTCCCTGCCAGCTCTATGCCCGCTCTCTGCTCTGCCCCTCCAGCGCTCACTGGGACTCCGGTCTGTGGAGGGGGCGGGAGCAGCTGGCTCAGGCTGTCAGCAGTGCTGAGAGGCTGAGCCAGTTGCCGGTTCAGGCATCTGGTTGGGTTCCTTACAGAGCCTGGAGCAGCTCTGTGACATCAGCCAACAGCGGACTTTAGCCTGCTGTCGGCTGAATCTGTGACCCACAGGAAAAATATGCCCAAAAGAGCTTTGGCCATACTTCTCCTTTTTAAGGCAACAAGTCTAAGGGTCATCATCATACATGTTACAATGTGCCCATACAATCTTTGTACAGTCAACTTTAGATTTACCATAATATGTAATCTAACCAACACATTTCTCTCCTATTAAGTAGGCATGTGCAGTACAGATTTGTTGGTAGGTCCTAATTGAGATTGTGCAATCAGATTGTAACCATTGTGGTGAGCTAAGGCAAGCCATAAATGATGCGATTTTTATTTATTTATTTTTCTTTTTTTTTTCTTTCCTGCAACCACAGGAAAATTGCTCAATTCTCCCATGAAATAAGTCCGTGTTGATGGGGGAATCCCTCCTGTGGCGCTATTGTGTTCTGCCGGCGGGGAGCCTTCCCTGCAGACAGAACGCAATCATCACATTTAAAAAAAAAAAAAAAAAAAAAAAAAAAAAAAAATCTGACAGGCTGGTTTTACTGAAGTCGATCAATGGATTGACTTTAGTACAACCAGCCTGCCCATAGATGGATCGAATCTCGCCCAGTCCCTGCTGAACCATCTGAGATTCGATCCATCTATGGCTGGCTTTAGTTTCAAGAACAATACAAGGAGTGTCGATTTACTATTAAGCCCCATACACACGGTCGGACAATCCGCGGACCAGGTCCGTCGGACCATGTCCATCATACTTTGTCCGATGTTGGTTTCGCGTACACACGGTCGGACAAAGTTGTCAGAAAATCCGATCATTCTGAACGTGGTGACGTTTGTTGCCTACGACGGGACTACGTAGAGGCTAGTAGCCAATAGCTTTGGTCTTGTAATGTGATCTGAGCATGCGTAGCACTTTGTCCGGTCGGACAACCGTACACACGATCGGATTTGGTGTGATCGGACCGTGTTGACGGCCAAGATTTCCAGCAGGAGATAAGACTTTGTCCGTCGGTCAAACCGACGAACACTGTCCGATGGTGCATACACACGGTCTGATTTTTCAACAACCTTGTCCGATCGGACAGAATCCATGAAAAAGTCCGACCGTGTGTATGGGGCTTAAGAGTAATAGGATGGAATAATAAAACAATATACAGTATAATATACATAAATGAGACTTCTGCTGTACCATGTTCTTTCACACCAGATTATCGGCTGCAGAGGACCTATTGAAATAAACCCCAGAGACACCATGGCCAAGGAGTCCAGCATCATCGGAGTGTCACTCTTCAGCTCCACTAAGGTAACTGATTATGAATGAACACGATGGTCATAATTCTAACTATATCCAAAGGGAATGTAGAGCACACCGCAAACTCCATTCATTCCTATGGATCCAACACAGCAGCATCCATAGGGATGAAAGGAGACTGTAAGGTGGAACCTAGCTGGAAGAGTTTTTAAGAAGACATTGGCAAATTTAAAGAGGGATTGTACCTGCAATTTTTTTTTTTTTTTTTTTTAAAAGCCAGCAGCTACAAATACTGCAGCTTCTAACTTTTAATAAATGGACACTTACCTGTCTCCCAGTTCCAGCGATGAGGGAATCAGGAAGTGTCGCCTTTGTGGCTTCACTTCCTGGTTCCCTACTGCGCATGCGCGAGTCGCACGGCGCAATGAGAATCTTCTGCGCTGTTTGCCGGGACACATGTGTGTGTGTGTGTGTGTGTGTGTGTGTGTGTGTGTGTCCCGGCAGATGGCGCGCCGGGACAGGAAGTGACGTAAACTTCCGTGGGAGTTTATGCCCGGAAGTGGGTGCAGATTCCTGTCTTAGACAGGTATCTGCACCCCCCTCCCCCCTGAAAGGTGCCAAATGTGACACCGGAGGGGGGGAGGGTTCCGAAAAGCGGAAGTTCCACTTTAGGGTGGAATCCCGCTTTAAGCGTGCCGTATAACAAAAATTTCAGTTGCATGGGAACACCTAATTATGAGACTTGGAAGGGGTACTGGGGGATGGCATTAGGGCCTAAAATGGATAACTGTTTTAAATGAACGAAAACGCTATTTAATTAATCTTTAATTTTCAAAGCAAGGTTTGAAGACAACCAAGGTGCGGGTCCCGCAGTAGCACCACTTGCACAAATGTGAACCAACTCTGCCTGTAGATAGAGGAGTAAGTTCTTCCAGTGAGGATGGGAGTGAATTTTTCGTAGGCAAAGGTGGCCAGGTTAGGACAGGACAGGGGACGGGAGAAACTTTGTCATAGAGGTGGTCAGTAGCACAATAGGGAAGTGAGGGGTAATATGGTGAAAGTTTCTACAAGTAATCATTTGCTGCTTGGAGGGATAGGTGTTTGAAGACAGGGATAATGTGAAACTGATGAGGCTGTGCTCAAAGAGGGTGCTGATGAGGTTGCCAGGAGTGCAGAGATAGGAGAATACAAGGCCGAGGGTATTGCCATCGGAGTGAGTGGAAGTGTGTGTCCATTGTGTTAGGTCAAAAGATGAGGTTAAAGTGGGGTGCCCCCTAAAAAAAAAAAAAAAAAAAAAAAAAAATTAAAAGTCAGCAGCTACAAATACTGCAGCTGCTGAGTTTTAATAATCGGGGGACCCCCTAGCAACAGGCAATTAGAGGTGAGTCAATTTTTTTTATATATATATATATATATATATATATATAATTTTTTTTTTTTTTTCCAATTATTTTTGAATGAATTGTAAGTTCTTCTTCTTCTTCTTCTTCTTCTTCTTCTTCTTCTTCTTCTTCTTCTTCTTCTTCTTCTTCTTCTTCTTCTTCTTCTTCTTCTTCTTCTTCTTCTTCTCTTCTTCTTCTTCTTCTTCTTCTTCTTCTTCTTCTTCTTCTTTCTTCTTCTTCTTCTTCTTCTTCTTCTTCTTCTTCTTCTTCTTCTTCTTCTTCTTCTTCTTCTTCTTCTTCTTCTTCTTCTTCTTCTTCTTCTTCTTCTTCTTCTTTCTTCTTCTTCTTCTTCTTCTTCTTCTTCTTCTTCTTCTTCTTCTTCTTCTTCTTCTTCTTCTTCTTCTTCTTCTTCTTCTTCTTCTTCTTCTTCTTCTTCTTCTTCTTCTTCTTCTTCTTCTTCTTCTTCTTCTTCTTCTTCTTCTTCTTCTTTCTTCTTCTTCTTCTTCTTCTTCTTCTTCTTCTTCTTCTTCTTCTTCTTCTTCTTCTTCCCACTATGAATGCAATTTTAAAGTGCGACATGTTTGGTATCCATTTACTCGCCATAACATCGTCTTTTATATATTTTTTTTTTTTTTTATACCAAACAATCAAGTTTTTTTTATATTGTGTTTTTGTGCATTACAATTAATTAACCACTTCCCTTCCGGCCGATAGCAAAATGACGGCCGGGCAGTGGTTCAGTTATCTTGACTGGGCGTCATATTAGGTCCTTCAGGATAACAGCCGCCGCGCGCCCATGGGGGGTGAACATAGCGGTGATCGGTGTGTCAGTCTGACACACCGCTTCAGCGATCTTGGTACATAGCCTCCGGCGGAGGCTCTTTACCACGTGATCAGCCGTGTCCAATCATGGCTGATCACTATGTAATCAGGAAAAGCCTTTGATCGGCTTTTCCTCACTCGCGTCTGATAGACTCGAGTAGAGGAGAGCCGATCGGCGGCTCTCCTGACAGGGGGGTCTGCGCTGATTCTTTATCAGCGCAGGCTCTCCTGACAGGGGGGTCTGCACTGATTCTTTATCGGCGCAGCCCCCCCTCGGATGCCCACACTAGACCACCAGGGAAGGGGGCAACATGTGGATGGCCAGGTATGTACCCCATGGCTATACACATGTGCAAATGAATGCCCAATCAGTGCCCACAAATGGGCACTGACTGGCACCATCATGTAATCAGTGATGCTAAAGCAATGCCACCTATCAGTGCCTATCCGTGCCGCCATATCAGTGCCCATCAGTGCAGCCATATCGGTGCCCATCATTGACGAATAAAACGTACTTATTTACAAAAAAAAATTAACAGAAACAAAAACTTCGTTTTTTTTCAAAATTTTCGTTATTTTTTTTATTTGTTGCGCAAAAAATAAAAATCACAGAGGTGATCAAATACCACCCAAAGAAAGCTCTATTTGTGGGAACAAAATCATAAGGAAAATTTTGGGTACAGTGTTGTATGACCAGGCAATTGTCATTCAAAGTGCGACAGCGCTGAAAGCAGAAAATTTGCCTGGGCAGGAAGGTGTCTAAGTTCCCAGTATTGAAGTGGTTAAAGTGTATTTTTTCACAAAAATATGCTGCGCAAATATAATGATATAAAAAATGCAACACCCACTGTATGTATGTATGTATGTGTATGTATGTGTGTTTGAGAGTTCCTAGTTTTTGAGCAAAAAATTGTTTTTTACATGTAGGAGATGAATGTCAGAATTGGACTGGAAGTGGTTATATATACTGTAAGCTGAGGGGTAAAGTAAGGACAATCCGAGGACAGAGAACATTAATGAGTAAAGGGTGCATATTAGAGGAAGAGTGTGGCAATCGGACTTTATAAGAAATGATTTACAAAATGTTGGTTTGCCTGCAGTCTTTCCAGAGTGGAGCAAATGTCGTCTTGTATCTTCATACTGTATTAGGCCCCATGCACACGAGACGCAGATGCAAACTCTGCTGAACGCATTTTTTAAAAAGCAGAAACCTGCGTTTTGCTGCGTTTTCATGCCGCGTTTGTGTCTATAAGCGTTTAAAGATAACATCATATAGACCCTCCCCAAGCTCAGAAAGCATGTATTATTAACTATTTCTGCCATTTTGATCAGAGTGAGCAGCAGCAGCACAGAGAGCAGTTGTACACTTGCATTTGCCTCTCTTTCTTTCTGTGTTTTTTTTTTTTTTTTTTTTTTTTTTTTTTTTGGAAATGGATCCCATATTGAATATATGTCAGGAAATGCTCCTGATGTTGCTCTTGATGAGGCAGCAATGTCGTTGCAGATTGCGTGAGAGGTCCAGAGTCAGAGCTCATCGATATTGGACCCATCCGTTGATGGTACAGCGAATGTCCGTTGGATATTTAACAAACATGGTGACTAGACATTGGTATGCAGGTTTTTCTTTGTGAAAAAAGACATTGCTATGCTTTGGTCAGACTAGGTGGAGTTACTGATGAGATTAGAAATTGGATGAAGCGTTGGGGCAAAGAAGTGGAGGCATTCCTCATTGTCTAAGCTACCTAAAAAACTAGAGTTTTTTTATGGCATTGCATCAGTGAGTATATATGCTTTATGAACTATCTAAAGTAATTACGACATTTTAAACCAATTTTTTTTGTATTTTTTTTTTTTATGGTTTACCATCATATTTCTGAGTTTTCTGGTCCAAAAAATTGGGTTCCTCTTTAAAAATGCTTATAAACACGGGTGCTGCGTTTAGCGTCTGAAACGTGGAAAAGCAAAGTGTCTAAACCCATTTTTTTTGCTTCTGGAAAAACGAGGTTAAACGCAACTGCATAAAAACGGGAAAAAACGAGACTGTGTACATGGACACATAGGATAACATTGCATGCGTTCAGGGGCAGTTGAAAAAAGTGTCCAACTGCCTCTGAACGCGCGTTTAACAGCATCTCGTGTGCATGGGGCCTTAGTAATCCTGCTTTAGGTAAAGTGGTTGTAAACCCTTACAGACCACTTTTTGCTACAGGTAGGCCTATAAGGCTTACCTGTATCTACCCTGGATATCACCTAAACCTGCACAGTTTAGGAGATATCCCCTGTATCTGCGTGTGCCGACGTCATTGGCACATATCCCCACTCAAATTCAATGACGTCCTTTGGGCTGACTGTGTTAAAAAAAAAAAAAAAAAAAAAAAAAAAAAACAGCTTTACCACTTGTTCAAAAAACATGATATCTGCGACTAGACTAAAAATGCAACTATGTCAACACTGGAGGTCTTCTGTGTACTTTACAAAATGTAGAATCATCTTTATCAATAACTTTAAGGTGTAACTAAAGCCCAAAATATTCCTTTTATAGTTTTGACTAGAGAAGGAAACCATACAATAAAAAAAACTCAGATTTTTTTTGTTGTTGTCTGTGTCCCATTGGGGACATTTGCTGTCACTTCCTGCCCTGCAAACATAACAGGAATTAAAGTGGAACTAAAGTGTGTGTGTGTGTGTGTGTGTGTGTGTGTGTGTGTGTGTGTGTGTGTGTGTGTGTGTGTGTGTGTGTGTGTGTGTGTGTGTGTTTTGTGTGTGTGTGTTTTTATCGTGACTGTGACATTATGGCGGACACATCGGACAATTTTGACACATTTTTGGGACCATTGGCTACCTTGCAGACCACTTTTACCTACAGGTAAGCCTAGATTAAGGCTTACCTGTAGGTGCAAGACATCTCTCCTAAACCTACAGGGTTTAGGAGATATTTGCAAAAGACAGGCACCGCTGTCTACGGCACACTGAGCATGCCGCTGCTAACGGCGATCATGCCGGTAGTGGCGGCTCCCGCACACATGCGTGGGAGTGACATCATCGGTGCTCCGGCCAATCACAGCGCTGGAGCCGCGATACCCGGAAGTCACTCCGGGATAGATGGCGGTATCGGAGGAGGAGAACGAGGGTCGCTTCGGGGGCTTCCATCTCAGGTAGTTATGCATACTAGCTCATTATGCCTTTGCATTGCAGGGTGTATTATTTATTTCTTTTTTTGGCCTTTAATTCCTCTTTAAGCTGTGTTTGCGCTCCTTTACTAAATCAATCATGCCATTCATTCATAAAAAAAAAAAAAAGTTTTTTTTGTAAATGTATGGCCTACTAGAGCTGTTGAAAGTGTCTTTACAAGATTGTTCTATGTTTTTGGCCCAATTCTGTGCTGCTGCCTATGTCTATATTGTGGAAACTAAAGAAAACTTGACAAATTTTTTTTTTTTTTTATTTTTTTTTTTTTTCCATGTTCTTATCCACGTTTTAACTTGTTGTAATGGTGTATATAACCAAAAGTATTACAGTGGCCATTTCAAGGGGTCACTTCTAGCTGGAGTAATTGTCATGGTTGACATACTCCATAACACCAAGTTCTTGATGTTAAATTGCAGCCGATGTTTGCATTTATTTTTTTGTAAATAGCTTTTATTGAAGGTTTTTTTTTAAACATAAAAAAAAGATGCATACAAACATTGAACATAATAAACATTCAGCACTACAATTCCCAGCCCGGATGTTTGCATTTAATCTGCACTGCACGTCATGCCTTTTTGATTTAATAAAAAAATAAAGTACTTATGTATTTGCAATGTATAACGCCACATTTGTGTGTCCACTGCTGGTGGAATAGCGTCAACTTTCTGTGGGTGGAATTAGACCCCTCTCTGAGGGTATTGTTGCACCCCTTTCTGTAGGTGGAATAGTCCCCCTTTTCTTGGGCGTTCTGTGGGTGGAATTAGGTCCCTTTCTGAGGGTTTGAATAGGTACCGATACCGCACTGGTTACCGCCACCAAAAGGGTGGCGTTAAATACCGCCCTTTTTTTTTTTTTTTTTTAGTTCCTGTTTTGTTTGTGAATTGGATTTAACAGATTACCGCAAAAAAATTTTTCAAAATTTACCGACAATTTATTTTTAGTTTTGTTTTGTTTACTGCAATATCTTCTTTTTTTTTTTTTTTAAACGAATTGGACTTTATTTACCACATGCGATAATTTATGCAAAGGAATGTAAACATCCCTTGTATTAGACATAAAGATGACAGGTCCTCTTTATTGAGTGATATGGGGTCAAAAAGACCCTAAATCTCTCATTTACCTTTTTTAAAAGAAAAAACATTATTTTTTAACTTTTCCTTTAAAAAAAAAAAAATACTAATTATTTACTATGGTCCGGGGACTGGAAGTGACGTCAGGGCCATCTTGCTTTCACCTGTCTCCGTACTCAGCTAACGGCCACATCGTTCCTAGGCTTCACGGATCCGTTAGGTAAGCCCTGGAATGACCGGGAACCTTCTAAAAGTTAGCCCATGGCGAATCCACCCACAGGACAACTTTTATGTGAAAGAATCGACCAAAGTAAAAAAAAAAAAAGAAAAAAATGCCGGGATTATGGCAGCTAGCTGCTGCCATAACGCCGATATTTAACGTCAAAGTAATGACGTATCTCTTTACTATGGGCCAGCCGTCAAATGGGTAAAAGATGTCATTATTGGATGTCGCATCACTGGAGAGAAGGTGAGTATTTGTTCTCCTTTTAACCACTTTAAGACCAGCCTTGTTTTGGATTTTAGGTGTTTACATGTTTAAAACAGTTTTTTTTGCTAGAAAAAAACTTAGAACCCCCAAACATTATATATTGTTTTTTTTTTTTTCAAACACCCTAGAGAATAAAATGGCGGTCGTTGCAATACTTTTTTTCACACCGTATTTGCGCCGCTGTCTTGCAAGCGCACTTTTTTTTGGAAAAAATTCACTTTTTTGAATAAAAAAATAAGACGACAGTAAAGTTAGTCCAATTTTTTTATATATTGTGAAAGATAATGTTACGCCGAGTAAATTGATACCTAACATGTCACGCTTCAAAATTGCGCCCGCTCGTGGAATGGCATCAAACTTTTACCCTCAAAAATCTCCATAGGCGACGTTTAAAAAAATTCTACAGGTTGCATATTTTGCGTTACAGAGGAGGTCTACGGCTATCATTATTGCTCTCGCTCTACCGATCGCGGCGATACCTCACATGTGTGGTTTGACCACCGTTTTCATATGCGGGCGCTACTCACGTATGCGTTCGCTTCTGCGCACGAGCTCGTCGGGACGGGGCGCTTTAAAAAACATTTTTTTGTTTTTCTTATTTTTCTTGATTTTATTTATTTTTTTACACTGTTTTTTTTAAAAAAATTTATTGGCTCACTTTTATTCCTATTACAAGGAATGTAAACATTCCTTGTAATAGAAAAAAGCATGACATGTCCTCTTAAATATGAGATCTGGGGTCAAAAAGTCCTCAGATCTCATATTTGGACTTCAATGAAAAAAAAAAATGACATTTGAAAATTCCTCTTTAAGAGGTATGGGCGGAAGTGAAGTTTTTGACGTCGCTTCCGCCCTCCTATGGTATAGAGATGAGTGGCAGCCATCTTAGCGTCACTCATCTCTAGACACAGGAGGAGAACGGACCCGATCGCCTCCGCCGCTGCCGACGGTTCCGGTAAGCGGCGGGAGGGGGGGGGACCTCTCCCGCCGCCGATAACGGTGATCTCGCAGCGAATCCGCCGCGATGACCACCATTATCGGACAGCCGACCGGCGCCTGAAGAGATGGATACCTCGGTTGTGGCAGCAGTTGCTGCCGTTACCGAGATATCCCTCTTCAAAAAAGGGACGTACATCGTTGTGCGCCGGTCGGAAAGTGGTTAAGTAGAAGTCCCTCCAGTTAGATTGTGTATTAATAATTTTTATTTTTTTTTTCTTAACCAAAAGTGACATTTTCTAGAAGGCTTCCAAACTGGTTCCACAAAACCTTTTATTTTTCTTTATTTTTTGGGGGGGATTTAGGAAGACTGGAAGGAGGCTGGTGCAGCACTCTTTGGAGGAATGGAGGCTGGTTGGGTGAAGCCCCTCATCGGGACTGAATACCCCCTGGAGAAAGCCCCCCAAGCTCATGAAGACATCATACAGAGCAGCGGAGCCACCGGAAAGATGGTCTTTGTTATCTAAGTGGAGTTTTCACCCTCAGACCAAAACACCAATCATTTTGTAAACTGATTTACCGGTATTAAAATAACAATGAGCACTTATGTATTAAAGTTAAACTTCTTGGAATACTTTTGAACATTTTGGGGATTATTAGTTCAATTGAAAAGGTAGAAATAAATGGAATTTTGCTTTAAACTGAAGTGGCTTATTATATGCGTTTTAAGTATGAGGAGTGTCGATACTGCGGGCGCACAGAGCTGTGCCCAGGAGGCAGACACCAGCCAACTATCGGGGTAATTTTCGAAAATCTGAACAACTAGTCATCACGGCCAAACGGGTTCCATCTTCTAAAGAAGAACTATACTGCATCTGAGCACCAGAAACCCTAGCTAATTCATTTTTAACCACTTGCCTACTGGGCACTCTTACCCCCTTCCCGCCTAGGCCAATATTCAGCTTTCAGTGCTGTTGAACTTTGACTGATAATTGCACGGTCATACAACACTGCATCCATATGAAATGTTTCATTTTGTTTCACACAGAGTTTTCTTTTGCTGGTATTTATTTTTTGCTAAATAAACAAATGCCAAAAATTTAGACAAAAAAATAAAATAATACTTTTTCAAATTTTTGAAAACGGGTAGATTTTCTCCTTTATTGAGGCTGCGCTGATGCGTGACACTGATGAGCACTGATTGGCAGCACTGGTGGGCACTCTTGGGACTGCACTGATAATCGGTGTACATGTCCCTTTTACACAAGGTGGTTATCGGCTCTCTTCTCCTCATGCGGTCAGCGTGAGGAAAGGAGTGCCAATAACACCTTCTGTTTACAACCATGATCAGCTGTGATTGGACACAGCTGATCACATGGTAAAGAGCTGGTAAATGGAATGGTTCTGAAACTAATCACGGCACAGCTGCCTCCCTTTTTTTTTTTTTTTTTTTATTTATTTTTATTTTTTTTTTTTTCTATTGCCGGCATTTTTTTGTTTACATTTCAGCTCTCAGTGGGGAAGCCCGCTGACAACTGACGAGTCATCGGTCGGCTTCCCGGGTCACTCCTAACTCCTTAACAGCTATTCTTCACACAGAATTCGAATCAGTCAATCCATTTTTTTTTTTTTTTTTTTTACCGATATGAATTCGAATCGCTCCTAAAATTAGGAATTTGTTAGTTAACAAATTCAATTTAATGAAAGAAACTAAAGGAATTCTGAAACGAATCAACTAAACAAAATTAGTAACATAATAAATCTATACGAAAGAAATTTTTCTGTTCTGCACATGTCTAATTCTACTGGCTATAGAGCTGTTTGATTACTTTTACAGGCGGGCAAAAGGTGGCACTCCCCCTGCCGCCTTTATCGGGATCTCCTGAACGACCAGGGAGCCCAGTAAAGATGCGACTGGCGGCATCGGCTTCTCCCACTGTGTGAAACCAGAAGTGGGGAAATCCTCATAATTTCCAGTTTCTAACATCAGTTTCTTTGGTTACAAGCCGTTACCAGTTTGTGAAGCAGAATATCTACCCAATCGGGGTTTGATCAGATGCTTTGGAGGCCAGAGGAGAGCCTTGGAGTCTCATAGACCCTAGAACTCTCCATAAAGACCCCCAAAAAAACAATAACCACCACCATTCCACCACCAAAAGAAAAACTTGTCACAGCCCATGCTATCACAAGGGATTAACAACATCCCTTGTGATAGCAATAAAAATGATCAAAAATATAAATAAAGGATACTGTGTAAAAATTAAAACATTAAATAAAATAAATAATGAACATTTTTTAAAGCAACCCCACCCCACTGTGCTTGTGTGGAAAAAGCGAATATATGAGCGTTCTTCAAAAAGTTTCCACAAATTTATAACTTTTTGAAGACCGTTTGTATATAATGTTTGGGGGTTGTCATGTATGAGAGAGATGACAAAAATTTGCCTGGTTTTGAAGTAGTTAAAAGTACACACTAGGCAGCTAACTAAAGCTAGCCATACTGTAGATGTACAAAAAACTTACAGATTCCTCCATCCATCCAGACAAATAAGGTGGATGGAGGAATCCCCCCTCCCCCTTCCCTGCTGGAACATTGTATTTCCACCTCACAAAATACCACAATGCCTACAGCAACTGCCCTTCCAGCCCTCCCAACTCACATTATTAACTTAACGCCTGGGGCAGCCATCCCACCTGCCCCCCCCCCCCCCCTTAAACCAAAATGCCTGGGGCAACCGCCCCTCCATCCCCCCACCTCACAGTATACCACAACGCCTGGGGCAGCAGCCCCTGCTGTCCCGCTCATCTCACATCATACCACAATGCCTGGGGCAGCAGCCCCTCCTGTCTCCCTTAAACCACAATGCCTGGGGCAGCCGCCCCTCCAGCCCCCCCCCCCGCCCACCTCACATTATTCCACAGCACCTGTGGACGCCACCCCTCCAGCCCCACCCACCTCACATAATACCACATTGCCTGGGGCAGCTGCCCCTCTAGTCCCCCCTCACCTTGCATGATACCACAACGCCTGGGGCAGCTGCCCCTCCTGTCCCTCTTAAACCACAATGCCTGGGGCAGCAGCCCCTCCAGCCCTCCCACCTCACATACCACAACGCCTGGAGCAGCAGCCCCTCCTGTCCCCCTCACCTCACATCATACCACAATGCCTGGGACAGCAGCCCCTCCCATCTTCCTTGAACCACAACGCCTGGGGCAGCCGCCCCTCCAGCCCCCCTCACTTCACATTATACCACAAAGCCTGGAGCAGCCACCCGTCCTGTCCACCTTAAACCACAACGCCTGGGGCAGCCGCCCCTCCAGCCCCCCCCCCCCCCTCCCACCTCACATTATAATAATAAAAACAACAATACCAATAGTAATAATAATAGTAATAAATACAATATTAATAATAACAACAATAGTAATAACTACAATAATAATAATAACAATAATAATAAAAACCACAACAATACCAATAGTTAGAGTAATAATATCAATAATAATAACAATAGCAACAACAACAACAATAATAATAAATAAATGAATGAATTATTTTGATCACGTATGGCCGGCTGTAGGCTATTCTGAAGATTAGCCATTTCTGATAGCTGCTGTATAGAAACCAGCTCCAGCAGCTAATTGGAGTTGTTGATCGAAGATAGAAGAAAATATCCCAAAATTTCCGAGGAATGGTGGTTAGGGGTGAGGTTATAGGGCCTGCCCATTACTCATTCCACCGTTACACCCAAAAATTCATCTTCACTGATATTTTCTAATGGTCTCGTTTCTTCATCCTGCCCAGGGTCATCCTGTTCCAATCTTCCTTCTTCCATTCTTGACACCTCCTGTTTCTTGAATTTTTTCTTTTGACTGTAAATGTAAAAAAAAAAAAGTGTAAGAAGGATATAAGCAATGTTTACAAACTAACAGAAATTAGCAGCAATAAAATTTGGGGACTGAACATAGAGGGCACACTGCTGGTAATAGAGAAAATGGACCTTTGGTTTATATTTTGATAAAATACTATAGAAAATAGAAAATCAACTTACTATTTGCGCACTGCTACTCCCAAGCAGTATATGCCCATGAATAAGAAGATTACGGCAGCGATGACTATAGCGAGAATGCCGACAGATTTTATCAGAAACGGGACAAAGTGCTTCCATACGATGAGAAACTTTTCTATGATATTCTCCCCTAATTCGATTGGTTCTTTGTCAACAGTTGCTGTTTGTTTGTCGGCCGCGGTCGCTGTCTGGATAGTGGTAGTGACTGGATGGTGAGTGGTCTGTCCTACCTCCACAGGCCCTGCTTGTCGTTCCTCCACAGGCCATGCTTTTCCTACCTCCACAGGGCCTGTTTGTCCTTCCTCCACAATCCATGCTTGTCCTACCTCCACAGGGCCTGCTTGTCCTACCCCCACAGGGCCTGCTTGTCGTTCCTCCACAGGGCCTGCTTGTCCTACCCCCACAGGGCCTGCTTGTCCTACCTCCACAGGGCCTGCTTGTCGTTCCTCCACAGGGCCTGCTTGTCCTTCCTCCACAATCCATGCTTGTCCTACCTCCACAGGGCCTGCTTGTCTTTCCTCCACAGGGCCTGCTTGTCTTTCCTCCACAGGGCCTGCTTGTCCTACCTCCACAGGGCCTGCTTGTCCTACCTCCACAGGGCCTGCTTGTCCTTCCTCCACAGGGCCTGCTTGTCCTACCACCACAGGGTCTGCTTGTCCTTCCTCCATCCATGCTTGTCCTACCTCCACAGGGCCTGCTTGTCCTACCACCACAGGGCCTGCTTGTCCTTCCTCCACAGGGCCTGTTTGTCCTTCCTCCACATCTGTCGTTTGTTGTTCATCCGCTGTTGGTGTTTCTTCTGGACGAATAACCATGGGCATAAGCCATTGAAATGCATTGAATTTCCTGACTGAACCATTGCCAGTGGTCTGTCCTTTGTCCACAGGCCTTTCTTGTCCTTTCTCCACAGACGCCATTTGTTCTTCATCTGCAGTCGGTATTGGTCCTGGAAGCTTAACCATAGCCTTACGCCTTGCACTGAATTTCTTGCCAGCGTTCATGAGTGGAGAATCTGCATAAAACAAATGAAAAGAGGTCATACAAATGTACAGTGAAGCAGCAGATCAAACATTTTCTTGCTTAGGCGTGCATTCAGTGTGGGAGGATCAAAAACTCAGTTTTTTCTTTGGCCTCATGCACACACTTTCCGTGGCACCTCTGAAGGCATCTGCATGTTAGTCATTGTGCCCATGCAGGCATTTTAACACATTTTTTTGCGCAATGTTCAGGGGTGGAAAGAAATACACCTCAGTCACGCATTCGGGTTATTGAGTTTAGATCGGGGTGGATAAATTAACCACTTGCCGACCGCTGCACGCCTATATAAGTCGGCACAATGGCAGTGGTGGGCAAATGGGCGTACCTGTACGTCCCCTTTAAGAGACCGTGCCCGCGGCACCGGCGGACTCGATGTCCACCGGTCTCCCGCCGATCGTGTCACGGAGCCTCAGAACGGGGAACAACCTATGTCAGTGATGGTGAACCTTGGCACCCCAGATGTTTTGGAACTACATTTCCCATGATACTCACGCACTCTGCAGTGTAGTTGAGCATCATGGGAAATGTAGTTCAAAAACATCTGGGGTGCCAAGGTTCACCATCACTGGCCTATGTAAACAAGGCATTTCCCCGTTCTGGCTTGTGTCATGACAGAGATTACCGCTCCCTGTCATCGGGAGAGGTGATCGCTGTCATGTGACTTGAAGCCCACCCCCCCCACAGTTAGAATCACACCCTAGGACACACTTAACCCCTTCATCGCCCCCTAGTGGTAAACCCCTTCACTGCCAGTGTCATTTACACAGTAATCAGTGCATTTTTATAGTACTAGTTTTAGCAGCGCTTTAACGTTGTTTTAGTGGTGCTTTTTCGGCTGCTAGTGGGTTGCTTTTAAACCCCCGCTAGTGGCCGAATAAAGGGTTAAAAGACGCCGGGGCGCTTCGGCTGCGCTACCCATTGATTTCAATGGGCAGGGGCGCTTTAGGAGCGGTGTATACACAAGATGCTGCTTCTTCAACGCCCTCTCAGTGTGAAAGCACTTGGGCTTTCACACTGGGATTGCAAATGAGGCATTTTTCAGGCGCTTTACAGGCGATATTTTTAGCGCTAAAGCGCCTGAAAAATGCCTCCATTGTGAAAGGGGTCTTAAAGTTATTTCCTCTACCGAACAAACGTTCTTTTATTATGGGTAGTAGTAAAATACCACATTATGGCCACTAGATGCAACTGAGAAGCATGACAGTTATACCTCTTTGTAATAACAGATACAATTAAAGCGGAAGTAAACCCATCGATTTAATAGTTAAAAAAAACAGTTATGTGCCGGGAATGTAACAGTCCCATTGGTTGTGCTCTCAAATAAACCGTCAAACCATCCAATGGCTGGTGTTATAACTCGTCACATGTGCAGCATCATGACAGTTGAAGATCAAACAGAGGCCAAGATGGTAGCTTCCTTGGCTGAAAACGATAGGAGGGTTTACTTCCACTTTAAGTTAACAATTCTAGAGAACGCTAGATGGAATTAGCAAATGAATGTAACCAGTGGTTACCTGCCCATAATGTTACTCTAGTCCTGAGCTAAGATTACAATATAAATATCCAATATACCTACTGGATCTAACACTTACCTGTAACGTAAACATTGGTTTTTTGAACCGCTCCGCTCCGTGCACCATTCACAAGGACATTGATCTCATATGTCCCACTGTCCTCCATGAGGAGAGGACTGATCACCAGAGAGCAGTCCTCTTGAGCGGTATGGGTGGGATGCAGGTGCACTCTTAGGTCGTGGGGCATCCCAGGATGCAGCTTGACGTCATTGCGCTGCATGATGGTCCTATAACTGTTGGATCCATCTGGTGTGAATCCCCATTCAAAGTCGATCTTTTCGTTGCCAGTCACTCCGTCGGTGGTGAGGTCACATGGAATGACCATCTTGGAGCCGGATCTAGCCTGCACATTTTCATACGGAAGGTTAGCATGAGGAAATGCTGCAGAAAAAAGGAAAAACGTGTTTAATAAGGAAATATTAAAAAAAAATATATATATATATATATATATATATATATATAATGTTCTAACTAATTTACTAGCAAAAAAAAACATAATAAAAACGTTTAAAACAGAAACAAATACATTTAAAAAATGTATAAAACCCACCAAATTATTCTCTAGAGTCTCTGCTTTAAAAAATATATATATAATGTTCTAACTAATTTACTAGCAAAAAAAAAAAGACATCAAAACAGAACTAACCCAACAATTTAGACATTTCCCCAAAAAAGAGCTGAGATTAGAAATGAATATATAAACTTACCTGCTGCCAGGTGAAGAAAGCCCAGAGAGATGAGCACTCCTATGAAAAATCTCATTTTCAATTTTATCACAAAGATATTAATTAAATGTGATAAAGAATATATTTAAATAAAGATAACTGAAATCGCTTTGTTCACAAAGAATCCAAATGTGATAAAGATAATAATCTAGAGATGTGTAATCGCAGAGCAAATCACACAAGTACTGTACTGCTCGAGTCAAAAGCTATACTGACACTGATCTCCCAGCTGGAGGCCTTTTTAAAAACAACCACCTCACTATGATGTCATAACTTCAGACCAAGCTAGCCGATCACAGATCAAGCTAACTGACGTCAGACCAAGCTAGCGGATCTCAGATCAAGCTAACTGGCCTCAGACCAAGCCAGCCGATCTCAGATCAAGCCAACTGACGTCAGACCAAACTAGCCGATCGCTTGACCATTTTTTTCTTCAAAAGGCGTCCATTTCAGCTTGAGTCCAAGGAGGATTAGAATCCCTGATCACTGATTGGTTGACAAGAATTCCACTGGCAGTGCTGCATTTTCAGTGCATTGAGAATGACTCAAATCACAACAACCCACCTATTGGACATGTGCGATTCGTTTTGTACGATTTGAAAATTCGTACGAATTTCCGTAAATTCGTACATTCGGGAGGATCCGAAATACGAATTGCTGCGCTTCCGAATTCTGTACGAAATACGAAATTTGGTTTAGGAATTTCGGATTCCAAATTTCTAACGAACATTCGTAATTGTTACGAAAAGTTAACGAACTTAAAAGTTAAAAAACCCCAGGAAGTCAGCATAGCACAGGGATGGTGGGAGCCCCTCATAATGATAAATTCATCATAACGAACATTCGTAATTGTTATGAAAAGTTAACAAACCTAAAAGTTAAAAAACCCCAGGAAGTCAGCATAGCACAGGGATGGTGGGAGCCCCTCATAATGATAAATTCATCATAACGAACGTTCGTAATTGTTACGAAAAGTTACCGAAAATTTGTATTTAGGACGAAATTTCGGACACGAATTACGAAATACGAAACGGAACGAAACTAATTTATTGACGGCGCACATGTCTACCATCTAAGAGTTTAACCTTAAAAAAAAAAAGTTAGAAGGTTCAATTCATAAAGATTTAGCAGAAGGATAAAGATCTTTTATTGATCTTTTATGTGACTGTAATTTATAAATCACATTACGCTCAAAGCTTCCACATCGGGACAAGGGTCCTTGTTTCCAGAAGACTGGCAGATATATCCCAGAAGGAGAAAAAAAAAACTTGTCTTAATTGTTTAAACCGAAAATGTAATATATTGCAGCTTACCGATCATTAAAGTGGAAGTAAACCTATTGATTTAACAGTTTCAAAAAACAGTTACATTTCCGGCATGCTGGGAACGTAACTGTCACATTGGTTGCGCTCTCAACCAAACTGTGAAACCATCCAAGGGCGGGTGTCATAACTGATCACATGTCCAGTACTATGGCAGTTGAAGAATAGACAGAGGCCAAGATGGCAGCTTCCTTGGCTGAAAATGATAAGAGGGTTTACTTCTACCTTAACCACTTGCCAACTGCTGTCAGCACATATACGTCAGCAGAATGGCACGGCTGGGCAAAGTAACGTACCTGTATGTTACTTTGAATTTCCCGCCGTGCACGTGCCGGCCGCTGGCTTCGTGACCGTGCCCGCGGGACCCACGGACTCGATCGCCGTAAGGATACCCTCGATCGTGTCACGGAGCTGAAGAACGGGGAGATGCCGATGTAAACAGCATCTCCCCGTTCTGCCTAATGACAGCACACTGATCGTCTGTCATCGGGAGCAGCGATCAGTGTGGTGTCACGCACAGCCACGCCCCCAGACAGTTAGAAACACGCCCCTAGGACACACTTAACCCCTCCTTGCCCCCTAGTGGTTAACCCCTTCACTGCCAGTGACATTTTTACAGTAATCAATGCAATTTTATAGCATCGATCGCTGTGTTAAAGTGGTTGTAAACCCTTACAAACCACTTTGACCTACAGGTAAGCCTAGATTAAGGCTTACCTGTAGGTCCAAGAAATATCTCCTAAGCCTACACGGTTTAGGATATATTTACAAAAAGACAGGCACCGCTGTTTACGGCGCATGCGTCGTAAACAGCGTAGCGCAGGCGCACTGAGCAACCCGCAGATCACAGCGATACACCGATCTTGGTGGCTCCCGTGCGCATGCACGGGAGTGACATCATCGCGACTCCGGCGAATCACAACGCCGGAGCAGCGAGATCCGGAAGTCACTCTGGGATTGATGGCGGTGGATGTGGACGAGGGTCGCTTCGGGGTCTTCGTTCTCAGGTAAGTTATTCATAATGAGCTAGTATGCTATACATACTAGCTCATTATGCCTTTGCCTTGCAGGTTCCATTTAAAAAAAAAAAATGTGTCAAAAATGTGTCAAAATTGTCCGATGTGTCCGCCAAAATGTCGCAGTCACGATAAAAATCGCAGATCACCGCCATTACTAGTAAAAAGTAAAATTATTGATAAAAATGGCATAAAACGATCCCCTATTTTGTAGAAGCTATAACTTTTGCGCAAACCAATCAATAAACACTTATTGCGATTTTTTTTTTTTACTAAAAACATGTCGAAGAATACATATCGGCCTAAACTGAGGAAAAAAATATGTTTTTTATATATTTTTGGGGGATATTTATTATAGCAAAAAGTAAAAAATAATGCGATTTTTTCAAAATTGTGGCTCTTTTTTTTGTTTAAAGCGCAAAAAATTAAAAACGCAGAGGTGATCAAATACCACCAAAAGAAAGCTCTATTTGTGGGGAAAAAAAAGGACATTTTGTTTGGGAGCCCCGTCGCACGACCGCACAATTGCCAGTTAAAGCGATGCAGTGCCGAATCGCAAAAAACGTTCTGGTCAGGAAGGGGGTAAATCCTTCTGTGGCTGAAGTAGTTAAATGTGGTGGCTGCATTAGTTTTCTCTATTTATTCACAGGGCTGAAGTGGTTAACAATGTAGTGACACTCCCAGCAGTTCGCATATGGCAGTGTGAACTGCCGTGGATTCGCAAGGTTCCCGTATTGCACAAGTGGGAACCGGCACTTAAGCATAACTAGATTTTTTTAAAACATTCTAATATGTCCAAGGATACCAAACACCTTTGCACATGTAACTGTTAGCTGTTATATAAACATGGCTTTATTTTGTTTCAGCTGTTTCCACCTGCACTGTAGTTGCAGACAAGGACTGAAAAAAAAAAAAAATAGATAGAAATAAATAGAAATCTGCTTCTCCTACCTGTTGATTCAATGGGTCTGATTTACTAAAGTAGTTGAGAATTTTTACTGAACGAAGTGTGTGAATATTCATTTCATTTATCCAATCATGTGAAAAGCAAATTCCTGATCACTCCCTTCAATACCCAATTGTGCAGCTCTGCCACCTGTCTTTACCACCTCCACCTCCTTTACTAACAATTGCCTAAACAGTCTATTCAGATTACCATTTATCTAATTAGGCAGTGTGATGGCCTTTAAATACTTTTGGCCGTATAGTGTAGGTGTAAAGGTCACGTCTTCACATACTTTGTGGCCGTATAGTGTAGGTGTGACGGTCAGGTCTTTGCATACTTTTTGGCCGTATAGTGTAGGTGTGATGGTCAGGTCTTTGCATACTTTTTGGCCGTATAGAGTAGGTGTGACGGTCAGGTCTTTACATACTTTTTGGCCGTATAGTGTAGGTGTGTTGGTCAGGTCTTTACATACGTTTTGGCCGTATAGTGTAGGTGTGATGGTGAGGTCTTTACATACTTTTTGGCCGTATAGTGTAGGTGTAAAGGTCACGTCTTCACATACTTTGTGGCCGTATAGTGTATCTGTGACGGTCAGGTCTTTGCATACTTTTTGGCCGTATAGTGTAGGTGTGATGGTCAGGTCTTTACATACTTTTTGGCCGTATAGTGTACGTGTGATGGTCAGGTCTTTACATACTTTTTGGCCGTATAGTGTAGGTGTAAAAGTCACGTCTTCACATACTTTGTGGCAGTATAGTGTAGGTGTGATGGTCAGGTCTTAGCATACTTTTTGGCCGTATAGTGTAGGTGTGATGGTCAGGTCTTCACATACTTTTTGGCCATATAGTGTAGGTGTGTTGGTCAGGTCTTCGCATACTTTTTGGCCGTATAGTGTAGGTGTGTTGGTCAGGTCTTCGCATACTTTTTTGTGTAGGTGTGTTGGTCAGGTCTTTACATACTTTTTGGCCGTATAGTGTAGGTGTGTTGGTCAGGTCTTCGCATACTTTTTGGCCGTATAGTGTAGGTGTGATGGTCAGGTCTTCGCATACTTTTTGGCCGTATAGTGTAGGTGTGAAGGTCAGGTCTTAGCATACTTTTTGGCCCTATAGTGTAGGTGTGATGGTCAGGTCTTCACATACTTTTTGGCCATATAGTGTAGGTGTGATGGTCAGGTCTTCACATACTTTGTGGCCGTATAGTGTAGGTGTGAAGGTCAGGTCTTAGCATACTTTTTGGCCCTATAGTGTAGGTGTGATGGTCAGGTCTTCACATACTTTTTGGCCATATAGTGTAGGTGTGTTGGTCAGGTCTTCGTATACTTTGTGGCCGTATAGTGTAGGTGTGTTGGTCAGGTCTTTACATACTTTTTGGCCGTATAGTGTAGGTGTGATGGTCAGGTCTTCGCATACTTTCTGGCCATATAGTGTAGGTGTGTTGGTCAGGTCTTTACATACCTTTTGGCTGTATAGAGTAGGTGTGTTGGTCAGGTCTTCGCATACTTTCTGGCCATATAGTGTAGGTGTGTTGGTCAGGTCTTTACATACTTTTTGTCCGTATAGTATAGGTGTGATGGTCAGGTCTTTGCATACTTTTTGGCCGTATAGTATAGGTGTGATGGTCACGTCTTCACATACTTTGTGGCCGTATAGTGTAGGTGTGATGGTCACGTCTTCACATACTTTGTGGCCGTATAGTGTAGGTGTGATGGTCACGTCTTCACATACTTTGTGGCCGTATAGTGTAGGTGTGAAGGTCAGGTCTTAGCATACTTTTTGTCCCTATAGTGTAGGTGTGATGGTCAGGTCTTCACATACTTTTTGGCCATATAGTGTAGGTGTGTTGGTCAGGTCTTTGCATACTTTTTGGCCGTATAGTGTAGGTGTGTTGGTCAGGTCTTTACATACTTTTTGGCCGTATAGTGTAGGTGTGTTGGTCAGGTCTTCGCATACTTTTTGGCCGTATAGTGTAGGTGTGATGGTCAGGTCTTCACATACTTTTTGGCCGTATAGTATAGGTGTGATGGTCAGGTCTTTACATACTTTTTGGCCATATAGTGTAGGTGTGATGGTCAGGTCTTCACATACTTTTTGCCCATCTAGTGTAGGTGTAAAGGTCACGTCTTCACATACTTTGTGGCCGTATAGTGTAGGTGTGAAGGTCAGGTCTTAGCATACTTTTTGGCCCTATAGTGTAGGTGTGATGGTCAGGTCTTTACATACTTTTTGGCCGTATAGTGTAGGTGTGATGGTCAGGTCTTTACATACTTTTTGGCCGTATAGTGTAGGTGTGATGGTGAGGTCTTTACATACGTTTTGGCCGTATAGTGTAGGTGTAAAGGTCACGTCTTCACATACTTTGTGGCCGTATAGTGTAGGTGTGACGGTCAGGTCTTTGCATACTTTTTGGCCGTATAGTTTAGGTGTGATGGTCAGGTCTTTACATACTTTTTGGCCATATAGTGTAGGTGTGATGGTCAGGTCTTCACATACTTTGTGGCCATATAGTGTAGGTGTGAAGGTCAGGTCTTAGCATACTTTTTGGCCCTATAGTGTAGGTGTGATGGTCAGGTCTTCACATACTTTTTGGCCATATAGTGTAGGTGTGTTGGTCAGGTCTTCGTATACTTTTTGGCCGTAAAGTGTAGGTGTGTTGGTCAGGTCTTTACATACTTTTTGGCCGTATAGTGTAGGTGTGATGGTCAGGTCTTCGCATACTTTCTGGCCATATAGTGTAGGTGTGTTGGTCAGGTCTTTACATACTTTTTGGCTGTATAGAGTAGGTGTGTTGGTCAGGTCTTCGCATACTTTCTGGCCATATAGTGTAGGTGTGTTGGTCAGGTCTTCGTATACTTTTTGGCCGTATAGTGTAGGTGTGTTGGTCAGGTCTTTACATACTTTGTGGCCGTATAGTGTAGGTGTGACGGTCAGGTCTTTGCATACTTTTTGGCCGTATAGTGTAGGTGTGATGGTCAGGTCTTTACATACTTTTTGGCCGTATATTGTACGTGTGATGGTCAGGTCTTTACATACTTTTTGGCCGTATAGTGTAGGTGTAAAAGTCACGTCTTCACATACTTTGTGGCAGTATAGTGTAGGTGTGACGGTCAGGTCTTTGCATACTTTTTGGCCGTATAGTGTAGATGTGATGGTCAGGTCTTCACATACTTTTTGGCCATATAGTGTAGGTGTGTTGGTCAGGTCTTCGCATACTTTTTGGCCGTATAGTGTAGGTGTGTTGGTCAGGTCTTTGCATACTTTTTTGTGTAGGTGTGTTGGTCAGGTCTTTACATACTTTTTGGCCGTATAGTGTAGGTGTGTTGGTCAGGTCTTCGCATACTTTTTGGCCATATAGTGTAGGTGTGAAGGTCAGGTCTTAGCATACTTTTTGGCCCTATAGTGTAGGTGTGATGGTCAGGTCTTCACATACTTTTTGGCCATATAGTGTAGGTGTGTTGGTCAGGTCTTCGTATACTTTTTGGCCGTAAAGTGTAGGTGTGTTGGTCAGGTCTTTACATACTTTTTGGCCGTATAGTGTAGGTGTGATGGTCAGGTCTTCGCATACTTTCTGGCCATATAGTGTAGGTGTGTTGGTCAGGTCTTTACATACTTTTTGGCTGTATAGAGTAGGTGTGTTGGTCAGGTCTTCGCATACTTTCTGGCCATATAGTGTAGGTGTGTTGGTCAGGTCTTCGTATACTTTTTGGCCGTATAGTGTAGGTGTGTTGGTCAGGTCTTTACATACTTTGTGGCCGTATAGTGTAGGTGTGACGGTCAGGTCTTTGCATACTTTTTGGCCGTATAGTGTAGGTGTGATGGTCAGGTCTTTACATACTTTTTGGCCGTATATTGTACGTGTGATGGTCAGGTCTTTACATACTTTTTGGCCGTATAGTGTAGGTGTAAAAGTCACGTCTTCACATACTTTGTGGCAGTATAGTGTAGGTGTGACGGTCAGGTCTTTGCATACTTTTTGGCCGTATAGTGTAGATGTGATGGTCAGGTCTTCACATACTTTTTGGCCATATAGTGTAGGTGTGTTGGTCAGGTCTTCGCATACTTTTTGGCCGTATAGTGTAGGTGTGTTGGTCAGGTCTTCGCATACTTTTTTGTGTAGGTGTGTTGGTCAGGTCTTTACATACTTTTTGGCCGTATAGTGTAGGTGTGTTGGTCAGGTCTTCGCATACTTTTTGGCCATATAGTGTAGGTGTGATGGTCAGGTCTTTGCATACTTTTTGGCCGTATAGTGTAGGTGTGAAGGTCAGGTCTTAGCATACTTTTTGGCCCTAGAGTGTAGGTGTGATGGTCAGGTCTTCACATACTTTTTGGCCATATAGTGTAGGTGTGATGGTCAGGTCTTCACATACTTTGTGGCCGTATAGTGTAGGTGTGAAGGTCAGGTCTTAGCATACTTTTTGGCCCTATAGTGTAGGTGTGATGGTCAGGTCTTCACATACTTTTTGGCCATATAGTGTAGGTGTGTTGGTCAGGTCTTCGTATACTTTTTGGCCGTATAGTGTAGGTGTGTTGGTCAGGTCTTTACATACTTTTTGGCCGTATAGTGTAGGTGTGATGGTCAGGTCTTCGCATACTTTCTGGCCATATAGTGTAGGTGTGTTGGTCAGGTCTTTACATACTTTTTGGCTGTATAGAGTAGGTGTGTTGGTCAGGTCTTCGCATACTTTCTGGCCATATAGTGTAGGTGTGTTGGTCAGGTCTTTACATACTTTTTGTCCGTATAGTATAGGTGTGATGGTCAGGTCTTTGCATACTTTTTGGCCGTATAGTATAGGTGTGATGGTCACGTCTTCACATACTTTGTGGCCGTATAGTGTAGGTGTGAAGGTCAGGTCTTAGCATACTTTTTGTCCCTATAGTATAGGTGTGATGGTCAGGTCATTACATACTTTTTGGCCGTATAGTGTAGGTGTGATGGTCAGGTCTTCACATACTTTTTGGCCGTATAGTATAGGTGTGATGGTCAGGTCTTTACATACTTTTTGGCCATATAGTGTAGGTGTGATGGTCAGGTCTTCACATACTTTTTGCCCATCTAGTGTAGGTGTAAAGGTCACGTCTTCACATACTTTGTGGCCGTATAGTGTAGGTGTGAAGGTCAGGTCTTAGCATACTTTTTGGCCCTATAGTGTAGGTGTGATGGTCAGGTCTTCACATACTTTTTGCCCATCTAGTGTAGGTGTAAAGGTCACGTCTTCACGTACTTTGTGGCCGTATAGTGTAGGTGTGAAGGTCAGGTCTTCACATACTTTTTGGCCATATAGTGTAGGTGTGTTGGTCAGGTCTTCGCATACTTTTTGGCCGTATAGTGTAGGTGTGTTGGTCAGGTCTTTACATACTTTTTGGCCGTATAGTGTAGGTGTGATGGTCAGGTCTTCACATACTTTTTGGCCATATAGTGTAGGTGTGTTGGTCAGGTCTTCCCATACTTTTTGGCTGTATAGTGTAGGTGTGTTGGTCAGGTCTTTGCACACTTTTTGGCCGTATAGTGTAGGTGTGTTGGTCAGGTGTTCGCATACTTTTTGGCCGTATAGTGTAGGTGTGTTGGTCAGATCTTCGCATACTTTCTGGCCGTAAAGTGTAGGTGTGATGGTCAGGTCTTCACATACTTTTTGGCCGTATAGTGTAGGTGTGTTGGTCAGATCTTCGCATACTTTTTGGTCGTATAGTGTAGGTGTGATGGTCAGGTCTTCGCATACTTTCTGGCCGTAAAGTGTAGGTGTGATGGTCAGGTCTTTACATACTTTTTGGACGTATAGTGTAGGTGTGATGGTCAGGTCTTCACATACTTTTTGGCCGTATAGTGTAGGTGTTATGGTCAGGTCTTCACATACTTTTGGGCGTATAGTGTAGATGTGATGTTCAGGTCTTCACATACTTTTTGGCCGTATAGTGTAGGTGTGATGGTCAGGTCATTACATACTTTTTGGCCGTATAGTATAGGTGTGATGGTCACGTCTTCACATACTTTGTGGCCGTATAGTGTAGGTGTGAAGGTCAGGTCTTAGCATACTTTTTGTCCCTATAGTATAGGTGTGATGGTCAGGTCATTACATACTTTTTGGCCGTATAGTGTAGGTGTGATGGTCAGGTCTTCACATACTTTTTGGCCGTATAGTATAGGTGTGATGGTCAGGTCTTTACATACTTTTTGGCCATATAGTGTAGGTGTGATGGTCAGGTCTTCACATACTTTTTGCCCATCTAGTGTAGGTGTAAAGGTCACGTCTTCACATACTTTGTGGCCGTATAGTGTAGGTGTGAAGGTCAGGTCTTAGCATACTTTTTGGCCCTATAGTGTAGGTGTGATGGTCAGGTCTTCACATACTTTTTGCCCATCTAGTGTAGGTGTAAAGGTCACGTCTTCACGTACTTTGTGGCCGTATAGTGTAGGTGTGAAGGTCAGGTCTTCACATACTTTTTGGCCATATAGTGTAGGTGTGTTGGTCAGGTCTTCGCATACTTTTTGGCCGTATAGTGTAGGTGTGTTGGTCAGGTCTTTACATACTTTTTGGCCGTATAGTGTAGGTGTGATGGTCAGGTCTTCACATACTTTTTGGCCATATAGTGTAGGTGTGTTGGTCAGGTCTTCCCATACTTTTTGGCTGTATAGTGTAGGTGTGTTGGTCAGGTCTTTGCACACTTTTTGGCCGTATAGTGTAGGTGTGTTGGTCAGGTGTTCGCATACTTTTTGGCCGTATAGTGTAGGTGTGTTGGTCAGATCTTCGCATACTTTCTGGCCGTAAAGTGTAGGTGTGATGGTCAGGTCTTCACATACTTTTTGGCCGTATAGTGTAGGTGTGTTGGTCAGGTCTTCGCATACTTTTTGGTCGTATAGTGTAGGTGTGATGGTCAGGTCTTCGCATACTTTCTGGCCGTAAAGTGTAGGTGTGATGGTCAGGTCTTTACATACTTTTTGGACGTATAGTGTAGGTGTGATGGTCAGGTCTTCACATACTTTTTGGCCGTATAGTGTAGGTGTTATGGTCAGGTCTTCACATACTTTTGGGCGTATAGTGTAGATGTGATGTTCAGGTCTTCACATACTTTTTGGCCGTATAGTGTAGGTGTGATGGTCAGGTCTTCGCATACTTTTTGGCCGTATAGTGTAGGCGTGATGGTCAGGTCTTTGCATACTTTTTTGCCGTATAGTGTAGGTGTGATGGTCAGGTCCTCACATACTTTTGGCTGTATAATATAGACATGAAAGTTGGGTTTTTACACTCTTTTGGCCGTATAGTGTACGTGTGATGGTCAGGTCTTTACATACTTTTTGGCCGTATAGTGTACATGTGATGGTCAGGTCTTTACATACTTTTTGGCGGTATAGTGTACGTGTGATGGTCAGGTCTTTACATACTTTTTGGCCGTATAGTGTAGGTGTGATGGTCAGGTCTTCACATACTTTTGGCCGTATAGTGTAGATGTGATGGTCAGGCCTTCACATACTTTTTGGCCGTATAGTGTAGGTGTGATGGTTAGGTCTTCGCATACTTTTTGGCCGTATAGTGTAGGCGTGATGGTCAGGTCTTCGCATACTTTTTGGCCGTATAGTGTAGGTGTGATGGTCAGGTCTTCGCATACTTTTTGGCCGTATAGTGTAGGTGTGATGGTCAGGTCTTCGCATACTTTTTTGCCGTATAGTGTAGGTGTGATGGTTAGGTCCTCACATACTTTTGGCTGTATAATATAGACATGAAAGTTGGGTTTTTACACTCTTTTGGCCGTATAGTGTACATGTGATGGTCAGGTCTTTACATACTTTTTGGCCGTATAGTGTACGTGTGATGGTCAGGTCTTCGCATACTTTTTGGCCGTATAGTGTAGGTGTGATGGTCAGGTCTTCACATACTTTTTGGACATATAGTGTAGGTGTGATGGTCAGGTCTTTACATACTTTTTGGTCGTAAAGTGTAGGTGTGATGGTCAGGTCTTTACATACTTTTTGGTCATATAGTGTAGGTGTGATGGTCAGGTCTTTGCATACTTTTTGGCCGTATAGTGTAGGTGTGATGGTCAGGTCTTTACATACCTTTTGGTCATATAGTGTAGGTGTGATGGTCAGGGCTTTACATACTTTTGGCCATATAGTGTAGGTGTGATGGTCAGGGCTTTACATACTTTTTGGCCATATAGTGTAGGTGTGATGGTCAGGGCTTTACATACTTTTTGGCCGTATAGTGTAGGTGTGATGGCCAGGGCTTTACATACTTTTTGGCCGTATAGTGTAGGTGTAATGGTCAGGGCTTTACATACTTTTTGGCCGTATAGTGTAGGTGTAATGGTCAGGTCTTCACATACTTTTGGCTGTATAATATAGACATGAAAGTTGGGTTTTTAAACTCTTTAGGCCGTATAGTGTAGGTGTGTTGGTCAGGTCTTTACATACTTTTTGGACATATAGTGTAGGTGTGATGGTCAGGTCTTTACATACCTTTTGGCCATATAGTGTAGGTGTGATGGTCAGGTCTTCGCATACTTTTTGCCCGTATAGTGTAGGTGTGATGGTCAGGTCTTCACATACTTTTTGGCCATATAGTGTAGGTGTAAAGGTCAGGTCTTCACATACTTTTGGCTGTATAATATAGACATGAAAGTTGGGTTTTTACACTCTTTTGGCCGTATAGTGTAGGTGTGTTGGTCAGGTCTTTACATACTTTTTGGCCATAAAGTGTAGGTGTGATGGTCAGGTCTTCGCATACTTTTTGGCCATATAGCGTAGGAGTGATAGTCAGGTCTTCGCATACTTTTTGGCCCTATAGTGTAAGTGTGATGGTCAGGTCTTTGCATACGTTTTGGCCCTATAGTGTAGGTGTGATGGTCAGGTCTTCGCAGACTTTTTTGCCCGTATAGTGTAGGTGTGATGGTCAGGTCTTCACATACTTTTTGGCCGTATAGTGTAGGTATAAAGGTCACATCTTCACATACTTTTTGGCCATATAGTGTAGGTGTGATGGTCAGGTCTTCGCATACTTTTTGGCCGTATAGTATAGGTGTGATGGTCAGGTCTTTGCATACTTTTTGGCCGTATAGTGTAGGTGTGATGGTCAGGTCTTCGCATACTTTTTGGCCGTATAGTGTAGGTGTGTTGGTCAGGTCTTTACATACTTTTTGGCCGTAAAGTGTAGTTGTAATGGTCAGGTCTTCACATACTTTTTGGCCGTATAGTGTAGGTGTGATGGTCAGGTCTTCACATACTTTTTGCCCGTATAGTGTAGGTGTGATGGTCAGATCTTCACATATTTTTGGCCATATAGTATAGGTGTAAAGGTCAGGTCTTCACATACTTTTGGCTGTATAATATAGATATGAAAATTGGGTTTTTACACTCTTTAGGTCGTATAGTGTAGGTGTGATGGTCAGGCATCCCCGTACTTTTCCCCATATGTATTATGACTACTCAGCGGTGACTGGCAGACCTGTCAATCAAGATCTTTTGATTTACTTAAAAGCTTCAGAAGCAGATCAAGTTGCTGATATGAGTATCCCCAGTCCAGCCAGCTCTGACCCCCGTCTCCTGACACCCGAGTCCTCCAGCCCTGCATGTAATAGCAGAGCCAGGCGGAGTGCAGGCTGTTAGCATTGCATTGTTGTGAGCGACTAAACAGCTCCTAGGGAACAGCATACATATATCAGTGACACACGCAGTAGCAGCCTCTGTGCTGGGGGGGAGTGACTGCTGATTGAAGTGAGAGGCTGGATTTCACCGCCATTGGCTCCACAATTTCCTGCCTACCTTGTGCTAAAGCATCATTATCTGTCTCACCCTAGCAACCAGTGTGCCCTCAGTCCAGGGACAGGACGGGGAGACAGGACTGGCATACTGGGGGATCCTGGGAGTGGGATCACACCGGGGACAAAGCTGCTCTTCTCACATTTTATTATTTTTGTTGTGTTCTTTTTGCACACTGCAGCTTTCTGGTGCCTTTTCTCTTTGCATGCTTCAGCGTAAGACCAGAGGCCAGCCGCCAGCATGAGTCACCCATACATCGGGTAAGTGCCCACCAAGTTGTGTATGAAATTCTGCGTCCGCCAAAAGCCGCTCTCTGCCGTCTCATCAATGCTCGACGCCTCGTTTTTAACCCCTTCGCTGCCTGTCCCTCGCCACTCCAGAGTACCCTACTTGTTGGAGGCAGCGGACTTTACATCCACGGGTTCGAAATTCGCTCAGTGGGTTTAAAAGATAAAAAAAAAAAAATCGCAACGCCAAGGTTGTCAAGGAGTATCAATCAATGCAGTTATATCGGCGGCTGTAGATTTATGGTGACATTGCAAAATGTTGGCTGTAATTTGTAAATGATTGTAAGGGCGAGTTTTACATTTCCTGACAATTATATTCCTTTTATTGAGGTGCACACATAGAGTTATATATAACTATTAGGGCCGGTTCACAGATGCTTTTCTGTATGTGCGTTTTTGACGCGTTTTTGTGCGTTTTTTTTATGCGGTCCAGTGCATTTTTTTCCCCCTCTTTTTTCTTAACCTTAAAAAAAGATATGTGTGTTCCAGTGTGTTTTTGGTGCGTTTAGGTGCGTTCCAAGGCGTTTTTGATGCGTTTTACATCGTTCCAGTACAGTCCAGTGCAGGAAAAATTCAGCATGTTCTACTTTTTTTTTCTGGAAGTGGAACTCACTGGAACTGCAAGGACTGGTGTGAACTATGCCATTGAAAACCATATAACCTACTTTCCAATGCGTTTTTGATGCAGAAAAAAACACACTGGACTGCATGTGGTGTGAACTAACCCTTAATACATATAGCAGTATATACATTATATATATATATATATATATATATATATATATATATATATATATATATATAGCTAGTAACACATAGTACAGTATATGAATATAGATGATAACATATAGCGGTATATACATATAGCTTAAATTAACATACAACAGTATATACATTTAGCTTTTATATATATATATATATAAAAAATAAAAAAATAATTATATATATATATATATATATATACATACACACATATAGCTTATAATAAATATAACAGTATATACACATATAGATTAATAATACATAGCAGTATATACACGCAGTATAGTTTATAAGACGTATAACAGTATATACTGTACATATAGGTAAAAAGCGCATAGTATATACATATATCGTATATTACATATAACAGTATATACATATAGATAGCAACACACAGTAGTATATACAGTACATATATCGTAAAATACATATAGGAAGTAAGAGATGGTAGTATATTCATATACTATCTTAAAACACATACAACAGTATATATACATATAGATAGTAACACATAGTAGTATATATATATTACATGGTTGTATGCTTATAGTCGTAGTACCTTAAAATACATATACTATATATATATATATATGTAGATACTATATATATATATATGTATATACTATACACCTATAGATAGTAACACACAGTATATCTTAGAAAACATATAACAGTATATAGATAATAACACATAGTAGTGTATACATATATCTTACAATACACATAACAGTATATACATATAGATGGTAACATGTAGCAGTATACACATATAATGGTATATAAATATACATAGTAATATGTAGTATTATATACAGGTATCTTATAACACATATATACATATATTGTATAGCACATATAACAGTGTGTGTGTGTATATATATATATATATATATATATATCACATGTAGCAGTATATAAACTTAACTTACAAAAAATAAAGCAGTATATATATATATATATATATATATATATATACAGCATATATAGTTAGTAACTTTTACAGATGACTCAAACTCTTCCTGGGCTGAATTCACTGCCATTACAAAGTGTTCAACTCCCCCCCTCTGTGATTAGGAAGAAATTAAAGCTTTGTTTTTTTTTTTTGTTTTTTTTTAAAGGGTCACTCCACCCAAAATTTACATTCCACCTTTTTGGTATAATTTGTTGAGTTGAAGCCCTTGACTGTCTCTTTTATCCCGGGGACCCTACTGGTGAGCTACCTGCATGGAGTTCACTGGCTGTGACCATTATGAGGGGTTCCCACCATCCCTACTGGATTTTTAAATGTATTCTACATTGTAGAGAATGGAACACGCGTGTGTGTGTGTAAGGCTGAGTTCACACTGCTGCACAGAGAGGCTCACTGTAGGGGTCCGGTGCATCCCGTTCACCGTTTCAGGTCCGATTTTAGCAATTTTTGGCTGATATGGGACCTGAAATGGACAAGAAATGGACCACTGACCACTGTGCAATTTGCACTGGAGCCGCTCCGGAGATGTGTGAACGGGCTACATAGAGAGCCAATCACAAATGCCTGACATGCAAACTGGATGCAGGGAAACCCACATTTGATTCGCAAAATAGTGTGAAGCCAGGCTTATTCTGGATGTTACAGAAATCTGCCCATCATCATTACTCAATCAAACCCTTTTCTTCCAGTAGAAGGGTCACTCCTCCCAAACATTATATTCTAGTTAGCAGAGCCTGACTGAGTCAGTCCCTGGCTTCCTATACTGTATATGTCTGATACTCTAATGCCCCGTACACACGGTCAGATATTCCGATGGAGGAAGTCTGATCTGATTATGTTGTCGTAAAATCCGATCGTGTGTGGGCTCTAGCGGGCTCTCAAAATTTGAGAGCAGGATCTCAAATTTTCCGACAATAAAATCCGATCAGACTTTTTCCGATCGTGTGTAGGGAATTCCGACGGACAAAGTGCCACGCATGCTCAGATTAAATTACGAGACCAAAGCTATTGGCTACTAGCCTCTACGTAGTTCCGTCGTACGCAACGAACGTCACCACGTCACCACGATTTGGCATGTCAAATTGCATGCCAAATCGGCAGGAACTGGCAGCGTCTAAATCGGTGCGACACCGCATTTGCGGCGCCGTGCCGATTCCCAAAAGTAGTTTCTGTACTACTTTTGGCAATTTCAGGGTGCGATTTCCATTGACATCTGTGCAGAAACCTGCACAGATGTCTCTGAAATCGCCCCCCAAAGTCGGAACTCGTATGATTTCATTCCCGCAGTCAGTGTGAACCAGTGCTTAGAAGGGTGGTTTGGGGGGGGGGGTAAAATCAAATGTGGAGCTGTGGTGAATTCACATGCTGCTGCCCCCGATGCTTTAATTTGCAGTCGCTGCATTTTTTGCATGGAGTGCAGAGTTTGACAGGTGGTACGGCCTGTCAATCTTGCTCATTGAGTTCAATGGAACCTCGCCGCAGCTACATGCAATGCACGTGAGTGAAGCACAGTAGTCTTACAGGGTTAAATGAGGTAATGAGGAGGTGATATTATGTCTCCTCCTGACACCTGCTGAAGTTTCCCGATTATTCACCGTCCCCCGTTGGTGAGAATACTGCTCCGGTACTTGCTTCAGTTACTCACGGTGGTCCCTGCTAATAAGACGGATGGTCCCTTAGTGGTGACAGCTTCCCCTCTATCTCCGACCACGACAGTTTCTCCAGCCGGCAGAATCGTCACTTCTAATTAGACTGCAAGCCCCAGTCCCAACCCTGCGCTGCTCTCTTGCTTCTGCATAGGCCCCTCAGACAGTCTAGCAGCCAGATGTCCCCAGGATAGGTCTCTGGCTCTGGCCTAGCAGCCCGGGGCAATACAAAACATGTCCACCCAGACAGCCGTCCAGGTGGCACAGAACCCTGATCACCTGACCTCACCCAAATAAATAGGCTCTCCCAGCAGGCCAAGGGACCCAAGAAGATCCCTGCCCATTGGCTGATATACCCCATCTATCCTTGCAGTGCCCTTGTCTTATCTAATATCACCAGATACCCAGCCATCTAGCGACAGAGGAGAGAAGTGCAGCAATTCCAGAATTAGGGTGGAATCAATTGATCTCCTATCAATTGGCCAAGGCAACTATACCTGGCAGGTAAATTTACTAGCAACCCTGCCTAACCATCAGGGTGCTACAAACATATAGGTTTGATCCGAGTCTTAGTGCGTTGGGGTGCCAATCAAAATTAATGTCACCCCCCAACCCAACGCAGCATCGCATTGCAGAAAAGGGAATCCGGCCCTAAAGCTTCAGCTTGCATCTGGCAACTTTAACACTTTGACCTAAATTACATTGTGCATCAGACATGCTGAGACTTGTAGTTCTACACCAGGTGACAGGTTGTCTACCTGACCTTGGATAGTGTTTGTCCAAGCCGCGGTTTTTAAGCAAATATAAATTCCGAGTGTTCACAAAGTTTACAGTAGTACCAAAATTTGGTGTGGGGGGAGGCGTTGGCAATGGTATTAGTTTTACCTTAGATTTCAATTGTAGGATATTGTTAATGGTTAAGGGTATATTCACGCCAGATCCTCTGGGGTGCGTTTGTAAGCACATTCCCAACACATGGCAACCAAAAAATAATGGTTCCCTATGAATGCAGTTCACACCAGTGTGTTGCGTTTCATTTGCCCAGAGCTGACACAAAGTACGGCATGCACTACTTTTCTCAGTGCGGTGCAACGTAACGCGTTCAAATGCAGGCAAACACGCATAAAAAAAAAGGCAAAATGCACGCCAGCACATTACAAACAATGCAATACCCATGCATAAATGGATGCGTTGTGGTGTGAATGAGCCCTAACCCGTAGCCCACCCTAAAATTGATATTCTGCCAGAGAGAGCTCTACACTCGAGGTGTACATGACTGTCCTGGCCATTATATGAAGAGCTCCTTCCCTCCCTGTTTGTTTTATCATTATTATATTATCATTTTATGGAGAACAGATGTAGTGGGAACACCCAAAGGTCAAGGGCAGCGAAATCTCTTCACTGGGGTCCCAAAAAGAAATAGGAAGACCGATGGAGACTGTGGTAGATAGAATAAGGCCCCAGAATGGAACCAGTGTGTGGTCAGCAGAGGCGCCCATTCAATAAAAAGGTGCTTCCAAGTGGATTCTTCGGGAAGGTTGGTATTTATTGATCATGAAAACAAGTTAAAACACCATCAACGCGTTTCATGGCTCTTTAGTGTCTGCTTCATCAGGAAAAGGTGTATAGTACACTGGATGAAATTCATAAAAATGGGACAAAAACATTTTCAATGTGGATCCAAAGGGTGGAGGATATACACAGTATCCTCCACCCTTTGGATCCACATTGAAAATGTTTTTGTCCCATTTTTATGCATTTCTTTCAGTATACTATACACCTTTTCCTGATGAAGCGGACACTAAGGAGCCATGGAACGCGTTGATGATGTTTTAACTTGTTTTCATGATCAATAAATACCAACCTTCCCGAAGAATCCACTTGGAAGCACCTTTTTTATTGAATGGGCGTCTCTGTTGACCACACACTGGTTCCATTTTGGGGCGTTATTCTATCTACCATTGTTCGTCCCGATCTGATCGCAACCTAGCGTGATACAAGAATTTCCGAGCATCAAGTGCGACCGCCAACTCTCTGCGCGGAGACAGTCATATTCTCCACATGTGCTAAAACAGGTCGCTTGACCCTAGGACGGGTATCTAGCAACCTTAGGAATGTGAGTATATGCCTACTACATATTTTGACCTATGCCCTGTACACACGACCGGTTTTGCCCTCGGAATAAACGCTGAAGGTTTTTTTCTACGGAATTCTGCCGGAATTCCGCTCAAGCTGTCTTGCATACACACGGTCACACCAAATTCCGACTGTCCAGAACGCAGTGACGTACAACGGGACTAGAAAATGGAAGTTCAATAGCCAGTAGCCAATAGCTTCCGTATGTCTCATACTTGCTTCAGAGCATGCGTGATTTCTGGTGCGTCGGAACAGCATACAGTCGAGCGGTTTTTCTGCTCGAAATTTTTTTCCGGTGGAAAAATTTAGAACATGTTCTCTATCTAAGTCTGTCTGAATTTTCAACAAAAAAAGTCAGATGGGGCTTACACACAGTCGGAATATACGATGAAAAGCTCCCATCTGACTTTTTCTGTCGGAATGTCTATCCGTGTGTACACGCCATTAATTTTCCCATACGTGCAACTGAATACTACCCTTAAAAGGATCTCTCTCGTTGATTTTAATCCCCACCCCCTTTTTTTTTCTCTCTTCCTCCTTGTCTCTGCTCATCTGGAGCACCACTGACTTCTCTAGATGTAGACTGTGCCCACCACACTCCCCCTAGAACTGAAATTATGCTTTTGGTATGAGTGGTCCTTTAAACTGGGTATCTACACCTTTAGATGTATCCCATTTTTAAATCTCTTGCTGAATTAGGACCTTTTCTTTAGTGACATTTGAGAGATAAGCGAGGCTAATGACCTGGGTGATAGTGGAAAGCATATGGCTGCTGATAAGAGATGAAGACAATACGGTGCAAGAGTCGCTGCTCGGAAATGAGCACATTGCTTCCACCAGAGCCTCATAACAAGTGTTCTGCTCTATGGCAGAGTCCCCATAGGAGAACTTTTCTAAAACGTTTCATTTTGGACAGGCACTGCACCCTCGGCCTGCGCTTTACTTATTTTTTTTGCACCTTAGATAAGGTCCTTATATGAACAGATCTACTCACACCAGTCGCTTTGGGTCTCAAGTATCTTGTAAATATTGATTGACTTTGTAACAGTGTCTTGTGTGATAGCTAATTAACCAGTTCACGACCGCCCTATAGCAGATATGCTGCTACAGGGTGGCCGTTCTTTGTAGAATCAGTCACGTATATATATATATATATATATATATATATATATATATATATATATATATGTATATATATATATATATATATATATATGTATATATATATATATATATATATATATATATATATATATATATACATATATATATATAATATATATATATATATATACATAGATATTTATATATATATGTATGTATATATATATATAGATATATATATATATATCAATATATATCAATATATATATATATATATATATACATATAACTTTTGCGCCAACCAATCAATATATATGCTTATTGTGATTTTTTTTATCAAAAATATGCAGCAGAATACATATTGGCCTAAATTTATGAAGAAATTCGATTTTTTTTTTTTTTTATTTAAACTTAAAGTTTTACATACGGTATGTTCCTTACAAGTGCATCGTAAGGCATTGGTAATGTAAAATAAGAAAGAACTATCAAGGTAACAATGACGAATACAGACACGTCAAGACGAGATCATCAGGTTATACATAACTATGTAAATGTTGTAGTCCAGGGTTCCATTCCAGGTGGGGGGAGAATTAAGAAGTGGTAGTAATTGGCTGTATATACAGTATATATTGACAAGGAGGTAGAGGGGTAATATTCAGTGAGGAAAATATTGTCAAGCTTAGTGTAACAAAAGCGTAGCTAGCGGAGTAATGCGGAGGTGTCCAGGTTGGAGAAGTTGAACCAGGGGGTCCAGTCTTTCTGGAGTTTAGGCAAGGTCAGGTTGGCTTTAGGAAACATAAGTTCCATCTGGAGATGTTGGTTTAGGAGTAGGTGACCCAGTTGCGGAGAGAGGGTGGGAGGGGCGCATTCTTCCAGTTCTTTATGATTGAGAGCCTAGCCGCAATTAGAACGTGAGTGATAATGGTGTGATATGAGTAGAGTTGCCACCTCATCCCTTTAAACCCGAACACATATGAATTACACAGGTTCTGTGGCTGATTAAGGTTGTAATGAAACTCACTTGTTGCCTTATCTGCATTTAATTAGCATCTGAACCTGTGTAATTTATATGTGTTTGGGTTTAAAGGGATAAGGTGGCAACCCTAGACATGAGGTGTCCCAGGTTTCCTTCCCCAGGCCTAGCAATGCGAGTTGGGGGGTCAATTTTTGCCAGAGTGCCTTTGAGGTTGGTGATGAGCATTTGAACAGACTGCCAAAAGGGAAGGAGCTGGGGGCAGGACCACCAGATATGTATTGTGGATCCTGTGTCTCCACAGTTCCTCCAGCAAGCAGATGAGTGGGAAGGCAAAAACCGGGATAATTTGGTTGGTGTGTAATACCACTGGTGAAGTGTTTTCTGTCCTGTCTCTTAGTGTGAAATGCATCTAGTGGCTTTGCGGGTGAAGCTTGTTGCCCGGTGCCAGGAAGGTGGATCTGCCGAGAAGTTTCGAGATTTTTCTAATTTTTCCATTGACGGTATTTTTTCGGGGTTCTGTGCGGAATTACGTTTTTTTTGTAGAAAATAGAGGATCCCTTTATAAGTGATGAGGGGTGTTCGCAGATTTGGAATGATGTCAAGAGCAAGGGGGAGGTCTGACCAGTTGATAGCGGCTAGGGCGTGCCGCTCTCTTAGGCCAGATTCACACCTATGCATTTTTAGTTCTTTTTGCATTTTGCAGATTTGCACTACAGTCCATTTAACATGGTTTCCTATGGAACACGTTCTGTAGTGCAAATCTGCAAAATGCAAAAAGCACTAAAAATGCCATAGGTGTGAATCAGGCCTTATACCCTGTACACACGATAGGATTTTCGGACAACAAATATTGGATGTGACCCTTTTGTTGGAAGGTCCGACCGTGTGTATGCTCCATAGAACATTTGTTGTCGGAATTTCCGCCAACAACTGTTTAAGAGCAGGTTGTCGGAAATTCCGATCGTGTGTACATAAGTCCGACGCACAAAAGTCCACGCATGCTCCGAATCAAGCAGAAGAGCCGCACTGGCTATTGAACTTCATTTTTCTCAGCTCGTCGTGCGTCTTGTACATCAGCGCGTTCTTGACGTTCGAAATTTCCAACAACATTTGTGTGACCGTGTGTATGCAAGACAAGTTTGAGCCAACATCCTTCGGAAAAAAATCCACGGTTTTGTTGTCGGAAAATCCTATCGTGTGTACAGGGCATTAGGTACTTGAAGAAGTCCTTATTGGGGATGTTCTATTTCTTATGGAGGGCTTGGAAGGGGCAGAGTTTTTCTTCTTGTAGGGTGCTCCCAACTGTGTTGGCGCCAGCTGTTGACCAAGAGGCCAATGACATATCAGAGCACAGTAGTTCTAGTGCTGATAGAGGAAAAGACTTCACAGCTTCTTTTGCGAGACCGTTGGCTTGTTGGTGGATGGAACTCCAGATTTTTATATTTGCATTTACTGCGCTTAAGGAGGACAGGTCTGGTCGATGTTGCATCCATATAGCAGCTAGTAAGGATTTGGTGGGATGGCTGAGGGCGGTTTCTTCTATTTGTGTCCACAGAGGAGGAGAGGTGAGCGACCACCAATGTTGAGCCTGGTTTAGGAGAGTGGCCTTGTAATAGTTCTTTAGATTGGGAACTCCCATTCCCGATTTAGCAGTCGCAGTGTACATGATGGAACGTTTAGTCCTGAGATGTTTGTTTTCTCACTTTTCTCACTTTCTCACTTTTATTGGGTATGTTTTATAGCAGAAAGTAAAAAAATATTTACTTATCTAGTCCTGAGATTTACACAGTTCTGCCACACAGCACTACCCCGTCTAGGGTTGCCACCTGTCCGGGATTCACCCAGACAGTTCATGTTTGGAATCATGCGCCTGGGTTTCAGACTGACTGAAACCCAGACACATTATTCAGACCGGACTATGGCTTCCCAGTAGGGTATCTGGCTGCAGTTGTCTAAGCTGAGAGTGGCTGTCTTCCTTTCTTTTACATTGCACAAAGCCAGCATTAACGATCCATCCCCCCCCCAAACACACACAAACAGACAAGAGAGGAGAGAGGGCTCGATCTGCATCTCTTCCTTCCACCCCTACACCTCTGTGTTTGCCCACACTCCAATCTGCTGTGCCTCAAAAAAGGAAAGTGGGGGCCGAAATTATACATCTGGATGAGACTGTCAAGGGGTAAGTGAGCTCACCATCCATCCCTGTCTGTGACTGAAGTCTCCCCCCTTTCTCTCTCCTGCCTCTGAGTGAGTACACTAAGGTAAATCTGGGTTCTCAGAGCACCCCTTACATCAGAGTTCACCTTTACACCAGAAGCCACAGTGTTCCCCCTTACTTCAGAGTTCTCTCCGTACTTCAGAGTTCTCAGTGTTTCTCCTTAAATCAGGGTTCCCAGAGCATCCCTTATGTTAGAGGCCCCAGAGTTCTTCCTTACATCAGAGTCTGCAGAGTCCTCCCTTACAGTGAAAGGGAACTCTGGGAGTTCAGATGTAAAAGGGGAACTCTGTGGATGTAAACGGGAACTCTTGTGATGAACTTCATATTATTAGAAATGTTATTTAATAGCAAAATATATGTATAGTTTATACTATAAAACAAAATGGCTGTACTCTGCGAAATTGCTCGGTTTTGACTTGAAGAAAAGGTGGCAACCCTAACCCCATCTGACATAGCAGGAGACCTCATTTTTCCCTACTACAGTTATCTGACAGGTCTTGTCCCTCTCCCAGCCTGTGACTCGACAGCGAAAGAAAAAGCAGCACACTCACAAGCTCTTCTCTGTCACCCTCCTCTCTCCTCCTATCAGCAAGCCCCTTGCACTGCAGCAAAACTGATTGACTGCTGGTGCTGCTTTTGCCTCAGTCCCTCTGAGCTTTGATATATAGGGACTGCAAGAGGATGATACCTGGCCAAATCAGATACTAATGCCGTGTTCACACGACTTTTCGACAGGAAAGGTCCGACGGAACAAATCTGTCAGACAATTCGATCGTGTGTGGGCTCCATCGGACCTTTGCTACCCCAAAATCTGACGGACTTTAGAAATAGAACATGCTTCAAATTTTTCGGCTGGAACTCCGCCGGACTCAGTTCCTATCGAGAAATCCGTTCGTGTGTATGCTAGTCCGATGGACAAAAACCAACGCTAGGGCAGCTACTGGCTACTGGCTATGAACTTCCTTATTCTAGTCCGGGCGTACGTCATCACGTTCAAATCCTTCGGACTTTGGTGTGATTGTGTGTGGCCAAGTCCGTTTATTCGGAAAGTCCGTCGGAACTCTGCTGAAAGTCTGTCGGGAAGACCATCGAACCTAGTCCGTCGAAAAAGTCCGGTCGTGTGTATGCGGCGACATTACACAGCTTGCATTAAAAAATAAACTACATTTTTGGATGTATTTGTGAATACAGAGCTGCTTTCATTTGTATCCTTTATATCTGTCCAAAGTTCCGTTGTAGGCCCCTTTCACATGAGGCGGAACCCGGCTGCAAACCCCTTGTTCAGCAGGGGATCTGTCCGCTGATCCCCCCACTAAAGCAGGCAGATAACAGGTCCATGCCCAAACACAGACATAGTCCGCTGTCCTCTATGGGCAGCCAGATGTAAACACCCGACTGCCATCCGATCCAGCCAGGTGGAGGGGAACCCATTTGTTTTTGCCAGATCAGATTGGAGGTAGCCGGGTGTAAACTGGCACACATCCGTTTACATCCGTATACCTATAGACAGGGCCGTTTTAAGGCAGGGCAAAAGGGGCAGCTGCCCTGGGCCCTGTCATTGTTGTGGGGCCCAAAGCAGCTGCCTCATACTTACCAACTATCCTGGTTTAAATTCCCTCATCCCTTGAGGTTTTAGTCCCATGCTGTGTCCCAATATCTCAGTGTGAAGTGCTGCTACTAATGCTGCCCAGCTCTGCCCTTTTGTTGTGTACAGAGGACTCAACTGCAGACACTGTGTTTACATGTAAATTACCGGCATTCATATGTAAATAGTGGCGGCATTCATATGTAAATACTGGGCGGCCGGCAGCATTGATATGTATATCATGTCCCCTGAGATCATATCCACAGTAATCTCTAGCAGCCAATCAACAAGTAGAAATCATGTGTAACATCTAGCAACTAATCAGTGAGCCGTAATGTGTGCTGTAACCTCTAGCAACCAGTCAGTGAGCAGTAATGATAGACTGTAACCTCTAGCAACCAGTCAGTGAGCAGTAATGATAGACTGTAACCTCTAGCAACCAGTCAGTGAGTGGTAATGATAGACTGTAACCTCTAGCAACCAGTCAGTGAGTGGTAATGATACACTGTAAACTCTAGAAACCAGTGAGTGGTAAAGATACACTGTAACCTTTGGCAACCAATCACAACAGCTGTCTGATCTGATTCAGTAAACAGATTTTGAGTCTAGCTGCTATTTATTGTGTGTCTCAGAGCAGGTGGGGAGCAAAACTGCATGGGGGGGGGGGGGCAGCCCAAGAAAAGTTTTGCCCAGGGTCCAATCAATATTAAAGACGGCCCCGCCTATAGAGGAGAATGGAGGCTCCGTCTGAAAGGCCTGTGTGAAAGGGACCTTAGAAAACAAACACACCAAGTTCCATCAGCCAACGTAGAGCTTGGTGAACCCTTTATATAGCTAGTAGTATATGATATATCGTATTTATCGGCGTATAACACGCACTTTTCCCCCCTAAAAATCAGGGGAAAGTCGGGGGTGCGTGTTATACGCCGATACCCCAAAAAAAAAATGTCAAAAATGGCAAGCGCCGCCGAAAAATAGCGAGCGCTGCCGAAAAAGACCGAATTGCGGCTGAAAAAACCCGAAGCCGCACCGGAATAGACCGAGCAGACTGTTCGGCTCTGCTCGTAGTCCCGCCTCCCTGCGCTCGCTTCGGAAACAGCAGGGAGGCGGGACCGCGAGCGGAGCTGAACAGTCGGCTCTGCCTTTTCCGGGGCCGCTTCGGTCTTTTTCGGCCGCGCCTCGGTCTTTTTCGGCGGCGCGCGCGACAGAGAGTCTCGGCGGCGGGAAATTTAAACCCGGACCGGACTTCAAATGACGCTGGCAAGGTACAATGACGCTGGCAAGGTACAATGACGCTGGGCATGGCTGCAATGACGCTGGGCATGGCTGCAATGATGCTGGGCAAGGCTGCAATGATGCTGGGCAAGGCTGCAATGATGCTGGGCAAGGCTGCAATGACGCTGGGCAAGGCTGCAAACGATGCTGGGCAAGCTGCAAATGATGCTTAAATGTAAGGTTTTTTTTTTCCCTAAACTTCCCTCCTAAAACGTTTTTTCCTTAAAATGCCCTCCTAAACTTGGGGTGCGTGTTATACGCGGGTGCGTGTTATACGCGGGTGCGTGTTATACGCCGATAAATACGGTATATGATATATAGGCCAAGTCAGGCAAGTGGAAAAAAATGAATAATGCGGAAGCCACAAATCTTCTTTCTTTTGTGTTCTATTTCTGGATTTTGTTTTTAAAGTACGTAGATGACATTTCCATTCAGATCTTGTTTGCAGAAGATTATAATTCTTAATGAGCAAAGAAGCTTTGTCTTTGGGGAGCGTACTAGACGGCAATCTCGGTAGTTCTTCAAGTCCCCGTTGAGGATTTGCATCCGTGGTGATACTTAGTTCTGTATGGAAGAGGTACATAGTGCAATCATTATCATTTTATATATAGAGTCGGCCCACACCCATGTAAGAGGATTATGGTCTGATGAGGATCCAAGGTTGGTTGGGACAACAAAACACGATACAATGGTGCTGGTCAAAGTTAAACACAATCTCAAATACACCGATGTTTACCTTTTGGGGTGAGTAAACCTAAAGTAAATGTAAAGCCTTAAGTTAGCAAACAAGTCACTGGTAGGTCATGACCAAGGTAGATCAGAGGTCTCCTTCCTTTTAACCACTTGCCTACCGGGCACTTACACCCCCTTCCTGCCCAGGCCATTTTTCAGCTTTCAGCGCTTTGAATGACAATTGCACACTGTACACAAACACATTTTTTCTATCATTTTCTTCACACAAATAGAGCTTTCTTTTGGTGGTATTTAATCACTGCTGGGTTTTTAATTTTTTACAAAAAAAAGACCAAAAATTTTGAAAAAAAATATGTTTTTTTTACTTTTTTTTCTGTCAGTAAATTTTGTAACTAAGTAATTTTTTTCGCTTTCACTGATGTGCGCTGATGAGGCGGCACTGATGGGCACTGATAGGCTGAACTGGTGGGAATTAATGGAGTGGCACTTATGGGCACTGATGAGGAGGCACTAAGGCCCCTTTCACACCGAGGCGTTTTTCAGGCGGTACAGAGCTAAAAATAGCGCCTGTTCACCGCCTGAAAAAATCCTGCCCCTTTAACTCCAGTGTGAAAGCCGGCGGGCTTTCACACTGGAGCGGTGCGCTAGCAGGATGACAAAAAAAGTCCTGCTAGCAGCATCTTTGGAGCGGTATAGGAGCGGTGTGTTCACCGCTCCTATACCGCTCCTTCCCATTGATTAGAATGGGACACCGCGGTAAAACCGCGGCAATACCGCCGCAAAGCTCACCGCTCCTATACCGCTCCTTCCCATTGATTAGAATGGGACACCACGGTAAAACCGCGGCAATACCGCCGCAACGGCGGCGCTCTGCGGGGGTGTTAACCCTTTTTCGGCCGCTCGCGGGGGTAAAACCGCACCGCGAGCGGCCGAATACCGCGGTTAAAACGGCGGTAAAGCAACGCTAAATATAGCGCTGCTTTACCGTCACCGCGGCTCCCCACCCCAGTGTGAAAGGGGCCTAATATGCTGCACTGATACTGATATGAGGCACTGATATGTGGGACTGATGGGCACTGTTAGGCGGCACTGCTGGGCATTAATAGGCGGCACTGGTGGGCACTGATAGGTGGCACTGGTGGGCACTGATAGGCGGCACGGATAGGCGGAACTTATGGGCACTGATGGGCATTGATGGGTGGCACTGTTGGGCATTACTGAGGGGCATTGATTGACAGCAGTGATGGGCATTAATGGGCAGCACTGATAGGTGGCACTGATTGCCAGCACTGACTGGCATCACTAATGGGCATTGATTGGTGGCACTTGTGGGCAGTGGTGGGCACTGATTTCTGCCACTAGTGGGCACTGATAGCTGGTATTGGTGGGCAATGGTGGGCACTGCTTTGTGACACTATTGCACTATTGTAATCAGGGCAATGATGATCAGTGCCCTAATTACATTTCTACATTCCCCCCTGTGAGGATATGCCACTGATTGGCTCTCCTCTCCTCACACTTTGTCAGTGTGAGGCGAGGAGAGACGATTATCGGCACTTCCTTGTTTACATGTGACCGGCCGTGATTGAAAACAGCCAATCACATGGTTAAAGATCCGCGGACGTGGCTCTTTACAGAGATCGTGGTCACGCCGTGTCCTAGCAACACAGTCGTGCTGAGCGCCCCCGAGGGTGCATGAAAGCGGTCGTTCTGGGATGCCGTCAAATGACATTGTGCCAAAGCGAGAGCTGCACCGCCCTGCCGTCATTTGACGGTGGGCGGGCAGCAAGCAGTTAATTCACATTTGACCACCATCCCAACTCCATCTCCTCAGAGCCCTCCAAAGAAGACACAATACTCTAAAATGGAATTAAAGTGGTTCTAAGGGCCGAAGGTTTTTTACCTTAATGCATAGAATCTTAGAACCTTCTGGGTGCAGCTCCCCCCCCCCAACCCCCCCTTATACTTACCTGAGCCCCATCTCGATCCAGCGATGTGCATGAGAGCTCTCCCAGGTCTCTCTCTCCTCATTGGCTCACACAGTGGCATGAGTCACTGGTTTCTACTGCTGTCTATCACAGCTAGTGAGCCAATTAGGAGAGAGCAGAGGATGGGGCCAAGCAGCACTCTGTGTGTGATTGGACAATGTCCATTCCCAGGAGCACGGTTGGGAATTGAGCCTGTTTGAGTGCCCCCAAAGCAAGAGGCTTGTTATTGGGGGCACTCAGTGGGAGGAGCCAGGACCGCAAACGGGGGAACCCAAAAAAAGAGGCTCGGGGGTTGCTCTGTGCAAAACTATTGCACAGCGCAGGTAAGTATAACATGGTTTTTTTTTTTTGCTTGTTTTTTCAGCCTTTTGAATCACGTTAAATGGTCAGAGCCGTCTTTTATTATAAATAACGCATAAAATGAAACACCGCATCTCCGATCTCGGTAAAGAGCCTATGTTAAAGGAGGGGGGAGGGGTGGAGGCAGGTGCAGTCTACTTTCTCCACTGCAGGTGGTGCTATTCCACAGCAGCACTGCAGTTGGAGAGGAAGAGAGGAGGAACACATGGTTGAATGAGCCTCAATGTGTGCAGTATATAGTGTATAGGCATTTTTCCTTCTGCGCAGACTAATCGGCGCTTCTGTCAAACGCCCATCTTGCCAGTTTGCCAGCCTAGGCCTGGATGGAACCATGTACTATAGTTAACTGCTGGATTTTCTTTTTTTTTTTTCAGCTGTCATCTTGGTGCTTTTAATATTGATATGTTATCTGAGTCAAGTGACACCTCATTACTTTGTGTGCTGTGTAAATTACTCTGGTGTCACTTACCTATGCAACAGGTTAAAACAGCGCACAAACAGTGAGATGATAGGATCAGAGATAGAGGCAGGCTGCTGGCATCAATGTGGGGAGAGGTGTCACAAGGACTACTAAAAGGCCTCTTCACCTACAAAGGAAAAAAATGCCAGTTTGTGTGAGGAAACTCGTTCAGTCTTTATTTCTACCTACTACTGACAATCAGATTTGTCCAGCAATAGTAGGAAGAGAAGGACCGTCTTTTTAGCTGATACAGAAAACATTAGGAATTCTTTGTCCCTCAGATATGTTAAATGAAACCCATTACTGCAGTTTATCAATGCAGAAAAAAGAGTTTGAGTGGATTTGGTGACTGACACATGCTGAGGGCCATTCATGAACAGGGTTGCGCTCTATTTCCAAATGTTGCACCAAGGCTAGTTCTCCTTGCCAGTGGTAAGGGCCCCTCAATGGTGATCAGTGCTCTTCATTGGTGGTCAGTGTCCCTCACTGGTGACCAGTGGCCTTCAATGGTGGTCAGAGCTTTTTAGTAGTGGTCAGTGCCCCTCAATGGTGACCAGTGGCCCTCAATGGTGGTCAGAGCTTTTTAGTAGTGGTCAGTGCCCCTCAGTGGTGATCAGTGCCCCTCACTGTTGATTGGTGCCTCTCATTGGTAATTGGTGCCCTTCATTGGTGATCAGTGCTTTTTAGTGGTTGCCAGTAACCTTCAATGGATAACCTTTCTTGAGGATCAGTGCCCTTAATTGGTGGTAAGTGCCCCTCATTGGTAATCGGTACCCTTCCTTGGTGGTCAGAGCTTCTCAGTGGTTGTCAATTCCCCTCATTGGTGATAATTGCCCCTCATTAGTGGCAAGTGCCCTTCATTGAAGGTCAGTGACCTTCATTGGTGATTGGTGCTATTCATTAGTGGTTAGTTATCCTCAGTGGTGGTAAGTGGATCTCATTGGTGATCAGTATCCTTCATTGGTTATCAGTGCTCCTCATTGGTGATCAGTACCCTCCATTGGAGATAGGTACCCCTCATTGGTGAACATTGCCCTTTACTGGTGATCAGTGCCTTTCATTGGAGGCCAGTGCCCCTCATTGCTGATCAGGATCCTTCGATAGTAGTCAGTGCTCCACAGTGGTGGTCAGTGCCCCTCATTGGGAATCAGTGCCCCTAACTAGTAATCATTGCCCTTTATTGGTGGTGAATGACCCCCCCCCCCCCCATTAATATTCAGAACCCTTCACTGGAGGTCAGTGCCCCTCATAAGTGATCAGTGCCCTTCAGTGGTGACTAGCACTCTTCATTGAAGGTCAGGGCCCCTTGTTGGTGACCTGTGCCCTTCATTAGTGGCTAGTGCTTCTTAGTGGTGGTCAGTGTCCCTCATTGGGGATCAGTATCCTTCATTGATAATCATTGCCCTTTATTGGTGGTGAATGCCCCTCATTGATATTCAGTACCCTTCATTGGTGATCAGTGCCCCTAACTGGTGATCATTGCCCTTTATTGGTGGTGAATGTCCCCCCCCCCCCCCCCATCATTGATATTCAGAACCCTTCACTGGAGGTCAGTGCCCCTCATTGGTGTTTAGTGCCTCTCAGTGGTAATCAGCACCCATTATTGGAGGTCAGTGCCCGTCATTGGTGATCCGTTGTCCGTCATTGATAATCAGTGCCCTTTATTGGTAATGAATGCCCCTCATTGATTGGTGCTCAGTGCTCCTCACTAGTGATAAGTGCATTGCCCTCCTTTTCGTTGCTATTTACTCAATAATCACTGCAAAAGCCCTGCGTCATCGGAAAGCAATGACAGACCAGAACAATGGAGACATCACCAGGCTGGATATCCCTCCATCCATCACTATGTGCATAGAACAGAGCAAGTCACTTTAATAGTCAGGGTAATTTGCGCAGTTAGGTCTCGCTAAAGAAATTTGGAATTGGTAGCTCACATATATCAATCTCACGCATAATTTTATTAAACCACCTTTTTTTTTTAGCTAGTTGCAGAAATTCAATAGCTGAAATTTGTATGGTTGCTGAGAGCAACTCCTTTATTTCTTCTGTGTTGTGTATTTTTTTGTGCATAAAGCTCCATTGTTTAAAAAATGATGCAGCCAAGAACATGACCACCAGGAAGACTAAGCTCGGCTGACAAGGGACCATCTCCCAGGGACATTCAAGTACCCTATTTAAATAGAAAGGTGACACCAGCTCTGCCAGGACTTTAATTATACGATATTTTCACAAACTGCTATTGGACACTTTCCAGGAGGCTCATTAAACCTGTAGCCGGCTGAGCTATTGTTTTGGCAAGCGGGAATCTATAATAGGAATTTAAAATTTAAGTATTAGCAAATTTTTTTTTTTCTTTTGGAAAGAATGAAGCCTTAAAACCCCTTATGAGGTTATGTATTGTCTGTCTGTGTACCAGTGGAGATATTTCCCTTCACCCCCTGTCTTGGAAATGCAGCAGGGGGTTAAGGGAAATCTCCCAAGATCAAGGCAATGGCCCTCTTAGACAGCTGTCCTCGGAACAGGTGTCCCCATTGGAAGCTATACCCTTACCTTCTATTCTGGGGACAGCTCTTGGGGACAAACCCTTTTCAGGTTTTTGTTTTGAGATTTACATGTGTAGATTTATCACATATATTATTTATCCCCAATCCACCCCAAACAGCATGGATGGATGGATGAATCCGCCCACTGCTGGCTATTGTATCCAGACAGCCAAAGGTGATTGGCTAAAGTCACCGTTTGGCCAACTTTTTTCTCCTCAGCTGCTTTTGATTTCCCATTTGAAGTTTGTCAAGCCAGTTGGTATTGGTAAAAAATTCAAAAAAATTGGGAAAAGGAAAAGGAAGGGGACAAGTGGTTGAATGGAGGACCAAACCATGGTATTCATATGCCAAATAAACTTTATTATTACTGTAGCGGCCATAGCCCTCGATGGGGCGGCCTTGACTTTTTGGCTTACCGGTTACCTCCGCTTGGCTTGTCCTCCAGGTCTAGGGGTTCGACTTTGGACGCTGACACCATAAAAGTCCTTTAGAAAGGTTTTTATTTGCAGGGGTAACATCCAACAGACACAGTCTCATGTAGGAACAGAGGGTAAGGGTGAAGAAACTCAGGCACCTTGACCTGCTAGGTATATGAAAGTCTCTATTTGCCAACCCAGAGAGTAGCCACTCGCAGCTGGGTGCCTCAAAGCTGAACAAATCTCTAGCCAGAGATTATTGCAGTCAGCACCCGAATTCGGAACTTGCAAAGTCTCTGACCTTGAATTAAAGTAGTACTCAGAAGCCAACAGGAACCTTTCCTCAGTACCTGGAACGTTATCCGTCTCCTTGGCAGTATTGGGGAAGCGTGGATTCTTTAGTGTCCTTTACAACCCAGCAACCAGGCACTTCTTGGGATGCCAGCTTGTTGGCCCTCCTCTGAAGAGTCCTCCCCCAGTCGCTTACACAAGCTGCGGTGCCCCTCCAAGTTGAGAGCGCACCCGGACGCCTTGAATCCTCCCTCAGTTACTGCGCCTCGGACCAGCCGGTTCCGAGACTCGGGAACAGATGGATCCTTGCCCCAGACCAAGCGGTTCTGTGGGGCTTGTCAAACCAACCATGTTATGGGGCGGCACACGCTCCCGTGACCGGGACCCCTCGCGGGGCTACCCCGGGCCAGATCCAGGAACAGGCAGCTATGGCCGAACGAGGCCCGAACACGTGACTCCAGCATCTTAAGTACCCTTCCCCAGACTCCTCAGCGGGGCCAAACGCACCCACTGATTGGCTCCGAGGAATGTCGGTACCCAAACGTCCAACCAGGCCTGGTTCTAAACCTGTCATGTGTGCCTTACTGCACACATGATCAGGCAGAACCCCAACACAGCCCAGCCAAACTGATGCCAAAGTTAACCTACCCAATTAGCTCTCAGAACCACTTTACTGTCCTGAAAGAAAAACAACTAAATTTACACATAGCGGACACCTTGCAAATGTGTCACCACTACATTACAAAAAATATAAAGATAGAAAAAAATACCCTCTGAGCACCATAAAATTGTGTTTAAAAATTGATTAACCGCTTCCCGACCGCCTCATGTAGATATACGTCAACAGAATGGCACGGGCAGGCAAAAGCACGTACCTGTACGTCCGCTTTAATTTGCCTGCCCGGGGGGCGCGCGCGCCGCCAGCGGCGCGCGCACGACCCGGTCGGGAGCTCCGTGACCACGGCCGCGGGGACCAGCGGACCCGATCGCCGCTGGTATCCCGCGATCGGGTTACGGAGCTGAAGAACGGGGAGAGGTCTGTGTAAACAAACCTCTCCCCGCGCTTCCTACACTGACTGTCAGTGATCGGCGGTTCCCTGTCATCGGGAACGCTGATCAATGACGTCAGACGTACAGCCACGCCCCCCTACTGTAAAAAAAAAACAACACGTCACACTGACTCCTCCCCGCCCCCTAGTGGTTAACCCCTTCACTACAACTGTCATTTACATAGGAATCAGTGTTATTTAAATAGCAGTGATTGCTGTATAAATGACAAATGTCCCAAAAATGTGTCAAAAATGTCCGATGTGTCCGCCAAAATGTCGCAGTCACAATAAAAATCGCTGATTGCCGCCATTACTACTAATAAAAAAAAAAATATTAATAAAAATGCTATAAAACTATCCCCTATTTTGTAAACGCTATAACTTTTGCGCAAACTAATCAATAATCGCTAATTGCGATTTTTTTTACCAAAAATATGTAGAAGAATACGTATCGGCCTAAACTGAGGAAAAAAAATGTTTTTTTATATATTTTTTGGGGATATTTATTATAGCAAAAAGTAAAAAATATTGCATTTTTTTCAAAATTGTCGCTCTATTTTTGTTTATAGCGTAAAAAATAAAAACCGCAGGGGCGATCAAATACCACCAAAAGAAAGCTCTATTTGTGGGAAAAAAAGGACGCCAATTTTGTTTTGGAGCCACGTCGCATGACCGCGCAATTGTTAGTTAAAGCGACGCAGTGCCGAATTGCAAAAAGGGGCCTGGTCCTTTGGCTGCCAATTGGTCCGGGGCTGAAGTGGTTAAAGAGACAACGTTGTCACTCTATAATATTGGACAACCAAGACATGGCTGTAAGCATGTAAAATAACTGCATAATACATGAATAACATAATATTTCCATATATCTGAGCCACAATGGTCTATAAGTGGATTTTATCCTAAACACAGAGCCATACTTGTCTCTTTCGGGCTGATTGTATGCTACATGCAATACAAGTTCACGGCCAACGTCCTTTGTACAAAAATCCACTGGAAAGTTTGTACAAAGTCCGATCGTGTGTATGAGGCTTTACACATGAATATGCTTTGATCTAAACCATTCCATTGTAGCTCTGGGTGTATGTTTAGGGTCATTGTCCTGCCCCAGTCTCAAGTCTTTTACAGACTCTAAAGGCCCGTACACACGATCATACTTTTTGACAACCAACATGCAAATTAGCTGTTTTGGACTAAAATCCAACCGTGTGTACGCTCCATCGGACCAACTTTTTCAGTTTTCATCGGACTTTTGTTGGCTGTGCGAACGGACCAACTTTCTGCCAACAAAAGTCTGATGGAGCAAAGTCTGATCGTATGTACAGAAAACCATAGGACTTTTATACAAAGTACAAACACGCATGCTCAGAACCAATGCAAAAGATCAGACAACAATACAGAAGTTGACCAAAGGTGGCGGTAAAGAGCAGAAAAACCACGTGATTTGGTGAAAGTTGGCTGAAAAAGTCCTGCTGTGTGTATGCAATACAAGTTCATGGCCGACGCCCTTTGTACAAAAATCCACGGGAAAGTTTGTACAAAGTCCTATCGTGTGTATGAGGCTTAACAGGATTTCTTCTAAAGCCTTGTACACACGACTTTGGACAAACTTTCCCGTGGATTTTTGTACAAAGGGCCTCGGCCATGAACTTGTATTGCATACAGACGGCAGGACTTTTTCAGCCAACTTTCACCAAATCATGTGGTTTTTCTGCTCTTTACCGCCACCTTTGGTCAACCTCTGTATTGTTGTCTGATCTTTTGCATTGGTTCTGAGCATGCGTGTTTGTACTTTGTACAAAAGTCTGATGGTTTTCTGTACACACGATCGGACTTTGCTCCATCGGACTTTTGTTGCCGGAAAGTTTGTCCCTTCGCACAGCCAACAAAAGTCTGATGAAAACTGAAAAAGTTTGTCCGATGGAGCATACACACGGTCGGATGATGCCTTAAAACAGCTAATTTGCATGTTTGTCTGATCGTGTGTATGGGCCTTAACAGGATTTCTTCTAAGATTGCCCTGTATTTGGCTCCATCCATCTTCCCATTAACTCCCTGTCCCTGCTGAAGAAAAGCATCCCCACAACATGATGCTGCCACCGCCATGTTTCACGCTGGGTATGGTGTGTTCAGGGTGGTGTGCAGTGTTAGTTTTCTGCCACACACAGCATTTTGCTTTTAGGCCAAAAACTTTGATTTTGGTCCCATCTGTCCAGAGCACCTTCTTCCATGTTTGCTGTGTCCTCCACATGGCTTCTCGAAAACTGCAAATGGGACTTCTTATGTCTTTCTTTCAACAATGTCTTTCTTCTTGCCACTCTTCCATAAAGGGCAGATTTGTGGAGAGCACGACTAATAGTTGTCCTGTGGACAGATTCTCCCACCTGAGCTGTGGATCTCTGCAGCTCCTCCAGAGTTCCCATGGGCCTCTTGGCTGCCTCTCTGATTAATGCTCTCCTTGCCCGGCTGGTCAGTTTAGGTGGACGGCCATGTCTTGGTAGGTTTGCAGTTGTGCCATACGCTTTCCATTTTCAGATGATGGATTGAACAGTGTTCTGTGAGATGTTCAAAGCTTGGAATATTTTTTTTATAACCTAACCCTGCTTTAAACTTCTCCACAACTTTATCCCCGACCTGTCTGGTGTGTTCCTTGGCCTTCATTATGCTGTTTGTTCACTAAGGTTCTCTAACAAAACCTCTGAGGGCTGCACAGAACAGCTGTATTTATACAGAGATTAAATTACACACAGGTGGACTTTATTTACTAATTAGGTGACTTCTGAAGGCAATTGGTTCCACTAGATTTTAGTTAGGGGTATCAGAGTAAAGGGGGCTGAATACAAATGCACGCCACACTTTTCACATATTTATTTAAAAAAAAATTGGAAAACCATTTATCATTTTCCTTCCACTTCACAATTATGTGCCACTTTGTGTTGGTCTATCACATACAATCCCAATAAAATACATTTACATTTTTGGTTGTAACATGACAAAATGGGGAAAATTTCAAGGGGTGTGAATACTTTTTCAAGGCACTGTAGATCACTTGGCCTCCACTCTACTCATGGCAATCTCCTGACCGAACAAAGCCAGCTCTCCCCCCGGCGTGATGACGTTAATGTGTCCACCTGCTTTATGTGTTGTGCCCTGAGAGACATTTTTCAGCTTCTAAGCAAGTCCAAATTGAAAGATTGTGGCCTAACTGTCTAATATAGACAAGAGGAAAACAGATATAATGTGTACCATCATCCGTATAGAATTTAGGGAAAAAATAATGGAACGAATCTGGTCTCCAGCCAAGATTCTCCAAAGAGGGGGAGCTGTCGGACTATCGCGGTACATAAAATGTTGTTACTGATGTTCATAGACCAAAGTAAATAAAATATAACAATTTATTATGATAGTTCTTCACACATTGATACATTGGACAACTTTTATAAAATCAAACAAATGTACAGTATTTCAACTAGTTTCGCTTAACAGCTTCATCAGGAAATACATAGGTTTTACATCTGCAGAAAAAGACAAAAGGAAAAGGAAAACATTTATGAGGGAAGAACTTTCAAATTTGGTTTTCAGAAAATGCAAGTCCATCAGGTGGGCGCAAAATGCTTCATCATTCCCCCCAACCCCAATACGGCATTATATTCATGTATAATAAAACATTAAAGGTGCAGCCAACCAGATTTTGTTTGCATACTTTAGAATGAATACTAAGTGATCTACATTGTGCTATATTGAAGCATTTTCTGGAGCTCAGGAATGCTGTGTAAATTCTGAAATTTGAAAGGACGTAGAGAAGACTGCAGATAAACAGGTACAACTTATGTAGGAGGATTTGTTTCATCTCTGTGTATCACCTGAGGCCAGTCACTTCACTGGCTGTATGTAAGGGTTTACAACCACTTTGTTCTTGGTGAATCCAGTTTCATGTTCCCCGTAGACTGGCTTTGAGAGAGGAGACACAGGACAACAAGGCTAACTTTACACCTGAGGCTGTTATTGATGCACCTCTGAAAAGTGATTCATGGTGGATCGCTATTCAAAGGCATTTCACAGGCATTGAGCAGGTGATATGTCACCTCCGCACCTCCTGTTTTAGCCCTGTATAGGTTGCACCACCTTGCTGCAACCACTTGCATCATGTGGTTGCCCTCTTTCGCTTTAATAGGTCTGGGTTTTGTGGCAGTGCCGCCCACCGAAAGTGGCAGGGGGATCATTTTTGCTGCAGCATGTATACATCCTTGTCCAGCTTAAAGTGTTACTAAACCCACAGCAGTAAAATCAGTCTGTATATGTAGTAAAGCATGCTTGTTATACTCACTGTGGAACCTAAGGAGTTAATCCTCCACATTGTGTAAGAAGACTGTTTGATCCTGTTTTCTCTGATACTCCCCTTCTTCCACTGTCCCCAATTCATCTCCTGATAGAACAGAGGCTAGGGGACAAGCTGCTCATGCTCAGTTTGGTGTATATTGCTAGATAGTTTGTTTGTTTGTTTTTTCTTTGGCAGAGTGCATGGGATCAGCACAGGGCTAATCAGCACTGTCCACCCAGAGGGTTAGGAGTCCTGCAGCCTCATAGGACAGTCAGAGGAGAATGAAAACTCCTCCTACAAGCTTTAACCAGACACTGATAGAAGTCACAAGACTGCTATATACTGCCATTTATATTTGCTAAAATAATTGCATTTCCATGTTCTGTGTACTGTGGGAGATCAGATATAGTGAATGCAGGGTCCTGGGTTTAGGAACCCTTTAAGGGAGGGGGCAGTAAGAACACGTAGGGTTGCCACCTGTCTGTGATTCACCCGGACAGTTCGGGTTTTGAATTGTGTGTCCGGGTTTCAGACATCCTGAAACTCGGAACACAATATTCATAATGGACTGTGGCTCCCCAAGTAACCGAGTGCCACAACCACCGAGTGCATAGGGGTGCACATTCGACCCATTCCCGTACATGGACAGGAGAGGAGAGAGGGCATTCTCCCATCCCTACCCCCTCTGTCTGCCCACCCACACTCCAATCTCCGGTGTTCTGGTCCTTAGGAAAGGGATGTGTGGACTGGAAATCTGCAGTTCAGGAATTGGCAGATACATCGTAAATGAAAGGTGTCAATGCCTGAGCCTCCATCCTTGGGTCAGTGAGCTCACCATCCGATGTCTGTGACTGAAGTCTCCCCCTTCCCTCCCTTCTCTCTCCTGCTTCCGAGGGAGTGAATACACTAAGGTAAGAGGGACTCAGATGTAAGAGGTGCCCTGTGGACTGTAAATTTAACTACCTGAGATCCGCGCTATAGCCAAATGACGGCTACAGTGCGGATCTATTGTGCCGGGACGACGTCCTATGACGTCGTCCCGGCCACGAGCTGCCTGCGCGCCCCCTGAAGGGCGCGCACGGCGCGCTCTGTGATCAGCGAGTCTGTGAGACTCGCTGGATCACAGGTCCGAGTAAGGGGTCGATCCCGACCCCTTACCACGTGATCAGCTGTCAGCCAATGACAGCTGATCATGTGATAATAACAGAGCCGGTAATCGGCGAGGAGAAAAAAAAAAAAAGCCGATCACCGGCGGCAGTGAGAGGGACATCAGTCCCTCTCACTGCAATGTGCCCAATCCATTGTGCCCACCTTTGCCCAATTAAAGTGCCGCCTACCAGTGCCCACACTGCCATCTCTCAGTGCCCACAGTGCCATCTCTCAGTGCCCACAGTGCCATCTCTCAGTGCCCACAGTGCCATCTCTCAGTGCCCACAGTGCCAGTGCTGCACATCAGTGTCACCTGCCAGTGCTCATCTGTGTCACCTACCAGTGCCCATCAGTGCCACCTATCAGTGCCACCCCATCAGTGCCACCCATCCGTGTCTCCCATCCGTGCCACCCATCCGTGCCACCCATCCATGCCACCCATTCGTGCCCATCAGTGCCACCCATCCATGCCCATCAGTGCCATCTTTGCTGTCCCCACCAGTACCGACTTATCTGTCCCCACCAGTGCAGCCTATCAGTGCCCACCAGTGCAGCCTATCAGTGCCCACCTGTGCAGCCTATCAGTGCCCACCTCATCAGCGCATATCAATGTAGCAGAAAAATTACCTGCTTGCAAAATTTTATAACAAACTATTAAACATGATTTTTTTTTTTTTTTTAATTTTCCATCTTTTTTTGTTTGTTTAGCAAAAAATAAAAACCCCAGCTGTGATTAAAATACCACCAAAAGAAAGCTCTATTTGTGGGGGAAAAATGATAAAAATGTCATTTGGGTACAGTGTTGTATGACCGCGCAATTGTCATTCAAATTGCGTCAGCGCCAAAAGCTGAAAATTGGTCTGGTCACGAGGGGGGTTTAAGTGCAAAGTAATCAGGTGGTTAGAGGGGGTATTCGGGAACCCTAATTTAAGGGGAAATGCTGGGAACTCTGATATGAGTGGGAGGTTTGGTGAGCAGAAACCCCCTCACATCAGAGTTCCCATTTACACCTCAGCATTCCCTCTTCATTTTTTTTTTGCTGTGAGCAGCCAAAGTGTCCGGGTTTGGCGTGAAGAAAAGGTGGCAACCCTAAGAACACGGCTTGACCACCTGGTTTTACTGCCCCCCCCCCCCAAGTGTAAGTCTAAATGAGCCCTTTATGGGTATGACTTCTAAGCATGAAGCCTTTGGCTGCCCTCACATACAGACACAATCACAAGCTGGCCATAGAAACAATGCTTTTCTTTTTTGTGCACATATTAACCGGTTCCCGACCAGCTACTGTACTTTTACGTCGGCAGAATGGCACGGCTGGGCAAAGTAACGTACCCATAGGTAACTTTGGATTTCCCGCCGTGCCCGCGCCTGCCGTGAGCTCCGTGACCGTGCCCGCGGATTCGGTCGCCGAGCTCAAGAACGGGGAGATGCCGATGTAAGCAGCATCTCCCCATTCTGCATAATGACAGCACACTGTCATCGGGAGCAGCGATCAGTGTGGTGTCACACACAGCCACACCCCCAGACAGTTAGAAACACGCCCCTAGGATACACTTAACCCCTCCCCGCCCCCTAGTGGTTAACCCCTTCACTGCCAGTGAAATTTTTACAGTAATCAATGCAATTTTATAGCATCGATCGCTGTATTAATGCCAATGGTCCCAAAAATGTGTCAAAATTGTCCGATGTGTCCGCCATAATGTCGCAGCCATGACAAATATCGCTGATCGCCGCCATTACTAGTAAAAAAAAAATAATCATAATAAAAATGCCATAAATTTATCCCCTATTTTGTAAACGCAATAACTTTTGCGCAAACCAATCAATAAACGCTTATTGCAATTTTTTTTACCAAAAATATGTAGAAGAATACGTATCGGCCTAAACTGAGAATAACATTTTTTTTTTTATATTTTTGGGGGATATTTATTATAGCAAAAAGTAAAAAAATAATGCATTTTTTTCAAAATTGTCGCTCTTTTTTTTGTTTATAGCGCAAAAAATAAAAACCGCAGAGGTGATCAAATACCACCAAAAGAAAGCTCTATTTGTGGGGAAAAAAGGACGTCAATTTTGTTTGGGAGCCACGCAGCATGACCGCGCAATAGTCAGTTAAAGCGACGCAGTGCCGAATCACAAAAAAATGTTGGTCAGGAAGGGGGTAAATCCTTCTGGGGCTGAAGTGGTTAATAATATTTGCTGATCACATTCATGTTCAGAACTCAAACTCTTTAGAAACTCTGGAGACTCCTCTAAGCCAAAAATTAGCCCCCCCACCCAATGCTATTAGTTTCTGATAAGCGTCTCTGGACTTTTTCAAAGGAACCTGAATATATTATTAATAGTGGCATAGAATACCTGGAGCTGTCTTCTAGATTTATAGGTGCTGCAGTGTAAACACGTTGGTGCATTTCCTGGTAGCGTGCAAACAACAAGTGCCAAGGTAACATTAGACTGTTGCTATAGAGCCATTGTAATCCTACACAGTGCAGAGTAAACTTTGTATCATTAATAGGAGAAGGCTGCAATCACTTGTACACTATGGGCTCCTATCCGCCCCGGCTTCCCTTAGGGCTCATTCTGACTTGCAGTTGAGAGCATGGGCGTCCGCAGGTAGGGGCAAGGGGGGGCAAGTGCCCCCCCCCCCTGGAATCAAGAAACGGATCAGAAGTGATGACCCCCATCACCCCTCTCTGTCACCCCCCTCTCTCTCTCTCACACCCGTCTGTCTTTTTCACCCCTTCTCTCTCTGTCACCCCAATCTCTCTCTGTCACACTCCTCTCTTTCTGTCACCCTGTCTCTTTCCGTTACCCCCTCTGTCTCTTTCTGTCACCCCTCTCTCTCTCACCCCCTTTCTCTCTGTCACCCCCTCTATCTCTTTCTGTCACCCCTCTCTCTCTCACCCCCTTTCTCTCTGTCACCCCAATCTCTCTCTGTCACACTCCTCTCTTTCTGTCACCCTGTCTCTTTCCGTTACCCCCTCTGTCTCTTTCTGTCACCCCTCTCTCTCTCACCCCCTTTCTCTCTGTCACCCCCTCTATCTCTTTCTGTCACCCCTCTCTCTCTCACCCCCTTTCTCTCTGTCACCCCCTCTATCTCTTTCTGTCACCCCTCTCTCTCTCACCCCCTTTCTCTCTGTCACCCCCTCTATCTCTTTCTGTCACCCCTCTCTCTCTCACCCCCTTTCTCTCTGTCACCCCCTCTGTCTCTTTCTTTCTGTCACCCCCCCCCTTCTCTCTGTCACCTCCCCATCTCTCTCTGTCACCCCCCACATGTTTGCAGTTTCTGAAAGTCTCTTTGGCCATGTATGCAGTCTCTGGTCATCTCTTGTGCCATGTCCACAGTCTCTTGAGCCATGTCTGCAGTCTCTGACAGTCTCTTGGGCCATGTCTGCAGTCTCTGACCATCACCTGCACTACGTCTGCAGTCTCTGACCATCACCTGCACTACGTCTGCAGTCTCTGACCGTGATAATGTGATAATGACATTGTCGAAAAGGTCAGAGCATGGGTGACCTTAAAATGATGCCCCCCCCCCCCCCCTGAAAAAAGTTCTGCGGACACCCATGGTTGAGAGGCATTTATAACCCCCTTTTAATGTAGAACTATAGGCAAAACTCCCCCCTCCCCCTCCCATTTTGGATAGAGTAAAGGCCCGTACACACAATCTGACTTTTTGGCAACAAACATGCAAATTAGCTGTTTTGGACCAACATCCGACTGTGTGTACGCTCCATCGGACCAACTTTTTCAGTTTTCATCAGACTTTTGTTGGCTGTGCGAACGGACCAACTTTCTGCCAACAAAAGTCTGATGGACCAAAGTCCGACCATGTGTACACAAAACCATCGGACTTTTGTACAAAGTACAAACACGCATGCTCAGAACCAATGCAAAAGATCAGACAACAATACAGAAGTTGACCAAAGGTAGCGCTGGAGTAATTGAACGTCCTCCTTTGAAGTGTCGTCAGTACGTTGAAACGTCACTACGTTCGTGTTTAAAAAGTCCAATCATGTGTATACAATACAAACTTGGGGCCAACGCCATTTGTACAAAAATCCACGGTAAAGTTTGTACAAAGTCCGATCGTGTGTATGAGGCTTAAGAGAGTGTTATAACCCCTGTCAGTTTTTTTTTTTTTTGCCTTCTGTGTCCCATTGGAAAGATTTCCCTTCACGTCCTGTCCCATAGCCACAACAGGAAGCGGGAGAAAATCCCTCCAAAGTGAGGGAATCTCTTGTTGTCACCAGAATTAGTGTCCTCATTGGAAGATTTCTCCTTTTTTCCTGTTCTGGTAAAGCCTCGTACACACGATCGGACTTTGTACAAACTTTCCCGTGGATTTTTGTACAAAGGGCGTTGGTCGCAAGTTTGTATTGCATACACACGGTCTGACTTTTTAGGCAACAAACACAAACGTAGTGACGTTTCAACGTACTCACGACACTTCAAAAGAGGACGTTCAATTACTCCAGCGCCACCTTTGGTCAACTTTTGTATTGTTGTCTGATCTTTTGCATTGGTTCTGAGCATGCGTGTTTGTACTTTGTACAAAAGTCCGACGGTTTTCTGTACACACGATCAGACTTTGCTTCATCGGACTTTTGTTGGGGGGGGGGGTTTGGGGGGGGGGGGGGGGGGGGGGTGGGGGGGGGGGGGGGGGGGGGGGGGGATGGGGGGGGTGGGGGGGGGGGGGTGGGGTGCAGGGGGGGGGGGGGAAGCGGGGTGGGGGGGTTGGGGGGGGGGGGGGGGGGGGGGGGGGGGGGGGTGGGGGGGGGGGTGGGGAGGCGGTGGGGGTGTGGGGGGGGTGGGGGGGGGGTGGGGGGGGGGGTGGGGGGGGTTGGGGGGGGGGGGGGTGGGGGGGGGGGGGGGTGGGGTGGGGGGGGGGGGGGTGGGGGGGGGGTCGCACAGCCAACAAAAGTCCGATGTAAACAAAAAAAAAAAAAGTTTGTCCGATGGAGCGTACACACGTCGGATGTTGCCACAAAACAGCTAATTTGCATGTTTGTTGTCAAAAAGTCCGATCGTGTGTATGGGCCTTTAGAATCCAAAATATGGGAGTTGCTTCTTTAGGCCCATACACACGATCGGACTTTTTGACAACAAACATGCAAATTAGCAGTTTTAAGGCAACATCCGTCGTGTGTACGCGTCATCGGACAAACTTTTTCGGTTTTCATCGGACTTTTGTTGGCTGTGCGAACGGGCAAACTTTCCGGCAACAAAAGTCTGATGGACCAAAAAGGACTCCCACGCGCATGCGTGCGAGTGACATCATCATGGCTCCAGCCACGCACAGCGTCGGAGCCGAGAACTCGTAAGAAATGCAGAGGGAACATGTCAGCTCCCTCAGCGGTGACCGGGAGGTGATGTCGGCACTTCGTTCTACAGTAAGTATTTCATAATGAGCTAGTATGTGGTGTAACCGTGACCCGCAGCCTGCTCCCCAGGTTTGTTGTGAACCGTTGCTGCATTACTTCAATACAAGTTTCCACTGCACCTGCTTGTGTGAACCACGCTACTCTCCACCTACATGTACGTTACTGTTAGGCCTTATTCACCTGGGCATACTTAAATGTACACCCATGCAAGGGCCATGTTTGCCCGCACAGGCATGGGATGCAAAGGTGTTGCGTGCAACAATTGCTGAGTAATGCCGACAACAAAATCCCATGATGTTGGCTCAAACTTGTCTTGCATACACGCGGTCGCACAAAGTTGGTCGGAAATTCCGAACGTCAAGAACGCAGTGATGTACAACACGTACGACGAGCCGAGAAAAATGAAGTTCCATAGCCAGTGCTGCTCTTCTGCTTGATTCCGAGCATGCGTGGCACTTTGCCCACACACGATCGGAATTTACGCGAACGGATTTTGTTTTAGGAAGATTTGAGAACCAGATCTCAAATTTTGTGCGATGGAAATTACGATGGAAACTGTCCGATGGAGCCTACACACGGTCGGAAATTTACGACAACAAGCTCTGATCGCACATTTGCCGTCAAAGTCAGACATGTGTGTACAGGCGTGTATGCGGCAGTAGAGATGATAAAACTGTTTTATATGTGGAAGACAGATGGTGTTGAAGGCCCCCACCCTCCTTGAGGGATGGTTGTTCCAGTTGGACATAGATGACCACGTCCACGCCTCTTGTGAACCAGTTGTCCTCTCTCTCCATGATGTGGACCTCCCTGTTCTCAAAAGCATGTCTCTTTTTTTTTAAGATGTAACACAGAGCTCGACAAACCCCGGTCGCCAGATGGCCATGGCGACTAGAATTAGGGTCCTGGCGCCTGGGGCAACACAGCTGGGGTATCCCGTCTTCCTGTGGACCCCGACCCCGCCGTGCGATCGAATCGGGCCGCGCCGGCCGGTAATTTAGGCCGCGGCTTTGCGGCCTTCTGAAGCACTAATATGTAATATGGCGCCATCTGGTGGTGGCCGTTGATATTGCAACACCTCTAACATTGCTAATGCAATGTTAATGGAGCTTCAAAGCCCTGCCTGTTTCTCACTGCCCGCCCATCTCCTTCCTAAAGTGGAGAAGAGAAGGAAGTGATTGCAGGCGTCATCTGGCGCCTTTTGCCTAACGATGAGTGTGGTGGGGCTGGTTTGAATTCATATAGCCTTTTTTTTTTTTTATAATGGCTTTGATTTTTATTTATTTTTTTAAAAGTAAAAAAGAAAATATATATATATATATATATTTTTTTTTTAATTAAAAATGTATTTGTAATCTCCCTGCTTGGTCCCTTTCACACAGGCTGTCTGATCTGGTTCGCCTGTCAGTTTTTCAGGCGGACCTGATCAGACCCTTAGGCCCCTTTACACACCAAAGCGTTTTTCAGGCGCTACAGTGCTAAAAATAGCGCCTGTATAGCGCCTGAAAAAAGCGGGTCCTTTCACTCCAGTGTCAAAGCCGGAGGGCTTTCACACTGGAGCGGTGCGCTAGCAGGACGGTAAAAAAAAGTCAGGATAGCAGCATCTTTGGAGCGGTAAAGGAGCGGTGTATTCATCGATCCTATACCGCTCCTACCCATTGAAATCAATGTGACAGCGCGGCAATACCGCTGGCAAAGCGCCGCTTGGGGGGGGGGTTTAACCCTTTTTCGCCGTCGCCTGCACCGACGCCCACTAAAAAAAAACCTGGCTCCTAACTTTTTTAGCTGGCTCCTAGAGTCCAAGCAAATTTGTCAAGCCCTGATGTAAGATGATAGCAGGTTTGCGCTATAGAATGAAGCCCCCTTATTTCTGTTTTATAAGTCATGGCTGAGATTCTAAATTCTTCTGACTGGCTGAAGAGTACTTTGTCCCATTGCATGTTGTACATCTTCCCTGTAGGCGTATTTCCTGAAAATAACCCTTAATGTGTCAATAACGGAGATGAAATGAGGCAGATTATATCCCGCCCCCACATTCCCCTCCATTCACCGGCTCCTCCGCAAGACGTCACTCCAACCAAGAATTTCCATTATAATTGGAGGAACAATGACAGTTTGATGCACCCTTGTGATGTGTGCTGTTCTTCAGATAATGCTGGTGTTCTCTGAATGTAAAACACTCAGAAAGAGATAACAAGCAAGCTTCCAAAAGAATCCACTCATATCTACTGCAGATCGATTCACTAAAGATTTGCAACCGTTTTTGCAACCCCTGTTCATGCAATCATTGTTGGGACAAGGTACATTAGCACCCAAGGTGAAAAGGCCAAAGTGTCCCCTATGAGCTCTGACCTGCTTTTGCAGTGTAGTTTGCAGGTCCTGCCCTTTTTGTACACCCCCTGAAGAAGTGTCCAACCTCCTCTTCTGCCTATCCCCTGGCCCACCCTGCCACCCATTACAGTGGACTGTAAGAACCTGTTTACATGTGTGCTGGCCTGCACCACTGTGTCACAACATTGTGCCAAAGCCCTAATTCACTTGAATGGGTCATATTCAGTCCAGTATGGATGCTGCACAATTGTTCATTGGTGGGAATGGCTGTACAGTACCTCTGCTGGTATGATGGGGGTCTTGAGGAACCTTCTCTATAGGTGTGGAAACTAAATGAGCGTGGTCTGGACACGGGATGGAAAGGCAGAGAACCCAGGGTGTCTGTACCCCCTGGGATTGGCGCCCCAAGGGTGTTCTTAATATAGGGTGACCAGACATCCCCGGTTTCTGGGGACAGTCCCCGGATTGAGGACACTGTTCCCGAACCAAGTCTGTCCCCGGTTTTTTCCCCAGATTGGATTTGAACAGGGGCTGGGGCAATTTCAAAGACAGCCAGTGCAGAGTTAAAAGAAAAAATCTGAATTACACCCCCTGTTCTGCCGCTCCTACTAGCTTAGGGGGTGGGGGTGTATTTTTTTAATTATCTGTGCCTCTTTCTGATGATCATGTGCTGGTCGGAGCGGAGAGAATATTTCTTCAGTCTCGGGTGCATGCCGGTTCTGCTCCTGCTCGCATGTTCTTCTGCCTTGGCTCAAGTCCCGGCCAGCCACCTGCTGATCTCCTTGCCTTCCCTGGCGGTATGATCTTCCTCTGCTCCCCACCCAGTAGTAGCCAGGGGCTGGAGAGTAAGACTTGACAGGCTGTGAGGCGACGGGCAAAGAGTCGCTAATTGCCGCCATTACTAGTAAAAAAAAAATATGTCCCCGGATTTAATTAAAAAAATCTGGTCACCTTATCTTAATATCACTATGAATTTGGCGGTGAGTTTGGCACACAAGGTCATGTCACCTCTCTTTTCTTTCTACACTGTGCCCAGGAGCTAGAACTTTTGTTCAAAACCAATTTTTGTTACCAAGCAGCAAGGCCTAGCCAGTGCATCTACACTGGCACTCATTTGTTTAATTTATTTTTCTCTTCACATTGTCACTTGTATATTTGTCTATGTTTCTTTTCTCTTGGATGGAGGGTGTGGGTCCTCAGGCCTACCCTGAAGTCTAGGGGGAGGATGTGTGGTTGTTTATGTTCCTTGCTTCCCTGAACCGTGGGTATCTCTGGGAGATCCCTTGACCTAGTACTTTTGGCTAGGTGGACCAAGTTGAGTCTTGCCCCTGTCAGGAGCCTTGCAACCTAGGGGAGTCAGGGTAAGGTCCTACTTCTTCAGGGGGGAAGACATGAGACATAACCTTAAGTGCACTTTTTATGTGTGTTTTCCAAAATGCACTTTTTTCGTACACTTATGCCGCGTACACACGGTCGGAATTTCCGATGGAAACAGTCCGATGGGAGCTTTTCAACGGATTTTGCGACTGTGTGTATGCCCATCTGTCTTTTTCTGTCGGAATTTCCGACGGACTTTGGATTGAGAACCTGTTCTCAATTTTTCCGACAGAAAACCTTTCTATCGGATTTTCCGATCGTGTGTATGCAATTCCGACACGCAAAATTCTGACGCATGCTCGGAAACAATTGGACACATGCTCGGAAACAATTGGACGCATGCTCAGAAGCATTAAACTTCCCTTTTATAGTGCTGTCAAACGTGTTTTATGCCGCTGTGTTACAGACCGTCGGAATTTGGTGTGTAGGCAAGACAGTTTGAGCGAAATTCAGTCGGAATTCCGACGGGAAAACCATCAGAACTTTTTCTGACGGCATTAGGTGTTTTGTTTTTGCACATCACCACTCAAATGTGCTTTTATTGCCTTCTTTCAACCTTAAGTGTAAACTAAGTCTAATAATCTTGGAAACATATTTGACAGATTAGAGTGTATTGTTTACACAAATACTACAATCTTAGAAAAGCTATAACTTGCTAATGTCCTTTCAAAATTCAGTTTCAATATATTTTTTTTTTTTTTTAAATTGCGGATTTTGTTAAAATAAAACATGATGATCCTGCAATGAAGGCATTTTTTGTTGTAGGGTGGCAACACTTTGCCCCTTTTGCTCCTAAATGTTCTTCTGCATTGATTTTGGGTCACGTGGACTTCTGATAGAGACTACAAGCCCTTGTTTCAAAACCCTATTCAAAGACATAGCCCACTGTTGTCACCAATAAATTCCAGACATCCCTGGAGCGCGTGTGGACAGGAAGTGGTTGCAAAAAGGCTGTGGGAGATCAGTGTGTCATTCACTTAGGATTTAATCTTCTTTAAAGAGGGTTGGTTAACCAATAACAGATATTTTAATTTTTGGTAGATGTTTGAAAGATCAGTAATACCCTAGTGCGTTCACAATAGGCTTATAGCATAATGCCCCGTACACACGGTCGGAAAATCCGACCACAAAATCCATCAGATTTTTTCCGACTGATTTTGTCCAATACTGGTGTTGCATACACACGGTCGGACAAAGTTGTCGGAAAATCCGATCATTCTGAACGTGGTGACGTTTGTTGCCTACGACGGGACTACGTAGAGGCTAGTAGCCAATAGCTTTGGTCTTGTAATGTGATCTGAGCATGCGTGGCACTTTGTCCGTCGGAATTCGCTACACACGATCGGAAAAAGTCCGATAGGACTCTGTTGTCGGAAAATTTGAGAGCAGGAGATAAAACTTTGTCCGTCGGAAAATCAGACGGAAAAAGTCCGATGGAGCCTACACACGGTCGGAATTTCTGACAACATTGTCCGATAGGACATTTTCCGTCGGAAAATCCGACCGTGTGTATGGGGCATAAGAGAAAAAAAATGAATTTTTTTTTATTTTACATATCCTCTATTCCACCAATAGTGCTTCCAACTAAATTATCTTAATAAATCAGTACTGATTGAAGCCTTTTTGGGCAACTGCCCTCCTGGGGTCCTTGTGTATGCAACTCTGTCTCCATCTGACACCCCTGCCGGTCCGTTCAGTGGGGGGATCTATATGTGCATTGCCTCCTCCAGCACAGATCACTATATTTAATCCAGTTATGATGTGCAACATGTTCACTTGAATTCTAAAAAATATTACCCATTTTGACAAAACCTCTGAAGAAGGACTTACAATAGTCCGAAACATGTCGGGTGTCTACGCAAGTGTGTATGTCAGCTAGCCCAACAGTTCTCTACGGGGTAGCCTCCTGTTTGCCATGCTGCTGTGTCGTCAAGGGTATTCAGATTTTCAAATTTTTCTATATCATGCATATTTTTGTACTGCCTATATGCTTTTTAAACTTTGATGTATAATAAAAACATGTTTTTACAGTATATACTGGTCTGTCTGAAAAGCCCATTAGGGGTTTACTGTGCAATCATGCACTAGGTTTTCTTTTTTTTTTAGAATAGTCCCCCCTTGTTGGTGTCAGTGGGAGGAACAGTGCCCATTGTTGGTGTCAGTAGCAAAATAGTGCCCCAAGGGCTGGATAAAGGCAAGCAAAGGGCTGCATCTGGCCCCTGGGCCACAGTTCGGAGACCACTACTCTACATCCATCTTTATGCTGTTTTATTCTGCAGGCTTCTGTACCAATGGGAGAGTTTTAGACTCCTGCAACTGATCGGCAAATAATAAACTGTTATGCATTTTCATAGCACCCAAAGATGAGTTATATAATATTTTTAACAAATAGGTAAAACATGTGGCTGAGTTGGACTTGGTGGAACTTCTTGTGCGATGGACAAGGGACAGAAGAAGTTTGACAATTTCTTGCGGCGTATCGCTAACAGTCTTATGTTTGTCTTTCAGGCCACTGTCCGCCTACAACAGCCTCACCGACAAACACCTAACGGGCTACTTCAACAACACCCGGATCAAGCGGCATCTTCAGAGGGCCGGTCTGGTAGGATAACCTTATCATTTTATCCAGTTATTCTCAATAATCAGATGGTCGCTCTCTTGCTGATTACTTTTGCTTTTGGCTTCTCTGGAAACAGATGCATTGTTTGGGGGGGGGGGGGGGGGGTTACACTGTTTCCATTGTGTAATTGACTAACCCATCAATTTTTATCAAAATGATCAGTAGATCAAGAGATATGGGCACTAGAAGTTAAAAGCAAAGCTTGACTTTTCCTGTAAAAGTCAAAGTTGGCCATGATCTTAACCTCCAAAGAAGTCCTATTGGTCATTGAGACCGCGGATCACATTATATGGCCAGGAGGAAGGCAATGTGAGGCAGGAATGGTGGGCCCAGCTTGATTTTGCAAATCTTAGCTTTTCCTGTAAAAGTTGAGATCGACCCTCCCTACCTTTGAGCCTTTCTCTGGTTGATGAGATGCTATGTTCTAGACATGTGCAATTCGTTTAGTTTTTTTTTTCGTTTTTCGTTTTTTTTCGTTATTTTCGTTCGTTCGTTTTCGTACGAATGAACGAATCCGAAAAACAACGAAATTTCGAAAAAAACTAATTAGAAACAACGAATGTACGAATGAAGAAAATCCGAAAAACGAAAACAGGAACAACGAAAATGAATGAAAAAATTCGTACATTCGTAACTTTTTTTTTGTTGAATTGGTAATTTTCCGTGTCTCTTACAATGGTGCTGCTTAACGTGCTTCGAATGGATTGAACGAAAAAATTCGTACATTCGTAACTTTTTTTTTTTCGAATCGTAATTTTCCGTGTCTCTTACAATGGCGCTGCTTAACGCGCTTCGAATGGATTGAACGAAAAAATTCATACATTCGGAACTTTTTTTTTCGATTAGTAACTTTTTTTTTCGATTCGTAATTTTCCGTGTCTCTTAAAATGTAATAATAGCATACAAATTACATAAAATTATGAATTATGCTCCGATTACGAATCTACGAATGTTACGAATGTTACGAATGTAGGAATAAATACAAATGCGTCCGAATTTCGAATAAACGAAAAATTAAACTAACGAAAAAACGAATCAACGAAAAAAATAACTCTTACGAAGGTACGAATCGTTACGAATACGAACACCGACAACTTACGAATTTACGAATCGTTACGAATCAACGGAAATGAAAAAAACGAAACGAAAATAAACACATTTTTTTGTTGTGCACATGTCTACTATCTTCAGATGTTTTCCAGCTTGCCCTAGGAGCGTACAATCCTAGATGCAGACACTCTGTTCCTGGCATTGTATGCTCATGCTTGAGTTTAAAGTGTTTGTTAAAGCGGACTTCCACCCTAAAGTGGAACCTCCGCTCATCGGATTCCTCCCCCCCTCTGCCACAATTGAGGGTGCCAATAAAACTGCCCTAAAACATTAAAGCCCCATACACACTATCAGATTTTCTGCTGATTTTTTCCTTCAGATTTACAAAAAACATATAATATGAGTTAGGAGTTTCAATTTGTATGCAATCAGGCCGGCCCTTGCACTACATGGTTTTGGTAAATCTGAAGCCAAAAATCAGCAGAAAATCTGATAGTGTGTATGGGGCTTTAGGCTTCATGTGCACGGCTGCAAAAAGGGCGTACAGCATGCATGGGGCTTGTTCACACATGCTTTAACAAGCGGTGAGGATGCCTCCTCGCCACCTTCTTTAACCCCTTGATCGCTGCACTATCCTGCTGCAACCACGTGCATTGCATGGGGTTGCAGGGCACTTAAAGAATGGCTCCATTTCTGCGGCAGCATTGTGGCTGTGCATGTGTACACCTCTTGCCACTGCCTCTGCAGCTAAAGGGGGTAGCGCTTGGGGGCAGTAACAGCACAGCTCAACCTTAGGGTTTTACCACCCCCTCAGCCGCTAGTGTGAACAAGACCAAATAGCGGTTTAGGGGAGCCACAGGTGAAGCACAAAGCCTTCTAGTGCTATGAATGGCTGTATACTTCTATGTGATGGTTTGAGCTAGCTCTTGCATAAACCCATGCTTGCACATGGGTGCACAACCCTGGACGCAGACCATTTACATCTAGGATTGAATACCCCCGCGCATGCTCATATTTAAGCAAGAGCTGGCATAAATACCCATCTAGCAGCTTACAGCCATTCATTACAATGGGAGGCTGTACCCTGTACCTGTGGATGTCAAATAACGCCCATCAGTGAGCCCTAGAAGTGTTAGCTGGAGTTGGGCTTTTAGACGGCTTTCACACCAAGCCGCGGCCGGCGTCTGCGGTAAAGCGGCGCTATTTTAGCGCCGCATTATCGTTGTTTACCGAAAAGGGGTTAAATACGCCCGCAAAACGCAGCCGTACCGGCGTTTTGCCAGCGGTATCGCAGAGCTGCCCCATTGATTTCAATGGGGAGCAATGGTGGAGGAGCGGTGAGTTCACCGATCCTTCACCGCTCCAAAGAAGCTGTTGGCAGGACTTTTTGTGACACCCTGCCAGCGCACCGCTCCAGTGTGAAAGCCCTTGGGCTTTCACACTGGGGTGCATGGAGCAGCTTTTTTCAGGCACTATACAGGCGCTATTTTTAGCGCTGTAGCGCCTGAAAAATGCTGGCAGTGTGAAAGGGGTCTTAAAGCGGTGTTTCAGCTTAAAAAAAAAAAATTTAAAAGTCAGCAGCTAAAAAAAAAGTCGCTGCTGACTTTTAATAAGTACACTTACCCTCCCAGGGCGCCCGCGATGCCGTTCGTGGAGGCCGAGATGTCCCTCTGCGTTCCGGATCCAGCGCCGGCATCCTCAGTAAGGGAAACGGCTTCGCGCGGCCTACTGCGCATGCGCGAGTCGGCGCACGGCCTACTGCGCATGCGCGAGTGGGATTTGTGAATGGGGAACGCAATGTGTTGTGGGACACAGTTCCCATAACACACTGCGCCCCATTCACTAGAAGACGGAAGAAGAGAAGATCACCGCGGCGCTGGAGGAGGCAGATTAGGACAATCTGCCTAGCATCAGCCATTTCTGGTAAGTTAAAAAAAAAAAGTTTTTTTTTCATTTGAAATTGTTACTAACATTTTTAAAAGTTTTTGTTTTCAGGGTGTTCCACCACTTTAAGTCCATTTCAAACTACATGTCCATCCAAGACTACCATAAGACTTTTGCCTTCAGCGGGCGTACAGGGACTGTACAAAGCTGATGTAAGGGAGCCAAAGGTGCAACATACAGCCTCCCATTTCAATGAATGGCTGAACGTTGCTATATGAGGGTTTACGCCAACGCTTATGCTGCACAAACTCATGCAAGCACACAGGTTTACTACCCTGGATGCAGACCGTCTGCGTTTAGGATTGTACGCCCATGTGCATGCAAAATGAGAATGTAGCATTGGGCTACAAAGCTCACTCCTAATAGGTCCTATTTAAAGAAATAAACCACTCTGCTGTTAGAAACTATTATAAAGTATCTGGTTAGACTGGAGGCTATAATAATCTCAATGGGTTGTGTTTCAGGTCACAAGAAGTGGTAGGATCTTGACTGAAAAAGAATACAGAATAAATGCCATGAGACGGGACCATCAGAAGTACATCCGGGAATGTCTGGCTCAGGCCATATTTCACAAAGTCCTCGACATGGAGGTGAGCGATACAGCACATTTGTCACAGCCATGGTCACTACTACTTCTACCTTCTCTTTTACATTCCCTTTTTGTTTTAAATGTGGAGATTGGCTGCTCTAATGCCGCGTACACACGGTCGGAATTTCCGATGGAAACAGTCCGATGGGAGCTTTTCATCGGATTTTCCGACTGTGTGTATGCCCAACGGTCTTTTTCTGTCGGAATTTCCGACGGACTTTGGATTGAGAACCTGTTCTTAATTTTTCCGACGGAAAACCTTTCTATCGGATTTTCTGATTGTGTGTATGCAATTCCGACACGCAAAATTCTGCCGCATGCTCGGAAACAATTCGACGCATGCTGAGAAGCATTAAACTTCCCTTTTATAGTGGAGTCGAACGTGGTGTTATTGACCGTCGGAATTTGGTGTGACTGTGTGTAGGCAAGACAGTTTGAGCGAAATTCCATCGGAATTCCGACGAGAAAACCATCAGAGCTTTTTCCAACGAGAATTCCGACCGTGTGTACGCGGCATAAGACAGAAGTACCTTCCCAGACTGGTAGGCAAGACTGTAAAAATGTATACAATTTCTTCTTGTAAATGGACTTATTAAGAAAGAGATCAATTGGCCAAATTAGTGCGGCGTTGCGTTCTTTATTTTCCCAATGTACAAATAAGTGAGGGGTCCCTCCCTTGCTTCCTCCTCCGTGGCCAAAAAATGATGTTTTAGACATCACCGTTCCCTTGCTAGCCAAATAAATTAGCAGGCTGTCACTCCATACTGCTCCCTTGAATTAACAAGGCATCACTTCTCTGCATGCGCGCTAGTTGCAGTTCTCTGTTGTTTATCAGCTCCCAGCAACTTGAGTGCCAAGTGAGGGGAGAGAAAAACATGGAGGAGCTCCTTCTCATGTCTGAAAAGTTAAAACAACATTCTGAACTCAATGCAGATATATTGAATGCAGCTTTCTATTTATTAGGACAAAGAAACAAAGCTAAGACTGAGAGGGAGAAGTATGTGCTCGTGTGCCAACAAGGAACATTCTGATAGCCGAGTGACAAGCTGCATCTGGTGGCCCTCACTCTGGGACCCAGCCAATGCACATGTGCTGAAAAGCTGGGGAGAGCCTCTTTCTCTGCTGTCACTGTTGCCTGCCACCAAATTGCCTTTACATTTGAAAACTGACAAGCTGCATCTGGTATTTTTTGGTGACAGGCAACAGTGGGAAGCTTCAGCTGGTGGTAGGATAGGGACAATCCGCATCTGGTGGTGACGTGACAAGCTGCATCTGAAAGCAGGTGATGTGACAAGCTGCATTTGGTGGCAAGTGATAATCTGCATCTGGTGGCAGGCAACATGGAAAGTGACAATCCGTATCTGGTGGCAAGCGATGTGGAAAGTGACAATCCGCATCTGGTGGTAGGTAACGTGACAAGCTGCATTTGGTAGCAGGTGACAATGCGCATTTGGTGGCAGGTGATGTAGCAAGTGACAAGCTGCCTCTGGTGGCAGGGGACGTGACAAGTGACAATCTGTATCTGGTGGCCGGGGCGTGACAGGCTGCAGCTGGTGGCAAGTGACAATCCACATCTGGTGACAGGCAACGTGGCAAGTGACAATCCGCATCTGGTGGCAGGCGACGTGGCAAGTGACAATCTGCATCTGGTGCAGGCGACGTGGCAAGTGACAATCTGCATCTGGTGGCAAGTGACGTAGCAAGTGACAAGCTGCATCTGGTGGCAGGTGATGTGACAAGTTAAAAACCCTGTTTCTGAAGGCAGGTGATGTGGCAAGTGACAAGCTGCATCCAAAGGCAGCTGACGTGACAAGCTGCATCTGAAGGCAGATGACGTGGCAAGTGATAAGCTGCATCTGAAGGCAGGAGACGTGGCAAGTGACAAGCTGCATCTGGTGGCAGGTGACGTGGCAAGTGACAAGCTGCATCTGAAGTAAGGTGACGTGGCAAGTGACAAGCTGCATCTGAAGGCAGGTGACGTGGCAAGTGACAAGCTGCATCTGGTGGCAGGTGACGTGGCAAGTGACAAGCTGCATCTGAAGTAAGGTGACGTGGCAAGTGACAAGCTGCATCTGAAGGCAGGTGACGTGGCAAGTGACAAGCTGCATCTGGTGGCAGGTGATGTGGCAAGTGACACGCTCACGGCTCCCACTGATTCTGTATTAAGGTGAGTTGAGCTATTTCATTTTATTACAATGTAATAATAGAAAGAATGCGCTTCAATCATCCTGACACCATATCAACCATGGTGCCAAGATGATTGAAGTGCTAACACCAGCTATTGCCCCAAAAAATTGCCCGCGGAAAAAACGCATTCCAGGCAGACGGTCCCCGGTGCCAAAAAGGTTGGGGGCCGCTGTAGTACACAGTTCCTTTCTCTCTATTTCTCCAATGACAGGTCCTCTTTATTGGATACAGACGAGTGACAAGCTGCCTCTGGTGGCCCTCACTCTTTCTCTAATGACAGGTCCTCCGTATTAGATACATAAAAGTCTAGTCCAGTACACAGTTGCTTTCTCTGTATTTCCCCAATGACAGGTCCTCTTTATTGTATACTGAAGTCTCTAGTACACAGTTGCCTGATTATTAGATAAGTGCCCTCTTGGTGCTTCTTTCCCTGGGGATCTTGTATTTTAGGGATCGGGTTCTCAGGAGACACGGCCTGATCACCTTCTGAAGTGTCACCTTAGAGAAGACGCAGCCTGAGCCGTGGCACGGAACCTGGCGCTCCTCAGAACTGGCAGGCTGTGAGATGGGACGGCCTTGTAACATTATTCCCGTGTGGGTGGCAGCACAGAATCACTGGACACTGACACGAGCCTGGCATTGTCCTCTTCTTCTTTCTTCTCACCGGTCCCCATTGTCCTGGCCGCCATGCGTTGTTGACAGATGAATAATATATCAGCACTATGTGGCGTGCTGTTTGTCCCTTTATCCTACCGCATTGTCTCACCTGGTTTAATGAGGGGTTCTATTTTGCTTTTAGTTCTTTTCATCTACACAGGAGGGTCACTGTCCGGGGATGATCCCTTTTCTGCAGGATTGAGGTTTTCATGCTATCCGTCATGCTAAACGAGCGTTCTCCCATATTCATTCTACCTGCTTACAAGTGCGATGCCAGACATCGCATGTGATTTGCACTGCATTGCTGTTCAGATCACATGCGATGTCTGTGCGATGCGATTTCAGCCATAAACTGTATGGCTGAAATCGCATCGCATTCGCACCAAAATGGTGCAGGACCCTTTTTTTGGTCCGCACTGGAATCAGATCGCATGGGTGCTCACACTTATGCCATCCAAATCCTGCACCATTTCACAGTTCGAACTGCGATCTGCTGACCAATCTTGGGGTGTCATTAACTTTACATTGACACCTGCAGCAGTTCGCAGATCTCAGTGTGAACCACTGTGCGATTCAGGTGCGATGCGGGAACCCACACTGGATTCGCAGGGTTCTCGCATCGCACTAGTGTGAACCGGCGCACAGTGCTAATATGTGCTATTAGGGAAGTATGTTGCATATATAGATATCAGAGATACCAATGCTTTTAGCTAGGGTTGCACCGATGCCAGTTTTTTTTTATCAATTCCTGTCCGAATCGCATGGGATTTCCCCCATCGCTCCTTTGTGTGTGTATAGAAAGGGAAACACACTATCTAGTGGGCAGTTTAATAACCACTTTAAGACCGGGCCTATTTTTCTATGACACTGCCTCCACTGCAGCATTTTTATTGGACAGCTGGGGCTAATGGGACTTTACCATTGGTCCAAGACTCCAAGCTGCCCATTGAGCTCAGTGCTTCTGACAAGAAGTGAGGAGAGGCACTGTGAGCTCATCCTCTCAGTCTGCTGCAAACAGAGTGTGCCAGCCTGTATATAACCATCTCAATACAGGGCATTTTCACCCCCTTCCTGCCCAGGCCATTTTTCAGCTTTCAGCACTGTCACACTTTGAATGACAATTGCGCGGTCATGCTACACTGTACCCAAATGAAATTGTTATAATTTTGTCCCCACAAATAGAGCTTTCTTTTGGTGGTATTTGATCACCACTGCGGTTTTTATTTTTTGCGCTATAAACAAAAGAAGAGCGACAAGTTTGAAAAAAAAAAATATATATTTTTTACTTTTGCTATAATAAATATCCAATTTTTTTTAAACAAAATTTTTCCTCAGTTTAAGCCGATATGTGTTCTTCTACATATTTTTGGTAAAATTAATATTAATTGGTTTGCACAAAAGTTATAGTGCCTACAAAATAGGGGATAGATTTATTGCATTTTTATTAATATAGATTTTTTTACTATTTTTTTTTTTTACTATTAATGGCAGCGATCTGCGATTTTTATCATGACTGCGATATTGCGGCGGACATCTTGGACACTTTTGACAAATTTTTGGGACCATTCACATTTATACAGCGATCCGTGCTATGAAAAAGCACTGTCAGGGAAGGGGTTAACCACTAGGTGGTGATCAAGGGGTTAATATGTTCCCTGGGAGTGATTCTAACTGTAGGGGGATTGACAAGGGGAGGAGACCGATGTGTTCTCACTACAGAGGAACTCCTCTGTAGTGAGAACACACCATCGGTCTCCTCCCCTTGTCAATCCCCCTACAGTTAGAATCACTCCCAGGGAACATATTAACCCCTTGATCCCCCCTAGTGGTTAACCCCTTCCCTGCCAGTCACATTTATACAGTAATCAATGCTCCTTTCCTCTGACAGGACCGTGGATCTGTGTTTTTACATAAACAGATCCACGGTCCTGCTGTGTTACCCGGCAATCGCGGGTTGCCCGGCGGACATCGCGGCCGATGGGCATGCGCATCGAGTCCCCAGTGACATGGCGGGTGCACCACACCGGCGGCGCGCGCGCCCCCTGGCGGGCACGAAAAGGCGAGGGCGTCATATGATGCCCTCCCGTCACGAGAGCTGGCTGCTGGCAACCAGTTAAACTGGCCGCTCTGTATGTAGCTTCTGACAGGCTGTGCAAGGACCCCCGTATCTCAGGGAACCATAGGTCGTAGGAGCCCCAGTCCTATCCCAGTTGTAGGACTTTGGGGTCTCTGTAACCTCACAACCTTTTTTTTTTTATGTTTATGGCTCTGCCTCACCTGACTGCAGGTCCCTGCCACACAGGCTTCTACACTCCAGTGTTTACATATGTAGGCCAAACCCTGCAGGCCAAATCCTCCACTGAGCATCCACACAGAAGTATGACCACAAAGGCTTCCACACTCCAGTGTTCACATATGTAAGCCACACCACTCCATGCCAAATACTTTCCAAGCCTTACTTTCTCTTGCCACTGTATACAGTGGTGTGAAAAAGTGTTTGCCCCCTTCCTCATTTCCTGTTCCTTTGCATGTTTGTCACACTTAAGTGTTTCGGAACATCAAACCAATTTAAACAATAGTCAAGGACAACACAAGTAAACACAAAATGCAATTTGTAAATGAAGGTGTGTATTATTAAAGGTGATAAAAAATCCAAACCATCATGGCCCTGTGTGAAAAAGTGATTGCCCCCCTTGTTAAAACATACTATAACTGTGGTTGTCCACACCTGAGTTCAATTTCTCTAGCCACACCCAGGCCTGATTATTGCCACACCTGTTCACAATCAAGGCATCACTTAAATAGGAGCTGCTTGACACAGTAAGGTCCACCAGAAGATCCTTAAAAGCTACACATGATGCCGAGACCCAAAGAAATTCAGGAACAATTGAGAAAGAAAGTAATTGAGATCTATCAGTCTGGAAAGGGTTATAAAGCCATTTCCAAAGCTTTGGGAATCCAGCGAACCACAGTGAGAGCCATTATCCACAAATGGCGAAGACATGGAACAGTGGTGAACCTTCCCAGGAGTGGCCGGCCGCCCAAAATTACCCCAAGAGCGCAGCGACGACTCATGCAAGAGGTCACAAAAGACCCCACAACAACGTCCAAGGAACTGCAGGCCTCACTTGCCTCAGTTAAGGTCAGCGTTCATGCCTCCACCATCAGGAAAAGACTGGGCAAAAATGGCCTGCATGGCAGAGTTCCAAGGAGAAAACCACTGCTGAGCAAAAAGAACATCAAAGCTCGTCTCAATTTCTCCACAACACATCTTGATGATCCCCAAGACTTTTGGGACAACATTCTGTGGACCGATGAGACAAAAGTGGAACTCTTTGGAAGGTGTGTGTCCAAGTATATCTGGCATAGAAGGAACACTGCATTTCAGAAAAAGAACATTATACCAACAGTAAAATATGGTGGTGGTAGTGTGATGGTCTGGGGCTGTTTTGCTGCTTCAGGACCTGGAAGACTTGCCGTGATAAAAGGAACTATGAATTCTGCTGTCTACCAAGAGATCCTGAAGGAGAATGTCCAACCATCTGTTCGTGTACTCAAGCTGAAACGAACTTGGGTTCTGCAGCAGGACAATGATCCTAAACACACCAGCAAGTCCACCACCGAATGGCTGAAGAAAAACAAAATGAAGACTTTGGAGTGGCCTAGCCAAAGTCCTGACCTGAATCCTATTGAGATGTTGTGGTATGACCTTAAAAAGGCCGTTCATGCTCGAAAACCCTCTAATGTAACTGAATTAGGACAATTCTGCAAAGATGAGTGGGCCAAAATTCCTCCAGGACGCTGTAAAAGCCTCATTGCACGTTATCGCAAACGCTTGGTTGCAGTTGTTGCTGCTAAGGGTGGCCCAACCAGTTATTAGGTTTAGGGGGCAATCACTTTTTCACACAGGGTCATGATGGTTTGGATTTTTTTTTCACCTTTAATAATAAACACCTTCATTTACAAATTGCATTTTGTGTTTACTTGTGTTGTCCTTGACTATTGTTTAAATTGGTTTGATGTTCCGAAACACTTAAGTGTGACAAACATGCAAAGGAACAGGAAATGAGGAAGGGGGCAAACACTTTATTACACCACTGTATCTGTATATCCTAGAAGGAGATCAGTATTTGACAAATTCTCTCAATTTTTTCTCCAGGAAAATAATATATATATATTTTTTCCTTTGCCAGAGACGCCACCAAATCGACATCAAGAGAAAGCTGGAAACATTCGCAAGAAGGGAGCGCGTGCAAAGAATTAAGGTAAAGATCCAGCCTGAATTTAGGAAAATTTGGGCTTTACAGTTTAAGTTTTGTTTGTGCTGCCTAGATAGTTAAAGAGGAACTGCAGTCTGCTCACATAATTTATAATAAAAACATCTTTGCCATTCTGAAGCTTCCCTCCAACCACTTTGCATATTATTTTATATACAGTGGAACCTCGGATTACGAGCACAATCCGTTCCAAAAGAATGCTCGTAATCCAAAGTACTTGCATATCAAGCGAGTTTTCCCATTGAAGTCAATGAAAACGAAAATAACTAGTTCCGTATTGACTTCAATGAGATGCAATACCGCATGCGGCCAGAGGCGGGGGGCACCGGAGAGCCCACAGAAATAGCCGAAAAGGCACGAGCACACTTCGGCTGACCTCTGCAAACCTGGGAAAGACTCTGTTCTAGAGCCTTTCCTGGGTTTGCCCAGGTCAGCCGAACTGTCCTCGGGCCTTTACGTGCATTTCTGAACGCCTACGATCAGCGCTGTTGGGCTCCGGCGCCCCCCAACTTCAGGCCAAAAGCGGTACTGCACACCGCTTTTGGCCTGAATCCTGCTCCTTTTGCGAGACAACACTCGCAAACCGAGTTAGGATTTTTAGAAATACACAGTGCTCATTTTGCGAAACGCTCGTTAACCGTGATACTCGCAAACCGAGGTTCCACTGTATACTGTGATTCTATACTTGCCAAACATGCTGCAGAAATCTCCCTTCACTGAGTCTGACTGCAACCATTTTAACTGTTCACTTCCTGGATATACACAGAGGCACACCTCCAGTTCTGCAGCTCTCATTGGCCCTCTTACGACTCACTCCCCTTTCTTCCTGGCAAACTCTCACCAGAGTGAGAGAGAGAGAGCTGTGGATGATGTCATAAGCCTAGGCTAATGACCAGACAAGAAACAGGAAGTGGGCTGTATAAGGTATTTACTGGCAGAATTTTTTTTTTTACTATCCAAAGATAAAACCACATGGGCAGAAGATTTAATAGATGGAAAGTTGAAAAAAAATCCGCTTTTAGTGTGCTAGTGGACTTATAATATTGTAGTGTGCCCAAGTGTACCTAACTTATCCTAGGTTTAAATTGCTGAGTGGTTGCCATTTTTATTTTGCTTAAAAAAATACATTCTAACCCTGTAATGAAGTTTAAACCTCCACTTACCAAAAGCTACCGTATTTATCGGCGTATAACACGCACCGGCGTATAACACGCACCCCAAGTTTAGGAGGGCATTTTATGGAAAAAAAGTTTTAGGAGGAAAGTTTAGGGAAAAAAAAACAACTTACATTTAAGCGTCATTTGCAACCTTGCCCAGCGTCATTTGCAGCCTTGCCCAGCGTAATTTGCAGCCTTGCCCAGCGTAATTTGCAGCCTTGCCCAGCGTCATTTGCAGCCTTGCCCAGCGTCATTGCAGGCTTGCCCAGCGTCATTGCAGCCTTGTCCAGCGTCATTTGCAGCCTTGCCCAGTGTCATTTGCAGCCTTGCCCAGCGTCATTTGCAGCCTTGCCCAGCGTCATTTGCAGCCTTGCCCAGCGTCATTGCAGCCTTGCCCAGCGTCATTGTAGCCTTGCCCAGCGTCATTGTAGCTTGCCCAGCGTCATTGTAGCTTGCCCAGCGTCATTGTAGCTTGCCAGCGTCATTGTAGCTTGACCAGCATCATTGCAGCCTTGCCCAGTGTCATTGCAGCCTTGCCCAGCGTCATTTTCAGCCTTGCCCAGCGTCATTTTCAGCCTTGCCCAGCGTCATTTTCAGCCTTGCCCAGCGTCATTTGCAGCCTTGCCCAGCGTCATTGTAGCTTGCCCAGCGTCATTGCAGCCTTGCCCAGCGTCATTGTAGCTTGCCAGCGTAATTTTCAGTCTTTTCTGGGTTTAAATTTCCCACCGCCGAGACGCTCTGTCGCGTGCACCGCCGAAAAAGACCGACACGCGGCCGAAAAAAACCGAAACGGGGCCGGAAAAAGCCGAGCCGACTGTTCGGCTCCGCTTGCGGTCCCGCCTCCCTGCTGTTTCCGGAGCGAGCGCAGGGAGGCGGGACTACGAGCAGAGCCGAACAGTCTGCTCGGTCTTTCCCAGCCCCGCTTCGGTTTTTTCCGGCAGCGCTTGCCATTTTTGTCATTTTTTTGGGGGGTATCGGCGTATAACACGCACCCACGACTTTCCCCCAATTTTAAGGGGAAAAAGTGCGTGTTATACGCCAATAAATACGGTATATTGATTACCATTGTTTGGTTGGTTGGTTCTACTTTTGGCTCAGATCTCATACTCTGCCCTGCCCCTGCCAAGTGTGGTCTGAAATATTTACCAAACCCTTAGGGCTGGAAAAGCCTAAAATCTAATCTGGATTGTTAATCCCTGTGCTAAAAAAAAACCCAGGTACATGTGAGCATTTATTTTTTGGGCTAATTTCTTGCAGCAATGTGTGCCTTACCTGGATTTTCTTTACAGGTTTCTGGATGGTACATAAGCAGAAAACATCCATTAGGGGGCAGTGTTTACTCACATATATCATTCTCTACAAATTCTAGCTGTGTTTCTTCCTATTTGCTGTAATTGTTGTATTACTCTATTGAGTCTATTCCGATAAGCATGCACTTTATATAGTTACAAAGGAAAATCATTCCTTGTTCCTCTTGTGTGATGTATTTTTAGGTGGATCATTCCAGCAGAGGCAGAGAAGAAACACTTCCAGCTTTTTCTCCGCGCCCCCCTACGGGACCGAAAAGTGGGGTGAACCCGCGTCGGCGAAACTACGACCATTCAGACTCATCTGAATCAGTGAGTGATTGAACAGTGCGAATTACATGGGCTTATTCAAAGTCTGCATCAGCCAATCAGATTTAATGTGTCACTGATCTGACCCTATAATTTACCATCTACAGCCCTGAAACCTGATTGGCTCTGTCCTGCATAGCGTGTACTAAAGTTATAACGGTGTCACCGTAAGCCGAGCACCCCAGCATGGGGAGTATGGGTACAGTGCTGGTTAGAACAGAGGATTCTGTGACTCCGATGGGGGAATATCTTCCTCCCTTCCTGTCTGTGCAATCCATACAAAAAATGTGGGGAGCATCGTCCCAGGGACAGAGAGGCTCAGGCAGCCCTAAAAACATTGTCACAAGTCCTGATCTTTGCCCACTCTATTTAACCACTTCAATACCAGACACCCCCCCCCCCCCCCCTTCCTGCCCGCCCAGGACAATTTTTAGCTTTCAGCGCTGTCGCATTTCGAATGTCAATTGCGCGGTCATACAACACTGTACCCAAACTAAATGGGGCTTCACGGACAAATTACTGAAGTTATAACTTCAAACCAGTAATTTCACAGTAAATAGATAAATAATAAATTATTATGTTATAAAATATAGCATAATAATATATGATTTAGTTTGATTATAACAGGAACTTTTCAACAGCAGCAGATTCTCATTCTCCCTCTTAACTATGTGAGAAAAACATGGGATTGTGGGTAAATCTTATACCCATAAACCCATGTTTTTTCCTTGTAATTAAGAGGGCTGGGCTGGAAGGGAGGATCTGTCTTTTAGACACACGCCCCCTTCTATGACACCGCAGTGAGAGGTGTGCCTCCACTGCAGCATTTTTATTGGACAGTTGGGGCTAATGGTACTTTACCATTGGTCCAAGACTCAAAGCTGTCCATAAGACCCCTTTCAAACCGAGGGCGTATTGCAGGCGCTATAGCGTTAGAAATAGCACTGATGGGCACTAATAGCACTGATGGGCACTAATAGTTGGCACTGATGGGCACTGGTAGGTGACACTGATGGGCACTAATAGGTGACACTGATGTGCAGCACTGTTCAGGCACTTATTGTGGGCACTGACAGATGGCACTGGCAGATGGCACTGTGGGCACTGACAGGTGGAGCTGGTGGGGCACCATGGACCCAGGCACATTGCAGTGATCCCTCTAATGTCCCTCTCACTGCCGCCGGTGATGAGCTCTTTTTTTTTTTTCTCCTTGCGCTGTCATAATAGCCGATTACCGACTGTGTTGTCATCACATGATCAGCTGTCATTGGCTGACAGCTGATCACGTGGTAAGGGGTCTGGGTCGACCCCTTACTCAGATGTGTGATCCAGCGAGTCTCACAGACTCGCTAATCACAGAGCGCGCAGGCCGCACGTGCAAGGGACGACGTCATAGGACGTAGTCCCGGCAATATAAATCCGCGCCGTAGCCGTCATTCGGCTATAGCACGGATCTCAGGTGGTTAAAAATCTCCACAGGAGACGCTTTAATTTTTTTTACAGATTACCTGTTTAGAGTTGCAAGGAAGGTCTAGTGCTAGAATTATTGCTCTCGCTCCAACGATCGTGTTATGTAACCTGTGTGTATCTGGCTGTGATACTAGCCAGTGCCTCACCAGCCGCTCACCGCACCGCACGTCCCTGAATTTAAGAGATGGAAAACTCCCAATAATATAAAACCCTAAAGCCAACCCGGAAGCCATTTGTACATAAATAAAAATCATTTCTGAAGTCAGAATGAACGAGTTTCTTATTTGACAAATACCGAGCTCAGATTAACATTCCTACAAACAAGAAACAAAAAAGTTTTGTGTACCAAGTGACAACTCCTTGACAACTTATCATTGATGTATTTCCCTTTCCTGGGCCCACAACACACATACCACAAATACCACATCACTTGATTAAATATTTAACCTGGATCCACTCACAATACACGGAACGTAATGCTTCAACAACATCCAGGCAGGGAAATCACCCGCACTCCTGACTTCCTTGTCCATGTGCGGTGAACCGCGCTCAATGCACGTCTACTATATAATGTTTAATGAAACGCTATTATGATAATTCCTCTGGATGGCACACAATAGAGGATCTGTGCCACGCAATGAATTCAAGCCGGGTTTCACAATGTACAAGTTGAGGTTCTTGGGATCAGCGCGGAATTGGTTCTGTAATATTGTGACCCGCTTCAGCAGGAAGCCATTCTTCTAATTCTCGGACAAGCCGGGTGACATTTTGCTGTAATAAACGTCTACCGGAGCCACTTGTGTAGTGAGCGGTTTCCCCCGTCACTGGCCGCCGAATCAGATTTGTCACCGAGGACGTCAAGTGGCCATTGACACGAGATGGCGACTCAAAGGTCAGAGCGATCAGAGCATTAAATGATTTGGCTTTTCAAAGATACGTTCGCATAAAGAGACCGATGAGTGTGATTTTTTTTTTTTAAGGTGCCAATCACATAGAAAACCGTGATATATAAAATGTATTATTTTATTTCGTGTGAATATTAAAATCATATATAAAAGGGTTCAAATCCGATTTTGCATGACATTCAAATGAGGATCCTTAGTACCCCTGTATAAACTGGATATTGACTATTGCTCAGCTACTTTTATATACCTTCAAACTTATATTTCCAAAAAAAAAAAGATATACGGGGTGTGACAATTAAATTCCCGGAATGGACTTTGAAAAAAGTGTTTGCTTACTTATACACTAGCAGCTGTTGTCTCCCCCGTATAAACTGGATTAGTATTAGTACCCCCGTATAAACTGGATATCGACTATTGCTCAGCTACTTTTTATATACCTTCAAACTTATATTTCCAAAAAAAAAAGATATACGGGGTGTGACAATTTAATTCCCGGAATGGACTTTGAAAAAAGTGTTTGCTTACTTATACACTAGCAGCTGTTGTCTCCTTCATAACAGTCCCCTTCAGAACAGTCCCCCTGTGAAGCAACCCACTTTTCTAGACGATTGTACCACTGCTGGAAATATTTGTGGAATTCATTTTGCAGAATGCTGCACAGTATCTTTGAGGCGCTACGCTGGATGTCCGGAATGTCATCAAATTTGTACTCTTTTAAGACAATTTTTAATTTTGGATACAGCCAAAAAATCGCAGGGTGCTAAGTGTAGGGAATAAGCAGGGGCGTACATACAGGGGTTGTAGGGGTCGCCAGTACAACCCGGCTCCCTGTACGCCTGTATAGGAGGGTGAGGGGGGTGGTGACATGTAGAGGAACCGATCTCTCCATGCGGCCGCTGAATGCCCACTTCTCCTCCTCCAGGAGGGAAATGGAGGGCATCGGTTCATCCATATGCCGCTCCCGCCGCCTCCCTTTCCCTGTCCTACTGCCCCGGGCCCCTGTGTCCTTTCCTGGCACCGCCTCGCCCCCCGCATCGCTGCTGGGTGTCCCCCTCCCACCTCCCGCTGGCTGCTGCGGAGAATCTGTCAGGATGGAGAGCGGGGAAGGAGCCAGTAAATTTGTCATTTACTGGCCCCTTCCTTGTTTTAATGCATAGAGTCAGTAATCGGTACCGATCACTGACAATTTATGAAAAAATAGGAAGCTCTGTAAAGAGCTATTCCTTCTTATTCATTATGTGCAGCTGTCTCAAAAGTGGGACATCAGGGGTCTGTTTAGACCCCTGATGTTTCACCAAAGCCTAAAAAATATGTAAAAAAAAAAAACAAACAAAAAAAAAACCAAACAAACAAAAAACAACAAATAATACAAAACTACTGTCACCAGTGGCGGAGCTACCAGGGTCGCAAAGGTCGCACTTGTGACTGGGCTCTGGTGTTCTGCCACTGTGGGGGGACCCCGAGATGGCAGGAAGGTGGCCCGCTGCAGAACCATAATAAAGGGTCCCACAATGGGAGTAAAGGGCTCCGGGATAAGTGGGAAGGACCCAGGTCGGGGGCCCTTCATGATTTCCTGCACCGGGACCTGAAGGTTCTAGTTACACCTCTGGGAATAAGGTGGTAGGTCAAGTTTAGGAATGGATTTCTGGGCCAGGAACTTGCGAACACTTAATGCATCATGTGCAGAAGCATTGTCATGGTGGAGAATCCACTTGTCAGTTGCAGTCTTTTCCTCTGAACAGATTCCCGGAACCTTTTCAAAAAAAAGTATTGGTACACCTGCCTTTACACACACATCAACTTTAATGGCATCCCAGTCTTAGTCCGTAGTGTTCAATATTGAGTTGGCCCACCCTTTACAGCTATAACAGCTTCAACTCTGCTGGGAATGCTGTCCACAAGGTTTAGGAGTGTGTCTATGGGAATGTTTGGCCATTCTTCCAGAAGCGCATTTGTGAGGTCAGGCACTGATGTTGGAAGAGAAGGCCTGGCTTGCAGTCTCCACACTAATTCATCCCAAAGGTGTTCTATCGGGTCGTGGTCAGGATTCTGTGCAGGCCAGTCAAGTTCCTCCACCCCAAACTCGCTCATCCATGTCTTTATGGACCTTGCTTTGTGCACTGGTGCACAGTCATGTTGGAACATGAAGGGGCCAACCCCAAACTGTTCCCACAAAGTTGGGAGCATGAAATTGTCCAAAATGTCTTGGTATGCTGACGCCCTAAGAGTTCCCTTCACTGGAACTAAGGGGCCAAGTCCAACCCCTGAAAAACAACCCCACACCATAATCCTCCCTCTACAAAATGATTTGGACCAGTGCATAAAGCAAGGTCCATAAAGACATGGATGAGTGAGTTTAGGGGGGAGGAACTTGACTGGCCTCAACCTGATAGAACACCTTTGGGATGAATTAGAGCGTCTAACATCAGTGCCTGACCTCACAAATGCGCTTCTGGAAGAATGGTCAAACATTCCCATAGACACTCCTAAACCTTGTGGATGGCCTTCCTAGAAGAGTTGAAGCTGTTATAGCTGCAAAGGGTGGTCTAACTCAACATTGAACCATTCGGGCTTATGCCCCGTACACACGGTCGGAAATTCCGATGGAAAATGTCCGATCGGACCATGTTGTCGGAAAATCCGACCGTGTGTGTGTGCTCCATCGGATTTTTCCGTCGGAATTTCCGACGAAAAAAAAATTGAGATCCTGCTCTCAAATTTTCCCACAACAAAATCCGATCGGACTTTTTCCGATCGTGTGTAGAGAATTCCGACGGACACAGTGCCACGCATGCTCAGATCAAATTAGGAGACCAAACCTATTGGCTAATAGCCTCTACGTAGTTCCGTCACCACGTTCAGAATGATCGGATTTTCCGACAACTTTGTCCGACCGTGTGCATGCAGTGTCGGACAAAATCCGTCGGAAAAAATCTGACGGATTTTGTGGTCGGAATTTCCGATCGTGTGTACGGGGCATAAGACTGGGATGCCATTAAAATTCATGTGCGTGTAAAGGCAGGTGTCCCAATACTTTTGACAATATAGTGTATCTCTAGTGCTTTCATCGCCCCCTAGTGCTACAATGTAACACTTCAGCACACAATATTCTCACCTGGGAAAAGTTATGCTTGCATTAACCTAAAATGGTTAAATGACACTCAGATAAGGTTCAGGAACGTATTTAATAATGGGGAAAAACAGATTTTACAATTTTTCTCATCAGATTTTCTATTTAACTTCCATTTCATTTCCCCACAATTTATCAAGGTATGAAAAGTTACTTGGATATTCATAGAAACAGAGAGAGGAGTAAAAGACTAAATGGAGTCTGAGCTAAGAGGGTGACGGAGTCTTTGGACCTCTTACTAGTATAATGTGAGACTGTATAGAAACTGCCTTAAAATCTGTAAGAATATCCACCGGAAGAGTTTTCATTGAAGAAGATTCATCATTTTTAAAGTTGAATTCCAGGAATTCAGACACTTTGTGTGAAGGAGCAAAATGAGTAAAGTCCAATGAGCTGCATACAGCTGGGGTATAATGCCGCGTACACACGAGCGGATTTTCAGTCGGTAAAATCTTGGATGTTTTTTCCGACAGAATTCCGCTCAAGCTTGGCTTGCATACACACGGTCACACAAAAGTTTGCTGAACTTTCGACCACCAAGAACGTGGTGACGTACAACACTACGACGAGCCGAGAAAATTCAGTTCAATGCTTCCGAGCATGCGTCAAATTATTTCTGAGCTGCGTAGGAATTTTGCGCATCGGAATTGGTACAGACGATCGGAATTTCCGATCAAAACTTTTTCCGACCAAAAAATTTAGAACCTGCTCTCAATCTTTTGCTGGCTGGAATTCCCACCAGCAAAAGTCCGATGGAGCATACACATGGTCGCATTTTCCGACCAAAAGCTCTCATCGGTCTTTTGCTGGCGGAATTTCCGATCATGTGTACACGTCATTAGAATACAACAGTAAATCAGCAGGGGGAAACCCACGTTCCAAAATGGAACGAAAAGAAAAGACATACCGTATATACTCGAGTATAAGCCGAGTTTTTCAGCACATTTTTTTGTGCTGAAAATGCCCCCTTCGGCTTATACTGGAGTCAAGCATTTTCTGCAGCAGAGAATGACATTTTCCGACCCGACTTTGGGGCCCCCGTATCTCGGGGCCACTTGGTGCTAGGAACCCCAAATTTGGTGAAACTAGCACTACAACATATCAAAAGATGGGGTTGCTAGCACAAAGTGGCCCCGAGATATGGGGCCCCAAAGTCAGTTTGGAAAATGTCATTCTCTGCTGCAGAAAAGCGCTTGACATTTTCCGAGCCGACTTTGGGGCTCCGTATCTCAGGGCCACTTGCTGATAGTATAGGATATGTTGTAGTGCTAGTTCCACTGTGTTTGCACACCAAATTTGGGGATCCTAGCACCAAGTGGCCCTGAGATACGGGGCCCCAAAGTCGGTCAACTGTGTCCATCTACAGCAATGTCATTTTGGGGACCCTTTGGGTCCAGAGACCCCAAATTTTGTCTGCAGCTAGGGGGCATCTAGAAACCATTAACTACCAAGTTTGAAGTTCGGGGGACCTATGGCATGCAAATAAGCACAGTGAGGCATGCAAATGGGCATTGTTGACCCTCTTTTCCACTTACAGTAGCTGCGCATTTCTCACCCTAGGCTTATACTCGAGTCAATACGTTTTCCCATTTTTTTGTGGTAAAATTAGGTGCCTCGGCTTATATTCGGGTCGGCTTATACTCAAGTATATACGGTAATAAAAACTATGTTACTCCGGAACAAGACTGTAGAGCTCCTGAAAATGAACCAGAGTATATCAACCTACTACAAAGGGTTTCCAACCACAAAGAAAGCAGGGTCCCCTCCACCACCATCAGGGTTCGCCTTCCACTTACATATTGAGCTATAATTTTGGGTCACCAGAGTGCGGAAAGAAAAGGAGTGGGGACTGAGGATTGTGGAACCAGAGGACCAACCTCTGGTCAGGCAATACAAAACCACCCTTGAGGGCAGAAGCCACCAAGGGGCATGGAAGAGGACTTCCCCCAATGTACACTTCAAGGTTTCCAAGACTGGGGGGCAGAGACTGGTGGCAAGGTCTGCGATATAGCTGGAGGAAAAGGTATAGCCTGTCCAGTAGAACCATGTTTTGCGAAACTTCTCCTCTCTGTGGTCTGCAGAGGCAAGGATATCTTCCATTCTGTAAATTTCCTAAATTTTGTGTAACCAAACACTGAGCGGAGGAGCAATAGGGTGCTTCGAGAAAAGCGGGATGCAGGTCTTGGCAGCTTTAAGTAACTGAATCGTAAGGGACCTTTTGTAACGCTTGGATGACATGGAGTTCAATTGAGCAGATAGGCTGCCAGATCATCTCCCAATTAGACGTCAGTGAGTGTAAATATGTCACGAACCCTTTCCCAAAAGGGTTTCAAAACCGGACAACTCCAGAACATATGGAGAGCTTGGCTCAATACTTTCTGAGCCACTAACCTGGAACAAATAGGCTGATCAGAAGGTCAGAGCACAGGCAGAACGGTCATCGTGACAGCCAAGCAACTACCATTTTAAGAAGGAAAAATCAGCAATGGCCATCTCCATAGTCTGCATTCGTTTCCTGTAACCTCCCTGACGGTATGATAATGTCAGATTTGTGCGTCTCAAAGCAGTACAATTGTTTTGCATAGAAATTTGGCATTTTATATTGTAGGCCTGTAATTTGCAGTAATAACACACTTAAATCTGTCCAAACAAGAGTCTAGTAGACATCCCGGATATGATAAAGTTTGAACCACGAAATCATAATATAATAAATAAATATAATATAATAATAATAAATGAATTTCCCCACGATTCACTATCGCTCAATTCTGCAAGTGTTCTAATTTATTATCGCTGTTTTCTAGCTGGCCTAAAACCAATTTTGACGTAAAGGGACACTTTTTGGTTGCTATGGACAATCTCCAGTTTCCAGGCAGAAAGAACAGTATATATAATATAAAACTGCATGCAGGGCATTGGTCAAAGCACTGGGGACAAAAGGGATGTGAAATGATTTCATACAGTAATGTATAATCTTACAGATTACAGTGTACTCTATGTGTTATGAATTAAGTACTTTTTGAGTTTGCCGCGAGGTTCCGTCCCCAATGCGTCACGACGCTCGCAGGGAACGGAGCCTGGCACACAGAGGCATCAGGCGGAGGTCAAAGCCCGCAGACACAGCGGGGGCACATCGCAGGATCCTTGGGACAAGGTAAGTAACCTGGACCAGGATCCTGCAATGCAATCCCTAGTGTGGTACAGGGTTACCGCTAATGGTACTGAAATTTAACCCCCGAGCCACACTCAGGAATACCACCAGGGAGGTTAAACATCACTGTGTGATAAATTATTTCCAAAACAAAGATCGGTGTAAGTCTCTGGAAAAGCAAAATGTATTAGAAGTATGGACTCCAGAGAGAGAGATATAATTTTGCCCCCCTGTACAAATCATTAGTAAGACCTCATCTGGAATATGCAGTTCAGTTTTGGGCACCAGTTCTCAAAAAGGATATCAGGGAACTGGAGAAAGTGCAGAGAAGGGCAACCAAACTGATAAGAGACATGGAGGAGCTCAGCTATGAGGAAAGATTAGAGGAACTGAATTTATTCACTCTGGAGAAGAGGAGAATAAGGAGGGATATGATCAACATGTACAAATATATAAGTGGTCCATATAGTGAACTTGGTGTTGAGTTATTCACTTTAACCACTTTCAGACCGGACCAATTTGCAGCCAAAGGACCAGGCCCCTTTTTGCGATTCGGCACTGCGTCGCTTTAACTGACAATTGCGCGGTCGTGCGACGTGGATCCCAAACTAAATTGGCGTTCTTTTTTTCCCACAAATAGAGCTTTCTTTTGGTGGTATTTAATCGCCCCTGCGGTTTTTATTTTTTGCGCTATAAACAAAAAAGCGACAATTTTGAAAAAAAAACGCATTATTTTTTATTTTTTGCTATAATAAATATCCCCTAAAAATATATAAAAAAACAGTTTTTTTTCCTCAGTTTAGGCCGATACGTATTCTTTTACATATTTTTGGTAAAAAAATCGCAATAAGCGATTATTGATTGGTTTGCACAGAAGTTATAGCGTTTACAAGATAGGGGATAGTTTTATAGCATTTTTATTAATAATTTTTTTTTTATTAGTAATGGCGGCGATCAGCGATTTTTATTGTGACTGCGACATTATGGCAGACACATCGGATATTTTTGACACATTTTTGGGACCATTGTCATTTATACAGCAATCAATGCTATTTAAATGCATTGATTCCTGTATAAATGACACTGGCAGTGAAGGGGTTAACCACTAGGTGGCAGTGTAGGGGTTAAGTATGCCTAGGGGTGTGTTTCTTACTGTGGGGGGCGTGGCTGTCAGCTAGTGAATGCTGATCTCTGCTCCAATCACAGGGAGCAGAGATCAGCGTCACTAGTTGCTAGGCAGAACGGGGAGATGCTGTCTATTTCCGCATCTCCCCGTTCAGCCTCCCCGTGAGACGATCGCGGGTGTCCCCACGGCGATCGAGTCTGCGGGACCCGCGACTGGCCTCATGGGGGTCCTGTCCGGCGCGGGAGCGGGCCGCTCCCCGCGCGCTCCCGATGGCACGGACGGCATTAAGGAGAGACGCCCTCCTGCCTGTCCGTGCCATTCTGCCGACGTATATCGTCGTGCGCCGGTCGGGAATCGGTTAAAGTCATCACAGAGGACAAGGGGGCACTCTTTACGTCTGGAGGAAAAGAGATTTCATCTCCAAATACGGAAAGGTGTCTTCACAGTAAGAGCTGAGGAAATGTGGAATAGACTCCCTCAAGAGCTGGTTTTGGCCAACTCAGTAGATTGCTATAAAAAAGGGCCTCAATTATTTCCTAAATGTACATAATATAACTGGGTACTAACATTTATAAGTAAAGTTGATCAGGGGAATATCTAATTGCCTCTCGGGGGATCAGGATGGAATTTCTTCCCCTGCTGGATCACGCTTTGCTGGTTTTTTTTTTTTTTGCCTTCCTCTGGGTCAACTTTGGGTATAGGATATAGGATTGTATACATTTTTTTTATTTAATTTAATTTTTTTCCCTTTTATTGGTTAAACTAGATGAATTTGTGTCCTTTTTCAACCAAACTAACAATGTAACTTTGTATTTTTTACCAGACTTTATTAAACGCGCTGCATAGTAAAATGTCTATATTTTGCATGTAATGTATACATCTGTATTGTCAGATGCAGGGTAAAGTTACTTTTTCTTTCTTTTCACTCCTAAAGGTCTCATCGCCGCGACCAAACACCGCACCGGGTCAGATGCAGCGACCGGTCCGGCTGCAGCCGCTACCACCACACGCCTCATTTGGAAACGGAACAAAGATGTCTGCGGGGTCCCACCACAAGCATGTTTCTGAAGACGACAATCATCGCTATCACAGCGGGGTAAGATACTGATATAATTATCTATAAATCTTTATTCCAAATAAGTTATTAAGTAACAATTTCTTCTTCTTCAGATTAATTTATTAAAAGTATATGTAAAGCCAATAACTAAAACCTCTTATACGTTTTAGCATGTCTTTGTAGCTTTAAAAGTTATTTCCAATATTTTTAAAGCTGAATTCCAGTTACTTTTTTGCATAGTTAAGTTGGTCTAGCTTGGACCAATGTAACTATGCATGTACCATACCTAGCCAATACCCGTGGAAGCTAGAAATCAGTGTAGTAGGCACCGATACCTCAGTGGTCCTCGCTGTCTTCAGCATCCTGTGCTGAGTGGCTTTCCAGGTGAATAGAGAACACAGGGGGGTTGACCACTCGGCTTGGGCACCATTCACAGAGCCCCTTGTATTTTTCACAGTGAATGCAAAGTGTTCACTGATTGGATGAGGTATAGAGATTTTGATTTTATCACCCCAGCCTCCCTCATAGAGCCAGAAAATCCAGCATTACCTGATGTAACATGCCACTCCAGTGCCTCACACCAGACCCTGTGCACCATCTTCTATACCAGGAGTCTCCAAACTTTCTAAACAAAGGGCCAGTTTACTGGACTGTGGCCAGTGGGACTAAATAATGCCCCATCTATGGTATTAGGGGGAAGAAATAGTGCCCCATCATTGGTTTCATGGGAATGCATTATGCCCCATTGTTGGTATCAGTGGATAGAAAAGTGCCCCATCAGTGTGAGGAGTAGTGTTCCATTGTTGGTGTAAGTGCCAGGAGTTATGCCCCATTGTTGGTGTAAGTGGGCAGGAATTATACCTCAAGGGCCAGATAAATTCAATTAATGGCCCACATCGGGCCACAGTTTGGAGACCACTGTTCTATACTGACGTCTTCATGGGTCTGACTGTCTCCTCCAGGGTCTTGCACACAGCCAAGTGATGGCACGCTACTGCATAAGCACTGTGTGCCCCAGATTGCCAGGCACGTGCACTGTGATGGACATTGTCCAAGGCTTCCTAGGATGGGTGACATGAGTATTTCAGGAGGCTTTGGGAAGGTGTGTGTGTGGGGAATGCCATTCTCGTCTAGGCCAGAAAGCCTGAAGAGTGGGGCCAGAACCTGCAGAACAAGTATTTCAAATTATTTATTTTTTTCAATATCTGATCTTGTAATGGAAAAATATGTAAAGTGCTAAAAGAGGGTGGAGGTTCACTTTTCAAGGATGGGTTCACCTTTGGAACATGGTACATGTTTGATACATATTTGGGGTGGAACATGTAATATGTTCCATCTCCTGCCCCCTTCTTAAAACACACAGCGGCATCATTCATTCACAGGTTCCTGTAAATGAATAAACTACAAGTACAGTCTGCCAACGTGACAAATTGACAGTTTCAATAGGCCGTAGGGGGCACTCTTGTAGTTCGCTGACATGTTCTCTGACTTTCAAACAGAAAGCCCACACAGTAGTACGGGTTGAAAGGCGAAGGACATGTCTGCAGAAGCCCACATTGCACCCATAATCTACTGACTTTGCTTTTCCAGGCACCTGCAAGAAAAAATAATAAATGCACATTTTTTTTTACTGTAAAGGTGAACTTAAAGGGTAAGTTCACCTTTACAGAAAATCTGTAAGGTGAATTTACACTGGACCCCCGCCCTAGCGCCCCTCAGTCCTGTTGTACCGGAGTCCTGCGATCGCCCCTGTCAGGCACCAGGACGCCGTTTCACCGGTCTGGGGATTTGAAATCCTCCTGGCTTTCTCTCCTTGCAGCGCTCATAGGATGGGCTAGACAGATTCTAATTGGTCAGCGCCGTCCATGTGACTTTGAGAGGTATGGATAGGATATTAAGCCATTGGGATTTGACAGCAGTGCCTGACAGTGGGGGATGGCAGGACTCCGGTATGACGGGACTGGGGGGATGGGGAGGGGTCCAGTGTAAGTTCACCTTACAGATTTTCTAGTTAGAAGTTAGCCAATAGAGGATATTACTTAAAGTGGTTCTAAAGCCTGAAGGTTTTTACCTTAAAACCTTCTGTGTGCAGCAGCCCCCCTAATACTTACCTGAGCCCCATTGGGATCCAGCAATGTGCACGAGAGTCTCGGCTCTCTGGGGACTCTCCCTTCTCATTGGCTGAGACAGCAGCGAGAGCCATTGGCTCCGGCTGTTGTCAATCACAGTCAGTGAGCCAGTAAGAGGAGAGGGGCGGGGCCAAGCTGCAGCTCCGTGTCTGAATGGACACGAACAGCGCCTCGGGCGCAAGCCTGCTCAGGTGCCCCCCACAGCATGCACTTGGAAGAAGGGAGCGCCGGCGGGGGACCCCGAAAAAAGAGAATTGGGGCTCTATGCAAAACCACTGCACTGAACAGGTAAGTATAGCATGTTTTTATTTAAAAAAAAAAATGTAAAATCACTTTAATTTCCAAAACTTTCTGCAATAGTCAAAGGCTAATACACACGTGCAAGACTCTTCTACTTCCATATTTACCAACAATCACTTCCAGGTTGGCAACCTTTTTTTTTTATTATTAAACCAGTTGGTATAGGTAAATTAGCATTTTCAGGTAAGAGGTTAACATTGGCATTGGTGGTAAGCTACATCAGATTTACAAAGCAGAAGGATGTCTGTGTTTTACGTCCCAATAAGATTCCTGTTGTCATTTTTCCACTGTAGGTTGAAAAACATCCGATTGGTTGTTTTGGACAATGCCTCCAATTTTTTATATATCTGTATAATCTACAGATTTACCAAAACTATGCAATATAAGGACAAACCTGCACAATCCATTTTAAGGCAGGCCTTCCGTTATATACAGTGCCTTGAAAAAGTATTCATAGGGTTTGAAATTTTCCTCATTTGTTTTGTTACAGCCAAAAATGTAAATGTGTTTTATTGGGATTTTATGTGATAGACCAACAAAAAGTGGCACATAAATGTGAAGTGGAAGGAAAATGTTAAATGGTTTTCAATTTTTATTACAAATAAATATGTGAAAAGTGTGTCGTGCATTTGTATGGCGCCCCCCGGAGTCAATACTTAGTAGAACCACCTTTCCCTGCAATTACAGCTGCAAGTCTTTTTGGGGATGTCTCTACCAGCTTTGCACATCTAGAGAGTGACATTTTTGCCCATTCTTCTTTGCAAAATAGCTCAAGCTCCATCAGATTGGATGGAGAGTGTCTGTGAACAGCAATTTTCAAGTCTTGTCACAGATTCTCAATTGGATTTAGGTCTGGACTTTGACTGGACCATTCTAACACATGAATGTGCTTGGATCTAAACCATTCCATTGTAGCCCTGGCTGTATGTTTAGGGTCGTTGTCCTGCCCCAGTCTCAGGTCTTTTACAGACTCTAACAGGATTTCTTCTAAGATTGCCTGTATTTGGCTCCATCCATTTTCCCATAAACTCTGACCAACTTCCCTGTCCCTGCTGAAGAAAAGAATCCCCACAACATGATGCTGCCACCACCATGTGTCACAGTGGGGATGGTGTGTTCAGGGTGATGTGCAGTGTTAGTTTTTCGGCACACATAGCGTTTTGCTTTTAGGCCAAAAAAGTAAAATTTTGGTCTCATCTGACCAGAGCACCTTCTTCCACATGTTTGCTGTGTCCCCCACATGGCTTCTTGCAAACTGCAAACAGAACTTCTTATGGCTTTCTTCTTGCCACTCTTCCATAAAGGCCAGATTTGTGGAGAGCACGACTAATAGTTGTCCTGTGGACAGATTCTCCCACCTGAGCTGTGGATCTCTACAGCTCCTCCAGAGTTACCATGGGCCTCTTCTCTGGATAATGCTCTCCTTGCCCGGCCTGTCAGTTTAGGTAGACGGCCATGTCTTGGTAGGTTTGCAGTTGTGTCATACGCTTTCCATTTTCGGATGATGGATTGAACAGGGCTTTGTGAGATGTTAAAAGCTTGGTAAATTGGGATTATTTTTTATAACCTAACCCAACTTTAAACTTCTCCACAACTTTATCCCTGACCTGTCTGGTGTGTCCCTTGGCCTTCATAAAGCTGTTTGTACACTAAGGTTCTCTAACAGAACAGCTGTATTTATACAAGATTAAATTACACACAGGTGGACTCTATTTACTAATTAGGTGACTTCTGAAGGCTAATTGGTTCCACTAGATTTTAGTTAGGGTTATCAGAGTAGAGGGGACTTAATACAAATGCACACCACACATTTTAGATATTTATTTGTAAAAAAAAATTGAAAACCATTTATCATTTTCCTTCCACTTTGTGTTGGTTTATCACATAAAATCCCTATAAAATACATTTGTTTTTGGTTGTAACATGACAAAATGTGGAAAATACTTTTTCAAAGCACTGTTGTTGCTGTTAGATCTGATTGTCAGCTTCAGATCGGTAATCGCTGAGAACCATCTAACCAGCCAGCTGTTCTTCTGCCTTTCAGACTGAAAAGGATATTTTCAAGACAATGAATTCCACAGATCATTCAGTAGGCATCTCACCTTATCGCCTTCCTATCATTAACAACTTTGTGATGCCCGTGCCACCGCCACCCCAGAAACAACCAAAGAAGTCAGTGAGCACCATCTCAAGAGGGAGACGGTACCGGCCCACCACCGTGCCAAATGAACTTGAGGTTACCGCTAAGGTAGATATTGCCACTGTGTGCGAATTGTCATTTGGTATCTGTAGCATTTCTATCAATGGGAATACGAATACAATTATCAGGGATAAGATAATGCATGCCATTCATTGGGGACATTCCCTTCCCTGCAGTTCCCTTTTCAGAAAGGTGTTGGGGTGCTCATGATATCAGTGGTCATTGTCATTGTGGCCATGTTGGGTCAATAATGTCATGAGCATACTCTCCCAAGTTCAGCCCAAACTCAAGGTCATCACTAGTAGAGAAGAAGCAATCTACTGTTAGACTTTCATTGCAGTCTACAATAACCCCCCCCCCCCCCCCCTCAAATGTGAAAGATTGCCCTTCACCTCCGGTCCTGGAGACACAACAGGAAGTGACAAGGAATCTCTTTAAAAAACTGGTAAATTCCCTTAAAAAAATGGGAAATTCCCTTTTAGATAGTTGTCACCAGGACAGGTGTCCCCATTGGGAGATTCCCTCATTGTGGCCATGTTGGGTCAATAATGTCATTAACATACTCTCCCAAGTCCAGACCAAACTCAAGGTCATCACTAGTAGAGAAGAAGCAATCTACTGTAATGCCCCGTACACATGGTCGGATTTTCCGACGGAAAATGTCCTATCGCACAATGTTGTCGGAAATTCCGACCGTGTGTGGGCGCCATCGGACTTTTTCCGTCGGATTTTCTGGTCTTTTTCTGACGGAATTTCTGACGGACTTTGGATTGAGAACCTGTTCTTAATTTTCCGATCGTGTGTATGCAATTCCGACACATACTCGGAAACAATTTGACACATGCTCAGAAGCATTAAACTTCCCTTTTATAGTGCAGTCGAACGTTTTTTAAGGCGTGGTGTTATTGACCGTCGGAATTTGGTGTGACCGTGTGTAGGCAAGACAGTTTGAGCGAAATTACGTCGGAATTCCGACGGGAAAACCATCAGAGCTTTTTCCAACAAGAATTCCAACCGTGTGTACGCGGCATAACAGATAGGGCTTTAACAACCTAGATCTAAAGAGGTTCATGTAAGTTTACTGGAAATCCATTTGCCCCCAAAAGTTTATCAAAAATACTTGTCTTTTTCCCGAGTTCAAAAATGAACCTATACAAAGTTAATGTATCATTAATTTGTTTTAGTATAGGGAGGGTTGTCCCGTTCCAGGACAATAAAGTTGTTTAGCGAAGAAATATAAAATGCGTAACAACCTTATATTGTATGTTTAGATATCACCAGATCACCAAATATTCCCAAAAGACAATTTTTTGGATGCAGAATATTAGGAAAGCCCAACACCAATGAAATAAAGAACCCAACATCTCTCCAAAATTTTTGGACTACAGGGCAAGATCAAAAACAGTGTAAGAAATCACCAGTGTGCCCACAACATCTAAAATGGATCTACATGTAGGCAGGTGCAGTCTATTTTCTTGGTGGCGCTTGACCACAGTAGCATTGCAGCTGGAGGGGAAGTCAAGAGGAACATGGTTTCTCTATGGTTTCCTACGTCACTGGGGAAGCTATCTGATTGGATACTGCCACCCCATGTGACTTTGCCATCTTGAGTAATGCAGAGCCTATGTAAGGCCATGGTTCCTAGGCTAGGTGCACATTTTGCATGGGGGTAGTGTAGAGACAGGTTACCCATCAGACGGGACAGTGATTAGTGGCAGTCAGATGTTCTAGATGAGTAGAGAGGTAAAATATTTGGTGAGCAAGTAATTGGTGGCAGATGGGTCTATCGCTTCTCACATATGAATAATATAAATTTGTGAAGGCCTAGTGTGCATTAACACGGCCTGTACCCCAGAGAGAAGCTTAAACAGATAGACATAGAAAGTATATGCATATAAACAAAACGTAAATTTTATTGGGGCAGTAAGCCCAAGGATAAATGGGTAAAGTAGGTAATAAGCATACAGTTTAACAAAGAATCAAACAGTATACATGAAAACGTTTGTGACCATAGACATGTACATAAATGCAAAAATTAGATGTTAGAGTAGATGAGGAGAGAAAGGACGGGGACACGCCAACCTCCTTGAAGACCTCCCCATTTGGGTACGGTCTGGTCAGGCCTCGTTCCGCCCATCAAGACAGATGCTGTCGGCACGTCCGAGACCTGCTCTCCTACTCATCGCATTCTGTGAATGTGCCGGCTCTGGCGCGTTTCCAACGGGCTTGTTGTGAATTGCCAAACTTTAATTAAAAGCTTTATTTCTGCAACTGGACCTTGCGTGTTTACTGCCGCCGCACCACGCTGCACCACCTACATATGTAGTATATTTGGTAGTCACATTGTACATGTTTATAGAGGTTTACTTGTCAGACCAAAAAAGAGGGACAACTGGGAAGAAAAGAGGGACAGAGGTTTCGGGTTCCAAAGAAGGGCCAGTTGGGAGCCATGAATATAGACACATCCAAACCCTGTTCTGGACTTTCATGGCGACAAGACATTTTTTTTCAATGGAGGTGACCTTTAACTTTTTGAACAAGAGACAGCAGGTAAAGCATTATTAAGGAATATATTTCACCCTTGTGGTTTGTATCAGAAAATTTCCAATTTGAGGTTCCTTTAATGTCATGGACCGGTATATAATTCAGCCTCTGTCCTCACAAATCACCGGCATTGCATGTCAGGAGCAGCTCCGGATTATTAAAGTTCTTGGAAGCTGGTGATCTGAGACTGTCCTAGGACTGCTTTGTGACACGGATGTTTTATAGCAATACCCAGCCTTGTGCTGATTTGCCGGCAGAGTGACGTGATTTATCTTATTTTTTATTTTTTTTCCAGGATACGGGAAAATTTCATAAAACGTCCTTGCACAGTAATGTAAAAATGACCATGGTTTATCTAGGAAAAAACGTGCATCTATCACACGACGATGATGACTACAGAGACGAACTTAAGGTCTTTCAGCAGCACTGTGGCGGGGAGAACCTCTGCGTTTTTAAAGGGAATCTTCTGGAAGAAGGTGAGGATTGGGAAATCAATCACTTTGAGTGGGGAAGGGGGGCACTAAGCAATGTAGCAGTTTTGCTCAGCCCCCCCAATCCCTTGGATTATAGATGAGCACAAAGAAGCCACATCATTTGTTTTTTCTGTACTAATGTGACCCCCGTAAGGTACTATCTGCCTACCAATGCAACCCCCTTGAACAGTGACAGGCAGGTGCACAGGTATGACCAATTTATACCCCCTGGTTACTGTAGGAGCAGAATGTTTCTAGCTGGGCCTCCTAGATATCCAATGGGTCCTAAGTTCCTTCCTAGGCTGTCTTGTTAATAATCCAACGCTGGTGAGTAAAATCAGTCAGTGTGAATGAATGAATGAATGATTTGTATAGCGCTGCAAATGCGAACTGAATCGCATCAAGGCGATTGTCTGCCCCTGTTGTCCTGCTGTATTAGAAGAGGTGGGTCTTGAGTTTTTTCCTGAAGGCCTGATGGTTTTCTTCCAAGCGGATGTTGTTTGGTAGAGCATCCCATAGCCGAGGTCCCTGTACTGCGAATCTTCGTTCTCCCTTCGATTTGTAGCGGGCTTTGGGGATGAGTAGGCGATTTTGGTTTGTCTATCGAAGTCTGCGATTCGGTATGTATTTTTCTATTTTCTCACAAAGGTATTGTGGAGGTATTTCCTTGTGTACATTTGTGGGTGAGGCAGAGGGTCTTGAATGTGATCCTGTCTTTTACCGTGAGCCAATGGAGGGTCCTCAGGGATGGGGAGATGGATTCCCAGGGTTTCTTTCCGGTGACTAATCTTGCTGCTGCGTTTTGGATGACTTGTAGGCGTGCAATCTGATACTCCGGTAATCCTATGTAGAGGGAGTTTGCGTAGTCGAGACCCGAATTGATGATGGTTCCTACTACTATTGCTTTCTCCTTTTCTGGGATGAAGGGGATGAGTCTGCGAAGCATGCAGAAGAGATGATGGGATCCGCTGACTACTGATCCTATTTGTGCATCCATGGTCGTCTCTTAATCAAAGATGACTCCGATGCTTTTGGCTTTGGTGCTTGGGAGGATGGTCTGTCCAAGGATGGTTGGTGGGATCCATGGGGTCTTCGTTTTTTTACTTTGGTTAGCGTTGAGGAGCAGTAGTTCTGTTTTCGATCTATTAAGTTTGAGGGAGCTAGTGGTCATCCAGTCATCTATCAATGTGAGACATTTTCCTAGTTCCTAGTATTGGTCTTTTTGTCCGGTGATACGGAAGTACAGTTGAGTGTTGAGTGTGCTGGTAAAGTAGATCTAAACCCCAAATAAGTGGTATTTAACCACTTGCCAACCCTATAACTTGCATATATGGTGGCAATGCTGCACCGGATCACATACCTAGTATGTGATCTGACACTTCCGGGTAGGGGGTGCACATGCTCGCCACCGCCGCCGGCCCGCTCCTGCTGTGATTATACACAGCGATAGCTGATCTGTGGGTACCGCAGAATCGACGTCCACCGGCACCTGGCACAGAGGCAGAACGCTGGTCTGCTTATGTAAACAAGGCAGATCACCGTTCTGACAGGAGGGAAAACATGGATCCACATCTTCCCCTAGTAAAAGCACTTCCCACAGTACACTAAAAAACACTGGCTAGGCATACATTTAACCCTATGATCGCCCCTGATGTTTAACCCCTTCCCAGACAGGGTCATTAGTACAGTGACAGTGCATGTTTTTAGCACTGATCACTGTATTAGTGTCACTGGTTCCCACAAAGTGGCAAAAGTGGCAGTTAGTGTCCGACTGTCCCCCCGCTATAAGTCAATGATTGCCGCCATTACTAGTAAAAAAAAAAATATATATATATATCCCATAGTTTGTAGATGCTATAGCTTTTGCGCAAACCAGTCAATATACGCTTATTAGGATTTTTTTTTTTTTTTACCAAAAATATGTAGCAGAATACATATTGGCCTAAATTGATGAAGAAATTTGATTTTTTTCAAATTTTTTTATTGAATGTGTTTTATAGCAGAAAGTAAATATATATATATATTTTTTTTTTTTTTAAAATTGTCAGTCTTTGTTTATAGTGTAAAAAATAAAAACCACAGGTGATAAAATGCCACCTAAAAAAAACCTCTATATTTAGGGAAAAAAAGGACATCAATTTTATTTGGGTACAGAGAGTTATAAGTCGCTGATCGCCACCATTACTAGTAAAAAGAAAAAAAAATCCCATAGTTTGGGCTATAAGTTTTGCGCAAACCAATCAATATACGCTTATTAGGATTTTTTTTTACCAAAAAATATGTAGCAGAATATATATTGGCCTTAATTGATGAAGAAATTAGATTTTTTTTTTTCAATTTTTTTTACTGGATGTGTTTTATAGTAGAAAGTGAATATTTTTTTTTTTTTTTTAATTGTCGGTCTTTGTTTGTTTATAGCGTAAAAAATAAAAACCTCAGAGGTGATAAAATACCACCAAAAAAAAAAAAAGCTCTATATGTGGCGAAAAAAAGGACATCAATTTTATTTGGGTATAGAGCTGCATGACCGCGCAATTGTCAGTTAAAGTAACGCAATGCCGTATCACAAAAAATGGCCTGGTTAGGAAGGGGGGGGGGTAAATCTTCCGGAGGTCAAGTGGTTAATTTGCCAAAGCACCTTGGGGTTTATTTACTAAATTGGTGGTCTGGCCCTAATTTCAGATAACTCAGGATTTCCTAGTTCATTTCATCCCAGAACATCTATTGTACATAAACAAGTTTACAGTCCAGTTTTTGTCTAGGAAGTGTCTTTTTTTTTTACTTGGGGGGAATTTTTCTCCGCAGCTGTTGTTTTTTTTCCCCGTATAACTGGGCAGTTATGATTTAATATGGTTTTGTGGTAATTTATGTGTTGTGTTTTTGACATTTTTTTAATTTTTGATATATAAAGAAATATATTATTATTTTATAAATTGTACTGAGCTGGCTCATGGGTCTCATGATTAGATATTAAGGGTTTTGGATATAGTTACGTTGCCATTAGAGGTTGAGCCATAGCCAAGGTCTTTTATTCTGTTTTTTGAGGATTGTTCTATATACATGTACCAGTGGCTCCCTCATGATACAACTAGGAGAGAGGACCTGTTTTTTTTTTTTTGTTTTTTTTTCCTTCTCTCGCTTTTCTAACATAAAATATGAGTAGACAGCAGACTGTGGATCTTTAGGCCACATTTTATCATTGATTTGATTCTCTTTAGATAACCCATACTGTTTATAATATAGGGCTGTGGAAATTATAAATTAATTCCATCGATTAATCGTAAAAAAATTTTATCGATCAAAATTCTTTTGATCAGTACTCACCTCTCCGCCTGCTTCCGGGTCTTCAGGGAGTTCCCTTGGAGATCCGGTGACGTCACGGACCTCAACGTCACCGGACTCCTCCCCCCTTCCCCAAGTGCCTCCGTCTGCTAACAAAGGGAAGGGGGGAGGAGTCCGGTGACGTTGAAGTTCTGATTGAACGTAACGCAAACGGGGGGGATATACGCATGACGTCACCCGCTGCTGCCCTACGGAACTAACACGATTGTCGGCTTTACATGCTGTGTTTTTATCATCTTTATGTGAGTAGTTTGTGTTTGAACACAAAAATGTAATCTTCTACTTAAGCGGTGAGCACTTCGATCTTTTCTTTCTACCCATGACCCGGCGTCCTTGCTGAGATCTAAGGAGACCTGAGAGAAGTTTATGGTCCGTGTTAACCCTTTTGATACCCACTTGCATGACCACCTGTTTGCACAGGGGTCCATGCCATAAGGTGAGAGTGATTAGTTAGACCGGAGGTGGAGGGATTGTCACGCTACTGTGGAAAAAAAATTACTTACGTCAGTGCTACAGTTTGAATTTAAAACGTATTTGTATGAACTGTGAAGTTAAGTCATGGATTGTGGAAACTAACTAGTGTCGGGTGATTGTATATAGTGTATACCACATTTACCACTGACTAATGCAGAGTTGCAATGCAAGGAGATCAGCTAAAAGTAGTCGGATCTGTTTGTGCTTTATAATTAATCGAAATTAGTCGATTAATCGATTAAAAAAAATTGATTAATCGAACACGAAGATTTTAATCAGTAACAGCCCTAATATAATATACAAAAAATGTAATTGATTTGTTTAAAAAATGTATATCCAGAGTATAAAAATAGATATAAATTAGCAATTTATACACATTACAAAACACTTAAATTAAATTGACCTAAAGCCATTAATGTTTACTTTAAACAACAATCTGTGAACATGAACACAGTTTCACCAATCTAAATTTTTAAAGCTCAAATTGTCATTTAAACAATGGAAAACATCCCATGGGTGATCATTATTTTTTCTTAAGAAGTGAGCACTAGACTATCTCATGAATCATTGTTTTATCTGCACCTGAATAGAAAAAATGTGGTCAAAAAGCACAGAAATAAAAAAAGGCAAGGTAATAAAAATAAAAAAAAGCAGAAAGGGATAAACAAGATACTAAATCGAAAGTCAATAAATGTGAAATCCTCTTTATTACATGAAATAGATTTTGCGTTTTATGGTCATACCTTCGCGCCTTGTGACAAGTCTGTTTACGGTTTCAGAGTGTTTCAGTTTGGTCTCCAGGCGTCACCGTGGCTTCCCGTTTAGCCTCACCTTCTACATTAATGGGATCCAGGTGGACCGTTTAAGCTCATGCTGTGAGTACAAGCACCGCAAAGGAGCGCGCCTCGGAGGCAAAAACGGGTATTTCAGAATCATCAACGTCGAAGGAGCTTCTCCTTGTTACAGGTAACACTTGACCTGAGGACAAGTCCTGAAAATAAAATGCTTCAATCTCAGTAAAAGAAATGAAATGGTAAAAAAAATAATAAACATTTTTGTTAGTAACTCATATGCTATGTTACTCTGTGTCTAAAGTGAGCTCTTACTGATTAAAGTGAATGTTTACCAGGCAAGGAGGCATCAGGCACTAAATATAGGTGCCAAGAGGTCATACCCACCTATGGATCTCTTCAATAATGCCGCAGGAGGCCAGATACACAACACACCTACATTAGAAGTTCAGGCAAACTGCTAAATTCACAGCTTAAAGTAGAACTAAATGCAAATTGTTTTTCATTTTGGATAGAGTAAGGTTGGTTTATAACCCTAAAAAAGAAAAATACAATTATAAAACAGTCAATTTTATTAAGTATTACATAAAACCATAAGAAATGCTGCCCTGGGTAAGCTTTGGGGATTCCATTCTATAATACGGTATAAGTTTATGCATTGTTGTTCTTCTGGGGTTTGATTGGTTGTCCGATCTTGGACATTAAAACCAATTGTTGCGCAAGATTTTAGCAAGCGCTCCTTATTTTCCCTCTATCTATTCTCTGTGTAGATCTTCAGCAATCTTTGTTTTGTGCTGTCTATACTAATGTAGTTGACACTAGTGACCACCCATCTCTCCCTGAGGAAGATCCTTTAGGAATTGACTCACATGTATCAGTCGGTCAAAATCTGATTGTAAAATTGTATTGATGTAACGTGTTTGATTGGTGGTTTAACAAACAATAGTGTCAAAAACACCTTTCTTACTAGCCTTGGTTTTTATTATGGTTTTATGTATTATGTAATAAAATTGATTGTTTTATAATTGTATTTTTCTTTTTTGGTGCTTTCAAAAACTCCCATTTTCTTTTGGACTTTTGTGGGTATTGTGTACACTTGGGATATGGCACCGTGGCTTACCTCAGACTTTTATTTGTAAGGGTTATAACCCCTGTCAGTTTTTTTTTTTGGCCATCTGTGTCCCATTGTGGACGTTTCTGTTCAATTCCTGTCCCATAGCCACAGCCTGCTGGAAGGAGATCCCACCAAAGTTCCCTGGCAGTCATTAGAGTCATAAGAACTAGTGTCCCCATTATTCTCGGTGTTGGACAGCGCAGTTCCACCACAAAACTAGGCAAAATGCCATGTCTCCTACCTGACCAGTCTACTCCACCACATTGTAGCAGTATGCACAAAAAAAAGTACAACATACAGGACTTTTCCCAGTACAGCAGAGTGTGAGGCTATCCACCATGTTGGAAACTATGGGAGCCTAGTATGAAGACAGAATGAGGTACTATTAAAAATAATTTTTGATGTATTTGTAGCCAAAACCTTTAATTTCGTTTTGGATAGAGCAGGGAATAGATAAAATCTGTAAGGTTTTTATTGCTCTCTGTGTTTCTTTTGGGGAGATTCATCATCTATTTGTTCTGGTGACCATGGTCACCAGAGCAGAAAGATGGGAAATACAAAATTTTACATTTGTTATGTGAATTGGGGAAACTCATGCACGTGACAAGAGTTGCCCCTCACGTTGGAGAGATTTCCCCTTTTCATGTAGTATTTCCGGGAATAGGAAATTACCTCAGCCCACGTTTCATTTACACATTTGGTTTTATTGCAGATGTATCATTGCAATGGGCCTAGATAAGAAGCCATCTCCCCCACCTCCAAAGAGCAAGACCGCCCTAGACAAGAATGGGGAGGAGGAACAGAATGACAAATCGGACATAGATAATGAGCCTACAGTAACATACTATGATGAACCTGATGGTAAACTAGAACAGGAAATGTCTGTCCACGAGGATGACGATCCAAATAAGTCTAATATGGACTATGAAGAGGATGGAGAAGAGGAAGAAGAAGAAGATGGAGAGAATAAGGACAAGACGGACGAGTATGAAGCAGATGACGAAGCCAAGGATGGTAAGTTCAAAGAACATATTTTTAAGAGGTATAATTTAAAGGAGTTATAAAGGCAGAAGATTTTTTATCTTATTGCATTCTATGCATCAATATAAAAAACCTTGTGTGTGTAGCAGGCCCCCCAACACTTACCCTGAGCCCCTTCTCTGTCCGGCGATGTCCACGATTCCCTCAGCCGTCTGGGACTCTCCTCCTGATTGGCTGGGGCACAGCCGCGGTGCCATTGACTCCCGCAGCTGTCAATCAAAGTCAGTTAGCCAATCATGAGAGAGACAGGGCAGGGCTGAATGGCAGCTGCGTGTCTGAATGGACATACAGGGCTGCAGCTCGGCTCGGGTGCCCCCATAGCAAGCTGCTGGTCTATGGGGGCACTCGTCAGGAGGGAGGGGCCAGGAGCACGAAGAGGGATCTGAGAAGAGGAGGATCCGGGCTGCTCTGTGCAAAACCAACTGCACAGAGGAGGTAAGTATACCATGTTTGGTTTTTGTTTGTTTTTTAAAAGCGAGACTTTACACAGGTATGGTCCTTCCTATGCTACCCTTCAGACTGCATTCACACTATAGAGTTTCATAAACATGCACAAAATCAAGCAATTTTGCCAAAAGCACTTAAAAAGCACATGTCACATTTGTGGTGCCATCCCAAAGACGGCAAACAGATGCATTTTTTTTGTGGTTAAAAAACATGCAAAGCTTGAATCTCAAAAAGGTGCACGAGCTACTTTGCCACGTTTGTTGCCTGGTGGACAGCCCACTGAAATGAATGGACTGCCCTATCTATATTCATGGTGCAAAAAATGCACATATGGGTGATGCCCGGCGTTGTGTGTCACAGTGTGAATGGGGCCCCACTCTTCTGATTTTTGCAGTGCATGGGGAAGTGGGAAGATAATATAAATGTAGATCTCAGGTAGTTATACTAGCAATACTTGAAAATAATGCATAATAGTATATTGCACACAATGTTGGAATAAAGGGAGCTTTTGTGTTTGCCAGGAATTCTAGGATAAGTTTCTGACTTTCTGGAAAGCAACACGTGAGTGCAGAAGTATGAAAGCTGCCATGGTGGTGCAGGCTCCAAAACCATCATCCCTATACTGTCTTTACTACCTGGAGGATTGATGATCAACTTGAAAATAATAGAGGACCCTAAGTGCAGACCTTGACCCATCCAGAAGGCTACACAATAGCAGTGTGTTTTTGTGAGGTCAATGGTGTTGAGTTGGGCAGCTCATTTATGATGAATTCAAAAAGAATGGGCTGTACCTTAACACCCCAAAATTTTGGTCATGGTGCATTTTTTTGCAATGTACAGCAATTCACACTAAGGATAAAGTTAGAATGATCATTGGTGTCAGTGGCTGCAACAATAACCCCCAGCAATGGGTATGAGTGCAGTGACAATGACATTTAACCCACCCTCCAACTGGTGGCCAGTGCAGCAGCATTGAAGACTAACCCTGGTGGTCAGTGCAGTGGCATTGCAATCCCCCCCCCCCCCCCTATTTACCCCAGAACTGATGGTCTTTGCAGTAGTAGTGAAACTTATCCCCCCCCTCTACATTGGCGGTCAGTGAAATGACATTTAACCCCCCCCCCCTTACCTGATTATACGCTGTAGCCATATGCCCCCTCTCCCCTTTCAAGACTTGTAGTGCTGGTTCACACTGGGGCAACACGACTTACAGTGCAACTTAGCAAGGCAACTTGGAAGCAACTTGGAAGCAACTTCAACGTAACTTGGAAGCAACTTCAACGTGACTTTGAGTTATTTACAACACAACTTCAAGTTGCCCCCAGGCCAGGCGACTTTGGCTGTGGCCAATCACAGAATAATCAGCTCTCTGGGAGGGTGGGGTTTGCCTGAGTAAACAAATTTCTTTTCCTGTAAAGTCGCTTCAAAATAGATGGAGATCCGACTTGGAGGCGACTTCCATTGAAATCAATGGGTACAAGTCACCTAGAAGTCGGATTGAAGTAGTACAGGAACCATTTTTGAAGTCGGAGCGACTTCAGTAGTGTGCATTGAGACGGCTCCATAGATTAACATTACAGCGCGACTTGGGATGACTTGGGGCATCTCGGGGCGACCTGAAGTCGGATCCTGAGTCGCCCTGGTGTGAACCGGCTCGTACTTTTAGTAGAGATAATTGCTCACCTGACAGTATTGTGTTTTTCAATGCCAGGTGCAGGAATGCAGAGCGTTTAAACACCTGGCACCCCGCTACCACTTTGCAAAATCCATCAAGGTGCCCCACAGGTACACAGTGGTCCGTACAAAGACAGCCAGCCGTCCGCATGTTGATCACCGGGGAACCAAGAGAGTCAATGAGCTGGAACACACTGGAGGTCAGACTTTTTTAGACTCCACTGTCTGCATGCTTGCACCAGCGGTGTCCCAGAAGGTAGCAAAACCTAGATTTAGATCAGAACCCCAGCAAATTAACCTTTAAAAACAGTCCAGCGGGGGCAGCTCCCCCATTCTTATACTCACAGGGTCATGTAAAGGTCAATTTGCTGTACCTGTTGCTACCTACAGATGGCGGTGTTGTCATACTATTTCTTCTTTTCTTTTCTCTTTTTTCTTTTTTAGCTAAATAGGAAGTTGAAAAACACACGTACAAATTTATATATTGGTGAAATATTCATTAAAGGTTCCCTGTGTGAGGGTCTTTTTTAGGGCATTCAAGCATTGCCCAATGGCAAACATTTATTCATTCTGCATATCTGGAGAGATAGACATACGACAGTTGCCTTTTTGATACCCTGAACTCCACCATGGGTTCACAACTCCCAGAAGGACCCTTGTGGAGCTGCATAGTCTGCACACTTGGTATGTCTGCCCCGACATATATAGGTGCATTTTTAAAAAATCTTCCTGGATATGCCACGTTTTTGTTTTAGCAAATGGAAAGCACAAGAGGTAGGAGACCAGTTCTTACAGGTTAAAAAAAAAAAAGAAGCCTGGACAATGCTTAAAAAAATGCGATTTGATTTGGCATTTTAAGTAACTCCCAGGTCTGTGGGGCCAAAAATGCCTTATTCTGCCTTCAGAATTAGGCAACATTATACTCATGTAACTTTTGGAGCATCGGCTGCCGAGCTACATACATCCATCACTCATATGTGAACAGCCATCCTTGAAATACATTGAATATCATATTGGGTATAATAATGGGTATTCGAGCAACAAAACACTCAGGTGTGAATGGGGTCCCAGTGAGTCCCTTTATTGGAAAACTCACTGAGCAATTTATTAGGAACATCTGTGCACCTGCTTATTTATGCAATGATCTAGTCGGCCAATGATGTGGACGTGTGTGGATAAAATCGTACAGATACAGGTCAGGAGATTCAGTGGATGTTCATGAAAAAAAAAACAGAACGCAAAAAAAATTTGATCTCGTTGATTTTGACCGTGGCATGATTGTTGGCGCCGGATGTGCTGGTTTCGGTATTTCTGTAAATGACAATCCCCTGGGATTTTCACATACAACAGTTGTTAGAGTTTACAAAAAACATCTAATAAATGGAAGTTCTAAGGACAGAAACACCTTGTTGATGGTAGAAGTCAGAAGAATGGCCAGAATTGTTTGAGATGACAGAGAGGCTACGGTGACCCAAATAACCACTCTATACAACTGCTGAGCCAAAAAGTAGGATGGACTACTCCAGGGGTGTCCAACCTTTTCACCTTCCTGGTCTACATTGGAAGAAGAGGAATTGTCTTGGGCCCCACATAAAATACAATAATAATAATAATCAGAATAATACACGATCGGACTTTGTCCGCCGAACCTAGTCTGGCGGACAAACCGCCGGACTTTCCAGCTGGGCTTCGCCGGACTTGAAAGCGAACGGACTTGACCACACACAATCACGCTAAAAGTCCGGCGGTTCACGCGATGGCGTACAGCAAGTACGACGGGACTAGAAAAAGAAAATACTAGAAAAATACTTGCTACTGAGCATGCGTCCTTTTTGGTCCGCCGGACCATACTACAGACGGCCGTATTGTCCGCCGGACTGCCAAGTCCAGCGGACAATTTTAAAACAAAACTTAAAACCTAGTCCGCCGGACTTTTGGGAAAAAAAGTCAGTCGAAGGCCCACACACGATCGGACTGTCCGGCGGACTCGAGTCCTGATGAGCATAAAAATTCGGGCAGATCACAAGTTAACGATCACTGATATAGATAATGCAATATATAGATAATGATATAGCTAATCTGGGTAATAAAACTTAGTTTTTTGTAATATTTTTTTATTATAAAAGTAGAGGAGTGCAACATAAAACTAGTGCGATATTTGACATTGTTTTTGATAAACGAATGCATCAATATCTGGTTGGATGGATGGAAGAAGTAGCAATTCTCAAGGTGCTTATCAGATATTTTGGTTCTAATTTTGCCCTTCATGTGCTTTGAAAATAGTTGCTCACAAACAAAAGTGCAGACGAAAACTGATGACATGAATAAGGCGTGATTGTGAAGAGTGGGAGATTTTTCTTTGGGAAGATAAAACTTAGAAAAGTTCAGTAAAGAGACACTGTAAAATTTTTCTTTGGCCTGTATATGTGTTCATAGCCATCTTGGGTCGCATGTGGCCTGTGGGTCACAGGTTGGACACCCCTGGACAACAACATCAGAAGACCACATTGGGTTCCACTCATATCAGCCAAGAACAGAGGCTGCAGTGGACACAGATGTAATAAAACTGAACAGTTGACTGGAAATATATAGTCTGATCTGATCTTGATTTCTTCTGAGGCACATAGATGGTAGGGGCGAAATTGGGTGTTGACAGCATGAATCCATGGACCCAATCTGCCTTGGGTCAACAGTCCAGGCTGGCATTTTAATGGTGTGGAGGATGTTTTCTTGGCACAATTTGGGTTTTTTAATACCAATCATCAGTTGAATGTCACGTGCGTCCCTAAAAATGTAGTACAAAGACTCGTTCACAGTTGCAGTCTTTTTTTCCACCCTCTGTGGTGAATTTCTTTTTAGAGGGAGGTTGACAGACAGCTAGGACAATATATGTTGCCTCCTCACTGCCTATTTTGACCTTGAAAAGCCTGAAATTACCTAGACTGTTGCAGTGTGGCCCCTCTAACTTGAAAAGGTTGTATTTGACAGTGGTACTGCCCACCAAATGGGACATGGGGTATCATTTTTACCTTGGCCTTGGATGCAAAGCACAGCAACAGCATGTTTACAACCCCATGTGGCTGCTTTGCAGCTTAGACAACACTTAAACTTTATTTGTTGAGTATTATACAAATTTGCAAATGGTTCTGATGACCAGGGAGCATAGTTTATTCACCAAAGAGAAATAAAATACAAGCATTGTCTTCTTGACACACATGAGTCGAAATGGCTGTGGTGTAATTTTAGGAAATACAGATATAAAGTTGTAGGAGATTGATTGGGGTAACTGATATTTGTTTTAGAGATAAACTTTAAAGTTGGACTTCAAGAAACATGAAAGTTCTTCCTGTAGTGCACCTGTGCTGCAAGGGTTAACTGCTCCTTTAGGTCTAAGGGGCATAGAATAGTAGACATACATACTTACCCGATCTTCTGCTCCTCCACACTGATAGACTGGTCTTCCCCAGTAGCCTAAGCAGTGCCGGGACAAGGTCATCCAGCATTTAGGGCAAAGATTCCAAACTGCGCCCCCCTCCCCGCTCATGATGTGCAAGATTAGGGGTTCCTACACCCAGCAGTCACTTGCTTGTCACTGTCGCCTGTCAACCTTGTAACAGAAGAAAGGTGCCCCCAGTAAACCATTGCGCCCAGGGCAGTCATACCACCTGCCCGCCCCATGTCTCAGCCTGGGTCTAAGGTCCTGACATCCTCAAGACCATGACCCTGCATTAGACGTGAGGATGCCAAGAGACAGTCCACCGCTGGAACACGGGGAAGCATTATCTGCCAGGGGGGCAGAGGATCAGGTAAATAAAAGTGCCTAATTTTGGTATCCCTAGTCTAAACAAGCAGTTAACACTTGCAGTGCAAACGCAGCTCCACCGCAAGAGAGAATTTTTTGGGGTTCCTGGAGTTGGGCTTTAACTAACTGGCTGGTTCTCTTTAAACAAGGATTATCTTCAAATCCTGTAAAAGAAGCAATTTTTTCTTTTCTTTTTGAGTGCATCTTGTGTCTTTTCTTTTCCCTCTCCCTTTGGCAGACTATGATGAAGATTTTGAAGCGGAAGAATACAAACCTGACAATAAGAGTAATAAAGATCGACAGGCTGATGATCAAGTGGATGAAGAGTCAGAGTCGTCTTCAGATGATGAAAAAGATGATTTAGACCAAGAGCCGGGAAGGAGCACACCATCAAAAGCGGAGCCCGAGGCCTCTGACAGCGACAGAGATGAAAGGGAAGGGCGCTGTGACAGCGACTCTGAAGAGCATAAACAAGGTTGGTTTCTGTATTTTTTTACTATTTAAATCTATCATTACCGAAATGTATTCAAGACCTCTTCCTGGGTATGGAGTTTCATGAGGCCAAGTACGGCTTTGCCTGTAAATACACATCTCACTTCCAGAGGGAAGACTGGATGTTTTGTAAACAGCGACGAGGCGTTTCGCACACGGTGAATTTGTGCAGCATTTTAGAAAGAGACAAAATTATTGGTTTTAACTTTACTGCACTGACTTCACTTCAAAATCTTTCCTAACTTTCCTTGTTTTTCTAAAACTTTGATGTGGAAAGTTGTGATGTCAAAGTCCCATGTTACAAGAAAGCAACAAGTACCATTGTGCCTCTGTTAATGCAACAACCTGTAGCAGAGAAAGCACCCTCCCCCCCCGGGTGCTGCCAAACCTGCCCCTCTTTCCTTCCCAGGTGCCAATGACCATCCCTACTGATGACAGAGACTCACTAGGGTTTACTAAAGGCAACTAGACTGTGCACTTTGCAACGTGCAGTTGCACTCTGCAGCAGATGCGGTTGCTTCAGAGCTTAGTAAATTAGGTAAAGCTTCACTTTTTAAAGAATACCCAATCACATGCAAGAAAAAAAAAACAGCATTTTTGCCTGCACATGATTGGACCCTCTTGAAAAAAAAAAAAAAAAAAAAACACCCTGCAAGATAAAGGCATAATGAGCCAGTATGCATAGCATACTAGCTCATAATGAATTACTCATCCGAGAATGAAGCCCCCGCAGCCGTCCTCGTCTCCCCCTCTTGCCGGCGACATCTATCCCAGAGGTTACTTCTGGGTATCGTGGCTCCGGCACTATGATTGGCCAGAGCCGCGATGACGTCACTCTGGCGCACGCGCGGGAGCCGCCGGGAACGGCACAGTACAACTGACGACACGTACGTGCCATTGCTTCAGTTGGCTTAAGTGCGCATGTGCCGCATGACGTTGGCACATGCAAAGACAGGGATATCTCCTAAACCGTGCAGGTTTAGGAGATATTCAGTGCAGTTACAGGTAAGCCTAATTATAGGCTTGTCTGTAGTTTAAAGTGGTTGTAAAGGGTTTACAGCCACTTTAATAAGCTCTGGAGCAGCTGCTCTTGCAATAAAGGAATTGTCAAAAACTTGTGTACTGTCTTTATTCACCTTTTACACATTTTTGGTGAATGGGTAGGATTAATATGTACCCCATACTCATTCACATAGGGGGTGGGATCTGGGGGCCCACTTGGTAAAGGAGGCTTCCAGTTTCAGATAAGCCCCCCGCCCGCAGACCCCTCACAACCACAGCCCAGGGTTGTGGGGAAGATACCCTTGTCCCCATCAACATGGGGACAAGTTGCTTTGGGGCGGGCCTCCACCTGCCCCAGAGCCCCCCTGCCCCAAAGCACCCCCCTATGTTGAGGGCATGTGGCCTGATATGTTGCAGGCTCAGATAAGGGTCTGGTATGGATTTTGAGAGGGACCCCCATGCTGTTTTTTTTTTTTTCTATTGCCGGAATTGTTTTATTTACATTTTAGGTGTCAGTGGGGAAGCTCGCTGACAGCTAATGAGTCATTGGTTGGTTGTTAAGGAAGTAAAGGCCGGCTTCCTGCCCGCTGCTTAACAACCAGCTATTCTTCACACAGAATTTGAATTGGTCGATCATTTTTCGATCGATCCGAATTGTTCTGAAAATTTGGAATTCCTTAGAAAATTACGAATATTATAAATATGACATAACGAATATATCCGAAACTAAACACATTTTTCCCTTCTGCACATGTCTAATACTCATTTCAGAGTGCTTTTATGATCCATTGTTTGCAGACCATGCTGGGCTTTCTAAGGCTGGATTCACACCTATGCATTTTAAGTGCTTTTTGCATTTTGCTGATTTGCACTACAGAACGTGTTCCATAGGAAACCATGGTAAATGGACTGAAGTACAAATCTGCAAAATGCAAAAAGCACTAAAAATGCATAGGTGTGAACCCAGCCTTAGAGAGCCCAGCACTAGCTTTGCACTTGTCGCCTGCACCTGCAGATAAAAAGCCGAGTACACTGTCAAGAGAGAAGTGACTGATGACACTAAGAACAAAAGAAATCTCATTGTATTATGTTACTTTCATCATTTGTTTAAGGTGGAATGTAACCCTCTTGATTTACTGATCTGCATCCTATGGCACTGTGTACCATGACCAGTGATGTAAGTAACAGAGTTACAATAAACGGAGTTACTTAACGCAGTTACTTTAGAGGGTAACGAGTAATCTAACTGATTACTTTTCCCCTCATGGTAACGCAGTTCCCATTACTTGGGCGGCGTTACCGCAATTACATCTACCGCCACTAGATGGCAGTAGTGTAATTCCGGTGTCCAGCCGGAAAAATTCCCCCGCCGGATAAGAACCCCCCTGTACTGCGCAGGCGCAGCTCTTGCGCAGTACGAAGGACTACGGAGCTTACGAAAATTGACGAACCTAAACAGCTCTGAGTGAACTCTACACTGCGCAGGCGCAGTTAACATGTAATTGTACGAGGCGATGCCGCACGCTCCCGATGCTCGTGCTACTCTGCAAGGGGCGTCTATCGTGTAACTAAGGGGCGGGTCTAGTATTACTGTAACCAAGGGGCGCATTTATTATTATTGTTATATATCGAGCTCTGCCCATTAATTTAACATTCGCCATCTTCTGTAGAAATCCGCCCCTTACACGATATAATAATAATAGACCCGCCTCTTGCTTACACGCTATAACAGATCTGCCCTTTGGTTAGAGTAATAATAGAGCAGCCCCTTGGTTACACGATATATAACAATAATAATAAATGCGCCCCTTGCTTACAGTAATACTAGACCCGCCCCTTAGTTACACGTATAGAATATTTAAAAAAAAGTCACAGTTACTTTGCTGTGTAACTAATTACTTTTCCAATGTAGTAACTGAGTTACTAACACAATTACTTTTTGGGAGAAGTAATTTGTAACTTAACTAATTACTTTTTTAAAGTAAGATGACCAACACTGATCATGACTCTGCTATAACTTTGTATTGTACAATGCACTGAGTCCTTATAGAGATTGTACACACTGGAGCAGCGGTCTGGGTCTCCAGCAGTCCTACATGCCCCCTGCACAGTGCTCCAATCACCAGCGCTACTTTAATACGCAGTAGGAATATTCACCTGCCTAGAAGCATGCACTTTTCTTGCCCTTTTGACCTCTTTTTTTTCATCTAATATCAGTTTTCCTGGCTCGCTATGCATACATCTAATGATGAATGGTGCACACACTCTGACTTCAATAAATCATCTTCCCTTTGAACTCAGAAGCTGCCTTTGATATTGTCTTTTCCATGTTGAATAGGCAAACTTAGCGTAGCTGACGAGGAAATGAATTCAGCTGCCATCAAAATCCAAACTCTTTATAGAAAACAGAGGAACCATCAACCAAACGGCGGCAAGAAGAGACCAGGTTTGAAACAGAGCGGTCGCTGACCAAAAATTTATTTTTCTGGCTAATCGAGCCTCCGACTTGTCATTTTCTTAAATTGTCTTTCCCAAGTCGGCTAAATCTGCATGTTCCACAATCAGCACTTCTCCTGTGATTAAGCCTACTTTTTTTAATTATCCGGTAATTGAATATCTATAATCATGGCTGGAAATAGAGTAAAGAAAATTGCTTTGCAAATATATATTGCTATGAATTGCTGAACTGCTTGGGCGAAAAATACTGTTTTTTTTACCTCGCTAGAATAAATGTATCCATAATTTAGGGTATCTTATAAGATTTCGAGATTTTCCTGTTATGGGTGGATGCATGGTGGCAACATTACGGCAAGTCCTGGCTGACCATGCAGACAGGCCCTCACATGTTCTTCTGTAGTGAACTCAATAACATAAGCTAAAGGAAAATCCAAGAGTGTGTGATGCAGTTCTTGCAGAGCTTGAAACTCTGTTGAAGAAAGTCCCCAAGCAATTAAAGTGGAAGTAAACCCCCCTATCATTTTCAGCCAAGGAAGCTGCCATCTTTGCCTCTGTTTAATCTTCAACTGCCACGGTGCTGCACATGTGATCCGTTATGACACCAGCCATTGGATGGTTTGACTGTTTGGTTGAGAGCACAACCAATGTGCAGTTAGCATTCCCGGCATGCCTTTTTTTTTTGAAACTGTTAAATCGATGGGTTTACTTCCGCTTTAAAGGAGCCCATTAGTGATTTGTCCTTTTCCCATACACTGCAAAGAAAAATGCCAGTTTTAGGTAGGATAATCCAACACTTCTAAATCTTTTTCAGCACCCTTTAAAAGTACCCAAAATCTCAACACCTATGATGTAAATGTTATTTACCATCAATGGGGAACCTAAGCCTGGGACAAGGCACATAACTGTCTTGATGAAAATAACATCACATCAAAAGCCCGGCCTTTACATCAAAGGCCCCCACCTATCACTTTAGAGTCATCCCCCCATCATCACATCAGAGTCCACCTCTCATCGCATCAATAGCGTCCCCCCATGATAGAAAGGTCTCATCACATCAGAGGCCTTCATATGCATCAGAAGCCTCCCGATACATAAGGGTCGCCCATACATTAAAGTCCCCCATCCCAGAGTCCCCTCTTCACTTCAGAGCCTTTCCTTACTCCAGCAGCATGGCAGAGGGCCAGAGACAGAGCATGACTGGACGGAAGTGCACTTCGTTTCTCCTGCATGTTGCTTGCCCTGCATTAGCATCATTTATTGCTATGGTGCAGACAGGACACTGTGTGAGATTTACTATAATTGGTGACCTCAAAATCTGGTGCAGCTGTGCATAGTAACTTCAGCTTGTTCAATTAAGCTTTGACAATAAAACCTGGAAGCTGATTGGTTTCTATGCAGAGCTGCACCAGATTCTGTGTGCACCAGTTTTATTAATACTCCCCCTGTGTGTCCTGGCCCCTAGCGCGTCATTGGTAGTTATAGTTCTAGTGGCCAGCTTGCACCCTGACAGAGCATGATGCTGATCCAAGGCAAACTGCATCCCGTGTTCACAGTACCCCAGGGGAACGGCACCCTGGTTGAGAAATGCTGGGATTACCCTTTGAGCCACCTGTTGATTATGTACTGTAGGATCAATTTTATTGGTTTCAAAGTGGTGAGTGTTTTATATATAATTGGTTACTAGAGCATAATATAACCAATGCTCATTGGATATTAAGCACCCATTTCCAGTTGTACAGTAATAATTCTATTCTCCACCAGGTATAGACAATACTTGTCTACCTACGCTTATATATCTAATTTCCCGAAAGCTGCTGTATCAGGCACCCTATGGTGTCAGTGTGTTAAACATGTTTATATGTGCAGTGCTAATAAAATATTATATACATATAATCATATACATACTGTATGTGATTAGCCCAGTGTCATAAAAAATATATGCATACTCCATATAACACAATATCCATTACTACTTACAAAACATGTTGAGTGCTTTACATAAGCAAGAACTCGTTAGTGGGGGTGTATGCACAGAAGTTACCACAGGTGGAGAGGAACACTAATTGGATATTGTGTTATATATGTATATATTATTTAAATTTTTGTAGCATTGGGATAATTACATATGTATATGATATATATATAATTCTTCATTAGTGCTATATATATTTACTTTTAAAGAACCTTTATAGAAGACAAGTCACCGTGGAACTGTAAAGGTACACCAGTGCACCAGTGACTACCATTACAGTTCCACGGTGACTTGTCTTCTATAAAGGTTCTTTAAAAGTAAATTGGTGACAAAACTGGTCACAAATAGACATAAGCAGAGGTAACATTTAATAAAAAAGTACATTTCAAAATAACCTGTGGATCCATAGACAGCCGAAGTTATGAGCAGATTCTGATGTTTCCTTTTAAAAATCAACCTGGTTCCACCTCCCAAGTTTTTTTGTTGGTCAATGTTGTCACCTTACGCATTAAAAGACCAACATAGAGGTTCGAAGGAAGCTCTTTTACTGGAAAAGTCATATAAAATGTGTAAACACTCAATTTTGTTTTGTCTGGTTATGTAAAATGTTGACCACAGTCATCCTTCTCAAAACTAACTGATTCAACATTGAGGACCAGTTTTGCGTTTGTCAAGCCAAGTAGGATTGAGTTATACAAAGTTTGACATGCTTGTTAGGAGTGTCCATTCAAGTCATGTTAGCTGCCCTTAAAGTGAAACTACACTCAAAATTGGATGGGCACAAGTGTGTTACATTACCCAGAAGATACCTATATGTCTCAGAAATTTTAGTGGTGAATGTTCCCTGGAGGCGTTTGAACTTCTGTTATCTATCATTCAGCCTTAAAGCAAAGCTACGATTTTCCCAATCAGAGCAAACCAACAGGTTTGCTTAAATCCCCCTCCCAAGCAGCAGATACCTTTCCTTCGCTACCCTGTCACTATGTTCAGCAAAGAAAACAACCTGGGCTTATGGACCGGAAGAAGCATGTGACTCACTCTTCATAACATCAACACTGTCACATGGAGAACATGCCTAGTCCTGTGTAAGCTAGCACTCATAGCTTACACATGGTGACTTCCGCTGCTTCCAGCAGCTGGATGGAGCAGTTGGGGAGCAAAGAAAAGGGGAGTATGTGCTACTGGTGAGGGGGAATTAATCTATTGCTTTGCATTGCATAGGCAGTACACAAGCTCACTTTAAAGAGCCTCTGGCAAGTCTCCAATCATATAAAAAGGGTCCTTCTTCTGCAATAGAAAATGTAATATACTCAATTCTCCAGTGGCCTGTGTCTACAACCATCCCTCTGTTCACGTGTTGCAGCCTTGGTAGCCGGTACTTCTAGAAATGTTGGATGTCTGGTTCCGTGGTGCTCACTGTGGTTCTTTCCTTTGGCCCCTTCACAGCAGTGACACATAGGTTAGAGAATGGAACTGAGGGGGACACGAGCATCCAGCATTGCAAGAAGTGTTGAATGCCTTAGAGCAGCCATTCTTAACCAGGGTTCTGTGGAATCCAAGGGCTCCTGCAGAGGTTGCTAGGGCTTCCTTTATCTGTGGCTGATTGGCCCCCCATTTGATGATGTCTGCTTAGTTCCACGGCCAAGGCCATTTGGTAACATCAGCAGCATGACACCAGTGATCGTTGTAGCTATGTGTAAGGGGGACATTCTGATTACTATGTAAGGGGCCATTCTTCCCACTGACCCCTGAAGAATTGGTTTTAGCAGGGGCTACCCTAAAACCTGAAAATTATTTCAAAGGTTCCTCTAGGGTACGGGTAGACAACCCAGGTCTGTGGCTCCCCCGTACGCACAAAATACCGGAAGAGTCAAATCGGAGATTCAACATGGTGCAGCACTGCATTGTGACAAATGGAGTAGATGGTCAATCTGTTGAGGTTGTCTAAGCCCCCGTACACACGGTCGGAAATTTCAACCACAAAATCCATCGGATTTTGTCCGAAACTGGTTTTGCATACACACGGTCGGACAAAGTTGTCGGAAAATCCGATCGTTCCGAACGTTTTGGCGTTCATTGCGTACTATGGAACTAAGTAGAGGCTAGTAGCCAATAGCTTTGGTCTCGTAATTTGATCTGAGCATGCGTGGCACTTTGTCCGTCGTAATTCCCTACACACGATCGGAAAAAGTCAGATCGGATTTTGTTGTCGGAAAATTTGAGACCCTGCTCTCAAATTTTTTCCGTCGGAAAAAGCCCGCTAGAGCCCACACACGATCGGATTTTCCGACAACATAATCCGATCAGACTTTTTCCATCGGAATATCCAACCGTGTGTACGGGGCATTAGAGAATGACATAGTCTTTAGCACTGGTAGAGAGGGAAGGTGAGAGACACAGGCTGCCAGAGTGGTGAGTATAATAATTTTGAAGATAATGTTCCTGGTTTGCAGCTGCATCCTCCAGATATTTAGCACACATCATGAAGAATGCAACAAGATCTTTGCTTTGTAAAAGCTGTGGTAGTTCAGATCAACTGGGATTTCTGGTGGGGTATCTCGCTAGAATTTCCTGAAAATATATGAGTCAACTTGACAGCACTATCAGAGCTGTGTTTTAATGCAGATACATGGGGATAAGGATTTTCAGTGCTGCTTATGAGTAGAGCGGTACATGGTGATGGATTTCACCACCCTTTTACAGGCATTGCAGATATGACCATATTTTCTTTACAGACTAAAGCTACATTACAATTTCACAATTTTCTCCCGTTGTAGATAGGAAACACACAGAGTCCTATTCATCCAACAGTTCTCTAGATAGTAGCTCAAGTGAACATGAGGCAGAGGATGAGGCCGAGGATGAGGCCGAGGATGCTAAGAAGAAAAAAGAAGTGCGAAGAGAATCAGAAGAACTTCCCGAGCCAGATGAACAAACAGCCATAGCGAAGGAACCAGAGTTGGAGGATTTGATAGGCAAGAAGGAAGAGACAGCCATTGATGAAGACGATCCGGACGTTTATGACAACATGGATGGTGATGATGGTCAACAAGACTTGGAGAAAGCAGAAGATGACACTGAAACCAACTTTAGAAACCCCGTAGAGAATGAAGAAGGTGGAATTTCAGATCTTAAGGATAAAGACAAGCCTAAGGCAGAAAATGACCTAGGTAGTGAGAATGAAGAGGAAGGTGGTGAGTAGTATAGACTGTGATCTGAGATGTTCCTCTCAGCTTTACAGCATGCCTTCTTTGTCTTGGTTTTGGTGTGTTCAAACGCATGGAGTGACTTTTCCATTGTCCCAGATGTAATGCAGACTTGGACGCATGAACAGTGTTGCATTGTGGCGATTTATATATTATATTCCTTTGAAATGCAAAGAAAAAATACTATAATTCTGTATCCTTTAAAAATAATAATTTACTAACTTGGTATAAAAGAGTATTTCCAAAGTAATCTAAAGTTAAATTATTTATAGTATATTTGTTGTTTAAAATTGAACTTAAGTGTTTAAAACGAACTCTATTTCAGTATGGTGGCCACTGGTGAGCTCAAACACCTTTTGGCCTTTTATATCTTGTAAGATTCTAGTGGTTTCCCACTGTAATGTGTGTCTTTTCCTCCTCCTGCAAACCCAAGCTGTAACCATTCTAGAAATTCCACCTCAGGGGGAGATATAATTTCCCAACTGCTGGGAAAAAAATCAGGGATATAACAAGCTAGTGTGTTCAGCACCCCAAAACCTGCAGCTGTATTGTCACTTTGTTTTTTTTCTTATCTTTTACACCATTTTGAGTAAAGTTGAAGAACAAATAGGGGAGTTAAAGTGTATGTGTAGGAAAAATAAAGCACATTTCCTCATGTACATGAATTGCAACTGAAATTCCAAGCAGTGCTATCAGCATGGGCGTCCGCAGGTAGGGGTAAGGGGGGGGGGGGGCAAGTGCCCCCCCCCTGGAATCAGGGATTGGATCAGGAGTGATGACCCTCATCACCCCTCTCTCTCACCCCCCTCTCTCTCTCTCACCCCTCTGTCTTTTTCACCCCGCCTCTCTCTCTCTGTCACCCCCCTCTGTCTCTCTCTCTGTCACACTCCTCTGTCACCCCCCTGTCTCTCTGTGTCACCCCCTCTGTCTCTTTCTGTCACCCCCCGTCTCTCTCTGTCACCCCCCCCCCATGTATGCAGTTTCTGACAGTCTCTTGTGCCATGTCCGCAGTCTCTTGAGCCATGTATGCAATTTCTGACAGTCTCTTGGGCCATGTATGCAGTCTCTGGTCATCTCTTGTGCCATGTCCGTACAGTCTCTTGAGCCATGTATGCAGTCACTGACAGTCTCTTGGGCCAAGTATGCTGTCTCTCACAGTCTCTTGTGCCATGTCCGCAATCTCTAACAGTCTCTTGGGCAATGTCCGCAGTCTCTGACAGTCTCTTGGGCCATGTCCGCAGTCTCTGACAGTCTCTTGGGCCATGTCTGCAGTCTCTGACCATCACCTGTACTATGTCTGCAGTCTATGACCGCGATAATGTGATAATGACATTGTCGAAAAGGGTCAGAGCATGGGTGACCTTAAAATGATGCCCCCCCTCCGAAAAAAGTTCTGCGGACGCCCATGGCTATCAGTCCTGCCTGAGTTCTTCCCTGCTAGGCTGCAGCCTGCAGTACACCTCCCTCTTATCTTATGGAGATAAAGGGAGAAGTTTTCTAGTCCAACAGGGTGACCTCAGAAAGGGATGACAACACTTATTGAGATTTCAGTAGAGCAGAGATAATGGGTTGTCAGATCCCTACAGGAAGTTAAGAGCTTACTAGGTTTCTGCCATGATCAAAGATACAAAACATGGGGAAATGTGCATGTATTGCAAAGATGCATCGCTGGCCATACATGGTTGAATTTTGAAAAATATTCTTTTGAAAATCAGAAATTTTGTGCATTTTGTGATCTGATGATGCCACCATTGATTTCGAAATTTGACCAACCCATCCTTCAATTTCACCTCCTGTTGCTACAGAAAATAATTTCAGTGGCTCGGAATCTTCTTTTTTTTTCCAGTAATTTTCTTTTCTTGCACTCATGTGCATTTCTTTCTAGATTACATTTTTCGCACGATTCTCCTATCATTGATTAGAAAATGGTTTGTTTTTTAAAAAAAATTCCAACATGCCCAATTACTCAAATTCGATGGCCACACAAAAATCGGCTGTTGCTGCAGCCCACTTTTGGTGCGAAATTGATAAGATTTTCGAAAAGAAAATTATTTCGAAATTCGACCCGTGTATGGCCTGCTTTACACAGATGGGGAAAATAATTTCACATTCTGGATTTTCACTGTCTCGAATGTCACTGGTTACCGATTAATTATTATGTTGGCCTCCCATTTAGTAATTTCTCAATTTTCCTAAATAAGAAATGTAAATGTTATAGAAGCAAAGGCTGATCAGACCTGGGGGGGGGTACTCATTCTCAGTCACATGACCTAAACGCAGCATTAGCTCACATATGCCACAGGATTTCTGTACTGTGGAATCCGCATTACTCAGAGTCTTCCTTTACGTAGACTCTGAGTTGTCCTGCTCATGCTGCTGTGGCATTAGGCTTGATTCACACTAATAGTTTTTTGATGCATTTTACATTTTGCAGAAATGCAGGGACATTTCTTAACATGGGTTCCTATGGAACATGTTCACATCAATGCATTTTTGTGCCTCTGCGTTTTTGGAAAGGGTCAGGGACTTTTTTTCATGCAAAATGTAATAGAAGTCAATGGACCCGCATCCAAAACGGAAGTACCGCATTTTTACCACGTTTTTGCCGCGATTTTGCTGCGATTTGCGTTTTTTTTTTTTACATTTTTTTTTACACTGTATATAGCTGGTTGCTAAGCAACCACAATGTAAAAAAAAAAAGCAAAACGCAACAAAATTGTGGCAAAAACGCGTGTCCAAAAACGCGGCAAGCACCGCAAAAATCACTGCAAAAACGCTCAAATGCAACATGCATAGATGTGAATCGAGCCTAAGGCCATATAATGTATCCCCAAATGTTTGCACTATGTTACAGGATTATCAGTGATCTAAGTGCAAGGTATGACAAAGATGTAGCCTGTAGTATCTGTATCAAAGAGGAGACACAAAACACTGTTGCTCACTTGCTTTCCAAGTATAACCACTTAAATTCCGCCCATAGCAGATGATTGCAGCCGCACCAGTGCTGGATGACACAGATCCGCAATCTCCTGTGTATCCGGCACTCAGTCACTCACAGTCCCGCCTAGCTCATATGATGGATAGAGCAGTGGTCCAATGCTGGGCCAGGGGGGCGGGACTGTGTGTGACAGTGCCGGATACACAGGAGATCGTGGCTCTGTGTCATCCAACGGCACTCGTCCCCTCCTTCCACGCAGGGATCGGCGTATAACACGCACATACGATTTCCCCCAGATTTTCAGGGGGAAAAGGTGCGTGTTATAGGCCAATAAATATGGTGTGTGTGTATATATATATATATATATATATATATATATATATATATATATATAATGTGCCTCCAGCGGGCCACTTATGCTGTGAAGCCAATCTGTGGGTGATGGGCACTGGATTCCGCCGGCACCCGCCAATTGGTAACCAGATTCATCAATAATAGTAGAAGGCAAGACTCACAGCAATAGATCAATGTATTGTGCTATATCATCTCCATCAAAGCATGAAATCCAATGAAGAAAAAGAAAAAGCCACAATAGTGAAGCCCATAAGGTAAAACACGCCTCTGATGATATCCACATAGGATGAAACACGTCAGGCTGGCTGATGCAAGTACGCTGTGAACCGCTGAGTTTTTTTTACATGTCTTGATGTCCCCTTCTTCCTGTAAGTAGACTACAAACAATAAATTCGTGTTTTTACCTTATGGGCTTCACTATTGTGGCTTTTCCTTTTTCTTCATTGGATTTCATGCTTTGATGGAGATGATATAGCACAATACATTGATCTATTGCTGTGAGTCTTGCCTTCTACTATTATTGATGAATCTGGATACTGGCCTACTAATTGCATCAATCAAGTTCAACCACTGACCTCTTGCATCATATGATTACATCGCTTGTTTTTCATATCTTTCTGGTAAGCAGATTGATACCACGTGGGTGTGGTGTGCTTTCATTTTGTGCACTGAAGCTTGGTGGAGGATCTATACCATATCATCTGTAATTTGATTGACGCACTACTACACATAACTATATTTCATTCTTGATATTTATTTTGAGCGCTACACTTGGACTTTCATTTTTTGTTTGATAATCAACAAACTGTGCTGGCTGCTATCAATTCATTTTTTGTTTCTGTTTTTGAGTTAGCGCAGATATTTGTTCACCCAGATTTTAACTCTAACCAAAGTTGGTTTCTTCAGGCAGGATTAGATTTGCCTCATCCCATTACCATTAGATAATGGTGACTATGAGACCCCTTCACAAGGTTCCTGGAAGGTGGGTAGAGCTGGGATCCTCAAGTTTAAGGACAACACAGCCATAAGACCTCTTCACAATAGTCCTAGCAGGTAGGTGGAGCTGGGATCCTCAAGTTTAAAGTGGTTGTATACCCTAAAAATTAACTTGCACCTACAGGTAAGCCTAGATTAAGGCTTACCTGTAGGTACAAGAAATATCTCCTAAACCTGCACGGTTTAGGAGATATTTGAAAAGAACGTTTTACAATGTTGTCTACGGCGCATGCGCGCCGTAGACAACGGTGCATTTAGAGGGTTAATCCCCATCTTCAACTGCGGTGAGCCGCAGTTGAAGTGTCCCGCGCGCATGCGCGGAGCGACGTCCTCGCCGCTCTGGCCAATCACAGCGCCGCAGCGGCTCTGTGATTGGCCGGAGCGGCGATACCCGGAAGGGTATCTGTTTAGCTATGGATGCGGCCGGAGGGGAGAAGAACACGGCGTCGGGGGCCCCGATCTAAGGTAAGTGATGCATAATGAGCTAGTATGCTAGTCATACTAGCTCATTATGACTTTGTCTTGCAGGTAGATAGCCCCAAAAAAAAATTTCAAATGGGTATACAACCACTTTAAGGACAACACAGCCATAAGACCTCTTCAAAATAGTCCTAGCAGGTGGGTGGAGCTGGGATCCTCAAGTTTAAGGACAACACAGCCATAAGACCTCTTCAAAATAGTCCTAGCAGGTGGGTAGAGCTGGGATCCTCAAGTTTAAGGACAACACAGCCATAAGACCTCTTCAAAATAGTCCTAGCAGGTGGGTGGAGCTGGGATCCTCAAGTTTAAGGACAACGCAGCCACAAGACCTCTTCACAATAGTCCTAGCAGGTGGGTGGAGCTGGGATCCTCAAGTTTAAAGACAACACAGCCACAAGACCTCTTCACAATAGTCCTAGCAGGTGGGTGGAGGTGGGATCCTCAAGTTTAAAGACAACACAGCCACAAGACCTCTTCACAATAGTCCTAGCAGGTAGGTGGAGCTGGTATCCTCAAGTTTAAGGACAACACAGCCATAAGACCTCTTCACAATAGTCCTAGCAGGTGGGTGGAGCTGGTATCCTCAAGTTTAAGGACAACACAGTCATAAGACCTCTTCACAATAGTCCTAGCAGGTGGGTGGAGCTGGTATCCTCAAGTTTAAGGACAACACAGTCATAAGACCTCTTCACAATAGTCCTAGAAGGTGGGTGGAGCTGGTATCCTCAAGTTTAAGGACAACACAGCCACAAGACCTCTTCACAATAGTCCTAGCAGGTGGGTGAAGCTGGGATCCTCAAGTTTTAAGGACAGTACAACTAGAGTTCCTGAGGAGTACAAAAAGCCAATGGGTGATCCAACCAACCTAAGACTAAAGCTGGCCAAACACGTGCCAATTTTCAGTCAATTTCTACCACTTGCGAGAATTGGGAACCTCCAGAAACTAAGCCATCTACAGTACTACCCATGAGTTTGATTGGCCACCAGAATGTGTTTGATTTTGAACTCGTAACTGGTCAAAACATTGCAATGGAATGGAAACTACAGCAATTTTGCTAGACAAGATCAGAGTTTTCCATCTCTTGTTCAATTACGACAATGTTAATATAATTTCCTTGCAACGCATTCAAAATACCATTTTATGTCTTCCATTGTTTTGTGATTTTTTTATCCCAAAAAATATAATTGATAGTTCGATCACTACATTAAATTTCTGTGTGTATGACCAGTTTAAGGTTTTTGGAGGGCAGCTTGTATTTTAAACAACTGTACAAAAAAATGACATGTAATCATTGACTTTTGTGGTGTTGCTACCATTGAATTGTAATAATGACTGTATTGTATTGCTGGTTTGTTTGTCGATTTTGTGTTGTATTTGACCTATTTCAGCATGTTGGAAATAGCATTGCATGTGTGTAATAAATCATGGACTGAGCGGTTTATCCACTCTCCTGTATATTCTCTCCTGTTCCATCTTGTGTGTTTGGCTTTTCCTTTGTTTTTTTTAGCAATGCAAAGATAATTTGTGAGCTTTTTCATGGGCAGAAACCTGATTGTTTTCAGGATTTATGAAGACAGATCTCCGGGAAAGCAACATAAAACTTTTAACATCACAAAAAAAAAAAAAAAAAAATCCTCATCGTTCCCAAACGTTTAAGGATAAGATAAATCGCTAATTACCGTCATTCTGCCAGACCATATTCCTACTCGTTAAACTCAAAATCTTATCTGTATGATTGATTCCTCAGACTCATTTTATGGCAGCACAGAATGAAAAGTAAAAGACGCAGCGAGTGCAGAAATTTTCTTTTTGGTACAATGTAAAATTGTTCTGGATTGGATATAAAAAGTAGAAATGCTGCAGGATTTTAGGGCTTTTCTACAACATGTACGGTGACCTGGGTAAATCTGCACAGACCAAATACACGCTCATGGCTAGGGCACATAGAAAACATATATTTTCTATGTGCTTTGTTCACACAACAACTTCCGCCTTGAAGTAGGGACCAGTGCATTGCGGAAAAATGCTACATTTTACCGAAACGCATCGGACCCCATCCTGTGTCGCTGCTGGTCACCGCAATATAACTATGCTGTGTAGCGTAGGAATAATTATGTCATTTGTGACATTTCAATAAAGTTTAAAAGAAAAAAAAGAGGTAAATAGTGCCCCAAACCACCCATACACAACAGACACCAGTCCTCATGTTAAAACAGATTGTTTTGGAATGCAGACTGGTGTGAATGAGCCCTTAACCACTTTCAGACCGGACCATTTTGCTGGCTTAAGACCAGACCACTTTTTGCGATTCGGCACTGCGTTGATTTAACTGATAATTGCGTGGTCGTGCGACGTGGCTCCCAAACAAAATTAACGTCCGTTTTTTTCCCACACATTGAGCTTTCTTTTGGTGGTATATGATCGCCCCTGCGGTTTTTATTTTTTGCGCTATAAACAAAAAAAAGAGCAACAATTTTAAAAATGACACATTATTTTTTACTTTTTGCTATAATAAATATCCCCCAAAAATATATAAAAAAACATATTTTTTTCTCAGTTTAGGCCGATACGTATTCTTCTACATATATAATAAGAGATTATTGATTGGTTTGCGCAGAAGTTATAGCGTTTACAAAATAGGGGATAGTTTTATAGCATTTTTTTAATTAATTTTTTTTTTTTTTACTAGTAATGGCGGCTAACAGCGATTTTTATTGCGACTGCGACATTATGGAGGACACATCGGACATTTTTTACACATTTTTGGGACCATTGTCATTTATACAGCAATCAGTGCTATTTAAATGCACTGAATCCTGTGTAAATGACACTGGCAGTGAAGGGGTTAACCACTAGGTGGCAGTGTAGGGGTTAAGTGTTCCTAGGGGCGTGTTACTAACTGTGGGGGGGTGTGGCTGTGATTTAGTGAACACTGATCTTATGATCAGTGGAAAATTCCCTCTTACATTGAAAGGGAAGTGAAGGTGGGAAAATAATATCCACCATTATTCACAGCTCAAGGAACCACTATGAACCTCTGGATGAGCCTTATGCCGCATACACACGATCGGAATTCTCGTCAGAAAAAACTCTGACGGTTTTTCCAACGGAATTCCGACGGAATTCCGCTCAAGCTGTGTTGCCTACACACGATCACACCAAATTCCGACGGTCAATAACACAGCGGCATAACACACGTTCGACTGCACTATAAAAGGGAAATTTAATGCGTCCGAGCATGCGTCGAATTGTTTCCGAGCATGCGTCGGAATTTTGCGTGTCGGAATTGCCTACACACGATCGGAAAATCCGATAGAAAGGTTTTCCGTCGGAAAAATTGAGAACAGGTTCTCAATTCAAAGTCCGTCGGAAATTCCAACAGAAAAAGACCGTTGACCATACACACAGTCGGAAAATCCGATTAAAAGCTCCCATCGGACTGTTTCCGTCGGAAATTCCGAGCGTGTGTACGCCGCATTAGGGTTCCATTGAGTCCTGGTTTAAAAAATCTGGTCTAATTGAATAGAAATCAAGTATATAGTCCAAAATATATAAAACATTGAATAAAATGAGCATAAACATCACACACTGGTCTAAAAACAAAGGTGTGCCAATGTCTATGTCACTAGTCACTGCAACATAATGGATGTTTCGGTCACCATTTTCCAGTCACAATTTCTCGTTTGGTGCCACCAATAGTTTTATCAGGTCTATTATGTTTTCTAAATGATCTTTATAATGCCAAACATTAAAATTAGCCACTGTTTGTGAAATGGTTACTTAGTAAGTCCTAATCCACATACTGTATATATAACATTTACTGAGTCATAAAGAGAACTACTGAGCACAAACCACACTGGCATTTAAAATGAAGATGAAGCCACATTTTTTTTTTTTTTTTTAGTTATTGAACAATTAGGAAAGGGTTGAAACCCCTATCAAGTGGTTGTTTTGTTGTGCCCTGCTTGGGAGATTTCTCTTCACTACCTGTCCTAGAGTTGCAACAGGAAATAAGAGAAAGTTCATTTTAGACTGTCTTCATTATAGGATTTATTCCTCTTATCTCTCACCTTTGATAACAGCTGAAATTGTTTGGATTTCCCCTCACTTTTTGTTTTCCTGATGTAAAGTAGATACCAAGATAAATGCAGGGGCTAAATCTCAGCAGCAATAAAAACTTGACAAAGGGTCTAACCCATGCCTACTCCATCAAAACTAAAAAAAATAAATGCTTGTTTTTACATACAGCATAATAAAAGTTGACTCAAAATTTGAATTTCAGGAATGGCGGGGGGCACTAATGCATTGGATCGTCTGGCAGCTTCTTATGTCCCTCAACATTTCAGTGATGAGAATTCCTATATACGTTTTTTATCTCTTTATCATACATTAAAAGGTTGTAATGAGGCAGGAAGAAGGGTGGGTAAGACACCATCATTCCAATTTCTACTGGCCATTTGTCAGAAATGAGAATTATCTCACCACTGGTGTCCCCAAGAGATAGAAAGCACTTGATTACACACTACAACGGCCGTGGAAAACTGAAATATTCATTTTTGGATTGAGTTGAGCTTCAAAGGAGATCCTTATGCCGTGTACACACGGTTGGACTTTCCGATGGAAAATGTTGGATGTGAGCTAGTTGGTGGAAAGTTTGACCGTGTGTATGCTCCATCGAACATTTGCTGTCGGACTTTCCGCCAACAAATGTTTGCTAGCAGGTTCTCAAATGTTCCGCCAACATGCCATGGGACCACACTGTGAGACTGAACTGTACCTTCTGGCATTGTTGACACAAAAACAGGAAACTGTATTAAATTCTTACCATCATTTTCCATTCTTGGACCCAACCAATGCATACTGTACATATGGGATAGTATCCCTGTCTATTACATGTTTGTTGCCATGGTGGCCCCAGGAAAACAGAAAATTGTATCAAATTCTTACCATAGTATTCCTTTCCTGGTGCCAATCCATGGCAGCATACATTTGGGGTAGAATACCCGCCTACTACATATATGTTGCCATGTTGGCACCAGGAAAACAGAAAATTGTATCAAGTATCCTAATTTTCCTTTCCTGCCCCCAATCAATGGCAGCATACATTTACTAGGCAAGGGTATTACCCATATGTATGCTGCCATGTTGGCCCAGGAAAATCATATTTAACCTGTTTCATTATGACAAGCAGTTCAGGATGAGATTGCGACTAAAGGGGCATTTTGGGACAATAAGGCCCCTTTCACACTTATACGACTTGTCCCACGATTTGGGACTGCAAAGTAGCATGAAAAGTCGTTCCCCATGATTTCCAATGACAGCCACTCATATTAGTACGACTTCAAGTCGCTCCGACTTCAAAGTAGTCCCTGCACTACTTTGGTCCGATTTTGATGCCACTTAAGCCTCATACACACGATCGGACCGTGGACCAACTTTCCTGTGGATTTTTGTCCAAAGGGCGTTGGCCCCAAGTTGGTATTGCATACACACGGCAGGACTTTTTTCAGCCAACTTTCACCAAATCACTTGGTTTTTCTGCACTTTACCGCCACCTTTGGTCAACTTCTGTATTGTTGATCTTTTGCATTGGTTCTGCATTGGTTTGTACAAAAGTCCTTTGGTTTTGTGTACACACGGTCGGACTTTGGTCCATCGGACTTTTGTTGGCAGAAAGTTGGTCCGTTCGCACAGCCAACAAAAGTCCGATGAAACCTGGAAAAAGTTGGTCCGATGGAGCGTACACACGGTCGATGTTGGTCCAAAACAGCTAATTTTCATGTTGGTTGTCAAAAAGTCTGATCGTGTGTATGGGCCTTAACACTTACATTCCTTGAAATCGCAGCAAAATCGCGGCAAAAATCGCAGCCGCAAATCGCGGCAGAATCGTGCAAAGTTTTGAAGTCGCAAAAGTGTGAAAGGGGCCTTAGTGCACCACAAGCCACATTCTATAGATGAAAAGGATAAGCACACAACATAATTAATACTAGCTGGTGTGCGTTTGACAGGAGCTCATCAAAGTACATGAATAATAATGTTATGTATGACCACATGTGTAAGCAATCTATGCACTGCATTGCCCAGGTAATTTTTCCTGCATGTTTTTGTGTGCCGTGGATTGGCTTATGAATCATCTGCTTGAAGTTTGCCGCTACCCAGCTTGCTTTGCTGCCGCCTGTTTGCAATCATAAAAAGCGCCAAATTTGCCCTCACAACTATTCTGATACCCCCTTGCCCCTTCTTTTTATAATCTGTGATTTCCTAAAGATTGCAAATCAGTTCAGGAGAAAATAGCGGAGGCAATCGACAGCAAACAATCGGCGGATTCAGATCCAGAGCCCAGCGACTCAAGCACCGATGACGAGGACAACTTAAGAGGAATCGCCAACACGCAGAAACGTAAGACAAGGCAATAAAGGCATTTTTGCTGTGAAACACTGATAAGTTTTAAAGGAACATATTTATAGATGACATAAATGATACACTTCACTTATCCTGCGAATCCTGCCACACAGGCAGGGCCGGGACAAGGGGTGGGCAGGAGGGACGGTTGCCCTGGGCACTGTGGTATCATGTGAGGTGGGGGGGGGGGCACCACAAGGAGATTAGGGGGCAGGGAATTTGTGTTAAAAAGGGGAATTTGGGGGGCCTCAGGGGGTAAGAATTGTTTTAGGAGGGCAAATTTAGGAAGGCTGTGCTAGAAGTTGTGATTTGGGGGGATTTGTGTTGGAAGTGGGGATGGGACACATAATGCCCATACATCTTGGGGGGGGGAGCAATTTGGCATGTTCGCCCTGGGCTCTAAATGACCTTGTCCCGCCACTGCACACAGGACATAATATATTTTTGGATAAAATATAACTTATTTATAGCTAAAGTTTCATTTATCCAATAGTATCATGAACAATTAACTGACCCCTTGATTCATTTCAGTGATGTTGAAACTTTATCTAATTGTTCAAAGGTAATTTTCTATGGGCTTTGAGGATATTTCTCCCCCTTCATTCACAGCTTTAATTTTTCCCCTTATTAAAGTGTTTCTAAACTCACAACAGTAAAATCAGTCTGTATGAATGAATGAATGAATGATTTGTATAGCGCTACAATGCAAACTGAATCGCCTCAAGGCGCTGTATGGGTGCTTTGTTGTCACCCTTCTTAGAAAAGGTAGGTCTTGAGTTTTTTCCTAAAGGCCTGATGGTTTTCTTCCATGCGGATGTCGGTTGGTAGAACGTTCCATAGCCGTGGTCCTTGAACAGCGAATCTCCGTTCCCCTTTTGCTTTGTAGCGGGATTTGGGTGTGTAGTGTGTTAGTCTGTATATGCAGTAAAGCATGCTTGATATGCCGCGTACACACGATCAGACTATCCACCGGACTTAGTCTGATGGACTTAGTCCGGCGGACAATCCGCTGGACTTTCCAGGGGCGGGGTCACCGGGTGATGTCACAGTCCCAGCATCCCCTGGGCCCACACACGGGCGGATTCTGGTCCGCTGGACCAAGTCCACCGGATAGTCCGATCGTGTGTACGCGGCAATATACTCACTGTGGAACCTAAGGGGTTAATCCTCTGCATTTTGTAAAAAGGCTGTTTGATCCGGTCTTCTTTGTTCCTCCCCTTAATTTAGTGTCCCCAATCCATCTGCTGATAGAACAGAGCCTTGGGGTCACTCTGCACATGCTCAGTTTGGTGTGTATTGCCTAGAGAGGTTTTTTTTTTTTTGGTTGGGTGCATGTGATCAGCACAGGGCCAATCAGCACTGTCCAGACAGATAGTCAGGGGTCATGCAGCCTCATAGGACAGTCAGAGGAGAATGAACACTCCTCCTACAAGCTTCAACCAGTGCTTGGCTGGACACTGATAGTTATAGTCACAAGACTCCTATATACTGCTGATGAGAAAAGGTATTAGGCAGTTTATATTTACTAAAATAATTTAATTTATATGTTCTGTGTACTGTGGGAGACCAGATATAGTGAATGCCGGGTCCTGGGTTTAGTAACACATTAATTTGATCCCTTAATTCTGAGTAAATCATTGATTAAAGTGCATTGTGCTCAAAGACATTCTCTCTCCAATCCCAACATGTTTCACCACTTATCATGGCTTCATTAAGGAACTTTAAATGTATCTAAGTGCTCAGGTGAACATGCAGACAAAAGTGCACTTGGCACTTTACTCTGTAATCTTGAAGTCATGCCAAGCTGTGTTTTTATTTTTAATTATCACGGGGCAATTTGCCTGGTGAAACCGCAAGTACGTTTGTTTTGTGAGCATATGGCAAAGAAAAGGGTTGAATGTTATGAAGCTATTTTCTTTGCTGGTTGAATGTTTTTCATGAATTTACAGTGGAAAATAATGAATTTGGCCACTAGATGGTGCTAAGCATCATGTGAATAACTATTTAGTAGCATCTAGCAGACAGATTTGTACTTAGATTAGGTACAAATGTAAAAAGACACATATAGATATCAAATTCATTATTGAGAGAGACATTGGATTCCACCAAGTCGCTGTAAGGTTTAGGGGTTCTCGATTTTTAAATTGTAGGGCAGATGTGGGGAAAATTAGGTAATGGATAGGAAGAGGGGAATATCTACAAGAGAGGAATTCAAGGGATTGTTGGAGAAATAAAGGGAAGAAGGTGGAGGAGGGAGCAAAGGGAGGGTAGAGGATGATATGGCAGAGGGGATGAAACTCTTGTGGCTTTTCCAATCTAGATATACAGTGCCTTGAAAAAGTATTCATACCCCTTGAAATTTTCCACATTTTGTCATGTTACAACCAAAAATGTAAATGTGTTTTATTGGGATTTTATGTGATAGACCAACACAAAGTGGCACATAATTGTGAAGCGGAATTTTTTACAAATAAATATGTGAAAAGTGTGTGCATTTGTAGTTGTGTTGCCCCCTTTACTCTGATACCCCTAACTAAAATCTAGTGGAACTGATTGTGTGTAATTTGTTAGAGAACCTTAGTGAACAAACAGCATCATGAAGGCCAAGGGACACACCAGACAGGTCAGGGATAAAGTTGTGGAGAAGTTTAAAGCAGGGTTAGGGTATAAATAAAAATCCTAAGTTTTGAATATCTCACGGAGCTCTGTTCAATCCATCATCTGAAAATGGAGTATGGCACAACTGCAAACCTACCAAGACATGGCCGTCCACCTAAACTGACAGGCCGGGCAAGGAGAGCATTCATCAGAGAAGCAGCCAAGAGGTCCATGGTAACTCTGGAGGAGCTGCAGAGATCCACAGCTCAGGTGGGAGAATCTGTCCACAGGACAACTATTATGCCCCGTACACACAAGCGGCTTTTCCGTCTGGAAAATCTTGGATGTTTTTTCCGACGGAATTCCGCTTAAGCTTGGCTTGCATACACACGGTCACACAAAAGTTCGCTGAACTTTCGACCACCAAGAGCGTGAGGACGAGAAAATGAAGTTCAATGCTTCCGAGCATACGTCGATTTGTTTCCGAGCATGCGTAGGAATTTTGCACGCTGAATTGGTACAGACGATCTAAACTTTTTCCGAAAAATTGAGAACCTGCTCTTAATCTTTTGCTGGCTGCAATTCCGACAGCAAAAGTCAGATGGAGCATACACATGGTCGCATTTTCCAACCAAAAGCTCTCATCGGACTTTTGCTGGCGGAATTTCCGATCGTGTGTACGGGCATTAGTTGTGCACTCCACAAATCTGACCTTTATGGAAGAGTGGCAAGAAGAAAGTCATTGTTGAAAAAAAGCCATAAGAAGTCCTGTTTGCCGTTGGCTAGAAGCCAAGTGGGGGACACAGCAAACATGTGGAAGAAGGTTCTCTGGTCAGATGAAACCAAAATTTAACTTTTTGGCCTAAAAGCATGTGTGACGGAAAACTAACACTGTACATCACCCTGAACACACCATCCCAACTGTGAAACATGGTGGTGGCAGCATCATGTTGTGGGGATGTTTTTCTTCAGCAGGGACAGGAAAGCTGGTCAGAGTTGATGGCAAGATGGATGGAGCCAAATACAGGGCAATCTAATGCCGCATACGCACAACCGTTTTTTCCGTCGGAATAAGCTCTGACGTTTTTTCCGACAGAGTCCCGACGGAGTTCGGACGAGTTCCGCTGAAACTGTCTTGCCTACGCACGATCACACCAAAGTCCGACCGACTAGAACACGTGATGTACAACACGTACGACGGGACTAGATAAAGGAAGTTCAATAGCCAGTAGCCAATAGCTGCCGTCTCGTACTTGCTTCAGAGCATGCGTAGTTTTTGGGCCGTCGGAACAGCATACAGACGAGCGGTTTTCCCGATAGGAATTGGTTCCGTCGGAAATATTTAAAACGTGTTCTATTTCTAGGTCCGTCAGAATTTTCGGAAAAAAAAGTCAGATCAGGCCCACACACTATCAGGATATACGATGAAAAGATTACGTCTGACTTTTTCTGCCGGAAAGTCCGACCGTGTGTACGCAGCATTAGCAGAAAACTGTTGGAGTCTGCAATAGACTTGAGACTGGGGCGGAGGTTCACCTTTCAGCAGGACAACGACCCTAAACACACAGCCAGAGCTACAATGGAATGGTTTAGATCAAAGCATATTCATGTGTTAGAATGGCCAAATCAAAGTCCAGGCCTAAATCCAATTGAGAATCTAGGGCAAGACTTGAAAATTGCTGTTCACAGACGCTCTCCATCCAATCTGACAGTCTGACAATCTGAAACTAGATGTGCAAAGCTGGCAGAGACATATCCAAAAAGACTTGCAGCTGTAATTGCAGTGAAAGGTGGTTCTACAAAGTATTGACTCAGGGGGGCGCCATACAAATGCACACCACACTTTTCATATATTTATTTTTAAAACCATTTATAATTTTCCTTCCACTTTACAATTATGTGCCACTTTGTGTTGGTCCATCACATAAAATCCCAATAAAATACATTTATGTTTTTGGATGTAACATGACAAAATGCGGAAAATTTCAAGGGGTATGAATACTTTTTTTCAAGGCACTGTACACATGTAGAGGAAAGAGTTGGCTATATTTTGCGCATAGTCTATACCAGCCTTTCTGAACCAGAGGTTGCCAAGGGTCCCTTAAGCAATTAGCAATTCCTGTCTTTCTGGTGAGTAACCACCAATGATCCCTTTAGCTATCTTTAAGGGGGGCATTCTTCGCAATGACCATCAATGTAAGAATCATTATTCCCAATGATCACCAATTGAAGGAACATTCTTCACACTGACCACCAGTGTAAAGCCCCATACACACGGTCGGACTTTTTCATGGATTCTGTCCGATCGGACAATGTTGTTGAAAAATCAGACCGTGTGTATGCACCATCTGACAGTGTACGTCGGATTGTCCGACGGACAAAGTCTTATCTCCTGCTGGAAAGATTTGCCGACAACACGGTCCGATCACACCAAATCCGATCGTGTGTACGGTTGTCCGACCGGACAAAGTGCTACGCATGCTCACATCACATTACAAGACCAAAGCTATTGGCTACTAGCCTCTACGTAGTCCCGTCGTAGGCAACAAACGTCACCACGTTCAGAATGATCGGATTTTCCGACAACTTTGTCCGACCGTGTGTACGCAAAACCAACATCAGACAAAGTATGACGGACAGGATCCGACCGACCTGGTCCGCGGATTGTCCGACCGTGTGTATGGGGCTTAAGGAGCATTCTTCTCTCCGACCAGCAATGTAAGCACCATTCTTCCCACTGATCGCCAATGTAAGGGAACATTATTCCAAGTAGACATGTGCACAATAGAAAAATTAGTTTATTTTCGTTTCGTTTCTTTAGTTTCCGTTGATTCGTAACGATTCGTAATTTCGTAAGTTGTCGGTGTTCGTATTCGTAACGATTCGTAAATTCGTAAGTCGTCGGTGTTCGTATTCGTAACGATTCGTATTTTCGTAAGAGTTATTTTTTCGTTGATTCGTTTTTTCCATTCGTTTAATTTTCGTTTATTCGAAATTCGGACTTTCGTAACATTGTTTTCACAGATTCGTAATCGGAGCATAATTCATAATTTTATGTAATGTGTATGCTATTATTTCATTTTAAGAGACACTGAAAATTACGAATCGAAAAAAAAAGTTACGAATGTACAAATTTTTTCGTTCAATCCATTCGAAGCACATTAAGCAGCGCCATTGTAAGGGACGTGGAAAATTACCAATTCAACAAAAAAAAAAGTTACGAATGTACGAATTTTTTCGTTCATTTTGATTTTCGTTGTTCCTGTTTTCGTTTTTCGGATTTTCTTTTTTCGTAGTTTCGTTGTTTCTAATTTGGTTATTTCGGATTTTTGTTGTTTTTCGTATTCGTTCGATTCGAACATTCGTTAAAATTTTTAGCGAATCGTTCGTTCATTCGTACGATAGCGAATGAACGAATATAACAAATTTTAACGAAAAACGAAAAAAAAAACGAAACAAATTGCACATGTCTAATTCCAAGTGATAGCAAATGTAAGGAGAATTCTTTCCACTGACCATTACAGTACATATGTACATGTTAGCTGTATTTATAATGATTATTATCAGAGGTCCCCTGAGACTGGAACGTTATTTTAAGGATTCCTCCTTGTTAAAAAGGTGCAGAAAGGTTGGTCTATAAAGTCAGCAGAGTCTATGGGCCTAAGTAGGAGTTAAGAAATCCTTAATAGAGGATACGTTTTTGAGCACAATGCACTTTAATCAGTAATTGGCTCAGTTTAGGGATCAAATAAATAAGGGCAAAAATGAAGGAAAAAGGAAAATTTATTATCAATACTTACCGTAATTTTCCTTTCCTGATGGACTCCATGGCAGCCTACGTGTGGGTTAACCCCGCCTCCTCTCCAATGCTATAGGACCCCATTCCCATAAATGAACACTCACCACTCCATACTGTGTTCCGTAACTAGCCTACTCATATGACATATGGGTGGGAACTCCGTCTGCCATGGAGTCCATCAGGAAAGGAAAATTACGGTAAGTATTGATAATAAATTTTCCTTTTTCCTGACAGACTCCATGGCAGCCTACGTGTGGGGAAATAACTAGCCGACCACACGGGTGGGTATGCTGAACAAAAAAATATTTTAATTTGACCTATCGGCCGATAGGACCTTCAAACCAACGTTTACAGAAGACAGAGCTGCTGGTTCAATACAATAATGCAACATAAACGTATTGATAGAGGCCCAAGAGGCCACCTTGCATATGGTGTCAGGAGCCACATGTCGAGCCGCCGCCCAAGAAGCTGCCATTCCCCTGGTGGAATGCGCTGTCACCGCCTCAGGAGGAGCCAAGCCCTTAGCCCTGTATGCTTGCTGTATGGTCCATACAATCCAGGATGCCAGAGTCCTGGTTGAAGCCTTGTTTCCTCTATTGCTGCCTGAATGCAGAATAAATAGATGGTCAGAACGTCTGAAAGGAGCAGTGATTTGAAGATATTCCTTTAAAGCTTCACCAACATCCAAAGGATGAATATCAGAAGATCCCGGAGCCCTGAATGTGGGCAGGACGATTTCCTGATTCTCGTGGAACACCGAGGATACCTTTTGGGTTGGAACCCAGCATGGGAACGAGGACAACCCGGTCCGGGAAGAATGTGAAGAAAGGCTCTTCAAAACCTAAAGATCCAATTTCTGAGACTCGCTTGGCCGAAGTGATAGCCACCAAGAATACCAACTTTGATGAAAAGTCCTTAATGGAAAGAGGGGAAGGCCCCGACATGCTCAGTCCAGTAATAGAATCAAGAACCAAGGGAAGATCCCATTTGGGGAATCTAGGCTTCCTTTGGGGCTTAAGCCTTGCTGCCCCCCGAAAGAACTGATGGATCAATGGCTGAACTGCCCATGATATGCCGGAGAAGGCTGACAAGGCCGATACCTGAACCCTGAGGGAACTTATTGATAGAGGAAGATCAAGGCCGGTTTGCAGGAAACTAAGGATGTCCTGGACTCCTGGGTGCTCAAAAGATCTATTCGTAGAAGAACAGAATTCCACAAACTTCAAATTCTTCCATAAACCTTGTTTGTGCTTGACCTTCTTGAGCTCATAAGGGTGGAAATTACTCTTGAGGCACAACCAATAGATTCTAACCTCCTCCTCTCAAGAACCAGACCGTCAGTTTCAGAAGTGCTGGGCAGGGGTGCAGAACGGCACCCTGAGAGAGAAGGTCCGGCCTGAGAGGGAGCGGTATTGGATTCCGAACACTGAGCTGGACCAAGAGGGGAAACCAAGGCCTGTTGGGCCAATAGGGAGCTATTGTTACAACGTCCACTGCTTCCCCCTGGAGTCTCTGAAGGAACCTGAGTATCACTGGAAGTGGGGGAAAGGCGTATGCCCTCCTGAACCTCCACTCGTCTGTCAGAGCATCTGTTCCGAAGGCCTGGCAGCAACGGCCTCGGGTGTAGAACTTCTCCATCTTGAAATTGCAGGGGGAGGCGAATAGGTCCACCTCGGGATTGACCCCTAAGGACAGGATCCACTCGAATGTTTTAGCATGAAGGGACCACTCGTTGTTGTCCAACTGAGAACGTGACAGGAAGTCCGCCTGAGAGTTCTGGACCCCTGGGACAAAGACTGCTGAGATGTTAACCAGATTCCTCTGTGCCCATGATAGGATGGGTTCTACTTCTCGGAGAAGTGTAGAGCTCCGAGTGCCCCCCTGCCTTTTCACGTATGAGACCGCCGTGATGTTGTCCATCCTTAATAATACTGAGTTCCCCTTCAGGAGATGAGAAAAGTGTTGGAGAGCACACCAGGCTGCTCGGAGTTCCAGGACATTCGAACCCGGAACAGGGAGACATGCATCCCACTTGCCCTGAGCAAGGTTCGATCCGCAAAGAGCTCCCCAACCGGTCCCGCTGGCATCGGTAGTAACCGTGACCCACGAGATGGGAGCGATGGAGTGACAAGACAAGAGATTCTTTCGTTGGAGCCACCAGAAGAGACTGTTCCTCATTGCCGTGGTTATGTGTATGTTTTGGTTTTTGTCGCCTGACTTCCACTGTCTGAGAAAGCCCGACTGGAATGGACGTAACCTCCACAGGGCCCACTTGACCATAGGAGTCGTTGAGACCATTGTACCTATTATTTTGAGGCACTGAGAGGCTTTCAGAAACTGGGTGTACAAGGCCCGAGAGATCCTGTCTCGTATAACTGGAATTTTTTCCAACGGAAGAGAGATGGTTCCTTGTAGAGTGTCGAACTGAGCCCCTAAATATATTAGCCGTTGGGTTGGCTCTAAGCAGGGGTCAAGTCCTGGGGAAAAAAGTGTGGGAACTCCCACCCAAGATCCACTCCCCCATCAAAAAAAAAAAATATGATGGGACACTATTCCTCCCACTGCCACTCTATACACCTAAGCTAGCTGTGGGGGCTATCTTACCAAAGAAACACATGTGTGTGTGTGACTCCACCCAGCAGGGCCACCAGGTACTCACGGGTCTGCCGTTCCTGGCCGCCATAGTCGCCACTGCATCAGTACAGGCTGGAGCAACTTCCAATCCAGTTCTCACGTCGCCACCTGGCTCTCTCTCTTCACAGCTCCGCCCTTGCAATTTGAAGAGTGCGCCAATGCTGGGACAAGATCATCCAGTGCCCAGGGCAAACTCCTCACCCCCATATGCCCCCTTCTAGCACAAACACCCCGCCTCAGCACAAATCCTCACTCCCCACATCCCCCCTACAACATAAATCCACAAATTCTCTTACCCCCAATCCCCCCTCTCAGCACAGACCCCCGTCTCCTCCATCTCCCCCTAGCAGCAAAAATCCCCACCCTCATATAACCCGTTCCAGTACTAACCCCCCCTTCTCAGCACAAACCCTTGCCTTCACCTTCGTTCCTAGCACAAATCCTCCCCCATCTCTCCCTCCCAGCACAAATCCTCCCCCATCTCTCCCTCCCAGCACAAATCCTCCCCCATCTCTCCCTCCCAACACAAATCCTCCCCCATCTCTCCCTCCCAACACAAATCCTCCCCCATCTCTCCCTCCCAACACAAATCCTCCCCCATCTCTTCCTCCCAGCACAAATCCTCCCCCATTTCCCCATCCCAGCATAAATTCTCCCTTTTATAACAAATCCTCTCATCTCCCCCTCTCGACATAAATTCTCTCTCTCATCACAAATCCTCTCTCATCTCCCCCCTTTTAACAAAAATCATCCCCCCTCTCTGCAAAAAAATTCCCCCTCTCAGCAAAAATCCCCCCCATCTCAAACCTGTGCCTCCTTCTCTCCCCTCCAAGTACAAATCCTCCCCATCTCCCCCTCCCAGCATATATTCCCCCTCTTAGAAAAAAAACCTCCCCCATCTCCCCCTCTCATCACAAATCATCCCCCATCTCAAACCTGTGTCTCCTCTCCCCTTCCAGTACAAATCCCCCTCCCAGCTCCTTCTCTTGTTCTGTAAGAGCAGCCTGATATGCTGGGACTTGTAGTGCCCTAGATTATAGGGAACTGAAGAATGGCAGCCTACTCTGCTGGGACTTTTAGTGCCCTCTGTGGGCGACTGAGGATTTCTCCGCCCCCCCACAGTCTAGGGCACTACAAGTCCCAACATAGGAGGCTGCCATAGCTCAAACCCCAACAGAGGGCACTACAAGTCCCAGCAGAGCGGGCTGCCACCAGTCCTTTAAACACAGCATGAGGAGACCGCACAGCCTTTCACAGCCTCCACACTCTCCCCTTACAATAGTGTCTTGTCTTCGGTTCCTGGCCGCCCCTCTCCAGAGTCTGGGCGGCATGTCACACTGCATGGTGGGGCAGTGGGCGGGATTTCCCTTTGCCAGACACGTCCCCCCTCCCCAGACTCCGGCGCAGCACACAAGGCTGGAGAATGGAGATCACTCCAGCACTGCTGAGACACCTCAGTGTCTGTGGGCAGCAGCGGCCGGATCTGCAGACTGGGCATCGGCAAATGCAGCTGCCGACTTCCTCAGTGAAAGAAATCAGCGGGTGAAGTCCTTCACTATGCGGCGATGTGAAGGATCGGCTCGGGCGGCTCTAGTCCTGCAAAGGGAACGGCGTTCCTGCTGTGAAAAAAGTGCAGGGACGCCGTTCCCACGCGTTCCCGCAGGACTCGAGCCCTGGCTCTAAGTGACTTTTTGCCAAGTTCAGGAGCCACCCGAAACTGGACAGAGTGGAAATCACTTGCTCCCGATGTACCAGCAACTGCTCTCTGCTTTGGGATAGCACCAGGAGGTCGTCTAGGTAATGATACAGACGTATGCCTTTTATCCTGATAAGAGCCACTATGGCCAGGAGCACCTTCGAAAAAACACGGGGGGATGTCGTCAACCCGAAGGGGAGGCAAATAAACTGCAGATGATCTTGACCGACACAAAATCTTAGAAAATTTGGAAATTCCTTTTCTACTGGGACGTGAAAATACGCGTCCTTTAGGTCGACTGAAATCATCCAATCTCCTGGCTGTATAGCCTGCTGAATCGTCGAGAGTGTTTCCATCTTGAACCTTCCGTATTTTATAAACCTGTTTAGGTAGGTCAGGTCTATGACTGGGCGCCAAGCTCCACTTTTCTTTTGCACCAAAAAGAGTGGGGAGTAGATTCCCTGAGACCGCTCTTCCTCTGGCACTGGAACCACTGCACCTTGAGTTTTCAACAGGTCCACATATGACAATAACACCTGCCTCTGCTCCGCCGAGTGAGGTAGAAGGGTAGACAGGAATCTGGGGGGAAGAGTACTGGAGAAGGTCCATCTGTGACCTGACGAGACTGTCCGGACTACCCAATAATCCGAGATCGAGGCCACCCAGACGTGCCGGAAGAGGGATAGACGGGCCCCCACCCGACCCGCCTGGGCGGGCGCGATCTCAGAAGGACTTGGCTGGATCACGTCCACTGGATGTCTGACCCTTAAAGGGCTTACGAAAGGATGTCTGTCCTCGGCTCCAATTTCTCCTGAAGTCCCTTCCGGGCTTGTAGGAGCGTGCGTCTCTTGAGCGATCTGGGCTGCGTCTTTTAAACTGAGGTTTCTTTTTTCCAAACCCACGTCTGTCCTGGGGAAGGAAGCCAGACTTACCGCCCGTAGCCCGCGATATGGCGTCGTCCAGCTTGTTGCCAAATAGAGAAGACCCTTCAAAGGGGATCTTACACCACGCTTGCTTGGAAACCGGGTCAGCCAGCCAGGGACCTAACCACAAGTCTCGCTTAGCCGTGACCGAGGACAACATAACGCGTGCCAAAAGGCGGATCAAGTCAATGGATGCTTCCTCCAGGAAGACTGCCGCGAGCTTCAGCTCTGCTGCTGCTGAACTTTTACACACCCCTGAGAAAGGAGTCCACGTTCTCGGTCCAAGCTTCCATGGCCTTGGACATGGCTGCTAGTGCTAAGGCCGGTTTACAGGCCATACCGGCAAGCCCGTAGATCCTTTTAAGGTCCTGGTCGATTTTCCTCTCGAGACCATCTTTGAAGGACACTGAATCTTCCAATGGGAGAGTCACATGTTTGGCTAGGCGCATTAACGCTGCGTCCACAAGGGGAGCATTCTCCAGGTGTTTTACCTCTTCCATCTTGAAGGGATACAACCTGGCAGTTTTACTCGTCATGGAAGATTTTTTATCCACTTTACTCCACTCCTCCTCAATGATATCCTTCAGCTCTGTCAGAAGGGGGAAGTTTGGGCGCTCCTTCCCCAGCTGCTTGAAGAATTTCTTCTGTTTAGCTGGCGGGGTAGAAGAGTCTTCCCACTTAAGGGCCTCTTTAATTGCTTTGACTAGAGGTGAGACCATAGTGAAGTCAAAGCCCCCAATATCCTCTTCACCCACGAACTCCTCGTCCGAAGACTCGTTAGAAGCCACATAGGGCTGTGAGGTACCCGGATCCTCGCGGGCTGAACCAACCTGAGAGCCAGTAGCATTTGTGGATTGGCTCAACGTGTGCGCTGTATCCATATCTCTCAGCGACTGCTGCACCACACGTTTTACGAGGGATTCCATGCGCTGGCTTTCAGTCTCTTTTTCCCCGACCGCCCGGGCATAACATCGGTCACACAAGGACTTGCCCTCCGGGACTCGAGTCCCACATCCCCAGCAGGCTCTTCGACCAGAGCGGCTATCATGGCGGTGGGAGCGGTGTCTGGAGGAGGAATGTGAGCATCTCCTCTGGTGGTGAGATCCATGTCTCTTCTGGATCTTGATGATGAGTGGTATTGTGGCCTGGCAAGGTCTGTATCCTGAAGATCCAACCTGGAAGGGCTGAGGACAAAAAATAGAGGGGGGAGGGGAACATGGCATCAGGAAAACAACGCAAACAATGCGGCTGTATTTCAACCCCCCTCCCTCACCCGCACATACCTAGTGCGTGAGGGCTGGCCGCTTAAAGGCGGTGATTTGTCCATACTCTCAGGACTGAGAACGTCACACTACAGGCTTTTTGGTCTGCAAGAGAAAAAACGTGGACCTAAAAACCACAGTATGCAGAGCATCCATGCGTAGAGCGTTAACGTGCAATGTATAATGTGAAGAGTAATTACTGTGCAGAGCATCACTTGTGCGAAACAATCAATGTGCAGGGCAATAATGTACAGGGCCGTAATGTGCAGAGCAGTAATGTGCCGATCAGATAATGTGCAGGACAAATAATGTGCAGAGCAAATAATGTGCAGAGCCAATAATGTGCAGAGCCAATAATGTGCAGAGCCAATAATGTGCAGAGCAAACGATGTGCAGAGCAAACAATGTGTAGAGCAAATAATGTGCAGAGCAAACCAATGTGCAGTATTAATCAATTAAGCACTGACCTGAGCAAGGCTGGGGAACTGGCTTCGCTGTCTCCAACTCTCTGACAGAACCCAGAGAGACTGAAGCAGCAGCCGTTTTTTAAATTCCCCGCCCGTGACGTCACCGTCTCTTCCGACGCGCGCCTGCACCATAGGAAGACGGATGTACAGCGCCTGCGCGGCCGCCGACCTGACCGCGCCACTGCGCATGTGCGAACCAAGCCTCGGTTTCGCAGCGGTCAATGTGCACGCGCAGTACGCCAGGGTGCCCGTAATGCGGAAGCGCCATAGCAAACTGGAACGCACAAGTGTTCCGGCCGCCATAGGGGACAGCATAGGATGCCACAAAACACACTACACATATAAGACAAAAATATGACTGCCATGGAGAAATAAAGCGTAGACCTTGCCAGCCGTTGATGCATCCCGTTCGGTCGTCCGTTGGGCATACAGAGGCGACCCCCCACACCACCATAGGGTACCATCCAGCCTCTAAGCTTCCCGCCCGCCCATGGCTGGGCTCTGAGCTGCACCGCAAGGTATGCCAAAGGATCCGAAGTCCATTCGGACGCGAACAGCATGCAGGTCCGTGGAGGAGGACAAAAAAGGAACACAGTATGGAGTGGTGAGTGTTCATTTATGGGAATGGGGTCCTATAGCATTGGAGAGGAGGCGGGGTTAACCCACACGTAGGCTGCCATGGAGTCTGTCAGGAAATACCTTTTTTTCTCCAAAGCCCATGGAAAGGTAAATCTGGTGAAACATTTGAATAAGTGTAGATCAGTGAACAAATGGAAGGATTTAATGTATTTTGGAGAATTTAAGTTTAAAATGGGGTACCCCTTAGAAAAAAAAATGTAAAGTCAGCAGCTACAAATACTGCAGCTGCTGACTTTTAATAATTGGACACTTACCTGTCCCAGGGTCCAGCGATGCGGGGGAACGAAGCCCCCCCCTCGTTCCCCGCTCCGCTCGTGGCGCCGGCATCCTTACTGTGGGCACCCGCCTGTGGCTTCCCCTGTGTTGGGGAAATATCCCTTCACTTCCTATCCCATAGCCAAACAGGAAGTGAGAGGAAATCATTGCAAATTAAGGGAATCCCTTGGGGACCCCCAGGTCATCGAAACTAGTGTCCCCATTGGAAGTCCCCCCCCCCCCCATTACTTTTCTGGGGACAACCCAAAATTTGGGGTTTTCCTTTACTTTCACTTTCAATGATACAGTGAGGGGGGGAAAAGTATTTGATTCCCCTGCTGATTTTGTAAGTTTGCCCACTGACAAAGAAATGATCAGTCTTTAATTTTAATGGTAGGTTCATTTTAACAGTAAGAGACAGAATAACCATAAAAAAATCCATAAATGATAAGTTCTTATATTTTAATGGTAGGTTTATTTTAACAGCGAGAGACAAAATTGCAACAAAAATATCCAAAAAAAACGCAGTTATAAGTTATAAATTGATTTGCATTTTAAGGAGTGAATTTAGTATTTGATCCCCTATTAATCAGCAAAATTTCTGGCTCCCAGGTGTCTTCTATACAGGTAACAAGCTGAGATTAGGAGCACTCTCTTAAAGGGAGTGCTCCTAATCTCAGCTTGTTACCTATATAGAAGACACCTGTCCACAGAAGCAATCAATCAGATTCCAATCCCTCCACCATGGCCAAGACCTAAGAGTTGTCCAAGGATGTCGGGGACAAGATTGTAGACCTACACAAGGCTGGAATGGGCTACAAGACCATCGCCAAGAAGCTTGGTGAGAGGGTGACAACAGTTGGTGCGATTATTCGCAAATGGAAGAAATTAAAAATAACTGTCAATCTCCCTCAGTCTGGGACTCCGTGCAAGATCTCACCTTTGTGGAGTTTCAATGATCATGAGATCGGTGAGGCATCAGCCCAGAAATACACGGGAGAATCTTGTCAATGATCTCAAGGCAGCTGGGACCATAGTCACCAAGAAAACAATTGGTAACACACTACGCCGTGAAGGACTAAAATCCTTCAGCTCCCGCGATGTCCCCATGATCAAGAAAGCACATGTACAGGACCGTCAGAAGTTTGCTAATGAACATCTGAATGATTCAGAGGAGAACTTGGTAAAAGTGTTGATGTCAGAAGAGACCAAAATCGAGCTCTTTGGCATCAACTCAACTCGCCGTGTTTGGAGGAGGAGGAATGCTGCCTATGACCCCAAGAACACATCCCCACCGTCAAACATGGAGGTGGAAACATTATGCTTTGGGGATGTTTTTCTGCTAAGAGGACAGGACAAATTCACTGCATCAAAGGGATGGGGCCATGTACTGTCAAATCTTGGGTGAGAACCTCCTTCCCTCAGCCAGGGCATTGAAAATGGGTCGTAGATGGGTATTCCAGCATAACAATGACCCAAAACACACAGCCAAAGCAACAAAGAAGTGGCTCAAGAAGAAGCACATTAAGGTCCTGGAGTGGCCTAACCAGTCTCCAGACCTTCATCCCATATAAAATATGCGGAGGGAGCTGAAGTTTCAAGTTACCTAACGTCAGCCTTCGAAACCTTAATGACTTGGAGAGGATCTGCAAATAGGAGTGGGACAAAATCCCTCCTGAGATGTGTGGAAACCTGGTGGCCAACTACAAGGAACGTCTGACCTCTGTGATTGCCAACAAGGGTTTTGCCACCAGGTACTAAGTCATGATTTGGAAAGGGGAGTCATGATTTGCAAAGGGGTTTCACTCATTAAAATGCAAATCAATTTATAACTTTTTTTAAATGAGTTTTTCTGGATTTTTTTGTTGTTGTTCTGTCTCTTACTGTTAAAATAAAACTATCATTAAAATTAAAGACTGATCATCTCTTTGACAGTGGGGAAACTTACAAAATCAGCAGGGGGATCAACATTTTTTCCCTCACTGTAATGGTAAACAGGACAAATAGAGAGGGCGAATCTCCTTAACGAGAGCACAGACAGCAATAATAAATGACATGAGTTCTAATCTATCTCCACTCTATCCAAATCTAAAAAAATATGTTTTGCCTTTAGTTATACTTTAAGTAGCATTTTCAAAAGGAGAGCTGCATCTTTCACTAAAATAATAAATAATCCTGCCATGAAGGTCCAAGTTCAGGCACTTCCTGTTAAAAGGTGACAATACTCTCTCATACAGAGCGCAGGGGTCAGAAGTGCTTAAGACACAGAGTGCAGAAGCCAGGAGTGCATATCACACAAAATACTGCAGAACACACAAAGTACAGAGGTCAGGAGTAAGTAACGCATGAGTGAAGTTACATCCCTATTGTGGGGTCACCAGTACGGTATTTGTACATTGAAATCATATCCCCTCTCAAGCGTCTCTTCTCCATAGAGAATAAGTTCAGTGCTCGTAACCTTTCCTCATAACTAAGGTCCTCCAGACACTTTATTCGTTTTGTTGCCCTTCTCTGGACTCCATTTCCAGTACATCCTTCCTGAGGACTGGTGCCCAGAACTGGACAGCATACTCCAGGTGCGGCCGGACCAGAGTCTTGTAGAGCGGGAGAATTATCACTTTATCTCTGGAGTTAATCCCCTATAATGCATGCCAATATTCTGTTTGCTTTGTTAGCAGCAGCTTGGCATTGCATGCCATTGCTGAGCCTATCATCTACTAGGACCCCCAGGTCCTTTTCCATCCTAGATTCCCCCAGAGATTCTCCCCCCAGTGTATAGATTGCATTCATATTTTTGCCACCCAAATGCATTATTTTACATTTTTCTACATTAAACCTAATTTGCCATGTAGTTGCCCACCCCATTCATTTGTTCAGATCTTCTTGCAAGGTTTCCATATCCTGCGCAGAAGTTTTTTCCCTGCTTAGTATCATCCGCAAATAAAGAGATTGAACAGTTTACCCCATCCTCCAGGTCATTTATGAATAAATTAAACAGGATTGGTCCAGCGCAGAACCCTGGGGGACCCCACTTTCCACCCTTGCCCATTCCAAGTACTCCCCATTTATCACCACCCTCTGAACTCTCCAGCTTTCAATCCATGTACTCACCCTATGGTCCATGCCAACGGACCTTACTTTGTACAGTAAACATTTATGGGGAACTGTGTCAAATGCTTTTGCAAAATACAGATACACCACGTCTACGGGCCTTCCTTTATCTAGATGGCAACTCACCTCCTCATAGAAGGTTAATAGTTTGGTTTGGCTTCATGAATCCATGCTGATTACTGCTAATGATACCGTTCTCATTACTAAAATCTTGTATATAGTCCCTTATCATCCCCTCCAAGAGTTGACATACTATTGATGTTAGGCTAACTGGTCTTTAATTCCCAGGGATGTATCTTTGCCCTTTTTTTTAATATCGGTGCTACATTGGCTTTTCTCCAATCAGCTGCTACCATTCCAGTCAGTAGACTGTCAGTAAAAATTAGGAACAATACTCTGGCAATTACTTCACTGAGTTCCCTAGGGACCCTCGGGTGCAAGCCATCTGGTCCTGGTGACTTCGTTTTTCAGGTCTATTTCTAATTCTGTCCTTCCTATACCGAGGTTGGCTCTCCGGGTGACGTAATTTCCCTTTGTGCGGTCCACGCTAGTCTGCCTGGATCCTCTCCACTTCCTGGTTTGGAATCAGCGCCCTACACAGTTTCTGATATCTGGGCGCCTGGGAAACCGGATTGCTGGCACCCCCCGAGGAGGACATCCCTCATACAGATATGCCCTTGATTTCTGTCCTTATGCAAGTGCATTACTTTGCGCATTAAACATGCTATTTTAATACTACACTTAGATGCGCCGCCCTCCTTTCCTCTTTTTGCATTCTCACAGAGTTCTCTGGATACAATCTCCTGGCTCCTGAACTATTTGTTACACACCCAAGTTGTCATGGACTACTCCTACCACACTAAGGATTAATATACAGATATACAGATATATATATAGATATATATCTTTTTAACTAACTGTGCAGACCCAGCATTGTTGTGCGTTGGATGACTTTCTTTTTTGAAATTTGCCCCCCAGTACAACTTTTTTTCTCTCCCAGTACAGCTCTCCCCACTAGTGCAGTTATTCCCTGGTACGGCTCTGCCCCCACAGTACAGCCTGTACCGAGGGGGCAAAACCATACCAGGGCATAACTGCACTAGTGGGGAGAGCTGTACTGGAGGGGCAAGCTTACTGGGGGGAAAGCTGTGCTAGTGAGGGGGGTACTGCAGTGGGAGGGGGTCCCACTGCAGTACCCCCCTCACTAGCACAGCTTTCCCCCCAGTAAGCTTGCCCCTCCAGTACAGCTCTCCCCACTAGTGCAGTTATGCCCTGGTATGGTTTTGCCCCCTCGGTACAGTACCTTCCCCCAGTACAGCACCCCCCAGTACAGCTCTTCCCCCTCCATAAAATACACCTATTAGACCAGGACAGTTCATAATAAGGAAATCTTCCCTCAGTGGGGTCAAGCGGAGCTAGGAAGGTGCAGCCTCTCGATCTGAACTGAGAGGCTGCAGGAGCGGCTCCTGCTTCAGGTCTGTAGACACTGTGGGGGAGGGGGGGCGGGGGGTGTCGATGTTGGGCATTCTTCCCCACACACACACTTAAGTTACTTCCCTGAATACAAGTGGCTGTTGCAGCGCTCATTAAACGGGAATGGTCACTATCAGGAAATCAACCCAAGGAAATACATTGCAGCCATCACTGGAGTGAATATAGACAAGAAGTGGCTGCATAGAGGCTGCAGGAAATTGGCAGCATAAGAGAAGCTCAAAGCACAACAAAAAAGTAAAGCCAAGTATATTATTAGACAATTGTGACCATTTATGATACACAGTGCTTTAGCAAGCCAAAAGTCATTCAGTCAGGCTTTACATGTGCTGTAGTGATGTTTAAGTAATTTATGTTAAGAGTATAGCAGTCAAAAATACATCAAGGCTGACATTTTGGGGCACATAGAGGACAAGGGTGGTGTGTTGGCTTTTCCTAATCTACCTAACAAGGAAAATAATAACCAGGCTGAGTTTATACAAGAACAGCAGCAACACGTTTCCGGCTAATAATGGCTGCGTAGATTGGGTCCTTAGCAATGGGAAAACCATAGTGTCCCCTCAGGTAGTGGTTTTGAGCCAGACCCTTACCATATATATATATATATATACACACACACACACACACACACGCATGCGTGTGTTTGAGCTTTGGGGTGCACACCCTAATGCAATTGGCTGCACAGGGGGGCTCCTGACAGAGAGGGGGACATCCGGGACCGGGAGAAGTGGGGCCCAGACTGTAGCCAGGGGGTGATGGAGGGGCAGGGCCGGTGCTACCACTAGGCAAACTAGGCAGCCGCCTAGGGCGCACTGCTGCCTAGGGGGGCCCGGCCGCTGGTTTTCCTCCATGTTTGCATGCTCTGCAGGCTGCAGCATGTAACTAACTCAGTCCAACCGGTAGTGTAATAGGAGGTGCAGCAGAGCACTGGAGCCAGTGCTAGAGGAAGCAGAGCCGACATTTCCTGTATAGCGGTGCCATCTGTCACATGGGCAGGGCAAAGGGGGTGGAGTCAGGGGTGGAGCCAATGGGGGGCGGCAAAATTAGGTTTCGCCTAGGGTGTCAAAAATCCTTGCACCAGCCCTGTGGAGGGGACGGTTAGCAAATTGCACTTTCACCTGTGTAGATAAAAATCCTTGCACCAACCCTGCTGCCCAGTGCAGGGCCTGCAGTCCACTTTTAAGGTAGGCTAAATTCATATTTTTACAGTGACATTTGTTTTATTAAGTTAAGCATATTTTATGGGTACAATAATTTTTTTGTTTTGTTTTATTTAACTATGCCTTTTTAAGCCCCTCCCACTGTTAATGCTATTGGACCACAGACATTTTTCACCGTGGCACGCTACGCACCCAAAGGCATCCCAGGTCTTTTACAATCCTATAGTGTTCCTATAGTTTCAAGCCTCACCTCTGTAGCAGATTAGGAAGGGTGTCGCTGGAAAATAAGAAGAGCATACAGAAGCAAGCCTTGGCTCACTTCTTCCTCCAGTGGTGGCCCTTTTATTCTGCTTAAGGCTGGGTTCACACCATAGCACGGAGCTGCTCACAGCAGGGGGTCCGCGGCGTCTCCATTCACTTTTTTATGTCCAATTTCAGTCCTAATTTTTGGCTGAATTCAGACCTGAAACTGACCAATAGATGCACAGTACTCCTGTGCAATTCGTATGGAGATGTGTAAACTGGCTCTCAATGGTTACTTTTTGCTATAATAAATATCCCCCAAATTTAAAAAGAAATTGTTTTTCAGTGATATAAAAATACACTGATTACTGTGTAAATGTCACTGGCAGTTTAGGGGTTAACACTAGGGGCCGATCAAGGGGTTAACTGTGTGTTCCCTCAGTTTGTTCTAACTGTATGGGGATAGAACTGACTAGGAGAGGAGACATATCATTGTTCCTACTTACTAGGAACAAACAATATGTCTCCTCTCCCCTGACAGCACACATGCATCGTGTCCCCCGCCGTGCAGCTAGTGCTCGCGCCCTCTGGTGGCCGCTTAAAGAAAGGATTTTGCCCAGGAGAGCCATTCTACCGCAGTAAATCTGCGTGAGCTGGTTGGGAAACGGTTAAGCTCCACCAAAAGCACACATCGGCACACTCCCCCTAGTAAAGGTCTGGTTGCTGCAGTGTTCGCCTACTAACAGTGACAGCACAGTAACCATCTTACATTTCCCACTCACAGTATCACAAATCCCATTCATGCTCAGCAACTCAGAGAATGCACACATACACAGCATTACTTTAAATGCACACCTGTGAACACTCGTAATATCAGGTAACATGTCTTGCAGTCTATGTGGTGATGCTCAGAGACAGATGTTATGACGTCACGCCCGGCCTCTGCATTCAATTAACGGCGCTGCCTCGGATGGGAAGCGGTGATCGTTTTTTAATTTTTTTTATTTTAGGCTTCCCAGCCTAGAGGAGAGATGTGAGGTCTTATTGACCCCATATCTCACTGTAAAGAGGACCGATCGTGCCATATTCCTATTACAAGGGATGTTTACATTTCTTGTAATAGTAATAAAAGTAATCAAATTTTATTTTTTTTTTTTTTAAAGTGTCAAACTAAAATAATAAAAGTAAATTAACAATAAAAAAAAATAAAATAAATTTAAAGAGCCCCTGTCCCCGTGAGCTCGTACGCAGAAGCGAACGCATACGTAAGTCCCGCCCACATATGAAAACGGTGTTCAAACCACACATGTGAGGTATCGCCGCGAACATTGGAGCGAGAGAAATAATTCTAGCTCTAGACCTCCTCTGTAACTCAAAACATGTAACCAGTAAAAAATTTTAAAGCGTCGCCTATGGGGATTTTTAAATACCAAAGTTTGGTGCCATTCCACGAGCGCGTGCAATTTTGAAGCGTGACTTGTTGGGTATCTATTTACTCGGTGTAACTTCATCTTTCACATTATGCAAAAAAATTGGGCTAACTTTACTGTTTTTTTTGTTTTTTTTTTAAGCATGAAACTGTTTTTTTTTCTGAAAAAAACGTGTTCGAAAAATTGCTGCGCAAATACCGTGCGAGATAAAAAGTTGCAACGACTGCCATTGTATTCTCTACGGTCTTTGCTAAAAAAAAACATATATAATGTTTGGGGGTCTATGTAATTTTCTAGCAAAAAAAAATATGAATTTTACATGTAGGAGAGAAATGTCAGAATTGGCCTGGATGCCAATTGGCTAGGCAGAGTGTGTCCCCCATGTGACTATTCCATTCTCTATTGGTTGGGGCCTGATCAGATTTCCAGTACTGCAAGATAAGCTTCCTGGCCTGAAATAGTGCTCTATGCATGCCTGCCTGTCAGTTACAGGACAAAGTCATGTAGAGCCCAGGGTGAACATGCCAAATTGTGCCCCCCCACCCCCAAGATGTATGATTATGTGTCAGCCAAACCCCCCCCCCCCCCAAATAAAATCGAGCATTAACCTGCATGTTCCCCCTAAGCATAGATCTCCCCTTTCTCCCAGTACAAATCCTCCCCTGCTGAAATCCCCCCTCCTGGCACAAATCTTCGCCCCCCCCCCCATCCCCTCCAGCTCAAATCATCTCTCTCCACACATGCCCCCAGCACAACCCCCCCCCCCCCTCTACCCCTCAAATTCCCCCTCCAAGCACAAATTCTCTCCCTCCACTCCAACCCCCCCCCCTCGTAGCGCAAATACCCCCCAATTATCCCTACTAGCATAAATCCCCCTCCTACCATATTACCTTTTCTAGCACAAACCCCCAAATCCCCCCACCAAGAACAAATCCCCCTTCACCCATCCCTCCCAAATCACCACTCCTAGCACACCTCCCCAAATTTCCCCTTCTGGAACAATTCTTACCCCCTGCCCTCCTCTCCCCCCAACTCCTTGTGGTGCCCCCCCCCCCCCACATCATATGATAACACAGTGCCCAGGGCAGCTTCCCCTCTTGCCCACCCCTTGTCCCCGCCCTGCTGCCTGTTGATAATTATTTATTTTTATCTGGAGTTCTGCTTTAATCATTATAGTAATGTTACAGTATACTATATTTCCTGGAATTATTCAGTGTTGTACAGTTGTCAGTAATTATTCACACACACATATGTATTTTTTCAATATTTAATTATTTTCACAGTTTTGACTGAAAGCACCATTCAAGATACAGTAGATGCGGCTTCAGAAAAAGAGCAAGAATCTGGACAAGAGCGAGATGAAATAGAAGCCAAAGATAGTGTGGATTCAAAACATGAAGAGGTTGAGGAGGATTTCAAAGCTGACACAGAAGATGAAATAAAAGCGGCAGCAGGAGATTTAGATCAAGAAATGTCTGAGGATAAAGTTGAAATACCAACTGAATATCATTCAGAAGAATCCATACCCTTCGATTTAAAAGCAGAAGATGCAGAATTAAATAACATCAATGAGGATAAAGTTTTGGAAGAGAACATTGGTGAAGAGGAAGCAGTGGGACTTGAATGTGAAATGAAAACAGATCCAGAAGATTATAAACTAGAAGAAACTCTATCAAGTTCTTCAGTAGAACAACTGAAAACAGAAGGAGACCTAAAGTCTGAAGAGGTTGGGCTCAAATCTGATGATGGGAATAACGAGAACGAAGAGGCATCTGGTGACCTCAGTGTCGAGGGTGAAGATACACTTGCTGAAGAGAATGTGGAGAATGAAGAAGCACCTGCTGGGGTCAGTGAAGAACATGAAGATGTACCTCCTAACCTAAATGATGAAAATGAAAAAGCATTTGTTACTGTCAATGAAAATGACAATGAAGCACCCACTGCTGTGGATGCAAAGCATGATGAAGAAAGTGCTGATGTCAAAGTGGAGAATGAAGAAGCACCTGCTGATGAGATTGTGGAGCATGTTGAAGAAAGCCCTGATGCCAAAGTGGAGAATGAAGAAGCACCAGCTAATGTAGATGTGGAGAACAACAAAGAAAGTGCTGATGCCAAAGCGGAGAATGGGGACGCAACTACTGATGAGACTATGGAGAATGATAAACCACCTGAAAATGTGGAAAATGAGAAAGTTGAAAAGGAGGAAGCACCTGTTGATAAAAATGTTGAAAAAGAGGAAGCACCTGGTGAGGAAAATGTTGAAAAGGAGGAAGCACCTGATGAGGAAAATGTTGAAAAGGAGGAAGCACCTGATGAGGAAAATGTTGAAAAGGAGGAAGCACCTGTTGATGAAAATGTTGAAAAAGAGAAAGCATCTGGTGAGGAAAACGTTAAAAATGAGGAAGCACCTGGGGATGAAAATGTTGAAACACCACCTGATGTGAATGTGGAAAATGAAGAGGCGCCTGCTGCTGAAAATACAGAAAATGATAAAGTACCTGAAGAGCTAAACGTTGACAATGAGGTGAATGTGGAAGATGAAGAAGCACCTGCTAACGTGAATGCAGAGAATGAAGAAATACCCAATGAGGTGAATGTGGAGAATGAAGAAGTGCCCGCTGATATGAATGCTGAGTCTGGGGAAGAACCTGAGGAAGTAAAGGTAGAGAATGAGGAAGTTCCTTCATCTGGTGATCAGAATATGGAGAATGAAACTTCAGCTAGAGATGTGAATGCTGAAAATGAAGAAACACATAATGACGTGAATGAAGAGAATGCAAACGTCGAAATGAGTGATGAGAACAAGGAAACATCTAGTGAGGCATTTGTTGAAAATGGACAAGAATCTGTTGAGGTGATTGGTGAACATGAAGAAACAGCTACAGGTGATATTAATGTTGAAAATGAAGATGCACCTAGTGATGTGAATCCCCAGATTGCAGAAACATCTGATGATGTAACTGTTGGGATTGAAAATGCTGAGAATGAAGAAACACCTGGTGCTGTAAACGTGGAGAATGAAGAAGCACTCGCTGAGGAGAATGTGGAAAAAGAAGAAGCACCTGCTGAGGAGAATGAAGAAGCACCTGCTGAGGAGAATGTGGAGAATGAAGAAGCACCTGCTGGGGAGAATATAGAGAATAAAGAAAACCCTTCTGAGGTGAATGTGGAGAATGAAAAAGCACCTGCTGAGGAGAATGCAGAGAATGATAAAGCACCTGCAGAGGAGAGCGTGGAGAAGGAAGAAGCACCTGCTGATGAGAATGCGGAGAATGGAGAAGCACCTGCTGAGGAGAATGCGGAGAATGATAAAGCACCTGCAGAGGAGAGCGTGGAGAAGGAAGAAGCACCTGCTGAAGAGAATGCGGAGAATGATAAAGCACATGCAGAGGAGAGCGTGGAGAAGGAAGAAGCACCTGCTGATGAGAATGCAGAGAATGGAGAAGCACCTGCTGAGGAGAATGCGGAGAATGATAAAGCACCTGCAGAGGAGAGCGTGAAGAATGAAGAAGCACCTGCTGAAGAGAATGCAGAGAATGATAAAGCACCTGCAGAGGAGAGCGTCGAGAAGGAAGAAGCACCTGCTGAAGAGAATGCGGAGAATGGAGAAGCACCTGTTGAGGAGAATGCAGAGAATGATAAAGCACCTGCTGAGGAGAATGTAGACAATGAAGAAGCACCTGCAAACATGAATATGGAGAATGAGGAAGCACCAGTTGATATGAATGTGGAGAATGAAGTTGCATCTGCTGATAGGAATGTAGAAATTCCGGTAGCAACTAATGACATGCATGAGCAGAATGATGACTTACCTGGTGAAATAAAAAAGGAGAATGAAGCATCACCCAGTGTGGTGGATGTGGAAGATGAAGACATACCTAGTGAGGTGAATGTGGAGAATCAAGAAGCACCTGCTGATGAAAGTGTGGTGAATGAAGAAGCATCTGGTGAGGTGAATGAGGAAAATGAAGAAGCTCCCAGAGCTATGAGTGCTGCTGATGCACCAGGAGACGAAGCTACAGATAACAAAGCTGAAGGCTCCACTGATGAAGTCGTTGAAATAAATGAACATCCTGGTGATGATACGAATGTTGATGCACCTGATGATGGAAATGAAGATGCAAGTGCACCTGGCACTAGTGAAGAAGTGCAGGAATCTGAGACTGATGAAAACACTGAACCCAATGATGACACTCAAAACGCAGGGGACAGAGAAGGTGAACATGCGGTCACTCAAGTGGAGCCTATAGAGATCAATGATGAAACATCTGAAACAAACCAACAAGCTGATGATTCAAATGTTGATGATGGACCAAAGACAGAGGAAGCCAGCCAGGAGCTGGAGCAGGAGGAAAGAGCCCAGGAAGGGGATGAGGTCACTCAAGTAGTCAATATGGAAGAAGAGAAAAAAGAAACACATACTGACCAGCATGGTGAGGCAGAATCATCAAGCGTTCATGACATTGAAATGACGGATGTCCAGTCTAATTCTGAGGACCATGGAGAGACAACTACCCAACAGAAGAGTAAGAATGTGTGACGTTGAAGACCAGCTAGACATTTAGACTTACCAGGTGAGTATCTCTATTCTAAATCATATAAATCATTAAATCAGGGATCTATACTGAAGTACGATGGTTCCAGGTGGGGGGCTTTCTGGGAATACATAGCCTTTCCAAAGTTTTAAAAATAATCACATGGATTTGCTGATTCCTAGCACCCACTTTAGACATTATTACCCCACTAAAAATGGGGCTTTTCAGTCTGGAATGAACTATTGTCAGCTTGGGTGGATGTCCACACAAGCCTACCATATAAAATTGGCATTTATTTGTAGTGGCTAATAAAGATGAGCAGTTATACTGGCAAAATAGTTGTTGCCCCAAAATTACTGAGCAGGCCAAAAATTTTTTATTTGTAGCTGCCTAGAACTGAAAGTGGACCTTCCATGAAAAATGAAGACCCCCCTATGACCCAAAGTATAATCTTAAAAATTTAAATAAAAATAAAAACAAAATCCCCTGGCTTCCAACACTTCCACGATGTCAGCAACCCACCACTGCCTCCTGGGATGCCTGGGCACTTATAAAGCTCTTCTGCAATGGCCTAGAGTGCATTCTCATGGTGCAGCTATCACAGGAGACAGCAGTGAGGCGTGTTGACACCATAGAACAGTGGTTCTCAACCTGGGGGTCGGGACCCCCTCAGGGGTTGAATGACCATTTGCCAGGGGTCACCGGATCCTGGGCTGTTCCTGAAGCCCACACCGCTCTACCAGTCCCTGGGCCTGTAGGCCACCCAGCTGGGCTGTTCCTGGAGCCTGGAGAGCCTTAGAACCAAACCAACCAGAGCTTTCTAAGCTTTTGGATAGAGTGGGGAAGTATTATGGACCCAGACAGGTCTTTTTCTTGCTGTCTGTACCCCCACTGGGGAGATCTGCTCTCAGTGGTGAACAGGACTGCAGTGAAATCAGGTTAGAACCTCTGTGAGGTTTTTATTTTTGTCTGTGCCCCATATGGAGAGTTTACCCTCTACGTCTTGTAGTATCACTGGGATCACTGGCATACAGGGGCGGACAGCCTCTTCGCAGCCACTCATTCATGGCTGGGGGGGCAGAGACTAGAGGTCAGCTGACTGATGAGGAATGTAAAGTGGGAGGGGCTGAAGGAGACCCTATCTCCTGATTTCGGCATAGGTGTCACTGCTGAGAGACACCACATAGTCGGAGACACAGTGAAGCCGGAGACACTACCTGTGATTATAGTTGCCATTAAAAGTCCCCACTACAGTTCTCAGATCAGCAGAGGACCTTGATCAAGAGCACCTAAGTTGGCTGATCAGAACTCCCCCTCCCAGCACTGCCACTGATCCCACACCCCACTAGCACTGCCACTCATCCCACTCCCCGCCAGCACTGCCACTCATCCCAACTTCCCGCCAGCACTGCCACTCATCCCAACTCCCCGCCAGCACTGCCACTCATCCCAACTCCCCGCCAGCACTGCCACTCATCCCAACTCCCCACCAGCACTGCCACTCATCCCAACTCCCCGCCAGCACTGCCACTCATCCCAACTCCCCGCCAGCACTGCCACTCATCCCAACTCCCCGCCAGCACTGCCACTCATCCCAACTCCCCGCCAGCACTGCCACTCATCCCAACTCCCCGCCAGCACTGCCACTCATCCCAACTCCCCACCAGCACTGCCACTCATCCCAACTCCCCGCAGCACTGCCACTCATCCCAACTCCCCGCCAGCACTGCCACTCATCCCAACTCCCCGCCAGCACTGCCACTCATCCAATTCCCCCCACCAAAGAGTAAGAGAAGGAATCAAAATAGAAAATACATGGAAGGGAGAGGAAAAGAGGGGGAGGAACAAAGAAAAATGGAGAGAGAGAATAAGATAAAGAACAAGAAAGACGGCTAGGGAGAGGGATGGGGGGGGAAAAAAACAAGAAATTATAATAGAGAGAGATAAAAGGGAAATAAAGGAGAACAAAGAGAGTGGTACATCCACAATGTACCATAAGGGGTTTTAATACAATACGAGTGGAAGGGACTCAGGGAGCGCTAAATATCCATGGGTTAGGGGCGCAAATTACTTGTCTTGCCTTGGGTGCTGACAATCCACGCTACAAAAATAATTTTACTATTAGGGGTCCCCACAACTTGGGAAATTCTATCAAGGGGTCATGGCACTAGCAAGGTTGGGAACCACTGCCATAGAAGCATTGGAAGGCCGGCCTGGTATAAGTATTTTTCTCCCTTATTTCCTAGTCAAAAAAACATTACCTAAAAATAAATTGCTCCAGCAGAAAAAGGGTTACAGATCAATTTTTGGGTAAACAGATTTTTATAAGGGTTCCCAAAGTGGATTTTCTGATTCTATTAAATGAAGTAAATTTCTGTTGACGATTGACTAAAACTGCACTGATCACTTTTCAGCTTCATCGGCAATCCATTTAGAAGAAGAAATCTGTGAATGGAGGCCTTGTGTTTTTTATGAAGACATTATGTGACTTTTAAAAAAACAAATACATAAATATATTATACAGTACCATATGAAAACACATATAAAGAAGATATCTATTTTTTAAACTATAATATATATTTATATAAGCATTTGAATGGTGTAACTGTTTACCTCTATCATAAGTTGATTACACATTCCTATCTAAAGACTTTTAATTAAAACCAAACCAACCAGAGCTTTTTAAGCTTTTGGATAGAGTGGGGAAGTATTATCGACCCAGACAGGTCTTTTTCTTGCTGTCTGTACCCCCACTGGGGAGATCTGCTCTCAGTGGTGAACAGGACTGCATTGAAATCAGGTTAGAACCTCTGTGAGGTTTTTATTTTGTCTGTGCCCCATCTGGAGAGTTTACCCTCTACATCTTGTAGTAACACTGGGACCACTGGCATACAGGGGCGAACAGACAGCTCATGGGACCCTTGGGCCAAACGAGATCATGGGGCCCCCTGTTTTCCTGCCCACACTCAAGCCACACCCACACAAAGCTCCACCTACATATTGCAGCTCAGCTGCATAGAGGGGGCATTTAAATATCTACGGCAGCATAGCCTGCATGGAAGTTCCCGGCTTCTTTCTGTGGAAGCTGCTGGGCACTTTCAGGTTTAAAGGTGGCTACAGAGCAGCAGCCATCTTTATGGCGCAACCAGGGGAATTTTATGAAAGCAGTGGGCCTGTGTGCAAGATCATAATTTGGGCCCTAATGCCAGAGAAGGAAGTGACAAATATTGGCTGTGGTTTTCGGGGGCTGCTGGTTACATAGTACAGTAAAGATGCCTAATGATTGGAGGGTTAATTGCCTTGTGCGGCTGTTTGGCTCCCACACAGCTCCTTCCTAACAGGGTTGCCAACCCCCATGACATGAACTTATATTACTAAGAGGGTAAGGGGAGGGTGGAGAGATAGAGGCAGAAGAGAGGAGGGGGAGTGGGAGAAGAGATAGGAATAGGAGGGAGAGAAATGGGGGAGATGAAAAAGTAGGAGACAAAATGGAGGAAGGAGAGAGCAAGAGGGGAGTGAGAAAGAGAGGGGGTTAGAGAAAAAAAAAAGAGGGGGTAAGAGAGAGAGGTGGTGAGAGAGGGGGGAGATGTGAGGGGTGAGAGAACGGTAAGAGAGAGAGGGGTGAGAAAGCGGGGAAGGTGATAGTGAGGGGGTGAGAGAGTAAAAGAGAAGGGATGAGAGAGAGGTGAGAGAGAGGGGGTGGGTGAGGTGAGAGAGAGAGGGTGGTAAAAGAGTGAGGGGGATGAGAAAAAGAGGGGGGTGAGGGGGGTAAGAGAGGGGGTGAGAAAAAGAGAGTGAGGGGGTGAGAGAAAAAGGGGGGTGGGAGAGGGGGGGTGAGAGAGAGGGAGAGAGAGAGAGGTGAGAGAGAGAGAGAGAGAGAGGCAGAGATAGAGAGAGAGGTGGGTGAGGGAGAGAGGGGGGATGTGAGAGAGAGGGGGTGAGGGTGAGAGAGAGAGAGAGTGAGAGAGAGAGGGAGAGAGAGAGAGAGAGAGAGAGGATGAAGAGAGAGAGGGGGGTGATAGTGAGGGGTGAGAGAGAGGGGGTAAAGGAGAATGGGTGAGAGAGAGGGTGAGGTGAGAGAGAGGGCGGTAAATGAGAGAGGGGGGTGAGAAAAAGAGGGGGGTAAGAGAGGGGTGAAAAAAGAAAGAGAGGGGGTGAGAGAAAGAGGGGGGTAAGAGAGGGGGTGGGAGGGGGGAGAGAGGGGGGAAGAGAGAGGTGAGAGAGAAGTAAGAGAGAGAAGGTGGGTGTGAGAGAGAGAGAGGGATGAGAGAGGGGGAGATGTGAGAGAGATGGATGAGAGAGAGATAAAAGGGTAAGAGAGAGAGGGGTGAGAAGGGGGGTGATAGTGAGGGGTTGAGAGAGAGGGGGGTAAAAGAGAAGGGCTGAGAGAGAGGGAGAGAGAGAGGGGGAGGTGAGAGAGAGAGGGCAGTAAAAGAGAGAGGGTGGGTGAGAGAGAGAGGGGTGAGGTGTGAGGGAGAGCTTAGTGGGAGGGAGAGAAGGGTGAGAGAGAGGGTGAGAGCGAGAGAAAGAGGGAGAGTGGGGTGAGATAGAGATAGAGAGGGGTGTGAGAGCGAGAAGGGTGAGAGAGAGCGAGAGAAAGAGAGAGAGGTGGGTGAGTGAGAGGGGGTGAGAGAGAGAGGGGTATGTGAGAGCGCGATGGGTATGACAGCGGGATGGGTGTGAGAGAGAGGGACCCTGAGAGAGAGAGGTCCACCCTCTGAAAACATGGCTTTGTTCAAGTAGTCCTGATGAACAGGTGCTTGTGCTATGAAAGATGTGCCTTCCCAATTCCCACCCTGCTAACCATGCCCCACCCCACCATGCTCCATAGCTATACAATGTAAAGAGTTGACACTGTGCGCTGAAGGCGGAGGCGGTGATACATTGCATGCTGATGCACCGGCAGTTTAGCCATTCTTACATTGCATTTCCGGGACATTTCCCAGGACAAAAAATTGGCTGGACCAATAAATCCATGACAGTACTTGGCAAGTATACTCTAATGGGGCCCCCTACTGGCTGCGGGCCCTTGGGCAGTGCCCGAGTGCCAAAATGGTCAGTCCGCCCCTGAAGGCATAGCAATAATCATAGCAGCCCACGGGGCTTCTATGTGGCCTAGGGGTGGAGTGGACCCCATTATGGGAGCTGTTGAGGTAATATAAACATAGAACATCTGTGTAAGATAACACTTACCCATCACTGTATTATTAAGGATTACAGAGGTTGCTGCTGACATTGTCCATGGTACTGGATCCCTGCCCTGCAGCTCATTAGTCTGGCACTGACAGCTATCTTCTGGGTTCTGTCAAACATGGGTTGAACCTGAGCGGTAGCCAAACCCAAGCTTATCCCTAATGACAGATTCCCATTTGCAAGCCCTAAAGTGAAGTGAATTTGATATTGTAGTAGTATAGAGTTATTGCCCTTAGAGCAGGGGTGCTCAACGTTTTGAAGAACGAAGGCCTCCTAAGTGATTTGGTAACCGGTCACCAACCACAATGACAATGGCTTTTACTGCCCTCCAAACCACAAATGTAAATGAGTCCTAAATGTCCTGAGCCCCCTATAAGGTTGCTTTCACACTGATGCCCAGTGGTTTACCCGCACTGAAGGTGCAGCGTGGTGCACCGACAGCTTTCCTTTGGGTTAGCTGCTCTGAGCCATAGACTTCTATTACATCTTGTGGGTGTGGTCCACTTTCAGAAAGCTCACCAAACTTGCAGGATATATTAGAAGTCTATGGCGGTAACCCCCACGATGGTGCACTGCGCTTCACCTTCAGTACGGGTAAACCACAGCGCATCAGTGTAAAAGCAGCCTTATAGGGGGCTCAGGACAATAGGGCCTTGTTTATATTTGCGGTTTGGGGTGCGGTAAAAGCCAGTTCATTGTGGCCTGTGACCGGTTACTAAATCACTTAAGGGGATCAGTGTGGAAGCAACCTAATAACCATTGAAAAACATGCACTCATTGCTCATATATGCCCATTGCAAAACTATGACAATAATATGCCTGTTGCTAACCTGTGATATTTAACCACTTCAGGACCAATTGGCAGCCAAAGGACCAGGCCCCTTTTTGCGCGGCACTGCGTCGCTTTAACTGACAATTGCGCAGTCGTGCAATGTGGCTCCCAAACAAAATTGGCCCCCTTTTTTTCCCACAAATAGAGCTTTCTTTTGGTGGTATTTGATCACCTCTGCAGTTTTTATTTTTTGCGCTATAAACAAAAATAGAGCGACAATTTTGAAAACAATGCAATATTTTTTGCATTTTGCTATAATAAATATCCCCAAAAAAGATATAAAAAAACATTTTTTTTCCTCAGTTTAGGCCGATCCTTCTACATATTTTTGGTAAAAAAAATTGCGATTATTGATTGGTTTGCGCAAAAGTTATAGCTTTACAAAATAGGGATAGTTTTATAGCATTTTTATTAATATTTTTTTTTTTACTGTAATGGTGGCGATCAGCGATTTTTAGTGACTGCAACATTATGGCGGACACATCGGAAATTTTTGACACATTTTTGGGACCATTGTCATTTATACTGCCCGTGCCATTCTGCCGCAGTATATTTGCGTGAGGCGGTCGGGAAGCGGTTAATAAGCTGACATTTTATCCTTCACTTTTTGCTGACATCGCTGGCTGTTGGAAAGGTTTCTGTCCCAGGCAGTATAGAGGAAGCGTTGGCGTATGTGGCTCCTGCTCCCTCCGCAGCCGCTTGCTTCTTCTGGCGCTGGCTCCAACCACTCTGATGCTCTAGGCAACCCGTGATTTGGGCTTGCCGACCCGCCATCCTAGAGCAGGAAGTCACAGGCCACATCAGAGGCCTCCGGCCCACCGGTTGAGCACCCCTGTCTTAGGGCTTCTAGTCATCCAGCACTGAAATTAACTCCGTCTCCTTCCGGCTGTAAAAATTCCATAGTGTCTCCTCAGCTAAGATCTGGCTCCATTTATCAATGACTTATGGTTGAAGAAGATCAATCAAATTAAAATTGGGTGCAAGGTTTCCAGCGAGGCTGCTCATAGCACAGACAAGGTAGCCCTTAGTTAAAGTGGAAGTAAACCCCCCTATCGTTTTCAGCCAAGGAAGCTGCCATCTTTGCCTCTGTTTAATCTTCAACTGCCACGGTGCTGCACATGTGATCCGTTATGACACCAGCCATTGGATGGTTTGACTGTTTGGTTGAGAGCACAGCCAATGTGCAGGTAGCATTCCCGGCATGCCTTTTTTTTTTAAACTGTTAAATCGATGGGTTTACTTCCGCTTTAATGGACCCAGAGTAGCCTAATGAGATCACCAGACCAAGGAACCAAAGTCTTTTAAAGTTGAAGTTTAGCTATATATTTATTTTTTATTTCTGTACATCTTTAGTCACATTGCCTACCAGCAATCAAGTCCTGTATGTCCCAAGTCATTCAGAGATCTTCACTACAGGGATGCCCTGTCCTCTTCCTGTCTCTGAACTTCCGGCGCTGTGATGGCTAAAATCTTCAGGCTCTGGGCTGAGCTGCTGTGAAAAAGAAGTGCCAGGGACTCACCCATCCTCCCTCCTCCTCCATTGAGAAAAATGATTTTATTCTTAACACTGCATGAAACAGAAACTGTGATTGGGCAGAGTCTGAGGAGCCACAGGATCCTCCCCAACATTCAGAGATCTACAGGCAGCGAAAGTGATAAAATAACCTTTCTCAATGGAGGAGGTGGGAGGAAGGGGTGGGTCTCTGGCATTACTTTTTCACAGCAGCTCAGCTCCAAGCTAATGCCCCGTACACACGAGCGGAAATTCCGCAAGAAAAAGTCTGATAAGAGCATTTGGTCCGAAAATGCGACCGTGTGTGTGCTGCATCGGACTTTTGCTAGCAGAATTCCAGCCAGCAAAAGATTGAGAGCAGGTTCTCTATTTTTCGGTCAGAAAAAGTTCTGATCGGAAATTTCCGATCCTCCGTACCAATTCCGACGCGCAAAATTCCTACGCATGCTCGGAAACAATTTGACGCATGCTCGGAAGCATTGAACTTAATTTTCTCGGCTTGTCGTAGTGTTGTACGTCACCGCGTTCTTGATGGTCGAAAGTTCAGAGAACTTTTGTGTGACCGTGTGTATGCAAGCCAAGCTTGAGCGGAATTCCGTCGGAAAAAACATCCAAATTTTTCCGACGGAAAATCCGCTCGTGTGTAGGGTTGCCACCTTTTCTTCAAGTTAAACCCAAACACTTTAGCGGCGAACAGCAATTTTTATTTTTAATTTTTTTACAGCATTTACTATGCAGTACATATATTTTGTGATTAAATAACATTTATAATCATATGAAGTTAATAGACATGTGCAATTCGTTTTTTTTTCATTTTTTTTCGTTATTTTCGTTCATTCGTTTTCGTACGAATGAACAAACGATTCGCTAAAAATTTTAACGAATAACGTTCGAATCGAACGAATATGAAAATAACGAAAAAAACTAATTAGAAACAACGAATGTACGAATGAAGAAAATCAGAAAAACGAAAAACAGGAACAACGAAAATTAAAATGAACGAAAAAATTCGTACATTTGTAACTTTTTTTTTTTTTTTGTTGAATTGGTAATTGTCCGTGTCCCTTACAATGGTGCTGCTTAACGTGCTTCGAATGGATTGAACGAAAAAATTCGTACATTCGTAACTTTTTTTTTTTTTTTTCGATTCGTAATTTTCCCGTGTCTCTTACAATGGCGCTGCTTAACGTGCTTCGAGTGGATTGAACGAAAAAATTCGTACATTCCTAACTTTTTTTTTTTTTTTTTTTCGAAAAAAATCGTACGTTTGTAACTTTTTTTTTCGATTCGTAATTTTTCGTGTCTCTTAAAATGTAATAATAGCATACACATTACATAACATTATGAATTATGCTCCGATTACGAATCCACGAATGTTACGAATGTACGAATAAGTACGAATGCGTCCGAATTTCGAATAAACGAAAATTAAACGGAAATACGAATCAACGAAAAAATAACTTTTACGAAAATAGGAATCGTTACGAATACGAACACCGACGACTTACGAATGTACGAACCGTTACGAATACGAACACCGACGACTTACGAATTTACGAATCGTTACGAATCAACGGAAACTAAAAAAACGAAACGAAAATAAACAAATTTTTTTGTTGTGCACATGTCTAGAATTTAATCACAAGAGTCCCCTCCTACATCAGAGTCCACAGAGTTCCCCCTTTAAACCTGAATCTGCAGAGTTCCCCTTTTACATCCGAACCTGCAGAGTTTCCATACACTGTAAGGGGGGACTCTGCATACTGATGTAAGGGAGTACTCTGGGGACTCTGACCTAAGGGATGCTCTGGGAACCCTGATTCAAGGGGGAACACCGAGAACACATTACACTCTTGGCTTAGACAACTGCAGACAGCAACCCTGCTGGGAAGCCAGAGTCCGGGCTGAATAACGTGTCTGGGTTTCAGGTGGGCTAAAACCCGGACACATGATTCAAAACCCAAACTGTCCGGGTGAATCCCGGACAGGTGGCAACCCTACTCGTGTGCATAATAATCATTGCAGAGCTGGAACTCAAGAGAAAGGAAGAGGACGGTGTATCCCTTCAGTGAACATATCTACAGGAACTGGCTGCCTGCAGAGCTTGGGACATCCTTCATTACAGGTAAGTATTGAGACTAAAGCTTTACAAAAAAAAAAAATTACACTAAAGCTTTATTATTGCTGTTCATTCACAACCAGAAAATATAAAACAGCCAATGTGTTTTGAATATTGTACATATTGAGGAGCACTCAAAAATGAGTTTATTTATTTATTTCCAAATAATTAGGTATGGGGAATACCTAATTATTTGGAAATAAATAAATAAAAAAAAGGACCCAAATTAGGAGCAGCAGGTAAATCTTCCCTAGGCGACAGGAAATAAATAAAACATTTCACGTGGTTTAATCATTCCCTACTCTATTCAAAAAAGCAAAAATGGCTATCGATCTGTTAAGGAATGGCACAATCGTATCAAAAATGGAGTGTGTGATCCTTTACATCTATTTTTGCAGACTCTCAAATTACAAATTGTATTTCTTGCTGTTTACATTCAAGGAAAAAAAGCACTTTGGAACTACAATTTATTTTTGTTTGTGAATTATTTTAGTGTTATATTCCTAAAAATGTTTTGGATCAGTTAAAGGAGACTTCCAGGAATAATGGACAACTTCTGAGACCTTCTGAGTTCTGAAAACATGGGTGTCCCCACTTTATATATAGCTTCTACCTTGTATAAAAGAGCGGAGCCCACGTCCTGCTGTAGTTTTCAGCGATACAGTGCTTTGAAAAAGTATTCATACCCCTTGGAATTTTCCACATTTGGTCATGTTACAACCAAAAATGTAAATGTATTTTATTGGGATTTTATGTGATAGACCAACACAAAGTGGCACATAAATGTGAAGTGGAAGGAAAATGATAAATGCTTTTCAACATTTTTACAAATATCTTAAAAGTGCGGCGTGCATTTGTGTTCAGCCCCCCTTGTTCAGTCCACCTGTGTGTAAGTTAATCTCAGTATAAATACAAACTCTTATGCCCCGATGGAAAAAGTCACATCGGATTATGTTGTCGGAAAATCCGTAGACATGTGCAATTCGTTTTGTTTTTTTTCTTTTTTCGTTTTTTTTCGTTATTTTCGTTCGTTCGTTTTCGTACGAATGAACGCATCGTTCGAATCGTACGAATCCGATTAACGAATCATTAGAATCGAACGAATCCAAAAAACAACGAAAATCCCAAAAAAAAAATTAGAAACTACGAATGTACGAATGAAAAAAATTTGAAAAACGAAAACAGGAACAACGAAAATGAACGAAAAAATTCGTACATTCGTAACTTTTTTTTTTTGGAATCGTAATTTTCCGTGTCTCTTACAATGGCTCTGCTTAACGTGCTTCGAATGGCTTGAACGAAAAAATTCGTACATTCGCAACTTTTTTTTTCGATTCGTAACTTTTTTTTTTTTTTTTCGATTCGTAAATTATTAAAGTGTAATAATAGCATACACATTACATAAAATTATGAATTATGCTCCGATTACGAATCTACGAATGTTACGAATGTTACGAATGTACGAATAAATACGAATGCGTCCGAATTTCGAATAAACGAATAAACGAAATTTAAACTAACGCAAAAACGAATCAACGAAAAAATAACTCTTACGAATGTACGAATCATTACGAATACGAACACCGACGACTTACGAATTTACAAATCGTTACGAATCAACGTAAACAAAAAAAACGAAAATAAACAAATTTTTTTGTTGTGCACATGTCTAAAAATCCGATCATGTGTGGGCTCTAGCGGACTTTTTCCGTTGGAATTTTCAACGGAAAAAATTTGAGAGCAGGATCTCAAATTTTCCGACAATAAAATCCGTTCGGACTTTTTCCAATCGTGTGTCGAGAATTCCGACGGGCAAAGTACCACGCATGCTCAGATCAAATTACGAGACCAAAGCTATTGGCTACTAGCCTCTATCTAGTTCCGTCGTACGCAACGAATGTCACCATGTTCAGAATGATCGGATTTTGTCCGACCGTGTGTATGCAACACCAGTTTCGGACAAAATTCGTCGGAAAAAATCTGACGGATTTTGTGGTTGGAATTTCCGACCGTGGGTATGGGGGCTAACAGGTTTTCTTCTAATATTGCCCCGTATTTGGCTCCATCCATCTTACCATCAACTCTGACCAACTCCCCTGTCCCTGCTGAAGAAAAGCATCCCCACATGATGCTGCCACCACCATGTTTCACGGTGGGGATGGTGTGTTCAGTGTGATGTGCAGTGTTAGTTTTCTGACACACATAAAGTTTTGCTTTTAGCCCAAAAAAGTTCAATTTTGGTTGACCAGAGCACCTTCTTCCACATATTTGCTGTGCCCTCCACATGGCTTCTCACAAACTGCAAACTGGATTTTTAATGGCTTTCTTTCAACAATGTCTTTCTTCTTGTCACTCTTCCATAAAGGTCAGATTTGTGGAGAGCACGACTAATAGTTGTCCTGTGGACAGATTCTCCCACCTGAGCTGTGGATCTCTGCAGCTCCTCCAGAGTTCCCATGGGCCTCTTGGCTGCTTCTCTGATGAATGCTCTCCTTGCCCGTCCTGTCAGATTAGGTGGACGGCCATGTCTTGGTAGGTTTGCAGTTGTGCCATACTCTTTCCATTTTCAGATGATGGATTGAACAGAGCTCTGTGAGATATTAAAAGCTTGGGATATTTTTTTATAACCTAACCCTGCTTTAAACTTCTCCACAACTTTATCCCTGATCTGCCTGGTGTGTTCCTTGGCCTTCGTGATGCTGTTTATTCACTAAGGTTCTCTAAAAAAACTCTGAGGGCTTCACAGAACAGCTGTATTTATACTGAGATTAACTTACACACAGGTGGACTCTATTTACTAATTAGGTAACTTCTGAAGGCAATTGGTTCCACTAGATTTTAGTTAGGGGTATCAGAATAAAGGGGGCTGAATACAAATGCGCGCCACACTTTTCAGATATTTGTAAAATTTTTGAAAACCATTTATAATTTTCTTTCCACTTCACAGTTATGTGCCACTTTGTGTTGGTCTATCACATAAAATCCCAATAAAATACATTTACATTTTTGGTTGCAACATGACAAAATTTGGAAAATTTCAAGGGGTATGAATACTTTTTCAAGGCACTGTAGGCTGATGGGTTATGTCGGCTTGTTCAGGTGAACCCGAAGTAACAGATACTAATCAACCAGATATAACCTTTCACAGCAGCTTAGCCCCAAGCTATTAACCATTTTTTCTCTCACGTTCAAATATTCTCCATACAGAATTAGGAAAATAGTGCATTATGACCACTAGAGGGAGCTGACAATCACAGTTAATCATTATTTATTTCCATCTAAAGGCCATAATGTGGTATTTCCCTGATTCACACTATGAAGAACATTCAACCTGGAGAGAAAAATGCATAATAACATTTGATTTTGTCCCCATTCACACAGAACAAATGTACATTCAGTTTCACGGGATGAATAGCTCTGCAAATGTATTATAATTACCCCCTTTAGTTTGCTAAAGTACTGTGTATCATAACCAATCGTCATGTTTTTTTTTTTTTTTTCAAACAATATATTTTTCACATTTTTTTTTAGCCTTTTCTGCATTTCTCATGCTGCTGATATCTTCCAGCCTCTTTATGTGTTGGACACTTGTAGTCTCCATCAGGGTCACATGTCATAAGGTGACAATGCAGGAGCATAGTTGGGAGACAATTGTCACATTATAGCAGGAAGTGCCTGAACAAGGGCCTTCTTGGTAGGATAACCAGGTATAAATGTAATCAAAGCAGAGGCGGCTCTCTAATTAGGCAAATTAGGCGGTCGCCTAAGGCCTCGCACTCCTAGGGGCCTCACGGCCGCCTAATTCGCCTGATGTGTGTGTTACAGATGAAGGGAATATCATGCAATTTATACAGTTAATTTCTATTGCTTTAATTATTTTCCCCATTTTGGCATGAGTGGGGCCTCGTGTCTAAGATTTGCCTAAGGCCTCACAAAGCCTAGAGCCGCCTCTGAATCAAAGCTGCATTTTGAAAAAAAAAACTAAAACTATTTTTAAATTTGCAATAACTCGCTAAAGCTTTTTAAGAGGGTTAAATGATTGGTTTTACATAGAGAAAGGTATGGCATATGGATCAGCTAGAAACTTCAAGCAAACCTATAACATACCTCCCAACATTTTGAGACGGGAATGAGAGACACCTACTAGCAAACATATGTAGGCATAGGACACGCCCATTGCCACACCCCCTTAAAGGGGAAATAACAAAAAAAAAGGTTAATTAAATCCACAAGTGCCTTTTCTTTTACCTCTACTATTCCTTTATATTGGCTTATAAAATTGAAAAATGCAGCAATTTAGAATTTGGATGAAAGTTTTAGCACCGGAAAACACTTTTTGAAAGATAAAAAGTGCATTTTATATACATCTAAATGGATCAGACTAAAATGAGGGACAAATGAGGAGGAAAGAGGGACAGAGGGACATTGCTCCAAATCAGGGACAGTCCCTGGAAATCAGAGACAGGAGCTATGCTATAATCTAAATTCAGTTTTAATTTAAGGCCTAGTTCATATGGGTGTACTTAAAGCGGAGCTCCACTGGGTTTTTTTTTTTTTAGGCAAACATTAACACAATCAAACATTGACACTTGCAAACTCACTGTTTTGGAGATTGAGCTTGCCCGATGTCCGCTTTCGTTGTAAAGATCGACTTATATAAAATCTGTCCTGCCGTTTCCATCTTGCTTGTGGGCATGTGAAGCCCACAAGCATTTACTTCCTTGTTCCCTCGATGCTGAGCTACCAGCATGCTTTGCTCGTTCCCGCGCATGCTCTATAGTAGCTTTGTGGAGTGACGTAAAGTTAGTTGGTTGCCATCACAACGGGCGGCGTCGCAGGAAGTTCCTGCCCCTTGAGATGGCAAAAAAAAATGTAAACAACACAGACGGTCGTAATAGTATCACTTCCGTTCTTCAAATCCCGCGATAACTCGCGGCAGGCCTCCGCAATGACTCCTGGGAGCAATGACACAAGCTCCCAGGAATCAGTGCGGCTTAAGGGAAATGACAAAATAGCCGCAAATAGCCGCCCATATCCGCAGACTAGATGAACAGGAAGCAGAGAAGAACAGCTGTAAAACAGAGGTACCTTAGAAAAAAAAAAAAAAAAATAAAGGTCAGTTTTTATTTTATTACATCAATGCAATCTGATAGAGATAATTTTATAAAATAGGGCGGAGCTCCGCTTTAAAGCGGAAGTAAACCCATCGATTTAACAGTCTAAAAAAAAAAGGCATGCCGTGAATGCTAACTGCACATTGGCTGTGCTCTCAACCAAACAGTCAAACCATCCAATGGCTGGTGTCATAACGGATCACATGTGCAGCACTGTGGCAGTTGAAGATTAAACAGAGGCAAAGATGGCAGCTTCCTTGGCTGAAAACGATAGGGGGGTTTACTTCCACTTTAAGTGTATACCTCTGCGGAGGGCCAGGTTTGCCCCCACGGGATACACAGGTGATCTGTGCATTCCCATGCAGGCAGTACAATTCATGTCAATAGGGATACAGCAGATGCACCGTCACAGCCACTGGTCCCAAATTCACAGCTGTGTGGGTGCTTGCCCTAAATGCAGACAGTGTGTTTTTGGGGACACACACCCGTGCACACCTGCCCCCCGCACAGCTGTCAAATTGGGAGCAGCAGCCGTGTCCTTGCAGCCACTGCGTGGAGAAATGTCATCAGCACACCAAGGATTCCTCAGAAGGGTCCAAAGCCTTATTCACATGGTCACACGGTCATACCTCCCAACATTTTGAGATGGGAATGAGGGACACCTGCTAGCAAACGTATGTAGGCATAGGACACGCCTCCTGCCACACCCCCTTAAAGGAGAATTAACCAAAACAAAAAGGTAAATAAATTCACAAGGGCTTTTTTTTTACCACTACTATTCCTTTATATTGGCTTTTAAAATTTACAAATGCACCAATTTAGATTTTGGATGAAAGGTTTAGCACTGGGAAACACCTTTTGAAAGATAAAAAGTGCATTTTATATACAACTATATAGATTAGACCAAAATGAGGGACAAATAGGGAGGAAAGAGGGACAGAGGGACATTGCTCCAAATCAGGGACAGTCCCTCGAAATCAGGGTCAGTTGGGAGCTATGCACAGTACACATACGGCAATGTTTAGGAGCCACGTGGGCCCCTTCATTAGGCAAGTGACTGTTGGACCCTTCGGAGGAATCCTTGGTGTGCTGAGGTTTCCAGCCAGTGGCCATTACAGCACCCAGCACAATTACAGCCATTTCCATGAATGTGTGCGTGGGGAATATTGCGTTTGGACTTGCAGCCACTGCGTCCCGATTGACATGAATGGGACTGCCTACACGGGGATGCATGGAAAACCTGTGCATCACGTGCCGGAAAAAACACAGCCCTTCACACGGGTATACACTTAAGTACACCTGTGTGAACAAAGCCCAAAAGATCCAAAATTGAAATGAAGCTTGTATTCAAGGTATGCATGTAAATTTACTAAAACTGGAGCACTTAGAATCTGGTGCAGCTGTGCATGGTAGCCAATAAACTTCTTAGCTTGCTCAATTCAGCTTTGACAATAAAACCTGGAAGCTGATTGGTTTCACCAGATTTTGCGTGCTCCAGTTTTAAAAACCCCCCCCAATACTTCATCTACAATGACTGAAGTGCACTTTTAATGTTATGGTACTGTAATACACTACAGTTATATTTGATGGTTGAAATACCAGATTTAATCATCAGGTGGTGCTGCAGGTAAAACCTGAAATCACAGCTCCTGGTCTTAAAGTATAATTAAAGGCAACTTTTTTTTTTGTTTTGAATAGAGGGGAGAGGGACTTGAACACCTGCCAGTTTTTATTACGGTCTTAAGGAATTTCACATTCTCTATTTGGTCTGTTAAACATTATTATTGAAAACGAAAGTAAAAGAAAGTCCCAAATTTTGGGTTGTCCCAGAAAAGTAATGAAGAAGGAATCTTCCAATGGGGACATTAGTTCTGGTGAGCTGGGGGTAGCCCAGGAGAATTACCCTACTTTTCAGGGATTTCCTCTCACTTCCTGTTTGGCTATGGGACAGGAAGTGAAGGGAAATCTCCACAATTGGACACAGATGGAGGAAAAAAAGTCTGACAGGGGTTGTAACCTTCCCTTATGCCGCATGAACACGGTCGGATTTTCCCACGGGAAATGTTGGATGTGAGCTTGTTGGCTGAAAGTCCGACCATGTGTATGCTCCATAGAACATTTGCTGTCGGACTTGCCGCCAACAAATGTTGGCTAGCAAGTTCTCAAATTTTCCGCCAACAAAATTGTGTTGTCGGAAAGTCTGATTGTGTGTACACAAGTCTGCGCACAAAATTTCACGAATGCTCGGAATCAAGTACGAGCCGGAAGCGCTCGGTCTTGTAAAACTAGCGTTTAGAATGGAGATATCATATGACTATAGAACTTCCTTTTTCTCGGCTCGCCGTACGTCTTGTACGTCACTACGTTCGTAATTGTTGGCCAACATTTGTGTGACCGTGTGTATGCAAGACAAGTTGGAGCCAACACCCTTCAAACAAAAATCCACGGTTTTGTTGGCGGAAAGCCTGATTGTGTGTACGCAGCATAACTCTATCCAAAATGACAAGTTTTGCCTATAGTTCAACTTTAAAACTGCTTTGGGAAGGGGGAGCCATCCAAGTTACAATAGTCAGGGGTCACAAATGAATAGAGAACATCATTTAAGAACCTAATTTATGAAAACGGAGGAAACAATGGACTTCAGTAGTCTATTGAGTGAGGACTCCCCAAGAAATGGAGTTGACTTCTGATGCAACTAATTGCCTGATAAAAACTTTCACATCCATTGTTTTCTTAGCCGACAGATATAATTGATATGCAGATCATCATCTTCTCATCTAGAACTCTTTCAGATATTATAAATCACCATGGATTCAATTTGCTCTTCGTGAGAAGATTTTAGAAGATGTGTTTGGTGCCTTAGGAGTTTTCAAGCATTGACCTCATTTGACCTCACTCAAGTGCAACCGGGGAAAAAAAAAAAAAGAAAGAGAATTTGAAACACTTACGGATTATTTCCTAATGATATTAAACAAGCATTTGGTTGAATAGCTTTAGTACAGCTAAATATACAATAATATAAAATGATTTTCTTCCTTGGCATATTCATTACCATCTGTCCTTGTTCTGCACTTTGGGTTAGGGCCAAGGTGCCGTCTGTTACTTTGTATGAAGCTCAGAAGACACATGGGAACTTTTTGGATTGCAAATGCTCCAGTTTGTAAATAAGTCATATATATATAACTAAATATAACACAAAGGAAGCACAGTTGGCTGCTTCAAAGGGGTGCAGAGTAAAGAGTTAAACCCTTTCAACGTACTCGCAGACGGGGCCTCTTTAGTGACTGGCAGTCTGTTTGTTCACAGCTGGGTGCAGACTTCATACCGTTCTCCGTTCTCCCATGGAACTTAGTGAGCTGAGACTCTAATGTCAGCCAGACAGTATCGGTGGCAGTGGCTAGTCTAACAACCCCTCTATTACAACACAGTTGATTTGAAGGACTTGGACAACCTTTAGTTGTCATGTATAAGTTAATGAGCTGAGGACTAGTTGCAGTCTAGATGCAATATTAACCAGATTACCTACCTTTATAAAGTCTTATGAGCATTTATGACAGTGCCTACCCTACCAACCCCTTTATAAAAACACAGATGATTCAAAGGACTTTGGACAATCTTTAGCTGTCATGTGTAAATTAATGAGCTGAGGACTAGTCGAAGGTCTGGCTACTAGTTTTATGACCCATACACACAATCGGATTTTCCGACAACAAATGTTGGATGTGAGCTTGTTGGCGGAAAGTCCGACCATGTGTAGGCTCCATCGAACATTTGTCGTCGGACTTTCCACCAACAAATATTGGCTAGCAGGCTCTCAAATTTTCCGCCAACAAATCTTTGTTGTCGGACTTTCCGATCGTGTGTACACAAGTCCACGCATGCTTGGAATCAAGTATGAGCTGGAAGTGCTCGGTCTTGTAAAACTAGCGTTCATAATGGAGATATCACATGACTATTGAACATCTTTTTATCGGCCCACCGTACGTCTTGTACGTCACTACGTTGGTAATTGTTGGCCAACATTTGTGTGACCGTCTGTATGCAAGACAAGTTGGAGCCAACAACCTTCGAACAAAATTCCACGTTTTTGTTGTCGGAAAGTCCGATCGTGTGTACGGGACATAAGTCTGCCGCCAGCAATATTAACCAGAGATCCTACTTTAAGCAGAGTTCTGCCGAAAAAAAATAAAATGAAAAGTCAGCCGCTACAAAAATATTAGCTTCTGGCGTTTAATAATTGGACACTCACCTGTCTCACAGTCTGGCGATGCGGGTGTACGAAGCCCGCTCCTCTCCACAATGCCGGAATCCTTACTGTGGGCGCCTGGCTGTGCTTTTACAGCCGGGCACGCGCTGTGCGCTGTGAATGGCCGGGCAAACTTTTGGGACCTGTGACGTGTCCCAGAAGATTGCAGGGAGAGGGGGAGAGGTGAACTTCCTTCCGGTGCCCCGGAGCCTCGGGAGGAAGTAGGAGCTGGATGCCTCTAAAAAGAGGGTATACGCTCCTCTCCCAAAAAAATGACACGCCAAATGTGGTATGTCAGGGGGGTCACCATCCTTTAAAGCGGAAGTTCAATTTTTGGGTAGAACTCCGCTTCAATACGTTTTTTGAGTATCTATGGCAATGCCTATCCTAACAACCCCTCTATAACAACACAGTTGATTTGAAGGCTTTTTGACAACCTTTATTCGTCATGTATAAGTTAATGAGGGCTAGTTGAAGTCTGGCTGCAATATTAACCAGATTACCTTCTTTATTAGGCTTTCTGAGTATCTATGACAGTGCCTACCCTAACAACTAGACATGTGCAATTCGTTCGTCTTTCCGAATTCGTTTTTTAACGAATCTCGACAAATTCGTTAATTCGGAAATATGCGAATTAACGAAAATCCGTTTAACAGATTTTTCCGAATATTCGTAAATTTGAATATTCGTAAATTCGTACGTTCGGAAATTCGTACATTCATAAATTCGGAAATCTGAATTTATAATTAACTAATAATAATTTAACTATTACTAACTATTAAATTATAGGTATTGTAATTTCCTTTTTGAATTTGGCTGTTAGTGAACATAACAAATACAAATTTATCTTAAGTTACAAATTATCCGAAATAACGAATGACGTATCCAAACAAATGGAACGTAATGCATTAATAATAATAAATAATAATAATAATAAACCTTTTATTATTATTATTTGTTATTAATTTGTTCGGTTCCATTTTGTTTAAATGCGGTGTTCGTTATTTCGGATAATTCGTAACTTTAGATAAATTCGTGTTCACTAACAGCCAAATTTGAAAGGAAATACAATACCTATAATTTAATAGTTAGTCACTATTTCAGATTTTCTATTTTTGGGGTTTTCGGTTTTTCATATTTCCAAATTTTCTAATTTTCCAATTTACGAATATACAAATGTACGAATATGCGAATTTTCTAATTAACGAATGTACGAATGAACGAATTTAAGCATTTACAAATGTACGAATGTACAAATGTTCGAATGTACGAATTTACGAACTTACGAATTTACGAATGTACGAATGTATGAATTTACGAATGTGCGAATGAACTAATTTTCTAATTGCGATCATAAAGAATGGCCCGCAAAACGAAAAAAACAAACAAAAACAAATGAAACGAAAACAAAAATGAACAAATTTATTTGGCAATGCACATGTCTACTAACAACCTCATATAACAACAAAGTTAAAAAGACTTTGTACATTTAGTTGTCATAGTTAAGTTAATGAGCTGAGGGCTAGTCGAAGTCTGGCTGCAATACCAACCAGGCAACCTACTTTATTACGTTTTATGAGTATCCTAACAACACCATTGTTCATTCGAAGGACTGCACACAACTTTTCATTGTCTCATTTAAGTTATTGAGCTGAAAGATAGGTGAAGTCTGCCTTCAATATTAACAAATGACCTGCTTTATTAAGTTTTATGAGTATTGAGTATGTATGGCAGTGTCTACCCTAACAAACCTTCTGTAACAACCTGGTTGATTTGAAGAACTGCACTCAACCTTTAGTTGTCTCATATAGGTTAATGAGCTGAGAGATAGGTGAAGTCTGACTGCAATAGCCAACAGAAGACCCGACTCATTAAGTTTTATAAATTTTCGATAGCAGTGCCTACCTCAACAACCCTTCTAGAACAACACGATTTAAAGGACTTCAGACAACCTTTAGTTGTATTGTATAAAGTAATGAGCTGAGGCCCAGGGAAATGTGGCTGCAATACCAACCAGAGAGCCCACCTATGGCAATGCCTACCTTAACCACCTCTCTGTAACAGAGATGGGAAGGCATTATCATGATACAAGGCACTTCAAACAGCCCTATCTTCATAAATGAGGCTAACGGTGGCTAAAAGGGTCAGTCCACCCAAACAAAAGATATTTTCAATTGTTTTTTATACATTTTCAATTTTTTTAGATGCTGGAGAGTTTAACCGTCCCTGACAGTTTCTTCAACGCCCCGGAGACTCTGTTGGTGAGATCTCTGCACTGATTTCTTGTGTCTGCACATGTGTTGTGCCCATTATGAGCTCCCACCATTCCTGTTGGAACTTTACTTATTTTATTTTGTGCAGAACGTAACAGGAGGAGCCGGGACACACAAAGGAGAGCGGGAACACCCCAAACTCCCAGGTTGACAGTTAAAAATGATGGCATGGAGATCTCAATACGACAAGATATATAAAAGGCCAGAGGATGACTTAGCCCTCCAGGCAGGGCCGGTGTTCTGTCGAGAAATGCCCCCTATCGAATAGTGCCCGGTATGTACTGCGCATGCACCGTATGGAACAGCACAACAGCTGATTTGCTGATCAGCTGGGCTGACGTAACCAGGGCGCATGCACACATTGTAGGAGGCATCTCTCGATGGGAGATACCATTTCACAGGCACAATTTAAACCTATACAAACAGCGGGGGAGACCATAGTTCTCAGATTGTGCATCGCTGCTTCTGGAGGGCGGCTAGTGGTTGTGTTGAAGAGCTGGTGTTGTCTGTGTTGCAACCCGCCCTTTCACACAGGCAAAACCGGCCGTTCAAAGCAGCAAACCCGCCCTGCAACACAGACAAAACCCGACCATCAGCACACTATAAAGCCGCCCGCAACAGCGAGGCACAATGTTAGAACTATGGTCTCCCCCCGCTCTTTGTATAGGTTTCAATTGTGGCTGTGAAATGGTATCTTCCATTGAGAGATGCCTCTTACGGTGTGCGCTTGCACCCTGGTCACGTTACTCCAGCTGATCGGCAAATCAGCTGAAGTGTGGCTCCGTCCTGCGCATGCACTGGCACTATTCAATGGGGGGCACTTCTCGACAGAACCCCGGGACAAGGGGTGGGCAGAAGGGGCGGCTGCCCTGTGCTCAGCGTATATGGGATGGGGTGTGGCAAGTTTCCTTTTACTTTAAGACTGACAGGAGTAGTGAAAGTAGAGTCGCTACTTCTGCCAGCCCAGCGCTAGAAGCGGCAAGGGAGGAGGAGAGAGCCAGGAGGAGGTGTGAGCTGTGCTCTCTCCCCACCTCCACCTCATAAGCTTGCACATAATGAGCCATCCTTGCCCCGGGCACTGGATGATCTTGTCCCGGCACTGCCTCCAAGTACACCCATTAACTCGAATATCACTTTTGGGTGGGCTGACTCTTTAAAGTAGTATTGAACTCAAAAGCAATTACCGTATATACTCAAGTATAAGCCGACCCGAATATAAGCAGACGCACCCATTTTACCACAAAAAACTGGGAAAACGTATTGACTCGAGTATAAGCCTAGGGTGAGAAACGCGCAGCTACTGAAAGTGGAAAAGAGGGTCAACAATGCCCATGTGCAGCCTCACTGTGCCCATTTGCAGCCATAGGGTCCCCCGAACTTCAAACTTGGTAGTTAAGGATTCCTAGATGCCCCCTAGCTGCAGCCAAAATTTGGCTCAAAGGGTCCCGAAATGACATTGCTGCAGATGGACACACAGTTGACCAACTTTGGGGCCCAGTATCTCGGGGCCACTTAGTGCTATAAACCCCAAATTTGGATATGTTGTAGTTTTTGGGGTTCCTAGCACCAAGTGGCCCCGAGATACGGGCCCCAAAGTCGGGTCGGAAAATGTCATTCTCTGCTGCAGAAAAGTGCTTGACTCGAGTATAAGCCGAGGGGGGCATTTTCAGCACATTTTTCGGCTTATACTCATTTTTGACCACAGTCCCTGAAGCCCCTTGTAAGGAGACGGCGGCACTCCAATAATGAATGATATTCTGCAGGACTTATGATTGCTGTATATTGTGAACATTACTGTATATCCTAATAGGGGGGCATCACCCTTATTGACACATAGGTGCAAATATGCTACTGTCTCTTTTGGGGTTTTAATTGATTTTATGATTTTAAATTTGCATAAATAAAAAAAAAATGATTTTTTTTATTAATATGAGTGTTGTGTGCCCAAAAATTCCATGGGCTCAGGTCCAAATTTATTTATTTTTATTCCATACCAATAGAACGTGGCACTTGTATGTTTTAAATAAACGAGAATCCATAGTACCACCCAGTGATCTCTCATTGTTTACACATTTTGGTGATTTATTATATCGCAGCTTTCAAATTCTGAGTTGCGATTTCTGCATTAGGTTTCCTTTTTAGGCTTTTTTCTTTTATTTTCACCTGGTTATCCAGCAGCCAATAAGTCTGTTGATTTTTAACAGAACAAGCTCTCCTGCAAATGTAGTGTTTACGATAAACCATTTACCACTGACAGGGGTGCTTATAATGGTCAGCTTTTTTTAAATTCATGTAAAACCTTTATCCCAATAGAAAAAAAAAAGCTGGTGTAAAAAGTGTTATGCGGCGTACACACGGTCGGAATTTCCGATGGAAACAGTCCGATGGGAGCTTTTCATCGGATTTTCGGACCGTGTGTATGCCCATCGGTCTTTTTCTGTCGGAATTCGACAGACTTTGGATTGAGAACCTTAATTTTTCAGACGGAAAACCTTTCTATCGGATTTTCCGATCGTGTGTATGCAATTCCGACGCAAAATTCTGACGCATGCTCGGAAACTATTCGCCGCATGCTCGGAAGAATTAAACTTCCCTTTTATAGTGCCATCGAATGTGTTTTATGCCGTGGTGTTATTGACCGTCAGAATTTGGTGTGACCGTGTGTAGGCAAGACAGTTTGAGCGAAATTCCGTCGGAATTCCGTCGGGAAAACCATCAGAGCTTTTTCCGACGAGAATTTCTGAACGCGGCATTAGCTGGAGTTTGGCTTCAATTTGGCTTCAATTTGTTCTGCTAGACTCTCCCTTCCCCCAGACTGGCAATGTGGCTGTCCAAAGGTGCCACCTGTGCTCCTTCATCCAGAATGGGGGCACTCTAATTCAGGAAGTATATTACTGGCCAGATCACCAGGTGAAAACAGAGGGAAAAAAAAGCATAAATCTAATGATTGGTACCAATCTACTGATTGGTAAGCTGCAATATTTTACATTTTGGGTTTAATAACGCTTTAAAATGTTTGCACTTTCAAAGCCAAATGATTTTGGTAACAAAATGTCAGTGCGATTTATTTTTATTTTTTTCATCTGCTTTATGTGTGTTGAAAAGGAAGTATAAAAAATAAATAAACTGTATTACCTACAACATCCAGTTTATGTTTGATAGAAGATTACTATAGTATATTATTGTAATTAAATTATTAAAGAAAATTTTCTATTTTTCATGTTGACTTTTGTGTTATTTTTACTGTGTTGCCCGAAATAATAAAACTATGTTTAATAAATCCAAAGTGGGGGTTTGCATTATTTGGGGAAAATTTCTTGTTTGGGGAAATTTCATTTTGGGAGGGAAATTTCAGATAGCTGGATTGTTGCTAAAAAAAAAACAGCAGCAAAATTGCAGAAAATTAGAAAAGTATCTAAAAACCAAAACTTTTTATTTTTGGATAGAGCAGTGTTTCTCAGCCCTTTTTTTCTTTTAAAGTGGTTGTAAAGTCAATGAGTACCATTACTGCCAGCCCCTCTGTTATAACAAGGTACAATACACAGTGTCAATTTTTTTTTTAAACGATGAAGCTAAATACCCTTTTTCAGAGTGCCGCTGTGCGGGCACGTGACCTCCCGCCACTCTCCTTCCCCGATCCAAGGACTACAGTGGGAGAGACTGAGAGACCCTCTGGCATCAGCCCGGAGGTCACACTGTCCGCTTGGCCCCTCTCGCTGAAATCCTTAGATCAGGGAAGGAGACTGGCGGATGTCACGTGACCGCACAGCGGTGATGTGAAAAAAGGTGTTTACCAGGATAATAATAAAAAAAATTAACACTGTTGATTATTACACCTTGTTATAACAGAGGGTCTGGCAGTAGCGCTTCTAAACTGCCAGTAAAAACACTGAGCGCTTTTGAAGAGCTTTTCAGGCGCTTTTGAAGAGCTTTCCATTCATTTCAATGGGGAGGGGTGTTTTTCACAGCCCTGCCAGCACACTGCCCCAGTGTGAAAGCGTTCATTGATTTTAATGGAAATACATTTTCGTGAGCTTTTTAGGCAATGTTTTTAGCGTGAAAGCGCCTGAAAAGCGCCTCAGTGTGAAAGTGGTCTAATGGTACTCACTGACTTTACTGCCACACGAAATATCGGCGGGAGGGGAAAGGCGGGTTTGGAGAGAGGAAAGACTCTAACACAGCGGGATGACAGAGGCACATAAACTGTGTCGTGGATCAGCAGCCATGATTGCAATGGTCAGTTCACATAGGGGACACAAGAACATGCAGGATCAACCAGGTATTTTACAGCATAGAAAGGGACAAATAACACCGTACAAGCACTATGCTGTTTAACCGCTTGCGGACTGCCCCACGCACATATACTGCAGCAGGGCAGCCGTTCTGTGCCAGATCACGTACCTAGTATGTGAGCCTAGTATGTGTTCTGTTTTTCATTCTTTAAGGTTTCTGTTTTATCATTAAAAATAAACGTTTAAAACCGAAGATAGACGGTTTTCATCGCACGTGAAGCCCACAGGCATTCTCTTCCGGGATACTGTGACGCTGATCTACTAGAATGCAGTGGCCGTTGTATGCACAGTAACATTAAATCGGAGTGCCGTCAACAGCTTAGGTTGCCATCACAGTGGGCGTCGTCGTCGGAAGTCCCGCCCCGTTGTGATGGCAACGGAGATTGAAATCACGCGATAACTCACGCCAGGCCGCTGCACTGACTCCTGGGAACAATGACACAAGCTCCCAGGAGCCAGTGCGACTAAAAGGAAATGATGAGATAGCCGCACTGAACCCGACCATATCCGCAGACACACCATACAGGAAATGAACAAGATGATCTCCAGAAATAAGGTACAGTGGGAGGAAAAAAAAAATGTTCCGTTTTTACATTAGAACATTGAGTTAATTGTCTTGGGCTAATGTGATAAAATCGGGTGGAGCTCCGCTTTAAAACGACTAAAGTACTCACATTTCTTTACATGCACAATTTAAAACAAACATAAGCAGGCGAGCTCGCCGACGTCACTTCCGCTGCCGGTACGTCCCTGGGAACCGATCTTCCCCAATCCTTCTGAGCAAGCCAGAAGTAGTGAAACATGTCAAGGAAGGATGGTTCTCAAGTGGAAACATTGTTGTATGCTCCCACCGCCACATGCAATGGCCGCTCACCTCCTTTATGTGACCCCTAGGGGTCAAATACGCATTTGCACTTAGTGCCAATAAGCCTTTCAAGGAATCTTCTGTGATCTTTAATCAAGCGACACCATCAATGGCTGACTTAAGTCTCGTCCGCTGTACTGCTTTCACGTTTTAAGACCAGTATTGTAGAAAAACATATGAAAAAACAACAAGAAAAAGTGCCTCTTATAGTGCAGTATCCGAGGGGATTAAATGATAAAGCCTCCACCCACCCCAGCTAGCAATAAAACTCACATTTATTAAAACGATTAAAAGCATTAAATGTACAATTAAGAACAGTCTCACTCAGAGTCGATTAGTCCACCGCCAGGCTCCACCTCTACTAGTTTCCACCTCCCACGTGGCTCCATCTCCTCCAATGCGGCCATTGCATGTGGTGGTGGGAGCAATCAGGATAAAGTTTTGTTATTAGAAGAATCATCACTGTGGAGAATTTCTCATTATTGATTATTGGACTTTTTTGCATCACTTTATTTCTATTATTATTTTTTGCATTATCACTGGAAAGTTTTTTTTCTTGATATAATATTTATCATTTTAGCGCTATTTCATTTTTAATATTGTTTTTTGTGGGACTTTCTTGCAATTTTTTTTTTCATATTCTTTAAATTTGCATTATCACTGGAAAGTTGTATCTTGCTATAATATCATTGCAGCGCTGTCACACTTACAATTTTATATTGTTTTTTTGTGGGAGCACACTAGTGACAGCTGCAGCAAAGTTTGAATCACAATTTATTATCACAATTTTACATAAAAAAACTTCACCTACCGTATATACTCGAGTATAAGCCGACCCGAATATAAGCCGAGGCACCTAATTTTACCACATAAAACTGGGAAAATTTATTGACTTGAGTATAAGCCTATGAGAAATGCGCAGCTACTGTAAGTGGAATAGAGGGTCAACAATGCCCATTTGCAGCCTCACTGTGCCCATTTGCATGCCTCACTGTGCCCATTTGCAGCCATAGGTCCCCCGAACTTCAAACTCGGTAGTTAAGGGTTCCTAGATGGCCCCTATCTGCAGCCAAAATGGGGTTTCTGGACCCAAAGGGTCCTGAAATGACATTGCTGCAGATGGACACAGTTTACCGACTTTGGGGCCCCGTATCTCGGGGGCCACTTAGTGCTAGGAACCCCAAATTTGGTGTGCAAACCCAGTGGAACTACTACTACAACACATCCAGCTGGGGTTCAGGGCCCCAAAGTCGGTTCGGAAAATGTCAAGCACTTTTCTGCAGCAGAGAATGACATTTTCCGATCCGACTTTGGGGCCCCGTATCTTGGGGCCACTTGGTGCTAGGAACCCCAGCTGTGGATATGTTGTAGTGCTAGTTTCACTTGGTTTGCACACTAAATTGGGGTTCCTAGCACAAAGTGGCCCCGAGATCTGGGGCCCCAAAGTCGGTTCGGAAAATTTCATTTTCTCCAGCAGAAAAATGCTTGACTCGAGTATAAGCCGAGGGGGGCATTCTCAGCACACAAAAAAATGTGCTGAAAAACTCGGCTTATACTCGAGTATATGTGGTATTAGCACGCCGCTACTTTGTTTTTATTGATGTATGCTGTCACTTTGTTGACAACTAATAAATATGGTAAGAGAAGCCAAGAGAGGAGGGTGGCTGATACATTTTTTTTCATATCGACCTGATACGGCCATGTGGTCATATTAAGTCAATGATGTTACGAACATCTCTGCACCTTTATGGGCATGCAGCTGCGGGGGTGAGGAATCCCCTGCCCGCAGCTCATTGGCCTGGTACTGACAGCTGACTTACAGCTCATCCACACCCAAGATCCTCTTCAATTGTCAAATAAAAAACAAAATCTGTCTTCAAAGCTACATTGCACTAGTGTCCTCAGTACTGAGTCTAGTGGTGCAGACACATCCTGCTGGGCCTGGGTCAAATACACTTAGGGTGCCCACGTGTCCCGGATTGCCCGGGACTGTCCCGCAATTGCCATCTCAGTCCCAAAGTTAGAGTCCCCTGTCAGCTTCACATACAACAGTCCCACTGTCCCTGGTCCTGTCCCTGGTCCCGGGCACCTTCATTCTGGGACAATGCAGTGTCCCGGAATGAAACTGAGGTCACAGCCACCACCTACTAACTAGTAATTACATTTCTCTACACTTCCGGAACTGGTTGCTAGGGCCGGCCTGCCTGGCGTCCATCAACCAGTGACATCACAGATTCTCAATTTCTCAGACAGTGAGGCCGGGAGCAAGGCCCGCATTTAGTGGTGCACCGCTGTCTCCACCCTCCTCGGCACGTCCTCCTTCTCCGGTGCCCAGCAGCAAGCAGAGGGAGTGACAGCAGCAGGGACTGGTCATCTGGTGTCTGCTCTGTGTGCTGCTGCTGGATCAGATCGATGGCTGCCCGAGTGCCTGACTTCTCCTCCTTTAGCCCACAGCCCGACTCACTGTCTGAGGGACCACTCAGAGTCACCAGAGGGAATATTGGAACTTGGAAGGTGAGGGGAAAAAAGTAACGAAGAAGAAGGTGATAGTCACACAAGTGGACACTGGACAGTAATGAAGGTGACGCATGGGAACATGGGTGGCAAGTGACACAGCTGTGGGAGGCAAGTGACATACTGCATCTGGTGGCAAGCAATGGGTGGCAAGCGGCACACTCCATCTGGTGGCAAACGGCACACTCCATCTGGTGGCAAGCTATGGGTGGCACGTGGCATACTGCATCTGGTGGCAAATGGCACACTGCATCTGGTGGCAAGCGGCACACTCCATCTGGTGGCAAGCTATGGGTGGCAAGTGGCACACTGCATCTGGTGGCAGGATACAGGTGGCAAATGACAAGTTCAGGGTTCCCACTGATTCTGCATTATGGTGAGTTGAATTATTTCATGATATATTACAATGTGGTAATAGAAATAATGTGATTTGATCATCCTGACACCATATCTAGCATGATGTGGGGATAATTTATGTTCTAACACCAGCCACTCACCCGACAAATCACGCCAAATTCTCTGTCATCCCTGGGACATTGCCCCCCCCCCCTCATTTTTTGGGGGGAAGTTGGGTGTCCCTGAATGGCAGTTTGGAAATGTGGTCACCCTAATTAAACTCATTTTGCCCTCTTGTTAAAGCAGCGCTGAGTACAGATGGCTAATATTTCAGACGACAAATAAAAGCCAATGTCTATATTTAGGATTTTGTTGTGCCGTATATGAAGAGTATCTGATTAATCTGATTACAGACTCAGCATCTGGCTGTAGGATGTTGTGTAGGAGGGCATATTGCAACGTTCAGTACAAATGTCAAGCACTCGCGTATGTCTTTGGAAACTGCCACGTCATTCATGGAAGATTATCCAGAGTTTACAAAGATCTCTTCAACAATAACAGAAATAATTGAATTATTAGAACAGAGTGGGAAACAATTACATTGCGTTCATAATACAAGCATCATTAGACCTACCACATTGTTTTTAGCATGTTGTACAATGATAGCCATCAATTAATGCAGGAAGTTTGGATTTTTGGTCTTTATTAGACAATTTGGGTTATTAAGGACGCAAGCTTTCAGGATAACTCAGATCCCTTTGCCAGACTTTATACATTGCCTGTTAAAATTAATTCATAAACAAGACCAACTATCTTTGTGCTTTGTGAGCCAGGTGAATAGTAGAGTGCAGGCAGGTAGAGGCCGCAGTATATCCACCAACCTGAAGGTGGCACTGTGCCAGTATTTCAGGCTGGTAGGAGCCCCATGAGCCTCACTAATTGGGATGGATTTATTAAAGGCTAATAAACTCTGCACTTTGCAAAGTGCAGTTGCCCCAGAGCTTAGTAAATGAGCAGAAGCCGTGGTGACTTCCATCATCCAATCATATGCAAGCAAAAATGCTGTTTTTTTAATTTTCCTTGCTCGTGATTGGGTACTCTTTGCAACGTGAAGCTTTACCTTATTTACTAAGCTTTGGAGCAACTGCTCTTTGCAAAGTATTGTAGCACCGGTACTCCTGATGAGTACACACTATGACTTTAAATTTAGTTTTTGCCCAAAACTGTAGTTGAGTTTTGGGGTTAATTGTGCTAAATTATGCTTTGGCATCAGTTTGGCTGGGCTGTATTTAGGTTCTGCCTGGTCATAGGTGGGGTTTTGCACCTGTGAGAGGCCCTAGAACGCAGTCTGGTTGGACGCATTGGGTACCAATCTCTGCTCAGAGACAATCAGTGGGCGCGTTTGTCTCACTGTGTATTCCGGGAGAGGGTATTTAAGGTGCTGAAGTCACCTGGTTCGGGGTTCCGGTTCAGAAGTTGTTGCTGACTCCATGGTCCTGGTCCTCCTGACCAGCCCCCAGAGGCCCTCATGGCCTGGGGTTCCGAGCCATGGAACTGGCTAGTTCGAGGCGCAGTAACTGGAAGGAGGATTCTAAAGTGTTCCGGTGCCGTCTCGGGTTTGGAGAGGCCCAGCAACTCTACATGCAACCAGGGGAGGACTCTTCAGTAAGAGAGCCACGCACAAGGCTGGCTGCTCGGCAAGATCCTGGAAGCTGAGCTGCCATGGACATTGACTGAATCCACAATTTCTTGCGGTATCGCCGGACCGGCTGAAAGATTCTGGTACAGTAAGAAAAGTTCCTACCTTGACCTTCCGGGTACAACTAAGCTTTTCAACCAAGTCTGTGTGAGAGACTTTGCAAAGCTAGAATTACTTGTTGGCTGCTAGATTCAAGCTAAAGGATTTATCCAGCAATTAAAGAATCCAGTTGCGAGTGGCTATTCCCTGGATTATGTACAGAGAGAGACTTTTATTGAAGTCAGCAGTTCCGAGCACCTGAGCTAAACTTTATCCTCATACCCTCTACTCCCAACTTAAGAGACTGAGTTTGTTCAACTGTTTTAAGCAAAATAAAAATCCTAATAAGGAATTCAAGTGTCGATCTCTACAGTTACTGGGTCATCAACCCTGGGAACCCCTAGACAAGGACAACGAGTTACGAGAAGGTGAAGTAAGGGTAAGCCCACAAAAATTCAGCCGCTCCTTCGGGGGTCAGTGCTACAATATATTTACCTTTAGTAAATCAAGCCCTCTGTCTCCTTCTATGGGTTCCAGGCAGCCATCCTGGGGACAAGGGCAATCCTATTGGACACCAAAGTCCCACTAGATTTGGGCAGTCATTTTGACTAAGAATTCTATAAAAAAATAAAAGGATACTGCATCATTCAATGTGCGAATAAGATAGGGACAGACCTCTTACTGGTTAGGTATAGAGTAGGAACGGTGTTAGGGAGAGGTACCTGTTGAGGGAAAGAACAGAAATAGATTTACTATTACAGGGTGTCTCTGTCTCCCACTGGAAGCCAGATATCTGCAAGAACATTTGGGGATCACAGTGTGAATAAGCGCTATCATAGCCCCTCCTAGAGGGGTGCTCCTCTGGCTTTCTGTGGTATATACAGTGCACCCGGAAAGTATTCACAGCGCTTCACTTTGTCCACATTTTGTTATGTTACAGCCTTATTCCAAAATGGATTAAATTAATTATTTTCCTCAAAATTCTACAAACAATACCCCATATTGACAACGTGAAAGAAGTTTGATTGAAATCTTTGCAAATTTATTAAAAAATAAAAAATCCCATGTACATAAGTATCCACAGCCTTTGCCATGGCACTCAAAATTGAGCTCAGGTGCATCCTGTTTGCACTGATCATCCTTGAGATGTTTCTACAATTTGATTGGAGTCCACCTGTGGTAAATTCAGTTGATTGGACATGATTTGGAAAGGCACACACCTGTCTATATAAGGTCCCACAGTTAACAGTGCATGTCAGAGCACAAACCAAGCCACGAAGTCCAAGGAATTGTCTGTAGACTTCTGAGACAGGATTGTATCAAGACACAGATTTAGGGAAGGGTACAGAAAAAATTCTGCAGCATTGAAGGTCCCAATGAGCACAGTGGCCTCCATAATCCACCATAAATGGAAGAAGTTTGGAACCACCAGGACTCTTCCTAGAGCGGCCCACCCAGCCAAACTGAGTGATTGCAGGAGAAGGGCCTTATTCAGGGAGGTGACCAAGAACTTGATAGTCACTCTAACAGAGCTTCAGAGTTTCTAAATGAGGAGCAAATCAAAGGTTGGTAACAAATAGTTGCAGGTTGGGTTTAAGTAGAAATGTAGTTGAGGAACAAGTCAAAGGTTGATATGAGTGGACAGTTGCAGGTACGCAAAGGAGAAAGATAACGGCTGGAGAGAGCACAATGATCTGCCAGACGGCAAGTGCACAGACGTGGCTTAAATCAGGAAGTTCATGGGAGGAGCAAAAATTTCATGGTTCACCTGAAACAAGATACTATGCAAGGCTGTCCAAGGGATCAGGTCAGGAGCTGCCCAGCATTTCAGGTGGCACAGTGAAAAGAGCTACAGTCAGACACTGCAGAGGTCCCAGGTTCAGATCTGGACCAAGTAAAGCGCTGTGGATACTTTCTGGATGCATTGTATACACTATAGGATATACTTTGATCATTTTGCATTTCAGAGGTCTAGACAAGGAGGTAGGTATTTATTCTATCGCCATAACTTTGGAAACCTTTCCTAATTACAAGACCTGAGATAAATGTAAAAATCCTTGTTTTCTGGGTCAAATCCTGAATGTTCCTAGGTATAACCACAATGCAGCCCGTGAATTATCCTACGTTTCGTAATTACCCACAATTCATTCGGCAAGAAGTGGAATGGCTCTATAAGCGAGCCAGGCGTAGCTTACAATAAAAACGTGATTTCTGTTTATTCCAGGCAGCTTGTGTTTTTTATTCTCTTTAGTAATCGAGGACAGAAAATGACTTAAGTACGCAGTCATCTGCAGTGTTTCCTTAGGTTCAGAACAAAGCCACCGTCTCCTTTTTACAGTAAAATCAATAGAACGCGTGTACAACAATTTGATCTCAAGGAAAATTCTAGGAGGGATATTACTCATTGTGTAGGAGAGCCTGGTGGTGGTTTACACAAACTATTATCTATACAACTCCCCGCTGGCTTCTAAAAGTGTCTGCGAAGATCTTAAATTTAACATATTTGTACCAGGCCCATGCATTATTACTGGTTTTACTGCTATCTCTGCATTGGAACTCGGTATATAAAACGGTTTGTCATTGTAAATTGTAGACAAAAACTGCAGGGTCAATGAAAAGCTAAAAATAAAAGGGGAAATAATAAATACCAACAAGTACGATAAAAAACAAAGTTTAAAGTATATGTAAACCTTACCTGAATGACATTTAGGTTTTCTAAAGCACTGTGCATCATAAACAAATGCCATTTATTAAAATAAAAATAAAATAATGCCTCCTCACTCCCCGCACTAGCACGCTGCAATCTAGACATGTGCACAACAGAAAAATTTGTTTATTTTCGTTTCGTTTCTTTCGTTTCCGTTGATTCGTAACGATTCGTAAATTCGTAAGTTGTCGGTGTTCGTATTTGTAGCGATTCGTAAGAGTTATTTTTTCGTTGATTCGTTTTTCTGTTAGTTTAATTTTCGTTTATTCGAAATTCGGACGCATTCGTATTTTCGTAGATTTAGTTACATTCGTACTTTCGTTAGATTGATTTATTCGTACTTTCGTAACATTGTTTTCGTAGATTCGTAATCGGAGCATAATTCATAATTTTATGTAATGTGTATGCTATTATTACATTTTAAGGCCCCTTTCACACGAGGAGGACTCGGCTTCCACGGAGTCCGCCTCTGTCCGCCGGCTCAGCGGGAGATCTCTCCGTTGATCTCCGCTGAACCGGCGGATGACAAGTCCCTCTCTGCTCACTGAGCGGGGAGGGGCTTGCGAGCGCCGCTGGACTCTATGGAGAGATCGGATAAAAACGGACAGTGTGTCAGTTTTCATCAGATCTCACCCGATCCGATCCGCCAGCGACGGATCTGGACGTAGAGCCATATGTCTGCTTTTGGCGGATCAGACCAGGTCGGATGTCAGCGGAGATGTCTCCGCTGACATCCGACGCTCCATAGACTAACATGGAGCGCCCGTTCAGATCCGCGGTCAAAACTGACAGGCGGATCTGAACGGTCCGTCCATGTGAAAGGGGCCTAAGAGACACGGAAAATTACGAATCGAAAAAAAAAGTTACGAATGTACAAACTTTTTCGTTCCATCCATTCGAAGCACGTTAAGCAGCGCCATTGTAAGAGACATGGAAAATTACGAATCGAAAAAAAAAAAAAAAAAAGTTACGAATGTACACATTTTTTCGTTCAATCCATTCGAAGCACGTTAAGCAGCGCCATTGTAAGGGACACGGAAAATGACCAATTCAACAAAAAAAAAAAAAGTTACGAATGTACGAATTTTTTCGTTCATTTTGATTTTCGTTGTTCCTGTTTTAGTTTTTCGGATTTTCTTCTTTCGTAGTTTCGTTGTTTCTAATTTGGTTATTTCTGATTTTCGTTGTTTTTCGTATTCGTTCGATTCGAACGATTCGTTAAAATTTTTAGCGAATCGTTCGTTCATTCGTACGATAACGAATGAACGAATAAAACGAAAAACAAAAAAAAAAACTAAATGAATTGTACATGTCTACTGCAATCATATGCTTTGCATGCAGTTGCAGGACACTTGCAGAGCAGCACTATTCACTGGAGCACAGCATCGCAGTCGTGGTGGCGTGTGTATACCCCTAGCCACTGCCTCCATTGCAAAAGGGGGTAGCAGTTTGGCAGGCAGTAAAAACACTGCTCAACCATGGGTTTTTACCACCCCCAAACTCATGTGTAAATGAGCCCTAATGCCGCGTACACATGATCGCACATTCCGACAATAAAATCCATGGTTTTTTTTCCAAAGGATGTTGGCTCAAACTTGTCTTGCATACGCACGGTCACACAGATCTTGTCGGAAATTCCGAACATCAAGAACGCGGTGACGTACAACACGTACGACGAGCCGAGAAAAATTTACTTCAATAGCCAGTGCGGCTCTTCTGCTTGATTCTGAACATGCGTGGAACTTTTGTCACCGGCTCTGCTCCTTGTCAGTCGGCGGCTCCGCTTTCCCCCCGCCATCCAGCCAGGAGTCCTTGGCTGGGAGCGGGTACACATCTCCAAGCTGAGCCTTCAGTGCCACCTCTTTCACTGCCAGCTCTGTCTCCACCCACCGCCCAGCTAGCAGTCTTTGGCTGGGAGCGGGTGCACTGAACAGTGCACTGTGTTGTCTGTGGCTGTGTCGATTATGTTACTCATAGTGAACAGCGCAGGGTTCTGATGAAGCCCATGATTTCTGCTGCCTCCTTTTGATCCAGCCAATCACTGCTGTGCCTGCGCCTGCAGCCCGACCTATACTCCACCCCCTGATGAGGACACACACATGGCACTGTGCTGGAAGTATGGTGGAAGGTGTGCAACAGGCAGAAAATTGGAGGACGCACACAGTAGAGGCTGCAAACTTGGTTGGTCCAAACTGATCTGCAAGTAAAAGCAGCCCACGTTACACTCATTAGGCACACAGTTAACCCTTTAATTGTCCCGTGATGTTAAAGTGGGGTGCCGGCCAAAAAAAAAAAAATTAAAAGTCAGCAGCTACAAATACTGCAGCTGCTGACTTTTAATAATCGGACACTTACCTGTCCCAGGGTCCAGCGATGCGGGGGAACGAGACCCCCCCCGTTCCCCGCTCCGCTCGCGACGCCGGCATTCTTAATGTGGGAACCCACTGCGCATGCGCGAGCGGCGCCGTGCGCCGTGATTCCATGCTCACTCATCTGGGACACATGACAGGTCCCAGATGACTGTGCGTTGCCTACAGGAAGTGACGTTTAGCCCGGACAATGAAGGTGGCAGACTACGAGGGACCCCCTAGCAACAGGCATTTAGAGGTGAGTAAAAAAATGTTTTTTTTCCAATTATTTTTTTTTTATTTTTTTTATCATTTTTAAGCCCCTTTTTGTTTTTTGGTCGCAACCCCACTTTAACCCCTTCCCAGCCACTATCATTAGTACAGTGACAGTGTACAGTATTATATCTGATCACTGTATTAGTGTCAGTAGCGATATTAGTTAGTGTACCTCCCCAGTGAGGGTCTGTTAGCACCAGATTGCCTGCCACACTATCATAGTCCCACTATCAGTTGCTGATCACCGCCATTACATTTTTTTTACCCAAGACACATAGCTGAAGGCATTTTGGCCTAAATCTATGAGGAAATTAAATTTTTTTTTGTTTTATAACAAAGTAGAAAATATTGTTTTATTCTTCAAAGTTTTATGTCTTTTTTTTCTTTTATAAAAAGTAAGAAAACAGTAGTGATAAAATACCACCAAAAGAAAGCTCTATTTGTGGGGAAAACAATTATATAAATATAGTTTGTGTACAGTGTTGCATGACTGAGCAATTACCAGTTAAAGTAGTGCCGTGCTTAATAGCAGCAAATGCCCTGGTCATGATGGAGGTCAAGTGGCTAAAAAGGAAGCAGTAAAACCACAACGTAACTGCATGGCTGTAAAGTCTATAACCACACATATGAAAGACTCTTGTAAAAAAAAAAAAAAAAAAAGAAGGTTGAAGAAAGGATGAGAAGAGCTGGCCTAAAAAAAAATTGTATTACACCTACAAGGAAATGTAGGGAACTAAGAGAGGAGAGAACAAAATTATAATGTGTTTCCTAATATTTAAAAATCTATTTTATTGAAAGTACTAAGAAACATGTGTTTAAATCTATCAACTATTTATAATTTACAGAATAGGTCCATAAATTGGGGCAAGCTAGTAGGGGCCCCAGTGCATTACTTTGCCCAGGGGCCCATGATGCTATTAAGATGGCCAGGCCGGTCTGCTTTCACTTGCCCCTGTAACCTCCCCGATGAAGGTGTCGGTCCGGTTTGCAGCTGAGACAGTAGTAGAGAAGGATGGATGACCGCACTCTAAGCCCGTACACACGGTCGGATATTCCGACCACAAAATCCGTCGGATTTTTTCCGACGGATTTTGTCCGACACTGGTGTTGCATACACACGGTCGGACAAAGTTGTCGGAAAATCCGATCATTCTGAACGTGGTGATGTTCGTTGCGTACGACGGAACTACGTAGAGGCCAGTAGCCAATAGCTTTGGTCTCGTAATTTGATCTGAGCATGCGTGGCACTTTGTCCGTCGGAATTCTCTACACACGATCGGAAAAAGTCTGATCGGATTTTGTTGTCAGAAAATTTGAGAGCAGGATTTTACATTTTTTCCGTTGAAAATTCCGACGGAAAAAGTCAGATGGAGACCACACACGGGCGGATTTTCCGACAACATGATCCGATCAGACATTTTCTGTCGGAATTTCCGACCGTGTGTATGGGGGCTAGCATATTATGATTAGGCCCTCTTTAGCTTGAAACGCGTTAATGTTTGTGCCTGTGTTTGTGAAGCTGTGATCAGGTTTTTATGATGGATTTTTACCATAAAGTTTTTGGACCCTTTTATGGTAGAGTGCAGTCATCCATCCTTCTCTGCTAGTTAATTGAATTTTCACTCAGGTAAAACACATTGCATGCAGAGAAAGAGAAAGAAGTGTGAAGTAAAGAAAAAATATACTGCAATTTGTATGTATGTATAATATATATACACACACACTATATTACCAAACGTATTAGGACGCCTGCCTTTACACGCACATGAATTTTAATGGCATCCCAGTCTTAGTCCGTAGGGTTCAATATTGGGTTGGTCCACCCTTTACAGCTATAACAGTTTCAACTCTTCTGGGAAGGCCGTCCACAAGGTTTAGGAGTGTGTCTATGGCAATGTTTGACCATTCTTCCAGAAGTGCATTTGTGAGATCAGGCACCGATGTTGGACGAGAAGACCTGGCTCGAAGTCTCCGCTCTAATTCATCCCAAAGGTGTTCTATCAGGTTGAGGTCAGAACTCTGTGCAGGCCAATCAAGTTCCTCCACCCCAAAACTCGCTCTTCCATGTCTTTATGGACCTTGCTTTGTGCACTGGTGTGCAGTCATGTTGGAACAGGAAGGGACCATCCCCAAACTGTTCCCACAAAGTTGGGAGCACGAAAATTGTCTAAAATGTCTTGGTATGCTGACACCTTAAGAGCTCCCTTCACTGGAACTAAGGGGCCAAGCCCAACCCATGAAAAACAACCCCACACCTTAATCCCCCCTCTCACACGTCATCCACCCCTGCACTGATTTGGACCATTCTTCCAGAACAGGACCAGCTGATTGCTGAGTGCTGATTAGAGTGCACTGGCTCTAACTCTGGTGCCTATTGAACTGCACAGACAAATGTATACACCGTGCACCACTGCTGTAACAGGAAAGGGAAGATGAAAGTCTATTAGACTACATATCTATTTCTGTGACTTCAGTTTGGCTATTAAATTCTCTTAAAAATGAAATACTACCTGCCATAAAGGGACAGATAAATTCTGTCATATATGAATAATAGGGATGAGCTCCGGTGCGTTTGGCTACTAGTCTGAACCCCTCTGACGGAGGCATTCCCGCCAGCTGCATGTATACAAGGGGCATGTATGAGCATATGGGTGACTGCAGGTTGGGAAATGCTTCTGCTGCTTATGATTGGCGGTCCTCAGTGGCAACTTCCTGGATAGCTCAGGTGGGTTCAGACTAGTATCCAAATACGCCTGAGCAGGGCCGTGTCTTAATAGCATCATGGGCCCCTGAGCAAAGTAATACACTGGGGCCCCTACCAGCCTGCCCCAATTTACGCACCTACTCTCAAGAATTAAAGTACAAATAGTTGATAGAATTCAACATATATTTATTAGTTCTTTCAGTTAAATACATTTTAATCAATAAGAATCATAAATCAAAGTCTAATCAATACAAAGGGCACAGTACAGGGGAGGATGCAGAAAGGCACAGTACCAGGAAGGTCAGGAGGGCACAGAACCTGTTCCAGGATGCTGCCCGGAACTGCCATTCAGGGACAGCTTAGTAAAAAGCATAACTATCCCAGCAAATGTAATCATTATCATGAGGCCCCAATGCACCTGGGGCAACTGGGCAGTGCCCAGGGATGTCCATGCATTAAGATTTATGAAAACAAAGGGTAGCGCTAAAATTTCTCATAGAACAGTGTGACAGTAATACATTGAAAGTATTTAAATATAATATATAATATATGTGATATATAAACACAATAACAGCGTGTACAAAAAAAATTCAAATGGAGAAAAAAACGTCCAAAAAGTAAAAAACCAAATAGGAACACCAATGTAGTGAACTTCCCTAGGTGAGTGACCACCAAGTAGCTGAATTCTCTGTAGGGATAATACTGATATGGCGAGGTGAAATAAGGCTGTGGAGCTGTCAAAATGGAAAATTTTTCTATCAAAGAGATGTAAATATATACTCTTACCAGATAAGGTGGACCCACTTGCAGTGGGTCACTCGAGCTCTTATTGGCCGAAAGCCTGGGAATCAGATGCAGGATGGATCAATGGAATAAGTGTTGGCCGGTAGCCTAGGACTCAGATGATTCGCCAAGCTAGATGGAACTGGAACTCAATGAAGGATCCGTCTGAAGACTTCCTCTGGGGTCCTGGGAAAGCTAAGAATTCCAGATCTTGTGAGAAGTTGCTTGAGCGCAGTGCAAAAGTGTCTTCGGGGTCCTGGGAGAAGGCCCAGCAACATCAAACTTACCAGAAGCACACGATCACCCCTCCACCTACTATTTAGTCTTTAGACGGATCCTTCATTGGGTCCCAGTTCCATCTAGCTTGGCGAATCATCTATGTCCTAGGCTTCCAGCCAACACGTATCCCAGCTGAGAAGAATTCCCCTCCGGGTTCCAGTCTTATCCTGGTTGGTATAGCATCTGATTCCCAGGCTTTCTGCCAATACGAGCTTGATTGACCCACTGCCGCTGGCAAGTGGGTCCACCTTATCTGGTAAGAGTATATATTTACATCTCACCATATCAGTTTTATCCCTACAGAGGATTCAGCTACTTGGTGGACACTCACCTAGGGAAGTTCACTACATTGGTGTTCCTATTTGTTTTATTTACTTTTTGGACTTTATCTCCATTAGAATTTTTTTTTGTACACGCTGTTATTGTGTTTATATATCACATGTTTTTATATTTAAATACTTTCAATGCATTACTATCACACTGTTCTATGAGAAATTTTAGTGCTACACTATGTTTTCATATATATTTTGGACTTTGTTTTAGTGTTAGCAGCTTCACTCACGTTGGTTTAGCGCAGTAATTTCCCCAATTTTCTCACATGCAATAAAGGGGTTGTAAAGGCTCGTTTTTTTTCACCTTAACACATCCTATGCATTTTATTTAAAAAAAAATAAAACACTATCTTTTAGTATCACTTTAAGATTGCCCTGCACCTGAGATCATCCTAATGAACAGATACAATCTACCATAAGTGGACAGACACGTTCTCAAGATCCCCTAAATTATACTTTGATCAGACAACGTAAGATATTGCAAAACACAAACAGGGAGTAAAACAAAACTCAGGTGGAATCAATTGATATGATAACTGTTAGTTAAAGCTTCGTTTTTTTTTTCCTGCCAGGTGAAAATTGATAAAGTCTCACAGTCTCTCTCATGTAATAAAAAAGAACAAAACAAGAACATAAAAATGAATTATCTGACATAAATAAAAGAAGAGAGAATCTTTGTGTGTAAACACTTCCCCCTGGGCTGTCAGGTGGCGCTGTGTTTGCCCTTTTACTGGGATCTCGCCACCGCCTGTAACGGCTCCATCTGTCAGTTACTGTCTTCGAAACTGCTGCTCCTGCAGCAACTATGAAATCGCATAGTGCTCATGGGATCAGACACGTAACCTGTCAAATGAAAAGAAGTAAAATAAATGCAATGTCCTCCATGCGGGTTTATGTAAAAAAAAAGCAGCTGTGTGTTGTGGCAGACAACAATAAACCTAATACTGACGGGTCAGTCTACTACAGAATTGGTATTTCACAGGGTGACCCCCCCCCCCCCATCCTTCCCACACACACTGGCTTTTTATATAATTTTTTTATAAAAGTGCTCAGATACACCTGACAGGAATAATATTCGCCTTCTTGCACACATACACCAAAAAAAAATGCTGCATTTTTAGGCATTCAGGCATTTGTTAAATGCAGCCCATTGGTTTTAATGAGCTTGTACACACAGGAACATAATTTGCATTGAAAAAAAAAAAAAGATAAAAATCTGCAAATCTGTGCTGCTGATCGGTATTTTTATGCGCGTAACACGCAAATATGTGCATACGCCACCCCCTCTTGAATAAAATCAAGCTAGAAGGATTTTTACGACACGCAAATACGCACAAGTGCTATACAGCCCATCCTCACGTTTTTGTTTTTTTTGCCAGGTATGTCTCATGTTCATGCATCAGTACAGTGTGCAAATACCATAAGGGGCACCGCCTTGCTATAAGCCTATGCTGCATTATACAGAAATGCAGCAGAAGAAGGGAGATTTTGTGTAAATAAGTAGAAAATCCATATACTTTAGCTGGAAATCTGGCCATGGAAGTCCTCGAGAAATATAAGAAGCCCATTGGTCTCCTCTATGACTCATTTATCCCACTAATGAATAATAATTCAAATAATAATGTAAGGCTAAGGTTAGAACTTGTAGGGTGGCTTTACTAAAGGAGTAAAGGCTGTTCACTTAGGTCCAGAATACACTTTAAAAATAGATATACAGTGCCTTGAAAAAGTATTCATACACGTTGAAATTTTCCACATTTTGTCATGTTACACCCAAAAGCATAAATATATTTTATTGGGATTTTATGTGATAGACCAACACAAAGTGGCACATAATTGTGAGGTAGAAGGAAAATGATAAATGGTTTTCAAAATTTTTTAGTAAGTAAATATGTGAAAAGTGTGGCGTGCATTTGTATTCCCCTTTACTCTGATACCCCTAACTAAAATCTAGTGGAACCAATTGCCTTCAGAAGTTACCTAATTAGTAAATAGAGTCCACCTGTGTGTAATTTAATCTCAGTATAAATACAGCCGTTCTGTGAAGAGGTTTGTTAGAGAACCTAATGCCGGCCATACACGGTTCGAATTTCGAAAGAATTTTCTTTCGAAAATCGTATCTGAGAATTTTCGTATGAATTTCGCACCATTAGTGGGCTGCAGCAACAGCCGATTTTCGTGCGGAAATCAAATTTGAGGAATCGGACATGTTGGAAATTTTTTTAAAAACAAACGATTTTCTAATCAATGATGAGAGAATCGTGCGAGAAATGTAATAAGAAAAGAAAATTTACGGAGAGAAAAGAAGATTCCCGGCCAAGAAAATTATTTTCTGTAGCAACATGAGGTGAAATTGAAGGCTTGGTCGGCCGAATTTCGAAAATCAATGGTGGCATCATCGGATCACAAAAAAAATGAACTTTCTGATTTTGAAAAGAAAATTTGTTTAAAATTCGATCGTGTATGGCCTGCTTTAGTGAACAAACAGCATCATGAAGACCAAGGAACACACCAGACAGGTCAGGGATAAAGTTGTGGAGAAGTTTAAAGCAGGGTTAGGTTATAAAAAGCTTTGAACATCTCATGGTGCACTGTTCGATTCATCATCCAAAAATGGAAAGAGTATGGCACAGCTGCAAACTTACCAAGACATGGCCGTCCACCTAAACTGACCGGCCAGGCAAGGAGAGCATTCATCAGAGAAGCAGCCAAGAGGCCCATGGTAACTCTGGAGGAGTTGCAGAGATCCACAGCTCAGGTGGGAGAATCTGTCCACAGGACAACTATTAGTTGTGCACTCCACAAATATGGCCTTTATGGAAGAGTGGCAAGAAGAAAGCCATTGTTGAAAGGAAGCCATAAGACGTCCCGTTGGCAGTTTGCGAGAAGCCATGTGGGGGACACAGCAAACATGTGGAAGAAGGTGCTCTGGTCAGATAAGACCAAAATTGAGCTTTTTGGCCTAAAAGCAAAACACTATGTGTGACGGAAAAATAACACTGCACATCACCCTGAACACACCATCCGCACTGTGAAACATGGTGGTGGCAGCATTGTGTTGTTATGATGCTTTTCTTCAGAAGGGACAGGGAAGCTGGTAACAATTGATGGGAAGATGGATGGAGTAACAGATACGTTTTTATTTGTCTCCAAGGAGAAACATGGCATACAAATTACCATGACAGTACACATACTTTTAACACAAAATACAGTGTACAATCAATCTTCCAGGTCATAGTACTATAAGTACAAAGTATAAAATAATACCACCAGTAATCTGTTGAAAAAGGGTTTCAAGTTATATGGTTATTCACCTATTATTGCAATCGATTTGTAGGTCTGATAACAGATGGTATTGATCTTCCTGTACTGGGGGGGAGATCGTAGGGGACAGGAGATTAGCAGTGGGGGGTGGAAGGGGGGGGGGTGAGAGATGACAGAAAGTACACCACAATTGAGATTGGGTTGGAGGTTCACCTTCCAGCAGGGCAACAACCTTAAACATACAGCCAGAGCTACAATGGAATGATTTAGATCAAAGCATATTCATGTGTTAGAATGGCCAGGCCAAACCTAAATTCAATTGAGAATCTGTGACAAGACTTGAAAATTGCTGTTCACAGACGCTCTCCATCCAATCTGACAGAGCTTGAGCTATTTTGTAAAGAAGAATGGGCAAAATTGTCACTCTCTAGATGTGCAAAGCTGGTAGAGACATCCCCAAAAAGACTTGCAGCTGTAATTGCAGCGAAAGGAGGTTCTAAGAAGTATTGGCTCGGGGGGGGGGGGGGGGGGGGGGGGGGGGGGGGGGCTGAATACAAATGCACGCTAAACTTTTCACATATTTACTTGTAATAAATTTGGAAAACCATTTCTCATTTTCCTTCCACTTCACAATTATGTGCCACGTTGTGTTGGTCTATCACATAAAATCCTAATAAAATACATTTACGTTTTTGGTTGTAACATGACCAAATGTGGAAAATTTCAAGGGGTATGAATACTTTTTCAAGGCACTGTATATCTATTTCTACTGTAAATATAATTAGTGATCGTGCTGGTTACAGTCCTAAAAATTGTTTAGATTCCCATTATTTGATCCCTAGAACACAAGAACCAACAGAAGAGCAAGCAATAGTTTTCTGGATGTCAAAAATCAACATTCAAACAACCTCTAAAGTTAGAACGGAGATCTGAACATGCCTGAACATATGTAAAAAACAAAAACAAAAAAAAAAACTCTGAATAAAGCAAACAATATAATAAAAGAGGAAGCCCATAGGCATGAAGCACCACTGCAAGCAAATTTAGTGCTCTGTTGCAAATTGATACTGACCTGAAAGTACAGCAATTGCCTCAAATGACATCATACCCCATGACCCCTCACCTCCATACCCCACCCTTCTTCTCTCTTCTTTTTCTATTTCTCCAACCCTTTCTAATATTCCTATTTCCATATTTTTTTCCATTCTCATTTTCATCAGCAGATTTTGAGGATAAGGCATTACGATTGTTCCGCCATTGCCACAGTTAACAAACTTATGTCAACATTTTGTAATATTTTTGTTAGGGCTGTTACTGATTAAAATTTTCGTGTTCGATTAATCAATTTTTTTTAATCGACTAATTTCGATTAATCATAACGCACATACAGATCCAACTACTTTTAGCTGATCTCCTTGCATTGCAACTCTGCATTAGTCAGTGGTAAATGTGGTATACACTATATACAATCACCCGACACTAGTTAGTTTCCACAATCCATGACTTAACTTCACAGTTCACACAAATACGTTTTAAGTTCAAACTGTAGCACTGACATAAGTAATTTTTTTTTCCACAGTAGCGTGACAATCCCTCCACCTCCGGTCGAACTAATCACTCTCACCTTATGGCATGGACCCCTGTGCAAACAGGTGGTCATGCAAGCGGGTATCAAAAGGGTTAACACGGACCATAAACTTCTCTCACGTCTCCTTAGATCTCAGCAAGGACGCCAGGTCATGGGTAGAAAGAAAAGATCTAAGTGCTCACCGCTTAAGTATAAGATTTCATTTTTGTGTTCAAACACAAACTACTCACATAAAGATGATAAAAACACAGCATGTAAAGCCGAAAATCGTGTTAGTTCCGTAGGGAAGCAGCGGGTGACGTCATGCGTAGCTCCTCCCTCGTACGCGCTACGTTCAATCAGAACTTCAACGTCACCGGACTCCTCCCCTTTTCCCTTCGTTAGCAGACGGAGGCACTTGGGAAAGGGGGAGGAGTCCGGTGACGTCGATGTCTGTGACGTCACCGGATCTCCGACGGAAATCCCTGAAGAGCCGACGGAGAGGTGAGTACTGATCAAAAGAATTTTGATCGATCAAAAAAATGTATTGATTAATTGAGGAATTAATCTTTAATTTCCACAGCCCTAATTTTTGTTAATGTAATGTTCATCTGTATGTTGATTACATTCTCATGCATGGTTTAGGAATTGGCAATGACCTACCCTCATTCTGTGGAATTATGTATACAATTTTTTTTCCTTTTTGATTTCTGTTTTCTATATGCATCATGGAAATCTTCAACAAAAAATATATTCTTTAAAACTGATTGTGTCACTGTAACTGTGGCCAGATTAGCAAATAATTCATTTTGATTGGGTTTCTTCAGTTTCCTTTATCGAAGACATTTTGGAGATTATTGCCAAGGTCGGAATTTTTTTTTCTGTAATGCTTCTGTAGAATTGTTTGTCATATTTTTATTCTTTTTTTTCCTTTTACTTTTTTCATTCTTTCTGATTTATTATTTTTCTTATAACTTTGAACATAGACACTTCCAGATGGCTGCTTAATCTGTTTATTTTAAGAGTAGCGGTCCAAGCTTTCAACTGAAATAACATGCTGTTCTGGTCTTAAAATAAATGTTCAGGCTTTTCTATGTCCATCTCCATGCAGAAAAATATTGTGATTACATTATTACTGTTACAAGTACATCTGTACTTACCATTCTTGTCTATTGGTGGGTACTGAAAACTTTTCTTCATCTCCTCTAAGGTCAAACCGCGGCCGGAGGAGGCTTCTGAGCTGAAAAATAATAGCAGAAAAAACATTTGTGTTGTGTTGGCAGCCTGTCTGGAAGTAGCTTTTTAAGTTAGTGAACCGAACTACTGATAATGCCTAATCTGAACAATGAGCTTGGCTACCTAAAGCATACCTGAGCCTTGCCTATTTCAGAGCAAAGCAATATGTTGGCTTTAAAGTAGGGGTGTCCAATCTTTTGACCTTCCAGGTTCACACTGGGAGAAGAGGAATGGTCTTGGGTCACACATAAAACACACTAAGCCCCCGTACACACGGTCGGAAATTCCGACCACAAAATCTGATTTTTTCCGACGGATTTTGTCCGACACTGGTGTTGCATACACACGGTCGGACAAAGTTGTCGGAAAATCCGATCATTCTGAACGTGGGGACGTTCGTTGCGTACAACAGAACTACGTAGAGGCTAGTAGCCAATAGGTTTGGTCTCGTAATTTGATCTGAGAATGCGTGGCACTTTGTCCGTCGGAATTCTCGACACACGATCGGAAAAAGTCCGATCGGATTTTGTTGTCGGAAAATTTGAGATCCTGCTCTCAAATTTCCGACGGAAAAAGTCGGATGGAGCCCACACACGACAATATGGTCCGATCGGACATTTTCCATCGGAATTTCTGACCGGGTGTACGGGGCATTACAATAAGGATAGCTGATGAGCAGAAAAAGTCAGGCAGATCATAAGTTAACGATCACTGATATAGATAATGTAATGTAATAAACTTCATTTTTTTTTTATATTTTTTTATTATTAAACTAAAAGAGGTAGAGTAAAACTAGTGCAATATCTGGCGCTGTTTTTGATAAACTAACGCCCTGATATCTGGTTGGATGGACAGAGTAGCAATTCTCAATAAATTGTCATGGTGCTCATCAAATATTTTGGTTCCAATTTTGCCCTTCTGTGCTCAAAAATATAGGTGCTGCCAAAAACTGATGACATGAATATAGCCTGATTGTGAAGAGTTGGCGATTTTTCTTTGGGAAGATAAAACTGATAAAAGTCCAGTAAAGAGACACTATCAAATTTTTCTTCGGCTGCATGTGCTCTCTAATGCCGTGTACACACGGTCGGACTTTACAACGGAAAATGTTCGATGTGAGCTTGTTGTCGGAAAGTCCGACCGTGTATATGCTCCATCGAACATTTGCTGTCGGAATTTCCGCACATACTTATTTTACTCACCGAACTGCAACTCATATTATAACATTTGTATCATGTGTTTTTTCTGGGTTTTTGGTTGATATTCTGTCTCTATCATTTAAAATACACCTATGATAAAAATTATAGACCCTTCATTTTTTTGTAATGGGCAAACTTACAAATTCTGCAGGGGATCAAATAATTATTTTCCCCACTGTAGTAATGAAAAGAGTGAGGGCAGGTTTGCCTGGAGGGAGTCCACTCCTCTTTATAAACACCCTACCTGGCACCTCTCTTGGGGCTGAAGACTGGTGCAGTCCAGACCCAATGCCTATCTGTCTTGTTGCCCCCTTGTTTTCAGAATTAAGAAGACTTGGGATCTGGTGCATCATGCAACCGTGATATCAGTAATTTGGACCATTAACTTTAAAGTGGACCTCCACCCTAAAGTGGTAGTTCTGCTCATCAGATCCCTCCCCCCCTCCGGTGCCACAATTGGCACCTGTCAGGGGGAGGGGGGTGCAGATACCTGTATAATCCAGGTATCTGCACCCACTTCCGGGACAAGCTAGCGGCAGCTAGTCGCAGATGCCCCGCCCCCCCGTTGTCTTCTGGGAAACACACAGTTCCCAGGACACAACGGGGACCAGTGAAAACACGCAGCGCGACTCGTGCATGCGCAGTAGGGAACGGGGCAGTGAAGCCGCAACGCTTCACTTCCTGATTCCCTGACAGAGGATGGCGGCAGGGGTCAGCCGAGAGACGAGCGGTCGCTCGTCATCTGCTGCCGACAACGCTGGAACCTGGAACAGGTAAGTGTCCATTTATTAGAAGTCAGCAGCTGCAGTATTTGTAGCTGCTGACTTTTAATATTTTTTTTTTAAGGTGCAGCTTCTCTTTAACTTTTGGTTTAAATCTGCTGGGAAGATTAGCTAGAGGAAGGAGGGGGGGGGTGTAAAGTTTAGTAGGGGGAAGGAGTACCTGGCTTGAGTTCAGCTTAAACAAATTGGGGAAATTAGAAGCCTTTATTATTAATTAAAAACTACAAGGTCTCATTGCTGGCTAACTAGACAGAATGACCTCTAAGATTGATCCAAGGACATCTGCCTCATCAGCAAGGCAGAGAAGTCAACTTAGACAGAACATTACTTAGTAGTAAAAAAAAAAACATATTCTCCCACTTCTACCAACAGTCAATGTACAGTATTGATTTTATATGTTGTATTGCCACGTAGAACCTGTTTAAAAATGTAAGAGCCCTCGTACACACGCGGCTTGTGTCCCTCTGGTATAAATATTTTATCAGTCTTGGTGCTATCGAATTGCAGCTAGATGTCTTTGCGGTGGACAAGCTGGCAGCCTGATGATTTGGAGGAACTGTCCTCGTCTCTTAGAATGTTTATCGGCATTTTCCAGGTAAGACAAACCTTTATCTTGATTCTTTCTTCCCCTCTCAGATAGCAAGAGATTGCCTGGGGATTTTACAGATAAAACATAAAAAAACGTCTCTCGGCTAAGAATACCAATGCAGGTGACACCTTGCAGACACTTTGCAAATGTTTGGAGCTCTTAACAGTCAAAAAAAAAAAAAGAATTGTATCGTTATCAATTTTCAAACTCTCCCTAAAGTCATTTTGAGAATATGTCTGATGTATTTCACTAGCACATGGCAGGTAAGTTGCATTTATTTAGCTAAGAAAGTTTATTGTGTGTGTGTATATTTGTATGAATACCAACTTCTTATTAGTTAACAGACAAATCAGCCAATTCCTGCATGACTGAGACTTTCATGTTATGATTCTTATGGTCTTTCCTACATTCTTATTGTAGTGGTGGGTGGGAAGCATAGAGAACATCTAAAGCCAAAACGTTTTAGAATAGGAAAGGGCTAAAAACCCATTTTTCTCATTTGTGTTCCATTAAGGAAGCTTTCCATCACTTCCGGTCTCGGAGAAAAAAAGTGGGTCAAAAGAGAATCTCTCCATTGTAAAGTAAATAACCCCCCTAGACAACTTTCAGAAGAAGAGGTGCCCCCATCAGATGTCCTGTTCTGTTAAGCCAAATTTGGGGATTTTTATTACTTTCAGTCTCCAAGACCAGCAGTTTTGCTACACCCTGGCACCTAGGGCACATGCCGCAGGTCTTTTACTGAGTGCCCTGGATCTCCTTTGGGATGCGGAGATAATATTTTCTATGTATTATACAGTTTTGAAGCAATGGAGCTGATATACTAAAACAATGTTGACGAGCTGGTAGAATACCATGATGACCACTTTGGATCAAATCTAAAAACTAATAAAATCTTTTTGACTGAACAAAAATGAATTAAGCAAAAAACAATCCTATTAGGATGACAAAATAAGATATATTGAAAAGTAGACAAATAATGCAATGGGGTTGATTTACTAAAACTGGAAAATGTGGTGCAGCTCTGCATAGAAACCAATCATTTTCATTTTTTTTTTTGTTAAAGCTTAATTGAACAAGTCTTTCCTACATTCTTATTGTAGTGGTGGGTGGGAAGCATAGAGAACATCTAAAGCCAAAACGTTTTAGAATAGGAAAGGGCTTCTCACTTGTGTTCCATTAAGGAAGCTTTCCATCACTTCCTGTCTCGGAGAAAAAAAAGTGGGTTAAAAGAAAATCTCTCCATTGTAAAGTAAATAACCCCCCTAGACAACTTTCAGAAGAAGAGGTGTCCCCATCAGAAGATTTCCGGTTCCGTTAACCCAAATTTTTGGATTTTTATTACTTTCAGTCTCGATGACCATTAGTTTTGCTACACCCTGGCACCTAGGGCACATGCTGCAGGTCTTTTACTGAGTGCCCTGGATCTCCTTTGGGATGCCGAGATAATATTTTCTATGTATTATACAGTTTTGAAGCAATGGGGCTGATATACTAAAACCAGAAAGTGCAAAATCTGACGCAGCTATGCATGGTAGCCAATCAGCTTCTAACTTCAGCTTGTTCAATTAAGCTTTAACAAAAAAAATTAAAATGATTGGTTGCTAAATTTTGCACTCTCCAGTTTTAGTAAATCAACCCCATTGAATAATTTGTCTACTTTTCAATACATCTTATATTGTCATCATAATATGATTGTTTTTTGCTTAATTCATTTGTGTTCAGTCAAAAAGATTTTAGCAGTTTTAGATCCAAAGTGGTCTTCATGGTATTCTACCAGCTCGTCAACATTTTCATGGTCTACTAGGCCCCTAGAAACACCTGTTTAGGGCCCTATGCATTAAAGGACCACTGTCCAGATTCCAGGTGTAGGTCTTCTACATTCTGGACATTCCCAGAACACGTAGGGCCTTAATGTGGGAACCAATCAGTACTGCATTCAGCCCTGCCGAGCTGCAGCTTACCATAAATGTCAACAGGCTGTAAGCAGTGGGGATGGGTGCTGCACTTGTCCCTCTTAGGCAAACCAAATGCCAGGAGGGACCCACTGCAGCTAGACAGCCCTGTGTGAAACTCGATTAGGGATGTAATGCAGGTAGACAAACTTGTTTGCAAGGGGCCTCACTTCATACCTCCCAACTTTTTGAGATGGAAATGAGGGACACCATACCAAAAGTACGTTGGACTAGGACACCCCCCCCTGCCACGCCCCCCAAAGGAGAATGATACAGAAAAATGGCGAAAATGGGGGTGGGACTTTACATGAAGCATGTCATTGTAATTAATAAAAGTTTAAAAATAATTAATTTGAATGCAATTTAATGTCATGATCCCCTAGGGGTAGTCCATGAGGTTTGTAATCATAATGAATGAATGAGAGAGATATGAATGAAAGAGATAAAATGATAATATATCTCATTTGAAATATAATCATGAAAAAATATATACAGAAAAATGATAAGTTAAACCCACAAGTGCTTTTTTTTTACCACTACTATTCCTTTAAACTGGCTTCTGAAATTTACAAATGCAGCAATTTAGAAATTGGATGAAAAGGTTTAGCACTGAGAAACACTTTTTTGATAGATAAAAAGTGCTTTTTATATACAACTATATAGATCAGACCAAAATGAGGGACAAATGAGGAGGAAAGAGGGACAGTCCCTCGAAATCAGTGACAATTGGGACCTATGACATTGGTCTGCGAACAATTACAGACCAGTAATCAATGATAGAAACTTTGTAGACTTTAGAATAGGTCATGCTGCCAAAGAGAAGAGATGAAGATGGAGGATGCGGGAGCAAATACAAACCCATATGGATCCCTGGTGTGTTAATTAAAGTTTTATTTGGTCAGTTGTATTTTTTATTTTTTATTTTTTTTTTTTTGCAGCAAAAAGAAATGCAAAGTAACCTTAGAGCAAACTGCACAACGCATTGTCGCTATTTAGAGATTCTCAGTATCATTTCCTATGATTTTTTTTCAACTAAATATTTGCTCCTAATTGATAAATGCATCTTATTCTCTAAAATGTTCCCCATGTGGTCCTATTATCACTTTATAAGGGGGGCAGCTTCTGAAAATAACACATTTCCTTTAATCAGAAACTGAATTTTAGGTTTAAAAAAATCTTTAATTAAGTCTAGAATTGGTTTATGTCTTTCAGATGGTATAAACTAATTATGTAGTAGATTTTATACACCATGTTGTGTGATCATAGACATTGATATCATCTCTCCATTTTGATGGGCTGCAGAAATGTATTAACATCATTTTCAAAGAAATCAGTTTGTTTAAGAAATGTCTTCTTTGCAATTATCTTTACAGTAAAAAAAAACAAAAACATATTTTTATTGCAGGTTTGACAAATAGTGATTGGATCATATGACACTTTAAAGTCATTGTAAAGGTAATTGGTCTTCTGGGGTCCCCTGTCGGCTCTCACGGCTCCTCCCCACATCTGATAACCCCCTCGGAGAAGCGCTTCCCCGAGGGGGTTACCTTGCGGGTTGCGGCGAGTCCAGCATTCGGCGTCCATAGAGGATGAATGCAGGACTCGGCCCCGCCCCCCAGCGCTCGTGTCATTGGATTTGATTGACAGCAGCGGGAGCCAATGGCTGCGCTGCTATCAATCTATCCAATCAAGAGCTGAGAACCACGGGCAGAGAGACAGGGCGTCCCCGCCGGTTCAAGTTTGAGGGTTCGGGTAAGTAAAACGGGGGGGGGGGGGGGGGGCTGGGGGGCCGATCACTGACAGGTGTTTTTTCACCATAATGCATAGGAAGCATTAAGGTGAAAAAACACGAAGGTTTACAACCCCTTTAACTTTGACCATCTTAACCACTTTCAGACCGGACTAATTTGCAGCCAAAGGACCAGGCCCCTTTTTGCGATTCAGCACTGCGTCGCTTTAACTGATAATTGCGCGGTCGTGCGATGTGGCTCCCAAACAAAACTGACGTCCTTTTTTTCCCACAAATAGAACTTTTTTTTGGTGGTATTTGATCGCCCCTGCGGTTTTTATTTTTTGCGCTATAAACAAAAAAGAGCGACAATTTAGAAAAAAATGCATTCTTTTTTTATTTTTTGGTATAATAAATATCCCCCAAAAATATATAAATTTTTTTTTTTTCCCCTCAGTTTAGGCCGATACGTATTCTTCTACATATTTTTGGTAAAAAAAATCGCAATAAGCGATTATTGATTGGTTTGCGCTGAGGTTATATCGCTTACAAAATAGGGGATGGTTTTATAGCATTTTTATTAATATTTACCGGCAAGCGGTTAAAGTGATTGTAAACCCATTATTTTTTTTAAATAACAAACATATTATGCTTACCTGTTCTGTGTAATGGTTTTTCACAGATCAGTCCCAATAATTCTCTTCTCAGGTCCCCCGCTGGTGCTCCTGGCTCCTCCCCCCCCCCCCCACTGAGTGCCCACTATAGCAAGCCTCTTGCTATTGGGGTACTCATGCAGACTTGCTCATGAGATGGCTCTGTGTGTCCATAGACACACTAAGTGTGGCACAGCCCTGCCCCCTGCTCCCTCCTCACTGGCTGTGGCTGCACTTTAGCCTTTAGAACCCCTTTAAAGTCACTTGAAGTTAAAAAAAAATTAACAAAACAAAAAAACAGCAATACCCACTTAAAGCGGAGTTCCACCCAAAAGTGGAACTTCCGCTTTAAGCACTTCTCACCCCCTGACATGCAACATTTGTGTACTTAGTTTAGAGTGGGACTTCCTGACCCACTTCCTTCTTCCTGCTCTTGGCCACCTAGGCGACTCCCCCTATGTGGCCCCTCCCTGCCAGCAATCTTCTGGGACACGTGACAGGTCCCAGAAGATTTCCTGGCCACTAGCAGAGCACAGCACGACTCGAGAATGCGCAGTGCGCGCCCGACCGTGAAGCCGAAAGCTGTGCCCACAGTGGCTATGACGGTGCCGGCGGAGAGGAGGGGGAGAGGAGTGAGGCTTCGGGCGGCCGCATCACTGGACCGTGGGACAGGTGAGTGTCTGTTTATTAAAAGTCAGCAGCTACACAATTCTGACACTTTTGTAAAAAAAAAAAAAAAAAAAAGTTTTTTTTTTTGCTAGAAAACTACTTAGAACCCCTAAACATTATACTGTATATATTTTGTATAGGAAGCTCTAGAGAATAAAATGGCGATCATTGCAAATTGTTATGCCACAGGGTATTTGCACTTTAATGAATAATAAAAAAAAAAAAAACACAATATATAACCCATTTTTTTTGTAAGATATGAAATATGATGTTACGCTGAGTAAATAGATATCTAACATGTCATTCTTTAAAATTTGCACAACAAAAGTGAGTACACCCTAAGTAAAAATGTCCAAATTGGGCCCAAAGTGTCAATATTTTGTTTGGCCACCATTATTTTCCAGCACTGCCTTAACCCTCTTGGGCATGGAGTTCACCAGAGCTTCCAAGGTTACCACTAGAGTCCTCTTCCCCTCCTCCATGATGACATCACGGAGCTGGTGGATGTTGGAGACCTTGTGCTCCTCCACCTTCTGTTTGAGGATGTCCCACAGATGCTCAATAGGGTTTAAGTCTGAAGACATACTTGGCCAGTCCATCACCTTTACCCTCAGCTTCTTTAGCAAGGCAGTGGTTGTCTTGGAGGTGTGTTTGGGGTCGTTATGTTGGAATACTGCCCTGCGGCCCAGTCTATGAAAGGAGGGGATCATGCTCTGCTTCACTATGTCACAGTACATGTTGGCATTCATGGTTCCTTCAATGAACTGTAGCTCCCCAGTTCTGGTAGCACACATGCAGCCCCAGATGATGACACTCCCACCACCATGCTTAACTGTAGTACTGTACTGTACTCCTCACCTGGTTGCTGCCACACACGCTTTACATCATCTGAACCAAATAAATTTATCTTGGTCTTATCAGACCACAGGACATGGTTCCAGTAATCCATGTCCTTAGTCTGCTTGTCTTTAGCAAACTGCTTGCAGGGTTTCTTGTGCATCATCTTTAGAAGAGGCTTCCTTCTGCGACGACAGCCATGCAGACCAATTTGATGCAGTGTGTGGCGTATAGTCTGAGCACTGACAGGCTGACCCCCCACCCCTTCAACCTCTGCAGCAATGCTGGCAGCACTCATACGTCTATTTCCCAAAGGCAACCTCTGGATATGACACTGAGCACATGCACTCAACTTCTTTGGTCGACCATGGCGAGGCCTGTTCTGAGTGGAACCTGTCCTGTTAAACCGCTGTATGGTCTTGGCCACCGTGCTGCAGCTCAGTTTCAGGGTCTTGGCAATCTTCTTATAGCCTAGGCCAGTGATGGCGAACCTTGGCACCCCAGATGTTTTGGAACTACATTTCTCATGATGCTCCACTACACTGCAGAGTGCATGAGCATCATGGGAAATGTAGTTCCAAAACATCTGGGGTGCCAAGGTTCACCATCACTGGCCTAGGCCATCTTTATGTAGAGAAACAATTCCATTTTTCAGATCCTCAAAGAGTTCTTTGCCATGAGGTGCCATGTTGAACTTCCAGTGAACAGTATGAGAGAGTGAGAGCGATAACGCCAAATTTAACACACCTGCTCCCCATTCACACCTGAGACCTTGTAACACTAACGAGTCACGTGACACAGAGGAGGAAAAATGCTAATTGGGCCCAATTTGGACATTTTCACTTGGGGGTGTACTCACTCACCAGCGGTTTAGACATTAATGGCTGTGTGTTGAGATATTTTGAGGGGACAGCAAATTTACACTGTTATACAAACTGTACACTCACTACTTTACATTGTAGCAAAGTGTTGTCACACTAAAAGATATAATGAAATAGTTACAAAAATGTGAGGGGTGTACTTACTTTTGTGAGATACTATGTATATATATATATATATATATATATATATATATATATATATATACATATACACTCTAAATTACCAAAAGTTTTGGGATGCCTACCTTTACACACACATGAATTGTAATGGCATCCCAGTCTTAGTCCGTAGGGTTCAATATTGAGTTGGCCCACCCTTTGCAGCTATAACAGCTTCAACTCTTCTGGGACGGCTGTCCACAAGGTTTAGGAGTGTGTCTATGGGAATGTTTGACAGTTCTTCCAGAAGCGCATTTGTGAGGTCAAGCACTGATGTGGATGAGAAAGCCTGGCTCGCAGTCTCTGCTTAATTCATCCCAAAGATGTTCTATTAGGTTGAGGTCAGGCCAGCCAAGTACCTCCACCAAAAATGTGCTCATTCATGTCCTTATGGACCTTTATATAGCAGGAGTCTGACATTGCACCTGCCATCCTCTGACAGGATTTTAGGTTCCAATAAAAAATAAAAAAAAAAATATATATATATATATATATATATATATATATATATATATATATATATATATATACACATACAATTCTTCCTGAAAATATATGCACATTTTTTTTTTTTTTTTTTTAAAGGTTAACTTAGCCCTTACTCAAAATGGGCTCTCAGACAGGGTACAAAATATATAGCTCAGGCTGCAATACTCACCTTCTGTCCGTAACTGTATCCTGCAGTACTTATTTTCACCACAAGATGCCCTCAGTCTCAGACTGAGAACATCATTTCAGCCTAGGCCAGTGATGGCGAACCTTGGCACCCCAGATGTTTTGGAACTAAATTTCCCATGTTCCTTGTGCACTCTGCATGTATTTGAGCATCATGGGAAATGTAGTTCCAAAACATCTGGGGTGCCAAGGTTTGCCATCACTGGCCTAGGCCAAAGTCACCTGAGCTCAAGGCCAGCTTTGTAATAATAAAAGGTGAAGCTTTTTTGAAAAATGATGGTGTTTCCGTACATTGTGACACATCAGGATTCTCCACTCTCTCTCTTTTGTACTCACTGGCTATCTATATCATATATTTTATCATTTATTCAATTCATCATCCCTAGCTGAATGAGCAATCTCTTGATTAGCTTGTAAGTGACACAGATCCCAAATGTTTGTGTTCAGCCATAAATTTGCAATTTCACATTGACAGCTCTGGTATGCTAATGCCGGTTGCTCAGCTGGGTTTCGTTGCGCTCAAATTTTCCCCCGACGCAACATTTTCCTATAGTGTCCAACAAAGAAGAAATAGAAAAGGTGCAATAAATGAAAAAGTTAATTTTGTTAAAAAAGAAAAAAAAACACTGAACTGTATAAAGAAAAATCTGTTCTTTGGATCCATTCATCAGGCTGGAGCCGCCGCTTTGTGTTGGGATAGATACCGAGGGCTATTGACTTTAAATGCTTCATAAAACTGATGTGAATATTTTGCTCGTGTAGCTTCTTTCCACGTCTGCCTTTCCCGATAATGCTTACATTAACCTTGTGGAGTTTTAGAATAGAATGTCATTAGTCATGGTTTTACTGTCCTAACGCTCGTTTCAAATTTTAATAATAATAAAAAAGAAGCTGGGATAATCAACATACGTTTTTAGGATGCTTGCAGACAATAGCGAGTCAGCACAGTAAAAAGACCAGACTTTGCACTGTAGAGAGGCACAGCGGATCCAGCACAGCGGATTCAGCACAGCCGGGTGCTTAGAGGAAGCCTGCACTGAGAAAGTATGGAAGTTACCATTACCGACCTTTGTTCCTGAAAATGCTTGAATAATCCATATGATCAGGTGCCGTCCACCTCCATCCAGTGACTTGCTTTGTGCACTGGTGGGCAGTCATGTTGGAACAGGAAGGGGAGATCCCCAAACTGTTCCCACAAAGTTGGGAGCATGAAATTGTCCAAAATGTCTTGGTATGCTGACACCTTGAGAGTTCCCTTCACTGGAACTAAGGGGCCAAGCCCAACCCCTGAAAAGCCACCCCACACCATAATCCTCCCTTCACCAAACGATTTGGACCAGTGCACAAAGCAAGGCCCATAAAGACATGGATGAGCGAGTTTGGAGTGGAGGAACTTGACAGAGTCCTGACCTCAACCCGATAGAACACCTTTGGGATGAAGAGTGGAGACTGCGAGCCAGGTCTTTTTGTCAGTACCTGACCTCACAAATGCGCTTCTGGAAGAATGGTCAAACATTCCCATAGACACACTCCTAAACCTTGTGGACAGCCTTCCCAGAAGAGTTTAAGCTTTTATAGCTGCAAAGGGTGTGGCTGCACTACTCTCCTGAGCAGTGAGCCCTACAGATCTAAGGAGCTTGATTACTTCCTATACCCAGAGTGGATGCATGAATCTGGGGTGGACCCAGGGGAGGATCCCCCGGATGGTCAGAGTACAGGTCCTCCCATACCAGTGTTTGAGGACCTTGGAAATGGTCCAGCTAAAGGCGAAAGCCTGGCAACCTACAGAAAGAAGGTTTGTGCGAGGATTGCGAGAGTCGCCAAGGAGGAAGAAGTACTGGCGAAGATAAAGTTTGACTTCAAGCATAACAAAAATTGCAAGTGACCGGCTTCACAGTTCCAAGAGAAGGCAGATGCGGCCTGAGTTAATGGCTTTGGAGGCCAAAGTGGAAAAGCAGAGTCTGCTGGTGGCCGCATTGAAAGAAACCAGCGGAAGAGTATGGCAACGATGATCGCTTCCATGCAATGCGCAGAAGGGCCATAGAGGCCAGTGGAGGGCTGGCATCACCAGAGTGCGAGAAGCCAAAGTCAGTGCAATGCAAAAATGTTTCTGTGGGCGTGGACTGTGTTTCTGGCCAGCACGCTGGAAAATCTTTTGCATCCTGTGCCAAGTATCACTATGCCTGCAGAAAGTCGAGAAAGCTCTGGCAGACAGGCTGCAGGTGATCAACAGTCAGATGTTTTGACTAGCAGTGTGTCATCGGGCCAAGGAAGTTCTGTGCCCTTGTCACTGCAGCAGGAGGCTATGGAGCAAGAGGATCCATCTGAGCCTGTGAAGGGAGCAGGTATGCCATGTCTGGATCGTCTGAGGTTGAAGAAGAGGGTAATGATAAAACCTAAAACCTTTAAAACGTCAGGTGAAAGAAAAAGCTGTTTTTGTTCAGGACTTGCCTATACAACATAATGGAGGTGTAGTTCCTATGGATGGTGCAGTAGAGGGCAACGTAGAGCAAGAAGGGTAATGTAAATATGACTGTGTCTCTGCTCCATCTGTTCCTGACAATAATGTTGTTTCTACCTTTTCTAAAGAGGGGTCTGCAACTAAAAGTGATGTGCGGGATGTTGCAAGGAGTGCGGTTATTTCCTATGCTGCAGTGATGGCTCCACCTGTTCCAAGGGTGAGTAGGGCCAGTTATTCTGCGGTCACTAGGAGTGATGGTCAGGCCAATCTGACACCATCTGGTAGCTTCTTTAAACGCCGCAATGTGGTCCAATTGAGGTGGACTAGAGAAGGTCCCCCCAAATATTAGAGATGTGGTGGACCGTATCCTGGAGATGGGTTTTAAAGCGGAGGAGATTTTTGTCCTTATCAGCCCAATTGGGTCATATGAGTATGACCTCTCCTTTGTCAAGGCAGAAGGTCTAGATGTCTTCTGGGAGAGTTACAGTGGTGTGAAAAAGTGTTTGCCCCCTTCCTCATTTCCTGTTCCTTTGCATGTTTGTCACACTTAAGTGTTTCGGAACATCAAACCAATTTAAACAATAGTCAAGGACAACACAAGTAAACACAAAATGCAATTTGTAAATGAAGGTGTTTATTATTAAAGGTGAAAAAAAATCCAAACCATCATGCCCTGTGTGAAAAAGTGATTGCCCCCTAAACCTAATAACTGGTTGGGCCACCCTTAGCAGCAACAACTGCAACCAAGCGTTTGCGATAACGTGCAATGAGGCTTTTACAGCGTCCTGGAGGAATTTTGGCCCACTCATCTTTGCAGAATTGTCCTAATTCAGTTACATTAGAGGGTTTTCGAGCATGAACGGCCTTTTTAAGGTCATACCACAACATCTCAATAGGATTCAGGTCAGGACTTTGGCTAGGCCACTCCAAAGTCTTCATTTTGTTTTTCTTCAGCCATTCGGTGGTGGACTTGCTGGTGTGTTTAGGATCATTGTCCTGCTGCAGAACCCAAGTTCGTTTCAGCTTGAGTACACGAACAGATGGTCGGACATTCTCCTTCAGGATCTCTTGGTAGACAGCAGAATTCATAGTTCCTTTTATCACGGCAAGTCTTCCAGGTCCTGAAGCAGCAAAACAGCCCCAGACCATCACACCATATTTTACTGTTGGTATAATGTTCTTTTTCTGAAATGCAGTGTTCCTTCTACGCCAGATATACTTGGACACACACCTTCCAAAGAGTTCCACTTTTGTCTCATCGGTCCACAGAATGTTGTCCCAAAAGTCTTGGGGATCATCAAGATGTGTTGTGGAGAAATTGAGACGAGCTTTGATGTTCTTTTTGCTCAGCAGTGGTTTTCCTCCTTGGAACTCTGCCATGCAGGCCATTTTTGCCCAGTCTTTTCCTGATGGTGGAGGCATGAACGCTGACCTTAACTGAGGCAAGTGAGGCCTGCAGTTCCTTGGACGCTGTTGTGGGGTCTTTTGTGACCTCTTGGATGAGTCGTGCTGCGCTCTTGGGGTGGGGTCTTTTGTGACCTCTTGGATGAGTCGTCGCTGCGCTCTTGGGGTAATTTTGGGTATTGTTTAAATTGGTTTGATGTTCCGAAACACTTAAGTGTGACAAACATGCAAAGGAACAGGACAATGAGGAAGGGGGCAAACACTTTTTCACACCACTGTATGAGCAGAGGTGGAAGGAGTCCACCCAAAGTAGTCTTTCGCCAGCCATTATACAAAAACGTCACCATTTTAGCACAAAATGAGTCCATTCCTGCTGCAGATCTGGTGGTGTGGTTGGGGAGATATGTGGACGTCCATGCCTCCTTGAGGAAAGTTGTAGATGACTGGGGGATATGGACAGGAGGATGGACAGTGTTAGTAAAACTGAATGTCACGGGTAATGTTGTTAAGCACATCCCTTTGTCTTCCTTTATAGGTCGTGACAGGGTTATTACTTTTTATGCAGGACAACCAAAGCTGTGTCATCGCTGTGGTGAAACGGGGCATTTTTTAAGCTCATGTTCTGTGCAGAAATGCTCCCTCTGTCAGGGCATGTTGCAAAGGACTGCAATAGTATTCGTTGTAATCTCTGTAACAAGTCAGGTCACCCCTATAGCCTTTCCCCCGAAGCCCTCCATAATCAGCCGGGCGTGGTGGAAGAACTTCTGAGGATGGAGGAGGAGGAACGTAGGGGACAGAAAGGGGTTGGTGGAGCTGTTTCAGCTAGTCCTGAGGGGCCCCCCAGATGTCAGTTTCCCAATCTGAAGGTGTGACCCCTCTTGTGTCCCCCCCCGTCTGTGTCCCCTACTGTGTCGGTGTCTACTTCTGTTGTGTGTTCTTCCCCAGTGTTTCAGGTGCCCAGTGTTTCAAATGTATCTAAGTCATCCAGATTGGCTGAGGCTACCAAAAGGGGCAGATTCGTGCAGATCTGAGGTGGCAGCTTCATCGGGGCCTTCCCTGGGGCAGCGTAAGACCTCTAGTGGAAGTTCTAAGGTGAGGAAGTTGCCACTGCTAATGATGTAGAGGAGGCCTTTCAGCGTAATGTTTCAGGGGAGGAGGGAGAGTGCACCAAGGTGGGCAGAAGGAGGCATAAGGTAGGCCTGACCTCTGCCTCCTCGGTTTCATCTTTAGAGGTAGATGATCTACCTCTGGGAAACCTGTTTGGGTCCCTATCTAAGGGGGAGGAGGAGACTTCTAAATCCATGTCTCAAATGGAGGAGGATGAGGTAGAGTGTTCCCTAAAGAGGTCAAGGACCCCAGTAAGGGGGGAGGGAGCTCAGGCTAAGAAACGCCTACCTCAATCATCCTGATGGCAGTTCCCACGCCGATAAAGGTGGCAACGATTAATGTTGCCAGCATAAAATCTGTAAGGGCTCGTAATATGGCCTTATTTTTGCTCAGCGAGATGATATTTTATTTTTGCAAGAGACCCAGCTAAATAGCCTTGCCAATGTCCACCTGGCAAAGAGGGAGTGGAGGTGTGGACCCTCCTTCTGGTCTCTTGCGGCTGAGTCTTACAGCGGAGTTGCAGTACTTTTTACTGGAATGGTAACGTGTTGGCAGGTTATTGAGGTAGAGATTGGAAGGTGTATGGTCCTGGATGTCTCTGTGAAGGGGCATGATTTATGTTTAATATATATTTATGGACCACAAGCTAGGTGGGACAGGAAATGTCTCTTCTTTTCTTTTTACATCTCGCCAAGTTGTCATTGGAGGTGATTTTAACACTGTCACTAGCCCCAAAGACAGGATAGCCCCAATGACAGCCTGAGATATGATGACATCTTTCTTAAAGCGGAGTTCCCACTTAAGAAAAAAATACTAAATACAAATACTGCAGCTGCTGACTTTTAATAATCGGACACTTACCTGTCCCAGGGTCCAGTGATGCGGGGGAACGAAGCCCGTCCCCCCTCGCCCCCCCTCTGCTGGCATTTTAACTGTGGGCTCCCGGCTGTGGCTTCACAGCCGGGCACCCACTGCCATTGCATGAGCTGTGCCGCAGGCGCCCGGCTGTGGCTTCACAGCCGGGCACCCACTGCGCATGCAGTCACTGGCCGTGCAATCATCTGGGACCGGTCACATGTCCCAGATGATTCACAAGAGGGAGGGGGGAGAGGCGATCTCCCTTCCTGCGCTGAGGGAAGTGACGTCAGGAGCCCAGGCGCTGAAGGAGGCAGACTACGAGGGACCCCCTAGCAACAGGCATTTAGAGCTGAGTAAAAAAAAATTCTCCAATTGTTTTTTTTTTTTTTTTCAAGCACATTAATACATTTTTTTTTTGGGGGTGGAACTCCACTTTAATACGATAGCCAGGGAAGCAGGTCTGGAAAATGCGCATATTAAGCGTTGCCCAGACAGCATAGGTTACACATTTAAGCAAGGCAGTTGTGAGAGCAGGATAGATAGTTTTTTTTTTGTTTTTTTTTAGGGGGGCTCTGCCTTTTCGGCTCCTGAGTGTCGTATGGTGGAGTTCTCTGATCACCTTATGCTGTCTGTTATTCTCAATGCTTCAGATATGCCACCTAAAGGAAAGGGTATTTGGAGGATGAATTCGGCTCTGCTGGATGACGAGGAGGTAAGACAATCTTTTGAGGATTTTTTTCAGGCTTAGGTAACCATCCTGGATTTCGGCAGCAGTAAGCCGGAGTGGTGGGAGCTTGCCAAAAGCAGAACTAGTAGGTTTTTCAAGGCCATAGGAAAAAGGAAACAGCTTGGCAAGTACATTGCCTACCAGCAGCTGCGGAGAAAACTTGATCGCCTTGTCTCGAGTGGTGGAGATTCAGGGGCAATCTCTGAGGTGAAACTTCTCCTTAGGAAGTATCAGTATGATCAGCACACTTTTTTTGGTTCTGGAAAGGGACTACGGGAAATATCACTCCCATGACCCTTATCAGAACTGCAAACAAACGCACCGGTTAAGACAGTTGTTGGGCTAAGGGATAGTATGGGCTCTTTGACGAAATCCAGGTCAGGGATCCTGGAGGTCTCAAGGTCTTTTTATGTGGATCTTCTGGGGGAGAAGTACCTCGATCGGGCAAAGATGTTGAGTTTTCTGGACTCTACACCAGGTCTGGGAAATAACATTCCACTGGCAAGTGTGACAGGGTAAAATCACAGCAGAAGAGCTAGTCAAAGTTATAGACGGTCTGGCTATTAAGAAAATACCTGGGCCAGACGGATTGACGGTTGAATTTTATAAGTCTTTCAAATCTAGCTCGGTACCTTATCTTGTGGAGGTATTTAACCGCTGTCTGCAAGAGGGTTCGCTCCCTCCCTCCATGAGACAATCTGCTGTGATTCTGTTGTCAAAAGGATCCCTTGATGATTAAGAATTGGTGCCCCCATTAGCCTTCTCAATGTCGATAGAAAGATTTTGGCGAAGATAATTTTCTGGCGCTTGTCGTCAGTAGCAGACAGATTGCATTCTCCTCAGCAGCACTGTTCGGTCCAGGGCAGGAGCACTTTTTCAGCGGTGTTAGCTGTCCGGGAGGCTCTGGAATGTTGCAGGGCTGAATGCTGGGGAAAGTATTTGCTGGCATTGGATCAGGCGAAGGCTTTTGATCGTATCAATCATGAGTACCTCTGGCTTCTCCTTGACAAGTATGGCTTGGAGGGTGGGTTTATTTGATGGCTTAAAACTTTATACAGAGAGCTTCATGCTTGTTAACAGTTGGGTTGGATGGCCCTTCAGGGTTGGATCGGGGGTGTGCCAGGGGTGTATTCCTAGCCCTTTGCTATACGTGTTCGCAATTGACCCCTTCAACAGAAGGCTAGAGAGCGGACCGTTGTGCGGGGTGGCGGTGGGCATTACTGGTGAGCCGCCCTTGAGGGCTGTAGCCTACGTTGATGACATTTCTATCTTTATCTCTGGGACAGAGGAGGTGCAGGAGGTGGTCCCAGTGATAGAGCAGTATTCCAAGGCATCAGGCTCCAAGGTCAACGGTGATTAAAGTGAAGTTTTTTGGATGAGCGAGGGAGGTGAGAGCTTTGCACTTCCAGACACCTTCCCCAGGCCTCAGCAGAAAGTCAAAGTATTAGGCATCGAGTTTGGCCCTGGTGATTACAGTAAGGCAAATTAGGAAGCCAGGCTTAATGATGCTGATGTCAAGGTGAAATGCTGGAAAGGGTGGCGGCTCTCCTTGATGGAAAGGGTGGATTTGATTAAGACCTACCTGATTCCTACCTTTCTGTATGTCAGCTTTGTTTGCATCTTGCCAGAGTCCTGCAATACCAGGATTTATAGCTGTTTCTTTCAATTATTATGGGGGAACAGGCTGAATCTTGTGAAGTGGAATGTGACTTACCTATCTAGGCAGAAGGGTGGCCTAGGGATGGTCAACCCAGTTGTGTTCTTCTCTCAGATGTTTTTGAAACATGATTTTGGTAACATAATAGCAGAGAGACCGCCTGGATGGGTAGGTATTTTCCAGATCTGGTTTACTCCTTTTCTGGGCTGTTGGGAGCGTGGCGGGCCAGTGAAAAGCCTAAGGGTCAAGCATGGTAAGCTCCCGGCTTATGTCTCCCCATGCCTGAAAATTCTCAGACGGTGGCATGTGAGAGCAGAGGATATCAGGTCCCTCCCTAGGAGACTCCTGGGTGAGAAGATCGTGGGTACTGTCTTTCGTGCGCCACTGGCCTTAAGGGATTGTCCAGGTCATATTATGAGGGAGGGTTTACGTTTGATAAATTCTGAGATGCTGAGGCTCTATGTGAGGGAACGTGAAGTGCTGCTGTTTGAACAATCGTGGTTGTCCAAGAGCGAAGTGTCAGCGTGAAGTGGAAACCATGGACCACTTCTTGCTTCAGTGCCCTTTCAATGTAGAAGTCTATAAAAAGGTGGGGAGGGCTCTGAATATTCCTTTCTTGCCTAGCATGTCTTATGCTGAGTGGGTGTATGGAGCATTGCAGAATCGCAAGGGATTTGATTTGGACACTCTTTTTCTGGTCAGCTTAGTAGTCCGATATTACACCTGGAATGCACAGTGTCAGGTATCCCTTCGGCAGAAAGTCCTTCCTGTTCCGGTGGTGGTGTGTGAGATTCTTGGTGAGATAGGGAAAATTTGGGGTCTGGAGAAAGACCGATGGCGGCAAAAGGTCTGGATAAAGGCGTGGAGGAATATCAGGCCTGTAGCTGCTGTTTGTTGATCTCTGGGTGTTGGGTTCTTTTCCTGTTTTCTCTCTGGACACTCCCTTAAATTTTGAAGGTTAAACATAATTTTGAAGAAAGGCTACATACACATGATAATCTATGTTTCTTGGTCTGAATGTTAATAAAGTTTGAGTAATGAGTAGAATTTTTGAAGATGTCTGTTGCTGTTTAGGGATATCTATATAGTGATATTGCTCCTGGTTGAAAAAAAACTTTTGTTCATATATTATAGGTTAAAGTAAGACTTTATTATTATGTTTAGTCAAACACAAAAAAAAAAAAAAAAAAAAAATAATAATATTTATTTTTTGTATTTTTGTAAAAATAAAAGTTGAGATGTGTTTCTTGTTTGCAAAATTCTCAAAATAAAAAAATTCCAATTCAATATTGAACCATACAGACTAAGACTGGGATGCCATTAAAGTTCATGTGCGTGTAAAGGCAGGCGTCCCAATACTTTATAGTGTAAGTGAATAGTTGAGAGAGAGAAGTAAAGGCTCCAAATTGGTAGCGCATCAAGTGTAGGGAATGTATGCTGTAAATGTCAGGACCAAGGTGTGCCCAAAATATTTTCTTTAGTGTCACCAGAACTGGAGATAAATGGATTGAGTGTGATTATCATAATAAATTATGCTCCATAGGAAAAAAAGAGAAACAGCCACCATGTAACAACCGGACCTGTGAGTCCACAAGGGGTAGTCCCAAAGAATGCAGTCACAAAAATCCAATGAAGCAAGTACATGTGTCCACTTTTTTAAACACTGTTAAAAACACTAATGTCAATATCCCTAAGTAGCCTTACGTGTTCTCCCAATAACCCTATGGTGTTAGGTTTAGCCAGTGAGACTATGCCTTGAGGGCGGCCAGTCCAATTGAGAAAGTCTTCATGGAAGGGCAACGGGAACCCAGTGTGGGAGCTGAATGCCAGCAGCGTTTGAGCTGGTACGCCGACACAGAACCGGAAATGGCATCACTGGAAGTGATGAATAGCCAGTACTACAAGTTGTGTCGGGGGAAGCCCCAAGCGCCTTCTTTTTTGAGGCATAGCCCCCCCCCAGCAATCAATGAATCGCAGGGTGCAGGCTGAGGACTCCCTTTAAGGGGAAACTCCAAGGAACGCTAGCTGATAATAAAGATTCTTATCTTTGTCTAAAAGCTTTGGGAGTTGATCTGCAGGAGAAGGTCACAAACACAAGATGAGGATCTTTATGATCTGCTAGGAATTGTTGGAGTTCCCCTTGGGGGGGGGGGGGGGGGATCCTCAGCAGGAGGAGCGGGAGCCTGCACCCTATGAAATATTGATTGCTGGAGGCCACACCTCGAAATGCGTTGTCCTGGAGACTAGGGACGCCTGTGGCTTCCCTAGACAAAACTCGTAGTACTGGCTATTCATCAATTCCGGTGACACCATTTCTAGTTCTGTGTCAGCGCAAGAGGGATTTAGGGTTATAGTGGAGGAATTAGGGTTATTAGAGGAGTTAATGTGAGGGTTACGGGAAGGGGAGGAGATAGCTTGAGGGTTATGGGGAGGGAGGGGTTAGGGTGAGGGTTATGGAGAATAGGGGGGAATTTAAGTGAGAGTTATGGGGGGAGTAAATGTGAGTGTTAGGGTTTCAAGGAGGGTTAGTGCGGGAGTTATTGTTAGGGTAACAGGAGGGGTTAGTGTTATAGGAGGTGTGAGGTGGTTCTTGGTGCCAAGTTCCTGATGCTAAAAAAACCGAATGTACTGTATTAGGTGTTTGGTATTTAATGGACACCTGACCCATTGCAGGACTTGAGTGAATATGTTTAGTAATAATGCAGAGGACAGAAGAGAATGAACACTAAAGCCCCATACACACGGTCGGACTTTTTCATGGATTCTGTCCGATCGGACAATGTTGTTGAAAAATCAGACCGTGTGTATGCACCATCGGACAGTGTACGTCGGATTGTCCGACGGACAAAGTCTTATCTCCTGCTGGAAAGATTTGCCGACAACACGGTCCGATCACACCAAATCCGATCGTGTGTACGGTTGTCCGACCGGACAAAGTGCTACGCATGCTCAGATCACATTACAAGACCAAAGCTATTGGCTACTAGCCTCTACGTAGTCCCGTCGTAGGCAACAAACGTCACCACGTTCAGAATGATCGGATTTTCCGACAACTTTGTCCGACCGTGTGTACACAAAACCAACATCAGACAAAGTATGACGGACAGGATCCGACCGACCTGGTCCGCGGATTGTCCGACCGTGTGTATGGGGCTTTAGACACTATCAGAAAACAATTTACATTAAACCTATCATTTCTATAGCTTTCAACCAGATATAAATTCCTTATAACAATGAGTAGGGAACATTGCAGTTCATTGGAAAACTATAAAGACTAGTCTAATGGATCCATTATATCGAACAAACATTTATCCCAATAATCACTTGGTAAATATTGAGCCATTAATGTGTCTGCAGCAGGAATAGTCGTGTTCGTCTTCGGGGCAGTCTACCATATGCAGTCATTATGCAGCCGGCAGCAAAGTCCCTGTCCCTGCCGCCCACGTGCCAGGATCAGGAGATGGCACAGATGCCAGTTGGGAAATTGTTTCATATTATAATAAAATTATTCTAAGCCACATCATGCTCGACTGGCTGGAATGACACATTAATATTTATGGTAGGCTGGGAAGTGCTCTGGGTGAATGGAGATAATGAGCTGCATTATGAAACAATGCAATCATCGATACTTCACCCTCCAGCTTTCTCGACTTGAGATGCTGAATTTTTATCAAAAGACCTTCTGGCTTTGTATGTTTAGAGAGGTGTTGTCCAATCTACGGCCCTGGAGCTGATGTGTTACCCAGCAGCATTTTAAGTATATCCTCCCTCCCAGTTTGAACTAATGACATTTCCTGGCTGCCAAACTCGGAAAGCCACCGTCGGTGCTTTGGTTATTCGAGCTGAAATACAACCACACACCATGTGACCTAGAACTAGTTTCAATGATGAGTTGTTGGCTGACAAGGTCATTTTCCATTGACTTCCACACTGGGAGGATGTTGAAACTGAAATTTAGTAAAGGAGTTTAACGATGCACAATTTATTATAAAAAATTACTTTGGGGATAGAAATTATTTGTGTGACCCTAGTCATAAAGTTAACCTTTGCTTTGTCTACACAAAGAAGACATTGTCACGTATAGAGCAAGATGACAGTGCCTGTTCAAAGCCCACCACATGACCACTGATGTTCCTTCCTGTTGCAGATCCCATCGATGTACCTGGTGTTGGACAGAGTGATGACACTACTCCTTCAGTAGGGAAGGGGCACAGGAGAACTTGGCAAAGTTCTCCAAATATACCACTAGATGTTGCCATAGTTAGGGTTGGAAATCCTGTAGTGAAGAGTAGGCAGTGTAGGTGCTTAATTAGCCGCAAGAGATCCCCAGAGCAGTGAGGGGAGAGTGCCATAGTATGTGATCATTTGGATAAAGGGCTCTATATATAAACGTCTGGTGGGACTACTCCTGGGTTGTTGGTTGGTTATGGGACGCAGTGCATAGACCAAGGCATTAAAGATGTCATCATTGAAGATCTAGCTTCTTGGAACTTTCCTTGACGGGGGTAGGCAAGGAAGGAGAGGTGCAGGACTAATAAGACAACTCATTTCACCATCTGGGATTACTGAATGTATATATGTAAATCACCTCTGTTTCAGTAAAATGATAAAAATTTGCCATTGTTTGGACTCTTCCTTCTCCTAGCCTCAAAACTGGAATGTCTGGAAATGAAACAGGTACTGGGTGGGGCTGCTTTTTGGGTCCATTGCTGTAAGGCATGAGGTAGGTATGGAACGGGAAGCTATGGAATGGGTTATGGATGGTACTGGTTAGGCCTCCCAAGGGTGCCTTAATATGGGCTCTCAGGAGTGGATCTCCGACATATATAACCATAATGATTTTAAGGGGAACAACCTATTCTGGGCAGGCATGGGTTGAAGAGAGTAAGCAATCCCCCACAACATGGCTGTACCCATGCAGGACATGCATCCCAGTATGCCACACAATGCTTCCCTCATGTGATATTGCTCCAATTTAGCGATTGGCTGCTAAACCGGACAACTATATCTTGTGATGAGGTCCAATGCTCTTTTATACTAATTGGGTAATTTGCAGTGGCGACAACAGAAAAAAAAGAGTGGTGAGTAGGGTTGAGTGAACCCGAACTGTAAAGTTTGGGTTCGTACCGGACTTTTGGGTTTTTGGGTCCCGGACCCGAACAATTTACTGTATGTTCGGGTTAGAGTTCGGTGTTCGGCAATGTAATGACGCTTTTTAAAAAGTTATTGTCAGTTTGTCACAAAGTGTCATTTCTGTGGGAAAAAAAGTCTTTTAAAAGCACTCGCGGCTATAATGAATTGTCGGCTCCCCGTAATACAGAGAACAGTCATTGAAAGTCATTAATTTTTAAAAAGTTATTGTCATAAAAAGTGTTTGGGGACCTGGGTCCTGCCCCAGGGGACATGTATCAATGCAAAAAAAAGTTTTAAAAACTGACGTTTTTTCAGGAGCAGTGATTTTAAAAATGCTTAAAGTGAAACAATAAAAGTGTAATGTTCCTTTAAATTTCGTACCTGGGGGGTGTGTATAGTATGCCTGTAAAGGGGCCCATGTTTCCCGTGCTTAGAACTGTCCCTGCACAAAGTGTCATTTCTGCAGGAAAAAAGCTATTTAAAAGCACTCGCGGCTAATGAATTGTGGGCTCCCCGTAATACAGAGAACAGTAATTGAAAGTCATTGATAAAAAAAAAAAAAAAAGTGTGGGGTTCCCCCAAATTCAATTACCAGGCCCTTCAGGTCTGGTATGGATATTAAGGGGAACTCCACGCCAAAATTAAAAAAAAAAATGGTGTGGAGTTCCCCAAAAATCCATACCAGACCCTTTATCCGAGCATGCAACCTGGCAGGCTGCAGGAAAAGAGGGGGGGACAAGAGAGCACCCCCCTCCTGAACTGTACCAGGCCACATGCCCTCAACATTGGGAGGGTGCTTTGGGGTGCCCCCCAAAGCACCTTGTCCCCATGTTGATGAGGACAAGGGCCTCATCCCCACAGCCCTGGCCGGTGGTTGTGGGGGTCGGCGGGCGGGGGGGCTTATTGGAATGTGAAAGCCCCCTTTAATAAGGGGACCCCCAGATCCTGCCCCCCCCCTGTGTGAAATGGTAAGTTTTGTACCCCTACCATTTCACCAAAAAAGTGACAAAAGTGTTAAAAATGACAGGAGACGGTCTTTAACAATTCCTTTATTAAAGTCTTCTTTCATCTTCTTTCTTCTGGTCTTCTTCCTTCTTCCTTTCTTCATCCTTCAGTTTCTTCATCTTCTTCTTCCATCTTCTTCTTCCTCAGATCCGCTTTTCTTGCTCCGGTGTTCTCGTCCGGCATCTTCCTCCATGGCGTCTCTTTGTTCTCGGGCTGCTCCGCGCAATGGGAGGCTCCCGCTGTGTGACGCTTCTCTTCTTCTGACAGGTCTTATATAACGGAGGGCAGGGCCACCTGGTGACCCCGCCCCCTCTGATGCACGGGGCCTTCCCTATGGCTTTCCCCATGACGTTAAAGGGGTCGGGGTGGCCCCGCCCCCTCTGATGTCATGGGGAAAGCCATAGGGAAGTCCCCGTCAAGTCCCTGTGTGTCAGAGGGGGGCGGGGTCACCAGGTGGCCCTGCCCTCCGTTATATAAGACCTGGCCGGTGGTTGTGGGGGATGAGGCCCTTGTCCTCATCAACATGGGGACAAGGTGCTTTGGGGGGGACCCCAAAGCACCCTCCCAATGTTAAGGGCATGTGGCCTGGTACGGTTCAGGAGGGGGGGGCGCTCTCTCGTCCCCCCCTCTTTTCCTGCGGCCTGCCAGGTTGCATGCTCGGATAAAGGGTCTGGTAATCGAATTTGGGGGAACCCCACGTTTATTTATTTTTTAATCAATGACTTTCAATGACTGTTCTCTGTATTACGGGGAGCCGATAATTCATTATAGCCACGAGTGCTTTTAAATAGCTTTTTTCCTGCAGAAATGACACTTTGTGCAGGGACAGTTCTAAGTACGGGAAACATGCGCCCCTTTACAGGCATACTATACACACCCCCCAGGTACAAAATTTAAAGGAATATTACACTTTTATTGTTTCACTTTAAGCATTATTAAAATCACTGCTCCCGAAAAAACTTTTAACTTTTAAAAAATTTTTTTTACATTGATACTTGTCCCCTCGGGCAGGACCCAGGTCCCCAAACACTTTTTATGACAATAACTTGTTAAAACTCAATGACTTTCAATGACTGTTCTCTGTATTAAGGGGACAGGAGCCGACAATTCATTATAGCCGCTTGGGTCCCCATTGACTTCAATGGGGTTTGGGGTCAAGTTCGGGTCAAGTTCGGCCCCGAACTCGAACTTTTTTGCAAAGTTTGGCCGAACCCCTCGAACCCGAACATCCAGGTGTCCGCTTAACTCTAGTGGTGAGTATAAAGTAGTCAGGGTGAGGACTGTTTAGACAGTCCTCAAGACAGGGTTTGAACATTGTAGGCTGTTATTATAGACTTCCCTGTGTACCATCAGAAGGAGTTTTAATCTCTACATTTTGCTTTTCTCTCTCCTTGGCATGGAAATCTTCTCCCATCCTATTGTTCTGTGACAACCAGTGTGACAATTCATTTACCCCCTCAAGTGTGCATTTCTTATAAATTCCTATAGTATGCACTGGCCTCCAAGTGCATCCTCCATAGGAATATATGGAAAGTACACTTTGGAGAGGAAACGCAGGAAGTTCTAGCACATACCGGACTTACATTGCCACCTCCCAATGGGCAACCTCTGGATGCCCATCTGAGACTTCTTTTCAGAATAAGCAAGAAAGAAAGCTTGCATCATTATTTTGGCATGCACATTGGTTTCTATCTCCCACAAGTTCCCCTCTGGACCATAGCCTTTCCATTTAATTAAAAACTGAATACAACTTTGTCATTTCCTGCAATCCAGAATTGTTTCAACTTGCTATTCCTCATTGCCATCGACCACTGTAGGTGTAAGGCCGGGTTCAGACTGCTGCGATGCGGGAACGCTGCAAATCTACTGCGGGTTCCCCCATCGCATGTCTCCCGCCGGCAGTTCACACTGCCCTATGCGAGCTGCTGGGAGTGTCAGTGAAATGTTAATGACACCCCCAAATCAGTTCGCATATCGCAGTGCGATCTGCAAACTCGGACAGGAATCGGATCGCATGGTGAGAACACCCATGCGATCCGATTCTGCTGCGGACCAAAAAAAGGTCCTGTGCGAGTTTGGGGCGAATGCGATGCAAATTCAGCCATACTATCTGTATGGCTGAAATCGCATCGCACAGAGATCGCATATGATTTGCACTGCAGTGCGGTGCGAATCATATCCGATCTCCCGCATCGCAGCAGTCTGAACCCGGCCTAATAATCTTCTTGTTCTAGTACATACTGGACTTTTCTTACAATTTGTAAATAATAGGTGTAAATATGTTTATTTTCTTTGATCGTCAGGGCCATCTGGTGGCCATAATGCTCAATATTCCTAATAGAGGTATTTTAAGAAAAAATACTGCAGTATGACCATTAGAGGGAGCTGACAAGAGGAAATTAACATATTGGGCACATTATGGGGTTTTATGAGACAGCTGTGCAAATGCTGTGATATTCAGCTATTTTTTTTTTTTTAAATAGTCCACTAAATCTCTGGCTGTTATAAATGATACAGAATGGAGGATTGACATTGAACCTTTCCTGACTATATGCAAAATTACACGATTTCATTTGAGTCTTATGGATGAAAGTGTAGCGCTACAATCAATATATAAGTGAATCTAATAAGTGAACACCAGATAAATCAATCCGCAATAAAAGATAAGTTTGTAGTGCACAAAAATATCTCTGTGAAATGAACTGATAGACCATGAAAGTCCAACTTAATGAACAAAGTGTGAATAACAAGTCCCAAAGAAACAAATAAAGTGGTGATGTCAGGACATGGGTATCTTGAAAAGTCTTCTCATACACACTTTCTGAGATGAAATAATAGTGGATATGCGCTTACCAGAACCAATGGACCCCCTGTCAGCGACAGAGGGTCAAACGGGCATGGAAAGGCTCGAATAGCCGACAGCCTGGTCATTCACTGGAATCTGCTGGTCTTGTCTTGACTCTCCCAAAGCATTGTAAACAGTCAAACCAGAAATAACCGAGGTGGGATGCAAACCCAAAAGCTGGAACCACGAACACCGAAGGAGGAATCCCCAGCGAACCGGAAGCTGGAACCAATGTTCTATTACCACATCTAATGTGGTAAGAACTCACGCAAGGTGCTCCCCAGATGTTTTCCAACCATAGAGAGGGAAGAAGAAAAAACAGGGGGCTCCGATGGTGCAGGTCAAAAAAGGAAGGTTTTATTGCTAAAAAAACATCAAAATAACAAATATAAAAGTGATCACGATTAAAAGAGAGCAATGTGGGAATAGGTATAACCTGGCCCGACGCGTTTCGTGTAATTTGAGTCTTGCATTGAGGCGTTTCCTAATTACAACAAACCGTCTGGGTTCTGATGGTCCTATCATTCCGTTTATTTTAATCTGTTTCTAATGCCGCGTACACACGGTCGGTATTTCCGACAGAAAAAGTCAGATGGGAGCTTTTGGTCGACCGTAATGTAGGCCCTATCGGACTTTTTCTGTCGGAATTTCCGACGGACTTAGATAGAGAACATGTTCTAAATTTTTCCGTCGGAAATGCCGACGGAGGTTAGGCCGTTGGCAAGTCCGACCGTGTGTAGGCGGCATAACAGCAGCACCCGGGTTGCATGACAAATAATATAAGGAAAAAAAATCACTGTGGCAACTTAGATCATTATTCCAGTAACAGTCGGATGCATCTAACTGGGAACTCTTCCGCCTTGTTTTAAAAATCTGTCTCTTCCTGAGCGCCGGAACAGATGCATCACATACAGGTGGAGAGTCTGCAAGGAATTTTTCAGCGTCTCGACAACTAATTCCTTCCCTTTCCCACCTCCGTAAAATAAAACCAAGTTTAATCACCTGTGTTTACTAAGCAATAAAGCCTTGGGTGTAGATTAATAAATAGTAGAGGCGAACGGTGCGACTTATCTCTTCCTCTCAGGCTCTGGCACAGCCCGGTGTGAAGCTGCTTGTCTCCCCATGCTAGAAGATTTAAGATTCATTAATTTCAGCTGACTTCATGGATCTCATTCAGGCCTGTTGAGCGAGTGCAAAACTAAGTAACGGCATACTAAACAGACTATGTGCTCAGAATGCAGGGAGTAAGGTGGGGATAGCTGAATATCATTTCTAAGAAGAATTAATTTACCTAATGTTACTTCATGATGGGCTTCATGACCCAACCTCAGAAAATACCGTATTTATCGGCGTATAACACGCACCGGCGTATAACACGCACCCCAAGTTTAGGAGGGCATTTTAAGGAAAAAAAAGTTTTAGGAGGGAAGTTTAGGGAAAAAAAACACTTACATTTAAGCGTCATTTGCAGCTTTGCCCAGCGTGATTTGTAGCTTGCCCAGCGTCATTGCAGCTTGTCAGCGTCATTTGCAGCTTGTCAGCATCATTTGCAGCTTGTCAGCGTCATTTGCAGCTTGTCAGCATCATTTGCAGCTTTGCCCAGTGTGATGTGCAGCTTGCCCAGTGTGATGTGCAGCTTGCCCAGTGTGATCTGCAGCTTGCCCAGTGTGATCTGCAGCTTGTCAGCGTCATTTCCATCTTTTGCGCATTTGAAATTGCCGCCTAGAAAGACCGCGCGGCCTAAAAAAAACGAGCGTCGGCGGAAAAGCCCGAGCCGTCTGTTCGGCTCCTGCTCTCAGTCCCGCCTCCCTGCTGTTTCGGAAGCGAACGCAGGGAGGCGGGACTGCGAGCAGAGCGGAACAGACGGCTCGGGCTTTTCCGGCTCCACTCGCAGTCCCGCCTCCCTGCTGTTTCGGAAGCAAGCGCAGGGAGGCGGGACTGCGAGCAGAGCGGAACAGACAGATCGGTCTTTTTCGGCGGCGCTCGTTTTTTTTTTCCGGCGGCGCTCGTTTTTTTTCGGCGGCGGCCGCTGTTTTTCGGCGCCGTTTTAATTTTTTGGCCACTTTTTTTTGGGGTATCGGCGTATAACACGCACCCACGACTTTCCCCCGATTTTAAGGGGGAAAAAGTGCGTGTTATACGCCGATAAATACGGTAGATATTTTTTAAGTGCATGCATGCTAAGTAACAATTCCAGGTATTTACTATCTCTCACATAAACCCCCCCCCCCCCGACAATGCCTCCATCTGCTTTTCTCTCCGGGACAGGGCCATCTTTGTTCAGGGCCATCTTTAATATTGATTGGACCCTGGGCAAAACTTTTTTTGGGGAGTGCAGTTTTGCAGTTTAGCTCTCCACCTGCTCTGAGACATACAATAAATAGCAGCTAGACTCAATCAGTTTACTGAATCAGATCAGGCAGCTATTGCGATTGGTTGCCAGAGGTTACAGTGTATCATTACCGCTCACTGACTGGTTGCTAGAGGTTACAGCACACATTAAGGCTCACTGATTAGTTGCTAGAGGTTACAGCACATGATTTCTGCTTGTTGATTGGTTGGTAGAGATTACTGTGAATATGACCTCAGGGGGGCATGATATACATACCTATGCCGCTGGACGCCGCTATTTACATATGAATGCCGGTAATTTACATGTAAACACAGGGTCTGCAGGTGAGTCATCTGCACACAACAATAGGGCAGAGCTGGGCAGCATTTGTAGCAGCACTTCACACCGAGATATTGGGACACAGCACGGGACTAAAACCTCAAGGGATGAGGGAATTTAAACCATGATAGTTGGCAAGTATGAGGCAGCTGCTCTGGGCCCCACAACAATGATAGGGCCCAGGGCAGCTGCCCCTTTTGCACTGCCTTAAAAACGGCCCTGGGCATCATACGGGAGCACCATCTAGTTCCCGGAGTGAGATGCCGGCTCAAAGATGGCACAATCATATAAATCCTGGTATATGTGTAGTTCTTGGCTGTGTTAACAAATGCTCAGCCCCTACTGCGACCTCTCACCTTTGCTCTTGCTACAAATTTACAGGTCGATCACTGGGAGGGAGACTGAAGAAATGTTTCCTGCTGGCTGCAGCAGACCGATGACATAATCTTTGCCCAGGCAATAACACCGGACTCAAGCTCAAGGATAAAAATAATGTATTATGGTCACAGAAAACCTTAGGTAACCAAAAAAATCACTCTTAAGCCTCATACACACGATCGGACCGTGGACCAACTTTCCCGTGGATTTTTGTCCAAAGGGCGTTGGCCCCAAGTTGGTATTGCATACACACGATCGGACTTTTTAGGCAGCAAACATGAACGTAGTGACGTTTCAACGTACTGACGACACTTCAACAGAGGACGTTCGAATACTCCAGCGCCACCTTTGGTCAACTTCTATATTGTTGTCTGATCTTTTGCATTGGTTCTGAGCATGCGTGTTTGTACTTTGTACAAAAGTCCGTTGGTTTTGTGTACACACAGTGGGACTTTGGTCCATCAGACTTTTGTTGGCAGAAAGTTGGTCCGTTCGCACAGCCAACAAAAGTCCGATGAAACCTGGAAAAAGTTGGTCCGATGGAGCGTACACACGGTCGGATGTTGGTCCAAAACAGCTAATTTGCATGTTGGTTGTCAAAAAGTCTAATCGTGTGTACGGGCCTTTAGATAGATGGCTTGCTACTTCTCTAGGGCCCAGAGTCAGGGTGGATACTCCGGAAGGAAAAAAGAGAATGGAGAGCGCGGCCATCTAAGTGTAGAGTGTTTATTTACAGAGGGTTAAAAGAATAAAATGCACTCACAAACAAATGTGGTATAGGCATATCATCACCCGCATCACCAGGGGAATCCTAGATGTTAAAGCAAAGCATGCCATGGAAGACGCCACTCTGCACTACCCAGCTGCTTTCACGGCATGCTCTGCTTTAACATTTCGGGTTCCCCTGGCGATGCAGATGATGATGTGCCTGTACACTTGTTCATGTGAGTGCATTTTATTAGTTCAAGGATGAGTGGCGGTGCGTCCATAAAGGGCGCAGGAGCACCGCCCCCTCTCTCCTGTGACCTGTCACCTCTCTCTCACCATAGATAGATTCATGCATTGCATGAATCTATCTATGGTCGAGTTTTTTTTGGAAGCGCCTGATTAAAGCCATGGGCTCTAATAGGCATCCTAATTAGAGCCGTCGGCTCTAATAGGCTTCCAAAATGTTAAACAGCGGGCGCAGTGCTGTGCGTTCGCTGTTCACTCAGTGTCTCAGCCAATCAGGTGCTCGGGTCTGGTTACCTGTCACCTGATTGGCTGAAACAACAAGCGATGTGATTGGACACCTGGTAGAGAGGACCGGAGACAGAGGAGCGTGGACGTGGAGGACCCCACCATGACCCACTGCGAGACAGGTAAGTCACGACTCCCGGGCGATGCACACTGGCAGCATTTGATGGGGCACAGTAGCGGCAATTGATGGGGCACAATAGCGGTAATTGATAGGCACACTGGCAGCAATTAATGGGGCACACTGGCAGAAAGTGATGGGGCACACTGGCAGAAAGTGATGGGGCACAGTATCGGCAATTGATGGGCACAGTGGCAGCAATTGATGGGCACACTGGCAGCAATTGATGGGTACAGTAGCTGCGTTTGATGTCACAGTGGCGGCAATTTATGGATACAGTGGCTGCGTTTGATGGGCACAGTGGCTGTGCTTGATGGGCACAGTGGCTGCGTTTGATGGGCACAGTGGCTGCATTTGATGGGCACAGTGGCTGCAATTGATATTTTTTTTTTCAGTTTGTTTGCGCCCCCCCAAAAATTTTGAGTACCAGCCACCACTGTCAAGGATGCTCTTTAATGAAAAAAAGATGAAGCTTTAAGGAAACATGATACTGTTTATGTATGCTGTGACATGGCGGGGATTATATTCATGTAGGTTTGTAGAGTTACTGAAAGTTCCACTTTTAAAGATGCTCTGTCACTATCTAGCAGAGATGAGCACAGGCACCTTCTGAACTCATCTCTAACTTGAACTTCAAACTTTTTTTTTGTACTCCAATGTGAGATGTGGGGCTGGAAATGACATGACCCACAGCTCTTTGGAGTACAAAAAAGCAAAGTTTGGAGTTCAGGTTAGAGATGAGTTCTGAGGACACCGAAGCTCATCTTCACTGTCTAGTGACAGGCTCCCTGAAAAGAGATTCTACGGAAAAGTGTTGAAAAGAACCTGTCAGCCTAGCCTACCTCAGCCTCTCAAGCTTTTTAACATGGAAGAACCCTTGAAATAACTTTCAGGCCTCGGAGAACTGGTAAAAAAAAAAAACATATATCTGCAGCTTATAGTACATTAGAATAAACATTAAAATAAATAAAAGAACAGGAAAGCGGTGTACTTGGCTTATTTGTCAACTACTCCATATGACTTTAATATAACTATATATTAAATAAACTGTAATTTTGGCCAGAAAAGAAATGCAGACAGTGAAAACATATTGTTCTGTCAGTGGCCAGGGGAAAGATTCCACCTTACCTTAAAAGAGAAGTTTGGGTTTCTTAAAAAAAAAAATCCTATTCACCTTGGTGGATGCAGCATCGGTCCCCTGCTACTGCTACGACAGAGAACTGAGTGATCAAAAGACTGCTGAGTGCTTGGTTCTCAGTCTTCACTGAACAGAGAGCTGGTGATTGTCAGACACCATTCTGCCTCTCCAGGGAGGGGGCAGAAGCGGCTGGCTCAGGCTTTCTCGCTGAGAGGCTGAGCCAGCTGCTGGTCCATGCATCTGGATGGATCCCAACTGTAAATTTGGGATTGATCCCAGAGTGACGTTAGCTGACAGCAGACTTTAGACCTCTCCTACAGCTGAAAAGAGGGCACAAACCGAACAAAGTGCCATCCTGTGATCCACAGGAGAAGTAGGGCCAAAAAAGCTTTGGCCCTACTTGTCCTTTAATGGTCAATAGCAAAGAGTCCCCTTATGTTGGTGGTCAGTGACATTATCCCTTACATTGGTATTCAGTGGAGGAGGGCCCTCATGGATTGGTGGTCAGTGAGAGAAGGGCCCCCTTACACTTATGGTCAATGGGAAGAATGCTCCTTACATTGGTGGTCAGTGGGAAGACAAACTTTTCCGTGGATTTCTGTCCAAAGAGCGTTGGCCGTGAACTTGTATTGCATACACACGGCAGGACTTTTTCAGCCAACTTTCACCAAATCACGTTTTTTCTGCTCTTTACTGCCACCCTTTGGTCAACTTCTGTATTGTTGTCTGATCTTTTGCATTGGTTCTGAGCATTCGTGTTTGTACTTTGGACTTAAGTATGATGGATTTCTGTACACACGATCTGACTTTTGTTGCCGAAAAGTTTGTCTGTTTGCACAGCCAACATTTGTCCGATGAAAAACGAAAAAGTTTGTCCGACGGAGCGTACACACGGTGGGATGTTGCCTTAAAACAGCTAATTTGAATGTTTGTTGTCAAAAAGTCAGATCGTGTGAATGCTCCTTACATTGGTGGTCAGTGGGAAGAATGTTCTTTACATAGGTGGTCAGTGAGAAGAATGCCCCTTACATTGATGGTCAGTGGAAAGAATGCCCCTTACATTGATGGTCAGTGGAAAGAATGCTTCTTACATTGATGGTCAGTGGGAAGAATGCCCCCTTATAGAAAGCTAAAAAGAGCATTGTTCATTGCTCAGGGAACCCCTAGCAATCTCTGGAGGAACCCTAGGTTACCATAGAACCTTGGTTGAGAAAGCCTAGTCTAAGTATTGTAACAAAATGGCAAGTTCCCTGTTCCAGGTTTTGAAAGGCATGATTTTTCCATGTTTTCCAGGAAGAGGGAGAACATTATACAGTCAAAGTAGACACCTCTCCAAATAATGAGTTCAGGTATTTTCTGTGAAGGGTACTTTTAATGCCACAGCATACAAATACATTGTAGACATGCATGCATTTCCAACCTCGTGGTAACAGTTTGAAGAAGGTTTTCTTTTCTGTTCCCGCATGACTGCGCCCCTGTGCATAAAGCTAGCTTCCTATAGACATAGTTTGATGAATATGGTATTGGCAACCTTGTAGCCTACAGAGGGCTCTGATCTCATCCATGTTGAACACCTTTGGGATGGATTGGTACCCCTACTGTGAGCCAAGTCTTCTCCTTTAGCACACTGTGATGCCAATAAGCAAACAGACACACCTTGACAAATAGACAAATGGAAAATGGATAGCCTTCCAAAGAGTACCTGTACATCAACTGATGGTTAGACATGGGCGCTGTCAAAAAATTTGTTTTGTTTCCTTCTGTTTTCGTACAAAAAAAAATTTGTGTACGAAATTCAATTCGGATTTGTACGAAATACGAATTTTCGTTAAATTCATAAACTTTTCGTTAAAATAACGAAAGTTCGTTTTGATGAATTTATCATTATGAGGGGCTCCCACCATCCCTGTGCTGTGCTGACTTCCTGGGTTTTTAACTTTTAGGTTTGTTAACTTTTTGTAACAATTACGAATGTTCGTTATGATGAATTTATCATTATGAGGGGTCCCCACCATCCTTGTGCTGAGTTCCCAGGTCTGTACACCCGCTGTGCCCATTATGAGGGGTTCCACCCTCCCTGTGCTGTGCTGACTTCCTCTAAATGGTGAACAAAACACCAGTCACAATTCTGTTAATTTGGATCTGAAATTCCGGAATTCGTTAACGAAATTGCGTATTTCGTATAAAATAGGGTTCCCACCATCCCTGTGCTGAGTTCCTGGGGTTTTAACTTTTAGGTTCGTTAACTTTTCGTAACAATTACGGATTTTTGTTATGAATTTGGATCCGAAATTCGTAAACTAAATTTCGTACGGAATTCGTATGCATAAAAATTCGTATTTGAAGGGCAGCCTATAGAAGTCTATACCTCTCTCTCTACTAGCTTAGGGAATCCCTTGTAAACAAAGGCAGTAAATTGTGGGTCTGTTGCTGGAATACAAGCTTGTTCTGATTAGAGGTCAGAAGCTTTTTAATTACTGTGTTGTGGAGGGCAAGGGGGTCCTTTGTTAAAGTGGAAGTAAAGTCAAAATGTGGACTTTCACCTACAGGTAAGCCTCATTATAGGCTTAAAAAAAATATCTCCTAAACCTGTACGGTTTAGGAGATATTCCCCGTGCAATGCGCCGCTGACTGCAGCGGCGCATGCGCACGGGGGATTCTCGGCTGAAAGGCCGGCAGAATACGAACCCTGCCGGGAAGAAGTCTCCCGTGCGCATGCGCGGGAGTGACGACATCGCGGCTCCAGCCACTCACAGCGCTGGAGTCGCGATACCCGGAAGACACGCCGAGGCAACATGTCAGCGACCTCGGCGTGGACCAGGTGAGTTACCGACGCCTCGTTCTAAGGTAAGTATTTCATAATGAGCTAGTATGCGGTGCATACTAGCTCATTATGCCTTTTCCCTTATAGGTGTATAAAAAAAAAAAAAAACATGTCAGCGGGTTTACTACCGCTTTAAGCATTTTACCATCATTTAAGTTATATTTTAAAGCAATGCATCACCCCCTCCTGATTAATCTTCTGGACAACATTAGCCGCTGTGGTTCTCTGATTGACAAGGAAGTTGACCAACTGTCAGTCAGGGCCATTGAGAGTTCCTTAGGTGCCCAGAATGAGATTTATAGCTTTACCAAGGCACTAGCAGGCTCCTTTTAGTGTCGGTTCTGTAGCAGTGATTTTAATTTAAACACTTAGCGAATACTGACGGGTTCATTGCCGACTCTTGCTGGTAAGGGTGGTGTTAGAGAGGCGATCTGACATAGATAACCTTTTAATAGAGAAACTTGGCTCGTCTCTCCTCTGCTGCATTTTCTCTGCACTGAAATAAAGGGTATTTCTCTCCCTCTGCTACTCTCTTCCATGATGGTGTCAGGGAAGATAATGGTTCCCATTTATTTCAGTGCTGAGCTGTCTTTATTCCTTATTGCAGGTCACATACTTAACCTTGATGCATGCACAGGGTTCTGCGGTCAGACTTTGATCAGGAAGGAATGCAGGCTGAACAGCTAATGCCCCGTACACACGGTCGGAAATTCCGACCACAAAATCCGTCTGATTTTTTTTTTTTTTTCACCCAGTTCTCTGAATCATTCAGATGTTCATTAGCAAGCTTCAGACGGGCCTGTACATGTGCTTTCTTTAGCAGGGGGGCCTTGCGAGTGCTGCAGGATTGCAGGCCTTCACGGTGTAATGCGTTACCAATTGTTTTCTTGGTGACTATGGTCCCAGCTGCTTTGAGATCATTGACAAGATTCTCCCGTGTAGTTCTGGGCTGATTCCTCTCTGTTCTCATGATCATTGAAACTCCACAAGGTGGAGCCCCAGACAGAGGGAGATTGACAGTTATTTTGTGCTTCTTCCATTTGCAAATAATCGCACCAACTGTTGTCACCCTCTCACCAAGCTGCTTGGCGATGGCCTTGTAGCCCATTCCAGCCTTGTGGAGGTCTACAATCTTGTCCCTGACATCCTTGGACAGCTCTTTGGCCTTGGCCATGGTGGAGAGATTGGAATCTGATTGATTGCTTCTGTTGTCGGGGTTTGCGGGTGGGGTGCTTATCGAAATCCGGAAGCCCCCTTTTAAAAAGGGGACCCCCAGATCCCGGCCGCCCCCCCCATGTGAATGGGTATCAGACCATCCAATGACATCACCCAGAGAGCCTGCCCCTTGTGACGTCACAAGGGGCGGGCTCTCCCGGTGGATGTCCTCGCATGGCCACGCCCCATGGCTATATAAGAGATGCCACACAGCGGGTGACAACACAACGGAGGAAGACAGCCACAAATTTTGAATTTTTTGGGGTAATCAGCAGTGAGGAAGAAGACAGCAGCGGGAGAAGATAGCACAAGAAGACAGCTCGGGGAGAAGGAAGCACCGGGAAGAGACAGCAGCGGGAGAAGACGGTGGCGAAAGAGACAGCGGCAGGAGAAAACGGCACCGGAAGTGAAGGCGGCTGTAGAAAATGACTCGGGGAGAAGACGGCTCCGGGAGAAGACGGCTCCGGGAGAAGACGGCACCGGGAGAAGACGGCAATGGGAGAAGACGGCTCAGAGCTATTTTTTTTAAAAAAAATTTTACATGTCACTGCTTTTTTAGGTGAATGGGAATGGGAACGAAGGACCCAATACCCATTTACATAGGGGTGGCGGGATCTGGGGGCCCCTTCCTTAAAGGGGAGCTTCCAGAATTCGAGAAGCCCCCTGACAACCACCGCCAGGGTTGTCGGGAAGAGGCCCTTGTCCCCAAAGCACTCATCTTCTCCATGTTGAAGGCATGCGGCCTGGTATGGTTCAGGTGGGGGGCTCGGATAAGGGTTTGGGGGGGACCCCACGCCATTTAAAAAAATTGCCATGGGGGTCCCCTCCGATTCCATACTAGACCCGAAGGACCTGGGGGGCGGGGCACATAATAATTTGGGAGCACCCAAAAAAGCGTGAAAACCCATGTGAGATGCCGGCATGGATGCTAATAAATAATCACATATGTATCATAGATGCCACTGCTGCCATTACAGCTTGAGGGAAAGGGATACGATACTCATAAATACCGAACACTTAACTCTGGCACAGCTTAATTACACAACACATTACGGAAAAATGCAAACGTGTAAAGGCTTCATATAGAGTTATGTTTTTCAATTAGGGGCTGTCGTTCACTGTACCAGGAATAATATATATTCTCCGTAATATACATGGCTACCATAATGATGAAAATGTTTAATACCTGGATTGATTCTCAGCTTATCCCAAGCTATAATGCTTTACAGTATAACTCATATCTGTCTTGTAACTATTTTGCGGTAGCTTTTCAACATTGGCAGATTTCAGTATTTTGCACCATAAACTAGTAATCAAAAAAAGTGCACATGCCCCTGAGATCTAACCTTAAAGTCGTATTCAATGCTCATATTTTTTAATGGATTTATTCATGATGCCCTATTAAACATTTCCCTGTACACGGTATGTGTGTACAAATACAGAGCTGCTCCAGGTCTCACAGCGCTGCTTCCCTGAACTTCCAGGTAGGAGAACACGCCCCCTGGCATGCACTTTTGTGAAGATACTGCATAGGAGCAGGGAGCGGGAGCTGCCATCTTTCTGTTGAAACATGCAGCATCTGTAGGAGATGCAGTCGTGCCCATAAGGCATACATTGTGTAATTTTCTTTCCCTTAACCACAGGTTGATGTAAACCCACTCTCATCCTTTCTAAACTACTGCAATATTGGTTATCTAGAAGGCTATACATGCCTCCTGCATGTATACTTATCTGTCAAATGTCTCCTCTGTCTGCTATGAGACCCAAAAACTGCAGATTTTGTGGGTGGGTCTGTTTTCCAGTGCTCAGTGGGTGGAGTCGTGATGTCAGTAGACTCCCCGCCCACCTCTACACTCCCCTTGTCAATATGCATTTTCTCCTGTGTATTTCTTACACTGAACTTCTGCTATGATCACTAACATCCAGTCAAAACCCAGAAAAGTCCCCACATGACTTCAGCATGCCCAATCATGCTGAGGTGTGGAACAGCCAATCCTTGCACAGCAGCAGAAGAAAGGAGTGAGAGGGAATTAAAAAATAATGCATGTCTCTTAGGCTAGTGCACGAGATATGTAAATCACCTGTCACTCACAGCAAGGGGGAGGATTTGACAAAGTTTTTCTCTGTTTGTCAAGATTTATCTCACTGAACAATAAAAGAGGATTGCTCAGAGCTGGATTAACTCATTGTGGCAAGACTGGGCTCAAATGATAGGAAATCTTATACTCTACATCAGCCTTTCTCAACCTTTTCAACACAGAGGAACCCTTGAAATAGTTCTCCGGTCTCAGGGAACCCTGCTAAAAATTTGAAATCTACAACTCATGATACATTAGTGTGATGGTTAGTGGGAAGAATGCTCCTTACACTTGTGGTCATTGGGAAGAATTACTTCCTTACAGATCAATGGTGTCGGTGGGAACTTATCCGAGAGGCAGAAATGGCCCAATGCTAAAGGAACCCCTACCAACCTCTGGAGGAACCCTAGGTTGAGAATCACTGCTCTACATTATGAAATTTTCGTGTTTACATCCACTTTAATTCCCCCATCAACACAGTTAGTTTTGTAGGTTAACTTTGGCATCAGTCTGGCTGGGCTGTGTTAGGGTTCTGCCTGGTCATGTGTACAGTGAGGTGCACATGACAGGCCCAGAACCAGGCCTGGTTGGACGTTTTGGGTATCGGCATTCCTCGGAGCCAATCAGCGGGTGCGTTTGGCCCCGCTGGGGAGTCTGGGGAAGGGTACTTAAGATGCTGGAGTCATGTGTTCGGGGTGTCGTTCGGCCATAGCTGCCTGTTCCTCAATCTGGACCGGGGTAGCCCCGCGAGGGGTCCCGGTCATGGAAGCGTGCTCCGCCCCGCAACATGGTTCGTTTGACTAACCCCATAGACCCGCTTGGTTTGGGGCAAGGATCCATCTGTTTCCGAGTCTCGGAACCAGCTGGTCCGAGGTGCAGTAACTGAGGGAGGATTCAAGGCGTCTGGAGGGGCACCACAGCTCGTGTAGGCGACCGGGGGAGGACTCTTCGGAGGAGGGCCAACAAGCTGGCATCCCAAGAAGTGCCTGGTTGCTGAGTTCCCATACAAGACTGCGTTTATTGGATGTTACCCCTGCAAATAAAAACCTTTCTAAAGGACTTTTATGGTGTCAGCGTCCAAAGTCGTTGGGTATTAACCCTGGGAACCCCTAGATCTGGAAGAACAAGCCAAGCAGAGGTAACAGGTAAGCCCAAAGTCAAGGCCGCCCCATCAAAGGTGATGGCCGCTACACATACATACAGTAACTGTTCCTGCTCATTATCAGTAAACTGCCTCCATATATTGAATATTATTAAAGTATTGATTATTGAATAAGATTGTGAAACATTTTTTTTTTCTATGGTAAGGTGAAATGGACCTCAGAACTTGATTGCTATCATGAAGCATCATAATGACACCAGCAAGGTAGGACTGGGCTGGGGAGCATGTGGGAATTCGCCCCCCAGGGGCCAGTTCCAACAAGATACTGTTTGGTGGGCTGGAGGCCCTGGGTTGAAATAATTTACCATATAGACTTTGATCAGAGTGGAACCATTAGGTGACACATTCTGGACATTATATAACTACCATAGCGGGGGCCTACAAGGGAGCTAGACTATGGAGGCTACATTTTTTTAATGCTGTAACTATTTGCACATTGTTGGCACCTTTCCACTGAACAATAATCTTGGTGTTGGCCACTTACTTCTATATCTTGGATGCCTACGGCTGACTAATATTGTTTTGACCACCAGCACTCTCTCTCTGTGGGAGAAAGTCAAGTTTTTTGCTCCATGTGGAGCCTGGAGGGGGCCATATTGGGATCATCTTAGTCGCCATTGTTAGTGTAGACCTGTCTGACTTGTCGTTCTCTTTCTCACTCCTACCGTCTGTCTGCCCCCAAGACCTACGGTATGTTTGGAAACGGTCCATGACGTGATAGTATTCCATTGCAATATGCAACCCAACTTGTCCCGAAGAAGCTACAGTGCCTTGAAAAATTATTCATACCCCTTGACATTTTCCACATTTTGTCATGTTACAACCAAAAACGTAAATGTATTTTATTGGGATTTTATGTGATAGACCAACACAAAGTGGCACATAATTGTGAAGTGGAAGGAACATGAGAAATGGTTTTCCAAATTTATTACAAGTAAATATGTGAAAAGTGTGGGGTGCATTTGTATTCAACCCCCCCGAGTCAATACTTAGTAGAACCACCTTTCACTGCAATTACAGCTGCAAGTCTTTTTGGGGATGTCTCTACCAGCTTTGCACATCTAGAGTGACATTTTTGCCCATTCTTCTTTGCAAAATAGCTCAAGCTCTGTCAGATTGGATGGAGAGCGTCTGTGAACAGCAATTTTCAAGTCTTGACACAGATTCTTAATTGGATTTAGGTCTGGATTTTGGACCATTCTAACACAAGAATATGCTTTGATCTAAACCATTCCATTGTAGCTCTGGCTGTATGTTTAGGGTCGTTGTCCTGTTGGAAGGTGAACCTCCGCCCCAGTCTCAAGTCTTTTGCAGGTTTTCTTCTAAGATTGCCCTGTATTTGGCTCCACCCATCTTCCCATCAACTCTGACCAGCTTCCATGTCCCTTCGGAAGAAAAACATCCCCACAACATGATGCTGCCACCACCATGTTTCACGGTGGGGATGGTGTGTTCAGGGTGATGTGCAGTGTTACTTTTCCGCCACACATAGCGTTTTTCTTGTAGGCCAAAAAGTTCAATTTTGGTCTCATCTGACCAGAGCACCTTCTTCCACATGTTTGCTGTGTCCCCCACATGGCTTCTTGCAAACTGCAAACAGGACATCTTATGGCTTTCGTTCGTAAAGGCCAGATTTGTGGAGAGCACGACTAATAGTTGTCCTGTGTACAGATTCTCCCACCTGAGCTGTGGATCTCTGCAGCTCCTCCAGAGTTACCATGGGCCTCTTGTCTGCTTCTCTGATTAATGCTCTCCTTGCCCGGCCTGTCAGTTTAGGTGGACGGCCATGTCTTGGTAGGTTTGCAGTTGTGCCATACTCTTTCCATTTTCAGATGATGGATTGAACAGTGCTCCGTGAGATGTTCAAAGCTTGGGAGATTTTGTTATAACCTAACCCTGCTTTATACTTCTCCACAACTTTATCCCGACCTGTCTGGTGTGTTCCTTGGCCTTCATGATGCTGTTTGTTCACTAAGGTTCTCTAACAAACCTCTGAGGGTTTCACAGAACAGCTGTATTTTTACTGAGATTAAATAACACACAGGTGGACGCTAATTAGGTGACTTCTGAAGGCAATTGGTTCCACTAGATTTTAGTTAGTGGTATCAGAGTAAAGGGGGCTGAATACAAATGCACGTCACACTTTGAAAAACATTTATCATTTTCCTACCACTTCACAATTATGTGCCACTTTGTGTTGGTCTATCACATAAAATCCCAATAAAATACATTTATGTTTTTGGTTGCGACATGACAAAATGTGGAAAATGTCAGGGGGTATGAATACTTTTTTCAAGGCACTGTATATCTATAGCGCAACACATTGACAGCCTGGATTTTGAGCAACACTTGGGCGTCTTTTTCAAGCAATATTTTGTGTACATTGTAGAGAATAATGCATGTGTAGCCCAAGCCCATTCCAGAGTTGGAGTTTGTCGTTTCAATTTATGGTTTTTGTTTTTTAAATTGAAATTACATTTTAGTTTTTCTAATATTTTTTTTTGCTTTTAACATTTGTCTGCCTCCTGTTGTGCCGTTAAAATCTGATATTTTTTGGATTATTAAGTTCTGTATGTCCCCTATGTAGCTGGCTACCTGCTCCATCTTCAGATCTGTGATCACAGCATCTGGCAGAAGAAAATCTTGTAGCACCAACTTTATATTTTGGCTTTGAGATGTCATGTGACTGAATGTAGAGAGCCGCAAAAGCAAGTTGATGCTGAAAGATGTGAAAAGATGATTCACTATAAACCATGTCCTTTAGAAACAGCCACCTTTTACAATGCCCACCATCCAATGTTCACCATGCCCACCATCCATGATCACCATGCCCACCATCCATGTTCACCATGTCCACCATCCATGATCACCATGTCCACCATCCATGTTCACCATGTCCACCATCCATGTTCACCATGCCCACCATCCATGTTCACCATGCCCACCATCCATGTTCACCATGCCCACCATCCATGTTCACCATGTCCACCATCCATGTTCACCATGTCCACCATCCATGTTCACCATGTCCACCATCCATGTTCACCATGTCCACCATCCATGTTCACCATGCCCACCATCCATGATCACCATGCCCACCATCCATGTTCACCATGTCCACCATCCATGTTCACCATGCCCACCATCCATGTTCACCATGCTCACCATGCCCACCATCCATGTTCACCATGCCCACCATCCATGTTCACCATGTCCACCATCCATGTTCACCATGTCCACCATCCATGTTCACCATGTCCACCATCCATGTTCACCATGTCCACTATCCATGTTCACCATGTCCACCATCCATGTTCACCATGTCCACCATCCATGTTCACCATGTTCACCATGTCCACCATGCCCCCCATCCAGGTTCACCATGCCCACCATCCATGTTCACCATGCCCACTATCCATGTTTAACCGCTTCAGCTCTGGAAGATTTTACCCCCTTCCTGACCAGAGCACTTTTCGCGATTCGGCACTGCGCCGCTTTAACTGACAATTGCGCGGTCATGTGATGTTGTACCCAAACAAAAGTGACGTCCTTTTTTTCCCACAAATAGAACTTTCTTTTGGTGGTATTTGATCACCTCTGCGGTTTTTATTTTTTGCTTTATAAACAAAAAAAGAGCAACAATTTTTTACGATTTGCTATAATAAATATCCCCCAAAAATATATAAAAAAAATTTTTTTTTTTTTTTTACTCAGTTTAGGCCAATATATATTCTTCTACATATTTTTGGTAAAAAAAAAATCACAATAAGCATATACAAAATAGGGGATAGTTTTATGACATTTTTTTTTTTTTTTTTTTACTAGTAATGGCGGCGATCTGCGATTTTTTTTTTATCGGGACTGAGACATAATGGCGGACAGATCGGACAATTTTGACACATTTTTGGAACCACTGGCATTGATACAGCGATCAGTGCTATAAAAAAATTCCTATGCATGCTCGGAAACAATTGGACGCATGCTCGGAAGCTTTGAACTTAATTTTCTTGGCTTGTCGTAGTGTTGTACGTCACGTGTTCTTGGCGGTCGAAAGTTCAGTGAACTTTTGTGTGACCGTGTGTATGCAAGTCAAGCTTAAGCGGAATTCTGTCGGAAAAACCATCCAAGATTTTTCCGACGAAAGATCCGCTCGTGTGTACGGGGCATTACTTTAGCCCATAGAAATCTGTTCCCACCCTGAAAGAGCTGTCTGGTTGTGTTTGGCCTACAGGTCGAAGGTTTCCCAGTCCACTCCTGGACTCTGGTCACAAGTTTCCAAACCCTTTGTAGGCCAGGAGCCCTACTTTTTGTCAGGGCCAATGTTAAACAGATGGAAAAAAAAAAGAAACCTCTCCATCTGCGCGAAACCAGCAGAACTGAACATCCCCAAATCAAATGAACAATGCTCCAAATGTAACGTGTATTGAATCTGTTCCTTTCACTAGAAAAATGCCTCGTATTTCAATAACCTTAAGATGGTCTTTATAATATGAAAGGCTTGAAAGACTCCTTAAATTCTTCCAAGCTCTCTGTTATTACTATGCTAATTTCCGTTCTTTGCCTTCATATAAGCCGGAGTGAAGCATTGTTAAATGAATGCATCATCTAATAGCACAATGAGCGTATGGTGCTTGTGTTTCCTATAACGGTCAGTTCATCCCAATTATCTGACAAGTGGATTCCGCTACATGAATAAAATAGAAGTTTTTGCTACACTTGTTGTACCTCATTACTAAAAAAAACTTCAGAGAAGCAGTGTTCACCAAGATGGATGAGAGCAGTCAAAAGAAGTTTGGGGAAAAAAAAAGAGTAAAATATGTTAAAGAGGATGTCCACCCGATTTTTTTTTTAACCACTTTCAGACCGGACCAATTTGCAGCTAAAGGACCAGGCCCCTTTTTGCGATTCGGCACTGCGTCGCTTTAACTGACAACTGCGCGGTCGTGCGACGTGGCTCCCAAACAAAATTGACGTCCTTTTTTTCCCACAAATAGAACTTTCTTTTGGTGGTATTTGATCGCCCCTGCGGTTTTTATTTTTTGCGCTATAAGCGACAATTTTGAAAAAAAAAACGCATTATTTTTTATTTTTTGCTATAATAAATATCCCCCAAAAATATATAAAAAAACTTTTTTTCCCTCAGTTTAGGCCGATACGTATTCTTCTACATATTTTTGGTAAAAAAAAATCGCAATAGGCGATTATTGATCGGTTTGCGCAGAAGTTATGCGCAGAAGTTATAGCGTTTACAAGATAGGGGATAGCTTTATAGCATTTTTATTAATAATTTTTTTTTTATTATTAATGGCGGCAAACCGATTTTTTTTGTGACTGCGACATTATGGCGGACACATCGAACATTTTTGACACATTTTTGGGACCATTGTCATTTATACAGTAATCAATGCTATTTAAATGCATTGATTCCTGTATAAATGACACTGGCAGTGAAGGGGTTAACCACAAGGGGGCAGTGTAGGGGTTAAGTATGCCTAGGGGTGTGTTTCTTACTGTGGGGGGGCGTGGCTGTCAGCTAGTGAATGCTGATCTCTGCTCCAATCACAGGGAGCAGAGATCGGCGTCACTAGTTGCTAGGCAGAACGGGGAGATGCTGTTTATCTCGGCATCTCCCCGTTCAGCCTTCCCGTGAGACGATCGCGGGAGTTCCCGCAGCGATCGAGTCCGCGGGGCCCGCGACCGGACTCACGGGGGTCCCGACCGGCGCGGGAGCGCGCCGCTCCCGGCGCGCTCCCGATGCCACGGACAGGCATTAAGGAGGGACTTATATATACGCCCTCCTGCCTGTCCGTGCCATTCTGCCGACGTATATTGTCGTGCGCCGGTCGGCAAGTGGTTAAAAGTCAGCAGCTACAAATACTGCAGCTGCTGACTTTTAATAAATGGACACTTACCTGTTCCAGGTTCCAGCGGTGTCGGCAGAATGTGACGAGCGAGCGCTCGTCTCTCGCTGCCCCGCCGCCATCCTCGGTCAGGGAATCAGGAAGTGAAGACGCAACGTCTTCACTGCCCGGTTCCCTACTGCGCATGCGCGAGTCGTGCTGCGCTTCTCTATGGGTCCCCGCTGTGTCCTGGGAACTGTGTTTCCCAAGACACAACGGGGCATTCTCGGATAGGGGCGGGCATCCTCGGATATGGGCGGGGATGCTAGTCCCGGAAGTGGGTGCAGATACCTGTATTATACAGGTATCTGCACCCCCCTCCCCCCCCTAAAAGGTGCCAATTGTGGCACCGGAGGGGGGGAGGAATCCGATAAGCGGAAGTTCCACTTTAGGGTGGAACTCCGCTTTAATATTAAGATTTTAGTTAAAGATGTACTTCACTGGAAGAAATATGTAGGCTGCCACTGCTGAGCTCTTTTTGGAAATGCTTGTTGCCTGGCTATTACAGTCCACAGTGCTTTAAAAGGCATGTGCGTGATGGCCATGCACTTAGCATTTTCAGTGGCCAGTAGTGGTAGCCTGGAGTCTGTCCTTGCTGGATGTGTTACATGCTGGTACAGTATAGGGAGAACTCATTACAGGATCACAGCAGGTGGTAAAAACAGCCCAGAGGATTACAGGTGTATAGTTTTTGTCAACCCAGTATATTTATATTATATTTATGTTCCCCTCAAAAAGCAGATCATATTTTAAAAGAACTTTTCTCATCCTACAAGGTCACTTTTCTCTATTCTGGTAAGTGGCTGAGGACTATCAGCATACAGTATGCACATCCAGGTTGAGATCCAACAGTTAGAAGATTTCAAATAGACAGTGATGGCATTTTTCTTATTTGTTTATTATTGCTGACCGCCCACAGTGAATATATATATATATATATATATATATATATATATACATATATATATATATATATATATAAATATATATGTTATTACATTAACATTTAACCACTTCAGCCCCGGACCATTTGGCTGCCCAAAGACCAGAGCACTTTTTGCGATTCGGCACTGCGTCGCTTTAACTGACAATTGCGCGGTCGTGCGACGTGGATCCCAAACAAAATTGGACGTCCCTTTTTCCCACAAATAGAGCTTTCTTTTGGTGGTATTTGATCACCTCTGCGGTTTTTATTTTTTGCGCTATTTATAGCGCCAATTTTGAAAAAAAAAAAAACATTATTTTTTTACTTTTTGCTATAATAATTATATAATATAAAAACATTTTTTTTCCTCAGTTTAGGCCTATATAAAAAAAAAAAATCGCAATAAGCGTTTATTGATTGGTTTGCGCAAAAGTTATAGCGTCTACAAAATAGGGGATCATTTTATGGCATTTTTATTAATAATTTTTTTTTTTTACTAGTAATGGCGGCGATCAGCGATTTTTTATCGTGACTGCGACATTATGGCGGACACATCGGACACTTTTGGTGCTATTTTGGGACCATTCACATTTATACAGCCATCAGTGCAATTAAAAATGCATTACTGTGTAAATGTGACTGGCAGTGAAGGGGTTAACCACTAGGTGGCGCTGTAGGGGTTAAGTGTGTCCTAGGTAGTGATTGTAACTGTAGGGGGGGGGGGGGGGCTATGTGTGACACAACACTGATCACCGCTCCCGATTACAGGGAGCTGTGATCAGTGACAGTGTTACTAGGCAGAATAGGGAAATGCTTGTTTACATTAGCATTTCCCCGTTATTCCTCTCCGTGAGATGATTGCGGGTATCCCCATGGACATCGAGTCTGCGGGACCCGCGATCACACTCACGGAGGTCGCGGCGGGCGCAAACCGCTTCTTAAAGGGCAACATATAGGTACGTTAATCTGCCTGTACATGCCCTTCTGCCAACGTATATTGGCGTGAGCCGGTCGGCAAGCCATAACCCTGGTATAATTTTTTTCTGTGGGCGATCCGGCATCTGCTACAAGTGATCCCAGCAGCAGATTCGCCATGGGATCAATTTTAGGGGTGGCGGAAGAGGTCCCCCCCCTGCAGTTTTCTTCCGGTCATTTCCCCGTTTACCGGACCTGTCGGTAAACCTGGAAACTATCCGATCCGTTTGCTAGATAGGCAGGAAGTCGAGTCGGCTGGAGTGACCTCCAACGTCTTTGGGCAGATACACAGGATTTATTTTTTCTCAAAATCAAAATGTATTTTTTTATTTATTTCTTTTAATTAAATTTTTTGCTTTTAAACGGTAAATGAGAGATCAGGGGTCTTTTTGACCCCAGATCTCCAAATTCGGGGACCTGTCATGCTTATTTCTATTACAAAGGATGTTTACATTCCAATTGTTCAGTTCTCCTTCAGAGATTCAAATGTATGTGTATTGTATAGTCCCCCTTTTTAGGACCTTTTTAATCATGTCTTTGTCTCAATAAATGTATATATGTTTTATACAAATGTGTATGTAAGTCCTTACCATACCATGATAGTCCACAGTTGCCTTAGACCCTCTGCCTTTTGTTTTTCAAGAATTTATAGGACGACGGTACATTATCATACTTTTACTCCTAGTAGTGATAATTAATTGAATTCCTTGCAATAGGAATAAAAGTGATAAAAAAAATTAAAAATAAAATAAAGGGACAGTGTAAAAATAAAAAGTAAAATAAATAAGGAAAAATAAAAAATGTAAAGCACCGTTCCTTGCTTCCACCCCCTACAAGCAACAATAGCCCCCTAAAGCAACAATAGACCACCCCCCAGCAACAAAAAACCTTCTCCAGAACAACAACAGATCCACCCCAGGAACAATAGACCCGTACCAGCAACAAGAGATCTCCCAGGAGCCAGCTTAGTAGACCCTCCAGCAGCCAGTAACAATAGGCCCCTTCCTCAAAATTAGATTATTTCCAGCAACAATTGTCCCCTCCCCCAACAATATAAGCCCCCCCCCAGCAAAAATAGACCCATTCCTAAACAGTAGATCCCTCCCAGCAACAAATAACCCCCCCCAGCAACAATAGACCCCTCCCTTAACAATAGATCCCCCCCAGCAAAATCAGATCCCCCAGCAGTCAGCATCAATGGACCCTCCAGCACACCCGACACACCTTGCCATGGAGAGATTGGCTATACATAACCAATCTCACCTGCGCTAACATGCGCCCCTTCACCATAATGGTATAATGCATCCCTAAATAACCCATGTCTCCCCTGTTCCCCAGTAAACAGCAATAATCACCATCTCAGCTCCATCGTTCCTTCATCTGCTCTCTTGGGCAGAGCGACTCTCGGCTTTTTATTCACTCACAAACAGGATGTGATGTCAACACAGGAAATTACCAAATACAATAACCAATGAATGATGACTACAGGAGTCTTATGGGCGTGTCTGAGCAGAGACAGGGTGCATGCATGTTTTTCCTGTCCCCTGTACCTGGAAGCTAAACAAGAGAAGCCGCATAGCTTTCAAACATGGAATCCGTCTCTGATCATAACAAGCCATAAGACTCCTGTATTTCCGCTGATAGTAATCCTTATTCTGCGTTGTTCCAGAGAACAACGCATACCCGGATTATACTACCGGTCCTTGTGGATGGGAGGCTATCTGCAGGTGCACGCTACGAATTGCGACATGTGCTGATCAGACACAGCAGAGACAATGAGCGTACATCCGCCTATAACCGATAATGTCCTTGCAGAGCGAACATATGCCCTCAGACGATCGTCTGTGCAATGCACAGGGGCCCTTACGCTAGCGGACATACCCCCACTCTGCAAATACCTCTCTCTAATTCCAGGAAGTTTTTCACTACCAGACGGGACTCAACCAGCGTCAGTCTGCCCCAGTCAGCTCTTTAGACTGGGAGACTGGGAGACTCTTATGACAATACATATTAAAATACATCTTCATAGAATTTCCACAACACCGTTACATACATTCAGTGCTGGAACTGCGTTCCCCTGCATTCCTGCAAAAAAAAAAAAAAGCCCTGGCTAAATGTATTGGATTTTTTTTAGGAATTCTATGGGAATGCCTTTATGGTGTATAAGTATTTTAGTCCTCCGCTCATTTCCTTCAATGCTATAATTAATCCCCTGGGTGAAACATGTTAGAGGAATGAACGTGTGGATTTTCTCTTTGCACAATAAAGGTTTATATGCGGCGGAAGGCCCTGCCTTTGTTTCTTTTTATTAAAAGGGGAAGTGATGGAGCCCTAAGTTTTGCTGGCAGTGGCACCTGTGGCAGGAGTGTGGCATGAACGTTGTTGGGGAATGGTTGAGGAAGAAAACACCCAGCAAACACTAAAATGTAAATGTAGAACACATATGGAGAAGAATATCAATATTAAGACTGGGTTCTCTTCTTTGCATTGCTGATTTCATGCATTTTTAACCACTTCCCGCCCAAGGTACATCCCAAGACGTCCTTGACTTTGTGCGGGTATATCTGAATGATGGGTGCAGCTACAGGCATCATTTAGATATCGTCTTTTTCAGCCAGGGATTCCTTACACCATAAGAATGATCATAGCGGCTGTTCCACCACTTGATCGTTCTTACGGGCAGTGAGAGGGGACGCCCCACCCTCCTGCCGCCCTCCGGTGCTTCTACCTACTCACTGCTTCCATCGGTGAGTCGGAGACAGAATCCGCCGACCCCGGAGGGTCATCATAGGGATTTCCGATCGTTTGGAGGCCGAGCGCGATGTTATGATGCATTCAAACGAACAACGCCGCCTCGGCTGGGAAGCCAAGATCGTTTATTTTTGTATTTATTTCAGGCTTCCCAGCCTAGAGGTGAGATGTGAGGTTTTATTGACCTCATATTCTCACTGTAAAGAGGACCAGTCATGCCATATTCCTATTACAAGGGATGTTTACATTCCTTGTAATAGGAAAAAAAGTGATCAGATTATTTTTTTTAAAGTGTCAAACTAAAAAAAGAAAAGTAAAATTAACAATAAATTTTTTTTTTTAACCGCTTCAGCACCGGGCGATTTTACCCCCTTCCTTACCAGAGCACTTTTTGCGATTCGGCACTGCGTCGCTTTAACTAACAATTGCGCGGTCGTGCGACGTTACACCCAAACAAAATTGACGTCCTTTTTTTCCCACAAATAGAGCTTTCTTTTGGTGGTATTTGATCACCTCTGCGGTTTTTATTTTTTGCGCTATAAACAAAAGAAGAGCGACAATTTTGAAAAAAAACACAATATTTTTTACTTTTTGCTATAATAAATATCCCATTTTTAAAAAAAAAAACAATTTTTTTACTCAGTTTAGGCCGATACGTATTCTACTACATATTTTTGGTAAAAAAAAAATCGCAATAAGCATATATTGATCGGTTTGCGCAAAAGTTATAGCGTCTACAAAATAGGGGATAGATTTATTGCATTTTTTTTTTTTTTACTAGTAATGGCGGCGATCTGCGATTTTTTTTTTCGTGACTGACATTGCGGTGGACACTTCGGACACTTTTGACACATTTTTGGGACCATTCACATTTACACAGCGATCGTTGCTATAAAATTGCATTGATTACTGTGTAAATGTGACTGGCAGGGAAGGGGTTAACACTAGGGGGCGCTGCAGGGGTTAATGTGTTCCCTAAGGTAGTGATTCTAACTGTGGGGGGAGGGGACCCACAAGGGGAGGAGACCGATCGGTGTTCCTCCGTACTGGGAACACATGATCGGTCTCCTCGCCACTGACAGGACGTGGAGCCCCCTAGGCGGCCGGGAATGGGAGGACGTCATATGACGCCCACCCAGGATGGGAGATCCACCTTGTGGGCGTCATATGTACATGGGCGGGATGTGAAGTGGTTAAAGTGCCCCTGTCCCCGTGTGTTTGCATGCAGAAGTGAACGTATACGTAAGTCCCGCTCCACATATGAAAACGGTGTACAAACCACATATGTAAGGTATCGCCGCGAACGTTAGAGCGAGAGCAAAAAATTCTAGCCCTAGACCTCCTCTGTAACTCAAAACATGTAACCAGTAAAAAAAAATTGAAAGCGTCGTGGGGATTTTTAAGTACTGAAGCTTGGCGCCATTCCACGAGCGTGTTCAATTTTGAAGCGTGACATGTAGGGTATCTATTTACTCGCGTAACTTCATCTTTCACATTATGCAAAAAAAATTGGGCTAACTTTAATGTTTTTTGTTTTTTTTAAAGCATGAAACTGTTCTTTTCCCCCCCAAAAAAACGTGTTCGAAAGATTCCTGCACAAATACTGTGCAAGATAAAAAGTTGCAAAAACCGCCTTTGTATTTTGTATTGTAATTTTCTAGCAAAAAAAATGATGAATTTTACATGTAGGAGAGAAATGCTGGCTAATGAAAAAAATGAATACATTTAGGTCTGATACCAGGGGCTGGAAACACATGGAAAAACACATCAACGCATTAAAGTGACAGCTGGAACCTTATTGGCTGCTCTAGGCCACGCCTTTCCTTTCTATCCATAATTACAAATCAGCGTGTGTGCCAATTTCCGACCATAATTGCAAAAGCTGTAAAAACATAGGCTCAAATCCCGATATCCGTGTTCTGCTGTCACACGACATGGTAATAAATCAGTGCGGTAATAATTTTGGTGTCAGTCTGCTACATTTACTTATAAAAGAAGTTTTTTTTTTTTTTTTTTGCTTCCTCTAAGAGATCAAAAACATAACGCGTTTGGGGAATTTCATTTTTAATTACGTGGTGAGAATAAACGGGGCGACTGAGAGTACAACATGAATAATTGATATGAGATGAATAACAAAACTCTGCAGGTAGGAATTAATAACAACATCATTTGCAAGAAATTGACTGACCCGCGAGACGTTACCTCCAAATAACCCCGTGGTTTTTCCCCGAACACCCGGGCATTCCAGTGTTTTACCTGGTCCTTTTCTGAAGGACTGTGGTGAGAAGAATATTCATTTTAGCGTTTGAAATTAATAAAAAAATCTCTTAAAGGGATAATCCACCCAAAAGTAAAATTTTGGCTTTGTGTAGATCAGTGGTGGCCAACTTACTTGATATGGGGAGGGGCCTCATGTGCAGACCCTGACATCATCAGAGGGCCGCATATAAAATTAAAGTGGTTTTACAGGCTGAAATTTTTTTACCTTCATGCATTCCATGTATGAAGGTAAAAAAACTTTCTGTGTGCAGCAGCCCCCCCTCACCCTTGCCCCCAACCCTTACCTTACTCATCACTGGCTGAGACAGCAGCGGGAGCCCATTTGCTTCCATTATCGTCAATCACAGTCAGTGAGCCAATGAGGAGAGAGAGCGGGGGTGGGGCCAAGCTGCAGCTTTATGTGTCTTATGGACGCATAGAGTAGTGGTTCGGGAGCAAGCACGCCGCGGTTTCTCCAGGGCAAGCGACTTTCTCTGGGGGGCGCTGCTCGAGGGGGCGGAGCCAGGAACACCGGTGGTGGATCCGAAAAGAAGCTGCTCTGTGCAAAACCACTGCACAGAGCAGGTAAGTATTAGATGTTTGTTATTTAAAAACAAAACACAAAGCTTTAATACCACTTTAATGCATTCTCTGCATTAAGGTAAAATAATCTTCTATTGTCACCACCCCCTCCCCAGCCTCTCCAAAATACTTACCTGAGCTTGTTTTCAATCCAGCGCTATGCCCGAGTGCAGCTGCTCACTCTCACTCTCCCTCCTCACTGGACTCAGTGATAGTAGCAGGAGGAACTGGCTCCTGCTGCTGTCAATCAAATCCAGTGAGGAAGAAGGGGGGTGGGCCGAGTCTCAATGTGTGTGTCAATGGATGCACACAGCCGGGCTCGAGAACAAGGAGGATCGGTTCTGCTCTGTGCAAAACCATTGCCTAGAGCAAGCAAGTGTGACGTGTTTGTTATTAAAAAGATAAAAAAAAAAAATTTACATTTAATGTACATTTAAGTGAATGGATATCAAAGGTCAAAGAAAGTAGACACACAACAGGATATAGTCAAAAACGATGGGTCTGATCTAAGAGATGGTCTGAGACTGTGGACCTGATTCAAGAGATGGTCAGAGACAGTGGACCTGATTCAAGAGATGGTCAGAGACTGTGGACCTGATTCAAGAGATGGTCCGAGACTGTGGATATGACTCAAGAGAGATGGTCCAAAACTGTGGACACAATACAAGAGATAGCTAGAGCTTGCTAACATTATACAGGAGATGGTCAGAGACTGTGGACCTGATTCAAGAGATGATCAGAGACTGTGGACCTGATTCAAGAGATGGTTAGAGACTGTGGACCTGATTCAAGAGATGGTCAGAGACTGTGGATATGACTCAAGAGAGATGGTCAAAAACTGTGGACACAATTCAAGAGATAGCTAGAGACTGCTAACATTATACAATAGATGGTCAGAGACTGTGGGCATCATACAAGAGATGCTTAGAAACTGTGGGCATCATACAAGAGATGGTTAGAGAATGCGAACATAATATAAAAGATAGTTAGAGACTATGGACAGGATACAAGGGACGTCAGAGACTGCAGATATGATACAAGAGATGTTCTGACTGGGGATATGATACAAGAGATGGTCAGAGGCTGTGGGCACACTGCAGGAGACTGTCAGAGACTGAGAATGAGACATAGGAGTTGCTGGAGACCGGGAACATGCTTCAAGAGAGTCATAGACTGGATACATTACATGTAGGGTGCCCACGTGTCCCGGATTGCCCGGGACTGTCCCGCAATTGCCATCTCTGTCCCTGGTCCCGGGCACCTTCATTCTGGGACAATGCAGTATCCCGGAATGAAACTGAGGTCACAGCCACCACCTACTAACTAGTAATTACATTTCTCTACACTTCCGTAACTGGTTGCTAGGGCCGGCCCGCCTGGCGTCCATCAACCAGTGACATCACAGATTCTCAATTTCTCAGACAGTGAGGCCGGGAGCAAGGCCCGCATTTAGTGGTGCACTGCTGTCTCCACCCTCCTCGGCACGCCCTCCTTCTCCGGTGTCCAGCAGCAAGCAGAGGGAGTGACAGCAGCAGGGACTGGTCATCTGGTGTCTGTTCTGCGTGTTGCTGCTGGATCAGATCGATGGCTGCCCGAGTGCCTGACTTCTCCTCCTTTAGCCCACAGCCCGACTCACTGTCTGAGGGACCACTCAGAGTCACCAGAGGGAATATTGGAACTTGGAAGGTGAGGGGAAAAAAGTAACGAAGAAGAAGGTTATAGTCACACAAGTGGACACTGGACAGTAATGAAGGTGACGCATGGGAACATGGGTGGCAAGTGACACAGCTGTGGGAGGCAAGTGACATACTGCATCTGATGGCAAGCAATGGGTGGCAAATGGCACAATGCATCTGGTGGCAAGCGGCACACTCCATCTGGTGGCAAGCTATGGGTGGCACGTGGCATACTGCATCTGGTGGCAAGCTATGGGTGGCAAATGGCACACTGCATCTGGTGGCAAGCGGCACACTCCATCTGGTGGCAAGCTATGGGTGGCAAGTGGCACACTGTATCTGGTGGCAGGATACAGGTGGAAAATTACAAGTTCAGGCTTCCCACTGATTCTGCATTATGGTGAGTTGAATTATTTCATGATATATTACAATGTGGTAATAGAAATAATGTGATTTGATCATCCTGACACCATATCTAGCATGACGTGGGGATAATTTATGTTCTAACACCAGCCACTCACCCGACAAATCACGCCAAATTCCCTGTCATCCCTGGGACATTGCCCCCCCCCCCTCATTTTTTGGGGGGAAGTTGGGTGTCCCTGAATGGCAGTTTGGAAATGTGGTCACCCTAATTACATGAGACTGCTAGTGATCACTGTCAGTAAATTTGTCAAAGGGCCACATGCAGCCCCGGGACCGCAGGTTGGGCACTTGGGGTTTACATGGTAGCAAGGTCAAGGCTTAGCAGCCAAATATACTTTTTAGAGTCTCCAGTAGACAAACTTGGTCTTCTAAGCCCTGAGGACTCCTTATCCACCATGAACATTATGAAGTGACTGCTGAATTGTTCATATCTCTTATATTGTGAATAATGCAGCAAGAGAAGTGCAACCTTTTTACAATGCCAGGGGTGGGGAGGGTGGCACTAGATGAAGAGTTAAGAGGAAAATCTTGCAACTGGACCAGCCAAGTGATATAAGAGTACAGTGAGGGATCTGCTCCATCAAAGTGCATTTAGAACTGAAATATCAAATTGTAGCCCTTTAAATATACAAGACATATGCATTGTTCATAGAGATGTGCATGACGGAAAAAAATTGTTTTGCTGTCATTCGTTTTGTCATAATTGTTAGAATTATTTGTTTTCAGAATTCATTTCGTATATTCTTTGTTCGGAATCGATTTATATTTTCCGCAGTTAGGCCTGTAGTGTTGTTTACATCCCTCAACTGGCTACTTGATAGGCTGTACAGAAGTGGATGTCGAATGAATTAGCTGATGAAGGAATGTAAACAATGCTGCGGGCCTTGGAGCAAGATCTAGGTAAGTACAGTGATTCAGGCGGAGGGTGGAGGGAAAAGGTTAAAAAAACTTTCTCTGAAATATGGTAAAATCTTATGGAAAAGAACTAAGAATGTGCAACTGTGTGTGTTCTTAGTTCTCAGATCAGCATTGGGGCTTGTCTTCGTGAACCTTTAGTCAAGCACCGACCACTTTCATATTACCGTACAGTGGCGGCCCGTCCATACAGGGCGCAGGGGCGCCACCTCCCTAATCCATGCGCCTGACCCCTAATCTACATGCAGGGAGCCGGACGCATGTATTCCAATGGGTTTTCTTTTTTAGAAGCACATGATTACAGCTAGAGCCTCTAATTGGCTTCACAAAAGGATGGACTTGGGGCGCAGAGCACTGCGCCCTGAGCCCACCCAGTTGTCTTCCTGATTCTCCTCCCGGCCAATCAGGAAGCTGTTCTTGAGACCCAATTGTCCAGGGAGTCTTACGACTGGAGGAGGGGGTGGGTGGGTGATTGCACCTTCCCGTCTGCCTTCCCCCACTCGCGTTGTCTGGTGTTAGTTTACCGCCCCCCCCTGAAATATTTAGCACCAGCCGCCTTTGTTACCATATTAAGACAATGAAAGGTCATAAGTTTGCTCTCTATACAACGTCACTAACCTCTGAGGCCAACCAGCATAAGCTCTTGAATTCAAAGCGTACTCCAGCTCAAAACGCGTCCTCAAAGCAGCCACATGGCTACGCCCCGGCCCACTGCGAGCAACCAGACAGTCTGAAGAGGCGGAGGGCGAAAGGGAACCACTGCTGTTACTGGACGCTGGAGACATCAACTGCAATGAGAAGGCACAGAAAGACAGTTAAAGCTGAACGCCAAGCAAATACATAGACAAAATAAATATCAGGGAGCGGTCTCACCTGCCAAAGGTTTTGTATTTCTGTCCATCCAGTTCTGAGATTTACACAAACACACACAATCAGGGAAGAATACACATGGCTCTTGTATTTAGACAACATTTGCTTATTCTGGAGTTGTTATACATGGAAAAGTATTCTCAGAGAACTATGGGTTAGCTTAAAAGACAAACAGAATCTGCCTGTATTGAGCCTCATTTTGTCTGACTGACTGTTTATTAAAGGAAGCTCCCGCACAGAGGCAAAGTACAGGAGGTTGTTTAGATCACTGCACATGTTTAAAATAAACACCTAAATTAAAGTGGTTGTAAAGCCATGAAATTAAAAATAAAGCACACCCTTCTACAGTGTGTGCTTGCCTCAACCAAAGCACCTAGTGTTATTTCCGTCTGCTCTCTCTTTCCTCTGCTATCTGCATGAGTCACTTTTGACAGTCTATGCCAACACCAAGCAATCCCAGGAGAAAGACCATTCCCCTTCCAGCACACAGCATGTGATTGACAGCCCGAGTTGTGCATGCCTCCCTGTGGTGTCCATTCCCTCCACTCTGGTCTGAGATTACACTCAGTTCCCTCCTCTATGCTGTCAGTGTGTGACATCAGATCCCCGCCCTCTGCTTTTTTTGGTGAGAAATGCTGTCTAAATTCTTTACTTTGAATGGCTGCAGATAAACAGGTACAACTTATGTAGGAGGATTTGTTTCATCTCTGTGTATCACCTGAGGCCAGTCACTTCACTCTGAGTATATGTAAGGGTTTACAACCACTTTAACCACTTGACTTCTGTTAGATTTATCCCCCTTCCTAATCAGGCCATTTTTTTGCGATACGGCCCTGCATTATTTTAACTGACAATTGCGAGGTTGTGCGACGTTGTACCCAAATAAAATTGATGTCCTTTTTCCCCCACAAATAGAGCTTTCTTTTGGTGGTATTTGTTTACTTCTGCATTTTTTATTTTTTGCGCTATAACCAAAAAAATACAGACAATTTTGAAAAAAAAAATATTTTTACTTTCTGCTGTAAAACATATCCAATAAAAAAAATGCAAAAAAAGAAAAATCTAATTTCTTTATCAATTTAGGCCAACATGTATTCTGCTACATATTTTTGGTAAAGAAAAAATCCTAATAAGCGTATATTGATTGGTTTGCGCACAAGTTATAGCGCCTAAAAACGATGGGATATTTTTATTTCTTTTTTTTTTTTTTACTAGTAATGGCGTCGATCAGCGACTTATAGCAGGACTGCGATATTGTGGTGGACAAATTGGACACTAACTGACACTTTTTGGGGACCGGTGACACTAATACAGTAATCAGTGCTAAAAAATATGAACTGTCACTGTACTAATGCCACTGTCTGGGAAGGGGTTAACATCAGGGGCAATCAAAGGGTTAGGGGAGTTGTAAAGGCAGAAGGTTTTTTATCTTAATGCATTCTATGCATTAAGATAACAAGCCTTCTGTGTGTAGCAGCCTCCCTCAGCCCCCCTAATACTTACCTGAGCCCCGACTCTATCCAGTGATGTCCATGAGTCCCTCGGCCCTCCTGATTGGCTGAGACACAGCAGCGGCGCCATTGGCTCCCACTGCTGTCAAAGTCAGCCAATCAGGAAAGAGAGGGGGCGGGGCAAAACGGCAGCTCTGTGTCTGAATGGATACACCAAGCTGCAGCTCGGCTCAGGTGCCCCCATGGCAAGCTGCTTGCTGTGGGGGCACTCGACCGTAGGGAGGGGCCAGGAGTAGCGAACTAGGACCCGAGAAGAGGAGGATCTGGGCTGCTCCGTGTGGTGGTTTTGCACAGAGCAGGTAAGTATAATATGTTTGTTATTTAAAAAAAAAACACTTTAACTGTGTGCCTAGGTTACATAGTTACATAGTTATTCAGGTTAAAAAAAAGACAGTCCATCTAGTTCAACCATAAAAAATAAATAATTAAAATAAAAAATATCATACAATCACATATACCCACAGTTGATCCAGAGGAAGGTGGAAAAAAAACCAGCAAAGCATGATCCAATTTTCTCCAGCAGGGAAAAAAAATCCTTCCTGATCCCAGAGAGGCAATCTGATTTTCCCTGGATCAACTTTACCTATAAATGTTAGTAGGTACATAGTAGGTTGTGCTTACTCACTGTGGTGAAGGTGCTTTGACTAGGGGGAGGCAAAGATCCATTCTCCTGCTTTGCAGAAACACAGAATAAATGCCTTCCCTTCTGACAGAGCGGCAATCTGCCTTATTTACATAGGCAGATTGTCGTTCTGCCTGAGTCCTGTCTAATTGGCGGGTGCTGGAGGACATCGAATCCGCGGTACCTGCCGCTGGGCTCCTGCTGAGTGTGATCACAGCGGAAGCGTGTCACCGGTGGTTCGGAAACACAGGTTGGGAAGTGACACGCGTTAAGACATGTATGGACTGTTCAATAGGAGCCGTGTCTAAAGAAGCGTGATATGCACCCTTTTAGGCGCAAAGCGGAATATGTTGGAAGTCAACATGGTCCAATATCATATTTCTGGCATTACCTACATATCTGTTTTTACTCCCTGGAAGACAGGTTGCCCCCCCCCCCCCCCAAGTTGGAATGTAGCCCATTAAGCCTAATTATGCATGACTATAGTGACTCCGACTGTCTATGAAAATTCCTGATTAACGGCTCTGCAAGCGAGCTTCAAAGAGAGGACTGGCAGAGATAATTGATGAGTTGAGATACAGATCAAGGACTCAGATATCTATGGACATTTGACACAGGGTTAATAGAGATGATCCATGGACAAACGCTGCCCCTAGTGGACAATACAGCATGCTTCCTGGAGAATGGGCGGCAGACATTTGAAGGACTTCCTCTTGGCAATATCTATTCGATGGAAGGCAAATGGGGGTGGCTACGAGTGGGCGTGTATGTTTGAGTAAAAGGAGCAAACTCACAGGCAATTCTCTCTCTTTCCCTTGGGTTTATGGTTTGGGCTTATAAGCCTCATGGCTTTGGCCCTCTCTTTCAACTTCTTGAGACCAGCCGATGAGTCTAGCTAGAGGATGTCATAAGTATATTCTTGTATTATATGTTTGAATGTTGTTATATGTTGTAGATATCTGCTGTTTAGTATATTGTGTTCTGATTGTAAGCTATGTAGCATTCTAATACCTTTTAATACTTTTATGTTAGTTTCCTAATTCCTTGGGAAATAAATAAGACTTGATTACTTAACTAAGCAGATGTGTTTGTTATATCATTGTGCTTATCAGACTCTAATGCCGCGTACACACGGTCGGAATTTCCGATGGAAACAGTCCGATGGGAGCTTTTCATCTGATTTTCCGACCGTGTGTATGCCCATCGGTCTTTTTCTGTCGGCATTTCCGACGGACTTTGGATTGAGAACCTGTTCTTATTTTTTCCGACGGAAAACCTATCTATCGGATTTTTCGATCGTGTGTATGCAATTCCGACACATGCTCAGAAACAATTCGACGCATGCTCAGAAGCATTAAACTTCCCTTTCATAGTGCTGTTGAATGTGTTGTATGTCGCAGTGTTATTGACCGTCGGAATTTGGTGTGACCGTGTGTAGGCAAGACAGTTTGAGCGAAATTCCATCGGAATTCCGACTGGAAAACCATCAGAGCTTTTTCCGACGAGAATTCCGACCGTGTGTATGCGGCATTATAGACTAGATAATTTATAGGGATAGGCAATACATGTATGCAATAGTTATATAGGATATATTAGATTGTATATTATTGCACAGGTTACATCACGCTTGCACGCGCGCGCCCCAGACCTGGGAAGTGTCAGATCATATACTAGGTAGGGATCTGGCACAAAGCAGCCGCCCTGCCACAGTAAATGTACGGTGGGCAGTCCGCAAGTGGTTAATAAAAGAACATTCGTTCAGAACAGAAATAGCCTAAGGAACATTCGTTTTTGTCCGTCATTCACACAGAATGGATATACAACCATTTTAAAAGGCACTCTAAAAAAATGAATTCCTCTAAATCACCAAGGTGGGGAAGGGTTACTGACGCACCTGAGCCTTGCAGAGGAGCACACGTGCACTGAGAATGGGATTTCTACCTGGGCAGTCATGAATACTATGGTGTCGTTATGTCATGTAAACTGTAGCTGTTGTAAAAATTATGAAAAAGTCATTGCGAATTATGGGCTCATTTCATTTTTATAACACACAAGCCTTTAAAAAGTAGCCAGCTGTAACAGAATCTTTTTTTAATAAAATCTTCTCTGCAAGACACATTTGTAAGAAACACATCCAAACATTATATCTGGTGTTATTATTCATCTACTGTTGCTGTGCAAAGTGCAAAAAGTGTTCTAGAAGAAAAATATTCTGGCAGAAAGATTCAAGTAATAGACAGCAGCATAGAGGCACAATATTGGAGCCGGCCTCTCATTTATAATATTCGACGTACAATTTCCCCGCTGCGAACAGGTGAATGGAGCCCGGCCATAAAAATGAATGGCTCAGTCTCTCATGGAAAGTGGCAACAATGAGAGCGCTGATGTTAAATTAAGGAACACGGCGCTGGCCGGCGGTCAAATTAGGTGAGCTGAAAAATATCTTTAATTTCCGCTGTCATTTTTCATGACCTCTCTTCCCGAAAACATTTCAGCTGTGTTTTGGCTGAACCAACCGTTTATTTATTTAGGCCATTGATTGTTAAGAGATAATTCTATATCGGTGGTATAATCATTATTTTTTTTTTTTTTTGCAGACAGAAAATCAGCTGTAGGACCTGAGGCTTGAGAATAGTCATCTGTTCCCAATGCCAAGATAAATAGATTTAATGGAACTGAATTTTTCATTTTTAAAGCTACACTTCAAGATTTAAAAAAATCAAGCATTGTAATACAGGGGGTCCCTGACTTATGAACGCCCGACCTACGAACACCCCCTACTTACGAACCGGGCGCTGCAGGGACCCTCTGCAATTTTCCGTGGACTCTCGGCCGTTCTGTGCATGCGCGGCCAGACGGAACCTCGGAAAATGACGGCAAACATCGGAAATGTCCGTAATTTGCCGCGCATGCGCAGAACGGCATTCGACGGAACATCGGAAATGTCCGTAATTGTCGGTCTGCGCATGCGCGGCCGACTTGTGAACATTTCCGATTTAAGAACAGGTGGACAGTCCCTAACGAGTTCGTAACTCGGGGACCCCCTGTACATACAGTGGACACAGCGCTGTGTACCCCAAAACATCACACCTACAGTACATGATTTTGTTTGACATCCCATTCCAGAACCATCATAGCTCCCAACTGTCCCTGATTTTGAGGGACTGTCCCTGATTTGGAGCAATGTGCCTCTGCCCCCCTCATTTGTCCCTCATTTTGGTCTGATCTATATAGTTGTATATAAAATTAACTTTTTATCTTTCAAAAAGCGTTTCCCAGTGCTAAACCTTTTGTCCAAATTCTACATTTCTGCATTTATAAATTTTAAAAGCCAATATAAGGGAATAGTAGCAGTAAAAAAGCCTTTGTGGATTTCATTAACCTTTTTTTTGCTTAATTCTCCTTTAAGGGGGTGTGGCAGGAGGCGTGTCCTATGCCTACATACGTTTGCTAGTAGGTGTCCCTCATTCCCATCTCAAAATGTTGGGAGGTATTGAGTCGGTTCCCCATTTTGTGGCTATAACAGCCTCCACACCTCTGGGTAGGCTTTCAGCCACAAAAGCATTTGTGAGGTCAAGTACTGAGCATAACTACAGGGGTTGCAGAGGTCGCTAATCACTGTCCCTTTCAGACAGGTGACCTGTCCCTACACTACCCACGTGCGAAATGCGCACCAAGCCTGGGAGCCAGGGCCTTAAATAAGCTCTGCCTGGCTCAAGATGGCTGCTGGAGCCACATGAGGTGGCAGTGTACAATCGGATAGCTTCCCCAGTGTCCTTGGAAACCATAGAGGAACTATGTTCCCCTTGACTTCCTCAGCTCCTGCAATGCTGATGCAGAAGAGCCCCACCTGCAGTGGAGAAAGTAGACTGCACCTGCCTACACTGCTGTGATTTCACTGCAAAACAAAATAGAAAAATAACAGATCGACTGGAATGATCTACAGGTAATAAAACTGACGGGTAGACAGTTGTGTTAATACTAGTGGCAGACTGCATAATATGTCATTTTTTGATTTTGCCCATATCATTGCTTTAACAGAAATGTGTTAACATCGCCCAAAGTTACAAAGAAGAAAGAACAAAATATTGTATGATTTTCAAAAGATAAAATAACACCTGAATATCCCACCATGTTATCAGCATCTAGCATCTTAAAGAGGAGGGCCCACAAAAAAAAAAAAAAATTAAAAGTCAGCAGCTACAAATACTGCAGCGGCTGACTTTTAATAAAATCGGACACTTACCTGTCCCGGGGTCCAGCGATGCGGGGGAACGAGACCCCCCCTCGTTCCCCGCTCCGCTCGCGGCGCCGGCATTCTTAATGTGGGCACCCGGCTGTAGCTTCACAGCCGGGCACCCACTGCGCATGCGCGAGCCGCGCACCGTGATTCGACGCTCACTCATCTGGGACACATGACAGGTCCCAGATGACTGTGCGGCGTCTAGGGGAAGTGATGTCATTGCCCGGGCAATGAAGGTGGCAGACTACGAGGGACCCCCTAGCAACAGGCATTTAGAGGTGAGTAAAAACATATTTTTTCCCAATTATTTATTTTTTCTTTTTTTTATGATTTTTAAGCCAAATTTTTTTTTTGGTGGCAACACCACTTTAATAAGGACGACCCAGGCTAAATACACTATATAAAATCAATATGTGTTATAAAATGTCAATGCCCCGTGTTTAATAGGTGCAACATTTCTTAATATTGCCTTAGCTGCGTCGGCGTCTCATGACGCCCAAGTGATGTATGGCACTTGCGGGAAGAGCGTAGACTGCATTTATCTCGCAGCGCAGACACTAACAAAATACACAATTTGTTGTACGCAGAGAATAGTTACCTGAGATTATTTATCTGGGGTGACAGGTTGCTAGTTACTGCATTTTCCTAAAGCCGTGTCTGCTGTCACTTTCATTATATTTTCTATGAATAATCCTGGACGAGCCCGATGAAATGGAGATGGCGTTCAGTAAAATAACAAATCATTTTGGTTTTAATAAATTAAACAAAATGTATCAAATCTGGCATCTCGTTAAGAGACACACTTATTTGTTGGAGACCGGCTAATGTGTTTATTTTTTCCTGGTGGAAAGGATTTTTATCCCTGTTGACTTTTAGGTTGGCTCCACACCTGTAGATCTCTGTTTTCATGCATTAGCATGCGCTGACACTCCTATTGGACATTCCATTCTTTATTGTACAAACGGACATTGATATTTTTATGTCCATTGCATGTCAATGTACCATATAATGTGCCTTGAAAAAGTATTCACACCCCTTGACATTTTCCACATTTTGTCATGTTACCACCAAAAAAGTAAATGTATTTTGTTGGGATTTTATGTGATACACCAACACAAAGTGGCACATAATTGTGAAGTGGAAGGAAAATGATAAATGGTTTTCAAAATGTTTTACCAATAAATATGTGAAAAGTGTGGGGTACATTTGTATTCAGCCCCCCCGAGTCAATACTTTGTAGAACCTCCTTTCACTGCAATTACAGCTGCAAGTCTTTTTGGGGACGTCTCTACCAGCTTTGCACATCTACAGAGTGACATTTTTGCCCATTCTTCTTTGCAAAGTAGCTCAAGCTCTGTCAGATTGGATGGAGAGCGTCTGTGAACAGCAATTTTAAAGTCTTGCCTCAGATTCTCAATTGGATTTAGGTCTGGACTTTGACTGGGCCATTCTAACACATGAATATGATTTGAAATTTGTAGCTCTGGCTGTATGTTTAGGCCGGTTTCACACTGGGGCGGTGGGGGCAGTGGCGGTAAAGCAGCGCTATATTTAGCGCTGCTTTACCGTCGTTTTAGCTGCAGTATGCGGCCGCTAGCGGGGTGGTTTTAACCCCTGCTAGCGGCCGAAAAAGGGTTAAAATTCCCCGCTGCAGCGGTGCTTTGCTGGCGGTATTACCGCGGTATCCCGCGGTGTTCCATTGTTTTCAATGGGTAGAAGCGGTATAGGAGCGGTGAATACACCGCTCCTTCACCGCTCCAAATATGCTGCTAGCAGAACTTTTTTTACCGTCCCGCTAGCGTACTGCTCCAGTGTAAAAGCCCGCCGGCTTTCACACTGGAGTTAAAGGACCCGCTTTTTTCAGGAATTACACAGGCGCTATTTTTAGCGCTGTAGCTCCTGAAAAACGCTTCAGTGTGAAAGGGGCCTTAGGGTTGTTGTCCTGCTGGAAGGTGAACCTCCGCCCCAATCTCAAGTCTTTTGCAGACTCTAATGCCCCGTACACACGACTGGACTTTACAGCAGACTAGGTCCGACGGTCTTCCCGACGGACTTTTAGCAGACTTTCCGAACTAACAGACTTGGCCACACAATCACACCAAAGTCCGACAAATTTGACCGTGATGATGTACGACCGGACTAGAATAAGGAAGTTCATAGCCAGTAGCCAATAGCTGCCCTAGCGTCGGTTTTTGTCCATCAGACTAGCACACAGGCAAACAGATTTGTCGACTGGACTCGAGTCCGTCGGAAACATTTAAAACATGTTCTAAATCTTAAGTCTGTGATTTTTTGACAGCAAAGGTCCGATGAAGCCCACATACGGTCGAATTGTCCGATGGATTCGTTCTGTTGGACCTTTGCTATCGAAAAGACCGGCCGTGTGTACACGGCATAACAGGTTTTCTTCTAGGATTGCCCCATCTTCCCATCAACTCTGACCAGCTTCCCTGTCCCTGCTGAAGAAAAACATCCCCACAACATGATACTGCCACCACCATGTTTCACAGTTAGGATGGTGTGTTCAGGGTGATGTGCAGTTTTAGTTTTCCGCCATACATAGCGTTGTTGTGGTACTGCACTCAAGGGTTGGTGCAGGAGGCAGAGGAGAATTGTACATATGGACTGTAAAATAGTTGTGTCCCTGAAGAGTTGTTGCTGAAAAGTCAAGTGGGCATCCCATAATATCCCTTTTCCTATCCAGGTTTGTTTCCCTCAATAAAACATAAAACAAAGCACTGGACTGTTCTTTGACTCAAGTGTGCTGTGAAGATGCGGTGTGCCTGGCTGTTTAGGATGGGTGATCCCATTGTACTTGCGGCTTCTTAGGGGGTGCACTACATTTGCAATGCATTTTACCCTGAACATCAACAAGTGCTATGATGCATGTCAATGCTCGTTAACATTTTATATTCTAAGCTCTTTTAGTATTGTTTAAAGGAAGCCCACTGTTTACAGATCTTAATAGAGCAAGTTATAATTTACCCACACACGTGAATGAAGTGACGCCTCTCTGTTTGGATGGATCCTTCTGAGAATTCAGCATAGGTGTACGTACAGGGTGTGCCAGGTGTGCATGGGCACACCCCATAATCCCATGTGGTGCAGAATCCCCCTGTTTAGACACCTGATATTTCACAAAAGCCCCTTTATTGGAGCTACTAAAAAAAAGTGTGAAAAGTCTCTCTTTAGCTAACCCATAGTGCTCAAGGAATCCTTTTCCATGTATTACAACTGAACTCCAGGATAAGTAAATATTGTCTAAATACAAAAGCAACATGTATTGCTAATGGAATCTTGGTGTGCTTTGTGTATTTCTTCCAGATCTGTGCAGTAATCCAGTGTGAGATGTTCCCCCTTATTACAGGAGCTTCCTGTAATAAAGACCGCTCACTGCTGCTCTCTCTCCTTGTGCAGGGTGACTGGTTTTGTATCCGCCCCTTCCCCTACTTTTCTGCAGACAGCCTGTAGTGGGTGGAGCCTGCTGGGTCCCTCCCACAGGGCTGCTCTCTGCACAGGCCATACAGTGATGATGTCACCACTACTTTTACAAGGTTTTTTCTGTATTTGCAAAGGCCTTTGATACATTCAGAGTGGATTTTCACTCTCTGTGGCTGTTGAATAATATATCTAGGGATTTGTTTACATAAGTGGCCACTGGTATGTAAAGGGAGCAGTGCTGATGTGCCACAAATGACGCGTTGCCACGTTTACTTTTTCAACTTTATTGAAATGTCACAAAGGGGGAAACTTACTAAAACTGGACAGTGCAAAATCTGATGCAGTCTGCAGAGAAACCAATCAGCTTCCAGGTTTTATTGTCAAAGTCTAACTGAATAAGCTGAAGTTACAAGCCGATTGGCTATCATGCACAGCTGCACCAGATTCTGAGTTCTCCAGTTTTAGTAAATCTTCCCCTATGTGATTAACGCAACGGTGTGAACCGATTCCGAACTCATAGGGCTCAAGGCAAATTGCCTTGTTTATGCATTAGGACTGCTTTTGGGCAAGGCTGCCCAACACAGAAGAATGGATATAGGTTGAAAGAGCCCTTAATGACGTTTTTTTGCCTGGGTTTCAGCTGTAGATGTACAAATGAACATCTATTTATACAGTAAAAAAAATATATATTTTCAACACTATAATACTTAGTGCCATCTAGAGGGCAAAATGCAGTATGTTCTGCTTTAAATCAATGAAAGACATTTGACCAGCACAAGGATAATAACATTCATTTATTGCGGCATTTGCACAGAACAAATTTACGTGTAATTTAACTGGGTAAGTGGATAAGCAGCATTTTATTTTACTACACTCCAAAGTGTCTCTGTCTCTCGGTCATGAATTTATATTTCGCCCAAACACTTACCTTCCTTAATGCTACTGAATGCTGCTCCGATCCTGAGAAATAGTGCACCTAAGTCTGCTGGGAATACAATATTTTTAGCGGTTTCAATCTCTGAACTTGAAACTTGTTTAACCACTTGCCCTCCGGAAGATTAACCCCCCTTCATGACCAGGCCATTTTTTGCGAGATGGCACTGCGTTACTTTAACTGACAGTTGCGCAGTCATGTAACGCTGTAGTCAAATAAAATGTATGTCCCCCCCCCCCCCCCCCCACAAATAGAGCATTCTTTTGGTGGTATTGGATCAGCTCTGTTTTTTTTATTTTTTGCGTCGATTGATAATTAAAAAAAATAAAATAAAATAATTATATATATATATATATATATACATACACATATACATATATATATAAAGGCCAGCCCCTAATCCTCCCTTTCCATCAGCATCCTTCTCGTGTTAGTCCTCCCACCCGTTCCCTTTATTTTACTTCTTTTATTTCTGAATACTTCTTGGGTATGCCCCCTTTTAGGCATACTGACCTCGTGACCACGGCACACCCCAGGTCACTTTCCAGCTTTCCTTCCATTGCCTTACCTTAAATATTCACAAGAGTCTCAGAGTACAAACACATATATATATATATATATATATATATATATATATATATATATATACACATATATATTACTTTCTACTATAAAACGTATTCAATTAAAAAAAAGATGTAAAAAAAATCAATTTTCTTCACAAACTTAGACCAATATGTATGCTACATATTTTTGGTAAAAAAAAACCCCAAGAAGCTGATATTGATTGGTTTGCGCAAAAATTATAGCGTCTACAAACTATGGGATATATACTGGAATTGTTTTTTATTATATTAGTAATGGAGGCGATCAGCGACTTATAGTGTCACTTCCACGCTGACAGAACAGAGCTCTGCCTTGCTTACATAGGCAGAGCTCTGTTCTGTGTCTCTCCTTGCTGATCAGCAGGTGTGGTTCACATCCATTGCCTGGCATCCGCTGATCGGCTTGCGCACGTCCCCTACCTGGAAGTGCCGGATCACGTACTGGGTATGTGCAGGGCTGCTGATAAGGCAGTACAACTGGTCCTGTTGTACTGGGCCCAGGCCTCATTGGCTAAACAGAGGGGGCCGGGGGCAGTTTTATTTATCATTTATTTTACTTGCCAATACCCCCCCTCCAACTTGCATACCAGGGCTTAAATTACATTTCACTAGGCCCCATCATGTTAACAGAGGGGCCTAGGAGGTGAGACTTTTTTTTCAGTGCCGGGAATAAAGTCAGTGCCCCTGTTCCATTGAACCTCGGGGGGTTGGAGGTGGGGTTGGGGGGGCCATGGGGAGGAAGGATGCATGGGGCCCCCATGATTTCTAATAGCAGCCCTGGGTATGTGATCCAGCACAGAGCGGCCACCCTGCCACATTAAAAGTACATGGGGAGGTCCGCAAGTGGTTAAAGCCTACCGACTAGGGTTGTCACCTGTCAGGGATTAACCCGGACAGTCTGGGTTTTGAATCATGTGTCTGGGTTTCAGGCGGACTGTAACCTGGACACATTATTCAGGCCAGGCTGTGGCTCCCCAACTAACCAAGATAGTCACACACACATCTGTTGCCGTCCGGGAGCTGTGAGCGACTATCTGGGGGCAGGTTGATGTCAGCAAGAGCAATTTGGCCACACCCACATTTTACTGCGGCAAGCATTAGATTACTACTCTCCTTGGGGCACCCAAAGGTGTCCCAGGCCGCTAAAGTGTTTGGGTTTGGCTTGAAGAGAAGGTGGCAACTGCTGACTACTGCTGACATGTCAACATTCTCCCACATGGAAGTCAGCAGAAGAAACCAGTGAGAGACCCCAGTGATCAACACTCTAGGAAGTGTTGGTTTCCCAGCAGATTTCGGGGGAACTTTTTCTCGGGATCGGAGCCCCGTTCAGCAGCCCAGGTACCTGGAAAGGTAAACATATACACCCTGCTTTGAACAGCATATAAATGAATGACAGGGTCACTTTAAAGTACCAAAGTCTGAGAGAGACAGCTAGTATTTTTAGGTCAGCAAAAGTAGATTTTATACAGGTTTCCTTTATTTATATCTTCCACATACCTTTTAGTGCTGGATTAGGGCTATACAGTGCCTTGAAAAAGTATTCATACCCCTTGAAATTTTCCACATTTTGTCATGTTACAACGAAAAACGTAAATGTATTTCATGTGATAGACCAACACAAAGTGGCACATAATTGTGAAGTGGAAGGAAAATGATAAATGGTTTTCAATTTTTTTATAAATAAATATCTGAAAAGTGTAGGGTACATTTGTATGGCGCCCCCCTGAGTCAATATTTGGAGAACCTCCTTTCACTGCAATTACAGCTGCAAGTCTTTTTGGGGATGTCTCTACCAGCTTTGTACATCTAGAGAGTGACATTTCTGCCCATTCTTCTTTGCAAAATAGCTCAAGCTCTGTCAGATTGGATGGAGAGAGTCTGTTCTGTGAACAGCAATTTTCAAGTCTTGCCACAGATTCTCAATTGTATTTAGGTCTGGACTTTGACTGGGCCATTCTAACACATGAATATGCTTTGATCTAAACCATTCCATTGTAGCTCTGGCTATATATTTAGGGTCGTTGTCCTGCTGGAAGGTGAACCTCCACCCCAGTCTCAAGTCTTTTGCAGACTCTGACAGGTTTTCTTCTAAGATTGCCCTGTATTTGGCTCCATTCATCTTCCCATCAACTCTGACCAGCTTCCCTGTCCCTTCTGAAGAAAAGCATCCCCACAACATGATGCTGCCACCACCATGTTTCACGGTGGGGATAGTGTGTTCAGGGTGATGTGCAGTGTTAGTTTTCCACTCCACAGCATTTTGCTTTTAGGCCAAAGAGTTAAATTTTGGTCTCATCTGACCAGAGCACCTTCTTCCACATGTTTGCTGTGTCCCCCACATGGCTTCTAGTAAACTGCAAGCGGGACTTCTTATAGTTTTCTTTCAACAATGTCTTTCTTCTTGCCACTTTTCCATAAAGGGCAGATTTGTGGAGAGCACGACTAATATTTGTCCTGTGGACAGATTCCCCCACCTGAGCTGTGGATCTCTGCAGCTCCTCCAGAGTTACCATGGGCCTCTTGGCTGCTTCTCTGATTAATGCTCTCCTTGCCCGGCCTGTCAGTTTAGGTGGACGGCCATGTCTTGGTAGGTTTGCAGTTGAGCCAAACTTTTTATGTTCAGATGATGGATTGAACAGAGCTCTGTGAGATGTTCAAAGCTTGGGATATTTTTTTTATAACCAAAACCTGCTTTAAACTTCTCCACAACTTTATCTCTGACCTTCCTGGTGTGTTCCTCGGCCTTCATGATGCTGTTTGTTAACTTAGGTTGTCTAACAAACCTCTGAGGGCTTCACAGAACAGCTGTATTTATACTGAGATTAAATTACACACAGGTGGACTCTGTTTACTAATTAGGTGACTTCTGAAGGCAATTGGTTCCACTAGATTTTAGTTAGGGGTATCAGAATAAAGGGGGCTGAATACAAATGCACGCCACACTTTTCACATATTTATTTGAAAACATTTTGAAAACCATTTATCATTTTCCTTTCACTTCACAATTATGTGCCACTTTGTGTTGGTCTATCACATAAAACATAACATTTATGTTTTTGGTTGTAACATGACAAAATGTGGAAAAATTCAAGGGGTATGAATACTTTTTCAGGGCACTGTCTATTAGGTACAGGGCTTCTTATATATTTATTTATTGTATAATATTCTAATGTTAGAATCTCTCATGTAACAGACAGACAAAAAAAAAATTACCTCAATGTTACAGAGGCATTCCTCTAAGTTAGATACGACTTCTGAGAAATCAGGACGACCCTGCAGAGAATAAAAGGCCACAATAAATATACATTTTTTGTTTAATGCGCAATCTCATTTAGGGCCCGTTTACATTTTTCGTGGTGCGCTGACGTGGGCTTTGTTAAAGCAGCCTATTGAAAATAATGGAGAAAGGAGCGCCAGACCAACACCGGATGACAGAGTAGAAGATCATTTCTTATACTCGGCGTTATCTTGGACTCTTTCATTCGGTATTCAACTGGAGCTCCTTTTTGTATTTCTACAGCAGTATTCAACCCAAAAGCAAACATTCTATTATATTGCAGCTTAACCACTTCAGCCCCGGACCAATTGGCAGCCAAAGGACCAGGCCCCTTTTTGCGATTCGGCACTGCGTCGCTTTAACTGACAATTGCGTGGTCGTGCGACGTGGCTCCCAAACAAAATTGGCGTCTTTTTTTTCCCACAAATAGAGCTTTCTTTTGGTGGTATTTGATCGCCCCTGCGGTTTTTATTTTTTGCGCTATAAACAAAAATAGATCGTCAATTTTGAAAAAAATTCAATATTTTTTACTTTTTGCTATAATAAATATCCCCAAAAAATATATAAAAAAACATTTTTTTCCTCAGTTTAGGCCCATACGTATTTTTCTACATATTTTTGGTAAAAAAAAAAAATCGCAATTAGCGATTATTGATTTGTTTGCGCAAAAGTTATAGCGTTTACAAAATAGGGGATAGTTTTATAACATTTTTCTTAATATTTTTTTTTACTAGTAATGGCGGCGATCAGCGATTTTTATTGTGACTGCGACATTATGGCGGACACATCGGACATTTTTGACGCATTTTTGGGACCATTGTCATTTATACAGCGATCAGTGCTATTTAAATGCACTGATTCCTATGTAAATGACACTGGCAGTGAAGGAGTTAACCACTAGGGGGCGGGGAGGGGCTAAGTGTGACGTGTGTGTTTTTTTTTTACAGTAGGGGGGCGTGGCTGTACGTCTGACGTCACTGATCGGCTTTCCCGATGACAGGGAACAGCCGATCAATGACAGGCAGTGTAGGAAGCACGGGGAGAGGTTTGTTTACACAGACCTCTCCCCGTTCCTCAGCTCTGTGACCTGATCGCGGGATACCAGTGGCAATTGATGAAAAACTATGACAAAAATCAATTCCAGTTTTCGTCAACAAATGTAAAAGGAATGGAAATTTTGTATTGGATTTTTTACATATAAAGACGTTTTATAACGGCTAAATCTGTGTCTGTACAGTTTGTTCAAACCTTAATACCATAAATAATAATGTGTTAGTAGATTTTTTTTTTTTACTCTATGAGTATATAATACATTTGGAAATAAAAATATAGAGAAATGCTTAAATAATGCACTACAATGTAACGAATCCCATTTGATTTTAGTTGACTAAAATGTACTGCAGATTTTAGTCGACTAAAATACAACTAAAACAATTCAGATGACTAAAATACAACTAAAGCCCCATACACACGCGCGGATTATCCGAGGACCAGGTCGGTCGGATCCTGTCCGTCGTACTTTGTCCGATGTTGGTGTTGCGTACACACGGTCGGACAAAGTTGTCGGAAAATCCGATCATTCTGAACGTGGTGACGTTTGTTGCGTATGACGGGACTACGTAGAGGCTAGTAGCCAATAGCTTTGGTCTTGTAATGTGATCTGAGCATGCGTAGCACTTTGTCCGTCGGAATTCGATACACACGATCGGATTTGGTGTGATCGGACTTTGTTGTCGAAAAATCTATCCAGCAGGAGATAGGACTTTGGTGCCTACACACGGTCGGATTTTTCGACAACATTGTCCGATAGGACAAAATCCATGCGAAAATCCGACCGTGTGCTTTAAACTTAACCGCATTCCCGACCGCCTCACACAGATATACTGCGGCAGAAGGGCACGTACAGGCAGAATCATGTACCTGTACGTTGCCCTTAAAGAGGCAGGTTGCGTGCGCACGTGTGCGCCGCCGGGAACTCCGTGAGCCCGATCACGGGTCTCGATGTCCACGGGGATACCCGCGATAGTCTCATGGAGAGGAAGAATGGGGAAATGCTGGTTCCGGCTCATTCACAAACTGAAGCAAAGTAAACACCAGTTTACTATGCTTCACAGATGAATGGACACAGGAGTGATTGGTACTGATCGCTCACTGTGTTCATTCAGGAAAGGAAGGGGCCGGTAAATTACATATTTACTGGCCCCTTCCCTGGCTCTCCATCTGGAAACATCCCCCTGTGTGCCCGAAGCAGCTGCCGGCAGGAGAGGTGGGGAGGGAAGCTGGCAGCGCTGTGCTGAAAAGGGCACACGGGGGGGGGGGGCCTGGGCAGCAAATGGAAGGGGTGCATGTGCTACAACTATTCCCCCTGCAGTGCAGCTGGAGGGGGAAAGAAGAGGAGAAGCTGGCAGCACTTCAGGGGGAGGCAGATGAGGATCTAAGGATCTGTGTTTGTATTAAGACAGTACAGCAAGACCTCCTGCTTAACAGGTACTCGGGCCCCCCTTTTTAAACTGATGAGGCCCAGGCCCAGTACAGGAGAGCTGGCTGTACTGCTCTATCAGCAGTCCTGGCAACGTGTGTTGCCATGCACACATTCCCTCAATGCAAAGATATAAATGGGCCCTTAGGCCTTGTACACATGGGCTTTGGCTTGTGTGAGAGCAGTGCGTACAGCAAGCTTTTTACAAAGCATTTGGAAAGTGAGCTTCAAACAACTTTCTTCGAGCATTTGAAGTACCCTTCAGCTCCAGTATGGGAATGATAAACACAGATCTTAATGGCCTGTCACAAATAATCTGCTAGCAGGCTTTCAACAAGTTTCAAGTCGTTCAATCCCTTTACTCAATGCCTGCTGAAGCCTGATAGCAGCAGTCATTGAAGTGTGAAAAAGCACCCCATGTACCCCAAAAAAATGCACATCATGTAGTCCCTAAAACTGCACCCAAGAAGACACGTGTGTGCACACTGTTTCCTTTATATTACATTTCAGCTTTGGATTGATGCTGAAGTGTTAAATCACACAATAGTTTTTTAAATAATTTTTGCATTGATAGTCTAGAGCAGGGGTCTCCAAACTTTCTAAACAAGGGGCCAGTTTACTGTCCTTCAGGGACAGTAAGGGGCCAGACTGTAGCCACTGGGAGTAGAAAAGGTCCCAACGTCAGCAGGAAAAATAAATGCCCCATCTTTGGTGTCAGGGGGAGGAATAGTGCCCCATCATTGGTATCAGTGGGAGGAATAGTGCCCCATCATTGGTATCAGTGGGAGAAATAGTGTCCCATCATTGGTATCAGTGGGAGGAATAGTGTCCCATCATTGGTATCAGTGGGAGGAATATCGCTCCATCATTGGTATCAGTGGGAGGAATAGCGCCCCATCATTGGTGTCAATGGGAGGAATAGTGTCCCCATCATTGGCATCAGTGGGAGGAATAGTGCCCCATCATTGGTGTCAATGGGAGGAATAGTGCCCCATCATTGGTATCAGTGGAAAGAATAGTGTCCCATCATTGGTATCAGTGGAAAGAATAGTGTCCCATCATTGGTATCAGTGGAAAGAATAGTGTCCCATCATTGGTGTCAGTTGGACGAATAGTGCCCCATCATTGGTATCAGTGAGAGGAATAGTGCCCCATCATTGGTATCAGTTGGAGGAATAGTGTCCCATCATTGGTATCAGTGGGAGGAATAGTGTCCCATCTTTGGTGTCAGGGGGAGGAATAGGGCCCCAAGGTTGGTGTCATTGGGAGGATTCATGCCACATCATTGGTGTCATTAGGCCCAATTGTTGGTGTCATTGGGAGGAATTGTGCCCCATTATTGGCGTCATTGGGTTCAAATGTTGGTATCACTGGGAGGAATTGTACCCCTTTATTGGTGTCATTAGGAGGAATTGAGCCCCCTCACTGGTGTTAGTGGAGGGGAGAATTATGCCCCATTGTTGGTATTAGTAGATGAAATGGTGCCCCAATGGCCAGATAACAAGCAAAAAGCCACATCTGGCCCCCGGGCCGCAGTTTGGAGACCACTGGTCTAGATAGACAAAGACAGACATTGAGGACTGTACAGGGACTGCATACCATGTTTCTGAGATAGGAAGGAGGGACACCTTTGTATGTATGGAAAGGACATAAAGAACGGAAGGAAGAGCATAAAGAATGAATACACAATACATTAATTCTTTATGCTCTTCCTTCCGTTTACCCAAAATGATTGGGTAAACGCACAAGTCTTTTTTTTAGCATTAATTCTCCTTCTTACTAACTGTTCAAAAAAACACATGTAAGAATTCAGAGGACGATGAAAGTTTCAGCATAGTATAACAGTTTTGGTAGTTAAATGATCTATTATAATTTAGCTCTATACCTCTAGACTAGTGGTCTCCAAACTGTGGCCGTACCGGACGTGGCCCTTTGCTTGGCTATATCTGGCGTGGAAGGAATCACTGGTGTCAGTGGGGGGAACAACTATTCCTCCCACTAACACCAAAGATAGGTACAATTCCTCCCACTGACACCAACAATGGGGCAATATTCTTCCCACCAATACAAATGACGGGGCACTATTCCTACCACTGAAACCAATGATGGAGCACTATTCCTTAAACTGACACCAACAATGGAACACTATTCCTTCCACTGATACCAATGATGGGGCACTATTCATCCCACTGACACCAATGATAGGACACTATTCTTCCCACTGATACTAACAATGGGGCAATATTCTTCCCACCAATACAAATGATGGGGCACTATTCCTACTACTGAAACCAATGATGGGGGACTATTCCTACTACTGAAACCAATGATGGGGGACTATTCCTACTACTGAAACCAATGATGGGGGACTATTCCTTTCCCTCAAACCAATTATGGGGCACTATTTCTTCAACTGACACGGACAATGGAACACTATTCCTTCCACTGATACCAATGATGGGGCACTATTCATCCCACGGACACCAATGATAGGACACTATTCCTCCCACTGATACTAACAATGGGGCAATATTCTTCCCACCAATACAAATGATGGGGCACTATTCCTACCACTGAAACCAATGATGGGGGACTTTTCCTTTCCCTCGAACCAATTATGGGGCACTATTTCTTCAACTGACACCGATAATGGAAGACTATTTCTTCCACCAATACCAATGATGGGGTACAATTCCTCTCACTGACACCAATGATGGAACACTATTCCTCCCACTGATACTAATGATTTGGCACTATTCCTTCCACTGATACCAATGGCCTTCTCGCTCCATCAGTGTCCTTCTAGCAGTGCAGCTGGTCCAGCAAAGCCTCTTCTCTAAGGATCTACTGGCCACGGTCGTACTCCTGAATCCTCCACGTACAGTGTACGGTTAATATGCCAGAACCCAGCATTATGAAGGCCGAAACGTGTCAGGTTTTTGGATGATGTTACTGCTGTAATGCTTAAATAAACATTTTCTACGGAGAAGCTGTCAAGTTGCTGGCCTGTACTTTCTACAGCACCCAGCATTGTATGTGATGTCGCTGATGGATCATCCAGAGCCAACAGTGAGGGAGTAAGATCAGAACAGCACTGGAACAGGGGCGAGGTATGTAATGCAGTCTTCTAAACTTCCCCTAGACTTAAAGTGGTTGTAAAGTCACTACCGAGAAATTCGGTAATCCTCTCTCTTACAGGACAATATAATGTGCAGTATCTGTTATTTAAATCATTGTGCAAAATACCTAATTTTTCAGCACCACTGGTTGCTTACGTGAAATCCCTGTGTGTTTGTCTGTGTCCATGTGGGAAAGTGAACCTACATGGGAGTGGTTTCATAATGATCAATCAGCTGCTGCACCTGCAGGGCTCTAATGAGGAAAGTGGTAGGGTCTGCATCACTTTAGACGTGATTTCCTACTGGGAGTATCTCACCAAAAATGACATGTTTGATGCCAAAAATCTGATTTGTATCTTAGTGCAGACTTGTGGGAAAATCAGTGAGCCAATCACACAAGCAGGAAATTATGTTTCTGGGCAGAGTTCTGTATACATTCTGTGTACAGAACGCCTCCAGGTTGCCACATTGTATTCAAAGCGTAACTCCACTTTTGTTGAGAAAAAAACATTCCCCTCTGGGTTATCTATGTACTTGCAGGGATTATAACAACCTTTGTTGCAGATTCCTACCTTTTGTTATTCTTAAGAAATCCCTGTGTGTTTGTCTGTGTCTCTGGGCTTAGTGAGTCTAATGGGAGTGGTTTGATACATATCTGTCAACTATGGCAGCTGCAGGGCTCTAATGAGGAAAGCTGCTGGGCCTGCATCCCTGTAGATGTGTTCCTATTGGCAGAGCCATCTTTAATATTGACTGAACCCTGGGCAAACATTTTCTTGGGGCCTCCTCTTCCATGCAATTTCGCTCTCCACATGCTTTGAGACATACAATAAATAGCAGCTAGACTCAAAATCAGTTTACTGAATCAGGCAGCAATTGCGATTGGTTGCCAGAGGTTACAGTGTATCATTACTGCTCACTGATCGGCTGCTAGAGGTTACAGCACACAAGATGGCTCACTGTTTTTTTTATTTACAGCACATGACTTCTGCTTGTTGATTGGTTGCTAGAGATTACTGTACATCAATACTGCTCACTGATTGCTAGAGGTTACTGGACATCTATACCACTCACTAATTGGTTGCTGGAGATTACTGTACATCAATCCTGCTCACTGATTGATTGCTAGAGGTTACTGGACACCTATACCACTCACTAATTGGTTGTTAGAGGTTACTGCACATTATTACTGCTCACTGATTGCTTCCTAGAGGTTACTGCATATACTTACCGCTCAATGATTGGTTGCAAGAAGTTAGTGCACAGCATTACTGCTCACTGATTGGTTGCTAAAGGTTACAGCAAAACATCTCCTCACTGCCTGCACAGCGTGGACTGGAGAGGTGAGGGGACCCATCAATAGACAGAAAACTCATAGGAGATCCTAGGCTCCTGAGATCAGTGGCAATGCTGGGGGGTTGATGGGATCAGTGGCAGTGGTGAGGATGGGATTAGTTAGGAGGCAGTACACTGTGGCAAATTCTGAATCATGTAGAGCAAAGCTGGAAATCTTTGGCAAGTATATAGTGGGGGATTCTACCAATGTAATGGGGAATTTACAATGACCACCAATGTGAGGGGGGGATTTACACTGACCATCACTTTACACTGAGATATCGGGAGACAGCACGGGACTAAAACTTCATGGGATAAGGGAATTTAAACTGGGATAGTTGGCAAGTATGAGGCAGCTGCTTTGGGCCCCACAACAATGATGGGGCCCAGGGCAACTTCCCCCTTTTCCCTGCCTGAAAAACTGTCCTGCCTATTGGAACTATCTCACCAAAAATGACATTTTTGTTGCAGGGGATGCCTAAAATCTGACTTGTATCTTAGGCAGACTTCCGGGAAAATCAGCAAGCCAATCACACAAGCAGGAAATTATGTTTATGGGGAGTGGTCAGTACACATTCTGTGTACAGAACAACTGCAGGTAGCCATATTGCTTTGCATTTATAGAAAAATTATAGCGGCTGCAGATTGAAAAGGAAAGGTCATTTTTAATAACATACAATTATAATATGACTTTTATGGCAATTGTATAGACTAGATAATTTTTTCTTTATTTGCTATTTTTTTTTCCCCCACTAAGGCCCCTTTCACACTTATACGACTTGTCCCACGATTTGGGACTGCAAAGTAGCATGACAAGTCATTCCCCATGATTTCCAATGACAGCCATTCATATTAGTACGACTTCAAGTCGTTCCGACTTCAAAGTAGTCCCTGCACTACTTTGGTCCGATTTTGATGCCACTTACACAGGCATTCCTTGAAATCGCGGCAAAATCGCAGCAAAATCGCGCCCGCGAATCGCGGCAAAATCACGGTGAAGTCGCACAAGTGTGAAAGGGGCCTAAAGTGGAGTTACCCTTTAACAGAAAATGACAGAGCTGCAGATTGAAAAGGAAAGATCATTATTAATAACATTCAATTACAATATGATTTGAGTCTCAATTGTATACGCTATATTATATTTATTTTATATAAAATATTTATGTATTATTTTATTTGCAATTCTTTCCCAACGAAAGTGGAGTTACCCTTTAAATGAAAGCTGCAGCTTTAAATGACTTTTGAAATGATATGAACACGTTAAAGCTTGTGGGTAGATTTTAGCGATTGGGTTTACACATACTTTGATTTCCACCCCCCAAAAAAAAAGATGGCATCGACCCAACGCGCCATTAAAATGGCGCCGCTTTACTCTGCCGCAGCAAACATAATTCTATGAGACAGAGTCATGTTGTCCTTCCGCTGGTGACACGGATATTAGAGTGTATGATCTAGTGTTCCGTGTTCTCAAAAGCACAGCCATGAATAATGAGCCGGTAGATTCATTCCCACAGGGGATAGAAGTGACAATGTCCTCTGAGTATTAATCAATCATTAGGACTTTCTCCACTAATGGCTGCGGTGACAGAGGTATCTCTAACCTGATGTGTGTTGCAGGTGTCATCTTCCTCCTGATCAGCGCTTGCCTTTATTTAGTGAAGACCTGTCCTTCTTCCTGTGCCGTTTGTACAGAAGAGGCCACAATCTGTCAAGGATTGGCGCATATAATAGGTAAGAACGCTGTCAACTGTTCCGCGGAGGGGAGAGGGCTGACGGAGCGGTAGATGTGGAGGACTCTGATCTTTCTACACACACAACTCTCCCAGAGACACCAATGTCACGGCTCTCAGAGCAAAGCAGATTTCAAATATTTCATGCCAGAGTAAAATTTGCTGTCAGGGTGGATAAAAATCAATTATTAAAAAAAATAAAAATCAGATTTTTTGGATTTAAATCATTTTTTTTTTATTTTTTTTTATTTAAATCATTTATTTTTTATTTTTATGACATTTATTTTAATAAAATGCTTTTGGAGTAAAAAATCTATCTAAAGATCGTTTTCTATTTAAGATACATTAATAATTTAGTTTATGCAGCATGAAATGGAGCTTAGTTACATAGCATGAGGCTGTGAATTCTGCAATATTTATATTTTTGGTAAACTCATTCAATGAATCCAAGCTGAGATAACATGCACTGCATTCATGCATTCACACAATTTCACAGCAACCATGAGATAAAACAAAGTTCAGTAATTTTCCTTTAGACATGTGCACTGACAAAAAAATGTGTTCGCTTTCATTTTACAGTGGAGCCTCGGATTACGAGCATAATCCGTTCCAGGAGTATGTTTGTAATCCAAAATACTTGCATATCAAAGCGAGTTTTCCCATTGAAGTCAATGGAAACCAAAATAATTTGTTCCGCATTGACTTCAATGGGATGCAATACCGCATGCGGCCAGAGGCGCAAACAGCCGAAAAGGCCCGAGGACACTTCGGCTGACCTCCGCAAACCTCGGAAAGACTTCCTACCCACCGTGCTGTACTCAGGCCTTTCCGTGCATTTCAGAACGTAACGTTCGGCACTGCTCGGCCCCCACCTCAGGCCAAAAGCGGTACTGCACACCGATTTGGCCTGAATCGTGCTCGTGTTGCGAGACAACACTCGCAAACCGAGTTACGATTTTTTAAAATACAGTACTCGTATTGCGAAACGCTCTTTAACTGCGTTACTCGCAATCCAAGGTTCCACTGTATTCATTTTGTTGCTTTTTTCAGAAATTAGTAAATTCGGAAATCCGAAAATTTAGGATTTTCAAATTTCCGAAATTTAGAAAATTTAGAATTTTGGAAAATGTTGAATTTTCCAATTTCCGAATTTTGAATTTCCGGAATTTTGAATTTCCGAAATTTTAAATTTCCGAAATTTACTAAACAAATTAAGAACTAAATGAATTGTACATGTCTATTTTCCTTTATCCCATTGTTTTTCAAATCTATGTACACTACAAACTGTATGATTGAATCAGTTCTGATATCGCTGTTTTACTAACCAGACAGCTTATTATTCTAAACAGGAAACCTTCATTATGTTTGCAAATATTAAAGATTCTAACTACCAGCAAGAATGAGTCCTTACATTTAAAGAGCACCTGTCATTTCAGATCCATCATGGCAGCGCCTGTAAGCGGGCATCCACGTCCCTCACCTTGTTGTGTCCGGTTATTCCGGAGGTCACATTATTATAATTTCTCTGCACTGATCAGCCCCCTGTCGGTCGGTGAGTCGGCTGATGAGTGTATGGGTTGGTCGGTGGGTGGTACTCACACGGTCGGGCTCTGGCTTGTGTGTTGGTGGTAATGCAGAGCAGGGAGATCGCTCCAATGAGGACGACCATCTCCCGGATCTCCCCGTACATCCTCCCGGTACCGGCCAATACAGTGGCTTCTCCTTTTGGCCAATCGGGTCTTAAGACTTGGTTCCAGATTGTCCGGGAGCAGAAGCAGGAAGACAATAGCAAATATTAATTCACTATTGACACACAACTGGGTGGGCTCAGGGTGCAGTGCTCTGCGCCCCAAGCCCACTCCTTTTGAAGCCAATTAGAGCCTCAGGTTCTAATCATGTGCTTCAAAAACAATAAAAACCCCATTGAAATCCATGCGTCCGGCGCCCTGCATGTAGATTTGCATGGATTAGGGGGGAGGCGCCTCTAATGGAGAGGCTGCCACTGTTGTAAACCCTCTCCTATACCCAGTGAAGTGAGCAGCCTCAGATGATACACAGAGATGAAACAAATGTCCTTACATAGGTTTTCCATGTAAATCTGCTGTCTTTCCCTTTCTATATTGTTTAGAAAATGCACATTGTGTTACAAATCTTTCTTCCTCATTCAGCAGTGGGAGGGGAGTCTGGGCATACACTGTGTGAGAGCTGATTGGGGAAAGGCACCTCCACCCTCCACATAGGCAGAGGAAAGGGGGAACATGCAGAGCTGTACTGTGAATAGACATGCTCTCTGCCTGTCTACCTCTAAGCGCCCTCCCCGACACAAATTTTCAGCTGCTGTTATCTTATGTGTTGGAGAGCTTGTCAGAAGTGACTCTGCTGATAACAGAGGAATGGAGCAGCAGAAGGACACACACAGCACCTAGAGCTTTGGAGAGAGATAATTAAACACCACAGATATACACTTTGTTACCAAAAGTATTGGGACACCTGCCTTTACACGCACATGAACTTTATTGGCATCTCCGTCTCAGACCGTAGGGTTCAATATTGAGTTGGCCCACCCTTTGCAGCTATAACAGCTTCAACTCTTCTGGGAAGGCTGTCCACAAGGTTTAGGAGTGTGTCTATGGGAAAGTTTGACCATTCTTCCAGAAGCGCATTTGTGAGGTCAGGCACTGATGTGGATGAGAAGGCCTGGCTCGCAGTCTCTGCTCTAATTCATCCCAAAGGTGTTCTATCGGGTTGATGTCAGAACTATATGCAGGCCAGTCAAGTTCCTTCACCCCAAACTCGCTCACCCATATCTTTATGGACCTTGCTTTAGGCACTGGTCCAAATCATTTGGTGGAGGGGGGATTATGGTGTGGGGCTGGTTTCAGGGGTTGGGCTTGGCCCCTTAGTTCCAGTGAAGGGAACTCTTAAGGCGTCAGCATACCAAGACATTTTGGACAATTTTATGCCCCCAACATTGTGGGAACAGTTTGGGGATGGTCCCTTCCTGTTCCAACATGACTGCACACCAGTGCACAAAGCAAGGTCCATAAAGACATGGATGGGCGAGTTCGTGGTGGAGAAACTTGACTGGCCTGCACAGAATCCTGACCTCAACCCGATAGAACACCTTTGGGGTGAATTAGAGCAGAGACTGCGAACCATTCCTTCTCATCCAACATCAGTTCCTGACCTCACAAATCTTCTTCTGGAAGAATGGTCAAACATTCCCATAGACACACTCCTAAACCTTGTGGACGGCCTTCCCAGAAGAGTTGAAGCTGTTATAGCTGTAAAGGGTGGGCCAACTCAATATTGAACAAAACAAAAAGAGGCACCACTAAGTGCAGCATAAAAATACTTTAATGGCCCAAAAGGTTAAAAACACTTACAAATATAATAGATGAATGTGAGCTCATCATGCAAGTGTGTGGGGAAGGTGATCCGGCATCAGGGTGGTCCCAGTGTATGTGGAGGTCCCAGGGGTGATCCAATCTGCAAGAAGAAGTCCCAGTCTGGCCAGCAGAGGGAAGCCATAGCAGGGGAGACATCAAGAGAGCAGCCACGCTGCCGGGATCAGCATTGAAGCCCCAGAGGTGACGTCAGTGGGAGGAGACCAACAACCAACGTGGACCGCAAACCGGAAATAAGGTAACAAGGGGCGGGATGCGTTTTGGAACCAATTGGTCCCTGAAGAAGGAACCAATCAGTTGTTCCAAAATGTGTCCCGCCCCTTGCTACCCCACCTTCCATGATGAGCTCACATTCATCTATTATCTTGTAAGTGTTTTTACCCCTTTTGGGCCATTTAAGTCTTTTTATGCTGCACTTAGAGGCGCCTCCTTTTGTTTTGTCTTATCAGAGATTGCGTCCCTCATTGAGCGCTGCCCTAGTGTATGAAGACCTCATGTTGCCTGAATTGTATCCACTCCCACCATATAAAACCATCTACCCAGTCATATTATTCAGAACGCCTGACATACACACACTTTTTTTTTTTTATCCAACTCAATATTGAACCCTACGGACTAATGCCGCGTACACACGATCGGATTTTCCGACGGGAAATGTTGGATGTGAGCTTGTTGGCGGAAAGTCTGACCGTGTGTATGCTCCATCGGACATTTGTTGTCGGACTTTCCGCCAACAAATGTTGGCTAGCAGGTTCTCAAATTTTCCGCCAACAAATTTTTGTTGTCGGACTTTCCGATCGTGTGTACACAAGTCCGTAGCACAAAAGTCCACGCATGCTCGGAATCAAGTACGAGCCGGAAGCGGTCTTGTAAAACTAGCGTTTGTAATGGAGATATCACGTACGTCTTGTAGGTCACTACGTTCAGAATTGTTGGCCAACCTTTGTGTGACCGTGTGTATGTGAGACAAGTTGGGGCCAACACCCTTCGAACAAAAATCCACGGTTTTGTTGTCGTAAAGTCTGAGCGTGTGTACACAAGTTCGTTGCACAAAAGTCCACGCATGCTCGGAATCAGGGCCGTCTTTAATATTGATTGGACCCTGGGCAAAACTTTTCTTGGGGCCCCCTCATGCAGTTTCGCTCTCCACCTGCTCTGAGACATAAAATAAATAGCAGCTAGACTCAAAACCAGTTTACTGAATCAGATCAGGCAGCTATTGCGATTGGTTGCCAGAGGTATCATTGCCGCTCACTGACAGGTTGCTAGAGGTTACAGAACACATTACAGCTCAATGAGTTGCTAGAGGTTACAGCACATGATTTCTGCTTGTTTGGTTGCTAGAGTTTACTGTGGATATGACCTCAGGGGGGCATGATATACATATCAATGCCGCCGGCCGCCCGGTATTTACATATGAATGCCACCACTATTTATATATGAATGCCGGTTATTTACATGTAAACACAGGGTCTGCAGGTGAGTCATCTGTACATAACAATAGGGCAGAGCTGGGCAGCATTAGTAGCAGCACTTCACACTGAGATATTGGGACACAGCACAGGACTAAAACCTCAAGGGGCGAGGGAATTTAAACCAGGATAGTTGGCAAGTATGAGGCAGCTGCTTTGGGCCCCACAACCATGACAGGGCCCAGGGCAGTTGCCCCTTTTGCCCTGCCTTAAAAACGGCCCTGCTCGGAATCAAGTACAAGCCGGAATCCCTCGGTCTTGTAAAACTAGCGTTTGTAATGGAGATATCACGTATGTCTTGTAGGTCACTACATTCGGAATTGTTGGCCAACATTTGTGTGACCTTGTGTATGCAAGACAAGTTGGAGCCAACACTCTTCGAACAAAAATCCAGGGTTGTGTTGTCGGAAAGTCCGATCGTGTGTACGCGGCATAAGACTGGGATGCCATTAAAGTTCATGTGCGTGTAAAGGCAGGCGCCCCAATACTTTTGACAATATAGTGTATATCAGCCCTACCACTGTTCTTTATTTATTCAACCCTGCTAGACTGATGAACATGTTTTAAAATGTTGCTGTGTGCACAGGTACTCTTTGTTTTCAGCTCTATTTATCTATGGTCTGCAGGCTGCATGTTTGAAAGAGAGGCGCCATTAGGCAATTACATATGGGCGGATAATGTTCTGGAGATAGCGCAGCTTATTCTTAATGATTTATTTCTACAACTTTAAAAAACAATCTGCGGCATCATTAGGACAGTGGGGAGAACAGCTTGTGAGATTGGTGTTAGTGCATTACTTTCCAGTATATTTTTAATGTTAGTCTATTTTTTGCTGTTTTCTAAATGAACGTATTGAGAAGATGTGATTTCTGTCTTATTACGAGCCATTTCCTTCGGCGCGAGTTGGAAACCATTAGCTGTTTTCATTTATCCAGACTGAAATAAAATGAAATCAAATAAAAATCAACACACGGGGACGATGGGCTGTTTTTACTGAGCTGGAAACATCATGGAAGAATTAAAACTTGGATCTCTACCTTTTTAGGTCAATTTGAAAAGATGAGATAAATGCATTGTTGCCATCAAAACAGACCAGGGGTGGTCAACATAAAGCAGGATCGGTGGCTTTTCAACAGTTTGGAACTAAATGCCCCATCATTCCTCGCAAGGCTTATGGCCACAATCACCTCAATGCTTAATTAGAAGGTAGTTCCCTCTCTGTATCGCACTGGGGTTATAGGTTCTTAGCTGGACTGTATTGATCAGAAGTCACTCATGGGTCATCGCCTAGGCCACAGGGGTCTCCAAACTTTCTAAACAAGGGGCCAGTGTACTGTCCTTCAGGGACAGTAAGGGGCCAGACTGTAGCCACTGGGAGTAGAAAAGGTCCCAACGTCAGCGGGAAAAATCAATGCCCCATCTTTGGTGTCAGTGAGAGGAATAGTGTCCCATCATTGGTATCAGTGGGAGGAATAGTGTCCCATCATTGGTATCAGTGGGAGGAATAGTGTCCCATCATTGGTATCAGTGGGAGGAATAGTGTCCCATCATTGGTATCAGTGGGAGGAATAGTGTCCCATCATTGTGGGAGGAATAGTGGTCCCATCATTGGTATCAGTGGGAGGAATAGTGTCCCATCATTGGTGTCAGTCAGTGGAATAGTGTCCCATCATTGTCAGTGGGAGGAATAGTGTCCCATCATTGGTATCAGTGGGAGGAATGGTGTCCCATCATTGGTGTCAGTGGGAGGAATAGTGTCCCATCATTGGTATCAGTGGGAGGAATAGTGTCCCATCATTGGTATCAGTGGGAGGAATGGTGTCCCATCATTGGTATCAGTGGGAGGAATAGTGTCCCATCATTGGTATCAGTGGGAGGGAATAGTGTCCCATCATTGGTGCCAGTGGGAAGAATAGTGTCCCATCATTGGTATCAGTGGGAGGAATAGTGTCCCATCTTTGGTATCAGTGGGAGAATAGTGTCCCATCATTGGTATCAGTGGGAGGAATAGTGTCCCATCATTGGTATCAGTGGGAGGAATAGTGTCCCATCATTGTATCAGTGGGAGGAATAGTGTCCCATCTTTGGTGTCAGGGGGAGGAATAGGGCCCCAAGGTTGGTGTCAGGGGGAGGAATAGGGCCCCAAGGTTGGTGTCATTGGGAGGGTTCATCCCCCATCATTGGTGTCATTAGGCCCAATTGTTGGTGTCATTGGGAGGAATTGTGCCCCATTATTGGCGTCATTGGGTTCAAATGTTGGTATTACTGGGAGGAATTGTGCCCCATTATTGGCGTCATTGGGTTCAAATGTTGGTATTACTGGGAGGAATTGTACCTCTTCATTGGTGTCATTGGGAGGAATTGTGCCCCCTCGCTGGTGTTAGTGGAGGGGAAAATTATGCCCCAATTGTTGGTATTAGTAGATGAAATGGTGCCCCAAGGGCCAGATAACGGCAGGCAAAGGGCCGCATCTGGCCCCCGGGCCGTAGTTTGGAGACCACTGGCCTAGGGCAAAAGGATAGACATATTTTCCATTTATACAGGTCACCGTATACCTGGTAATAGTTAATAAGATTCAGGTAGACCTGCATTGTAATGATGAGGACATTTTGCTACTTAACATAGAGCTGGAGAAGCTACTTGAGGACGAGTAGCAAAACATCTCCAACATTACAAAGCAAGTTCAGTTGAAGGTGACTAATTGCTGCAAGGTTTTTGCTGAAGTTATGTTTCTAGACTAATTCTTTTTTAGATTTTGTGGGGTTTTTTTTTGGTGACTTTTATATTTTAGCTTGTCTACTTTCTACATTTTCTTCACTTCAACTTTGCAACTTTCCCTTTTAAGTTAGAACAAAAAGTTAGTAGTTAAAATGGTTGTAAACCCTCGTTTAAAACTTTATGTTACAGGTAAGCCTATATTAAGGCTTACCTGTAGCTAACAAGGATATCTCCTAAACCTGCACGGTTTAGGAGATATCCCTGTATTTGCATGTGCCTACGTCATGCGGCACATGCGCACTTAATACAACTGAAGCAATGGCACTATATGCCGATGCTTCAGTTGTACTGTGCCGCTCTCGTGCGCATGCGCGGAGTGACGACATCGTGGCTCCGGCAAATCACAGCGCCGGAGCCGCGATACCCGGAAGTCACTCTGGGAGAACATGTCGGAGGGGGAGAAGAGGACCGATGCCGGGGCTTCGATCTGAGGTAAGTGATACATAATTAGCTAGTATGCAGTGCATACTAGCTAATTATGCCTTTTGTCTTGCAGGGTTTTTTTTTTGTCCATTTTTTTTTTAAAGTTGGGTATGTTTCAGCATTAGTTTCAGTACCTTCAAATAGGCCACTAGAAGTCCACCAGGCTTGGCAAAATGGCCGGATGTACAGAATATGAGCTGCCTGGTTTTACATGCCAGGGCTGCTTTTTTATTTCCGGACGAGGCTTTGTGTATATCTATTGTGTGATTAGGTGGGTGCACAGGGTGTGCCTGGGCACTCCCTAATCACCCGGTGTGGCACAGATTCCAACTGTTCAGACCCCTAATATTTCCCAAAGCCCCCTAAAGGGGTTCCTAAAAAATTTGAAAAAAAATTAATAAAATTGTAAAAAATAATAAAAAATAAAATAATAAAAAACTGACAGCACCCACTGCCCTATAGACATGGGCGGCGTCAAAAAATTTGTTTCGTTTCGTAAGAAAAAAAATTGTATTTCATAATTAGTGTACGAAATTCAATTTGGATTCGTACGAAATATGAATTTTCGTTAGCTTCATAACCTTTTCGTTAAAAATAATGAAAGTTCGTTATGATGAATTTATCATTATGAGGGGTTCCCCACCATCCCTGTGCTGAGTTCCCAGGTCTGAGTGTACACCCGCTGTGTCCATTATGAGGGGTTCCCACCATCCCTGTGCTGAGTTCCCAGGTCTGAGTGTACACCCGCTGTGTCCATTATGAGGGGTTCCCACCATCCCTGTGCTGAGTTCCCAGGTCTGTACACCCACTGTGCCCATTATGAGGGGTTCCCACCATCCCTGTGCTGAGTTCCCAGGTCTGTACACCCGCTGTGCCCATTATGAGGGGTTTCCACCATCCCTGTGCTGAATTCCCGGGTCTGAGTGTACACCCGCTGTGCCCATTATGAGGGGTTTCCACCATCCCTGTGCTGTGCTGACTTCCTCTGATTGCTGAACAAAACACCAGTCATGTTTCTGTTAATTTGGATCCGAAATTCCGAAATTTGTTGGAGGAATAAAGCCCTATTGTTGATGTCAGTGGGAGGAATATTGCCCCATCGTTGGTGTTCGTTGGAGGTATTACACCCCACTGTTGGTGTCAGTGAAAGGAATGATGAAAGGAATGATGATTGCTGGTGTTAGTGGAAAAAACAGTGCCTTGTATCAGTGGGAGGAACAGTTCCGAAGAGCAGGATAAAGACAATCAAAGGGCCACATCTGGCCTGAGGGCCACAGTTTGGAGAACACTGATCTAGACCAGTGGTCTCCAAACTGCGGTCCATGGGTCGGATGTGGCCCTTTGCTTGTCTTTATCAGGCCCTTGGGGTACTATTCCTCCCACTGATACAAGGCACTATTCTATTGCTTCTATTAACGCCAACAATGGGGTATAATTCCCATAACTGATACCAACAATAGGGCACTATTCCTACCACTGACAGCAATGATGGGGCACTATTCCTTTTACTGACACTAATGATGGGGCATCATTTCTCCCATTTACACCAATGATGGGGCATCATTTCTCCCATTGACACCAATGATGGGGCACTATTCTTTCCCCCTGACAACAATGATGGGGCACCATTCCTCCCACTGATACCAATAATGGGGTACTATTCCTCCCACTGATACCAATGAGGGGGTACTATTCCTCCCACTAATATAAATGATGAGCAACTATTCCTTCACTGACACCAATGATGGGGCCCTATTCCTTCCACTGACACCAATGATGAAGCACTATTGCTTCCACTGACACCAATGATGGGGTCCTATTCCTTCCACTGACACCAATGATGAAGCACTATTGCTAGAGTTGCCACCTCATCCCTTTAAACCCGAACACCTTTGAATTACACAGGTTCTGAGGCTAATTAAATGCAGATACGGCACCGAGTGAGTTTAATTACCACCTTAATCAGCCACAGAACCTGTGTAATAAATATGTGTTTGGGTTTAAAGGGATGAGGTGGCAACCATAACTATTGCTTCCACTGACACCAATGATGGGGCACTGTTCCTCCCAATGACACCATTGATGGGGCACTTTTTCTTCCCCTAATACCAACGATGGGGTAATATTCCTCCCACTAATACCAATGGTGGGGCATTGTTTACTCCCATTGATGCCAGGGCATTTTCGACTTCTGTTGGCCACAGTCTGGCTCCCTCAAAGTCTGAAGCACAGTAAACTGGCCCTTTGTTCAGAAAGTTTGGAGACTGCTGATTTGGACTAAACAAATATTGTCTTAATACAAGAGACACATTCTATATATTCTACTGTGACAGCATAATAATTGTTACCAGGTTCTTATTCTCATGAATGCACGCTCTGGCAACATGGTTGCTAGAGAACAAGCAAGTTTCAATTTCATTATTCTAGTTATTGTCTTTCTTTTTCATGTAGGTTATTTTAGATACCGTGCCGCCATCTAATTTCCACCATGTTATTTTTATTTTTTTTGCAGCTGCTCCTAGCAAGACCAGGATTTTGATAATCACAGAGGGGAATATTACGTCACTTGGTCCCAACAATTTCTCCCATCTCTTGGATTTAACTCTGCTCAGGCTGACCGGGAACAAGATCCATCAACTCCAAGATGGCGTGTTCACAAAACTCAGCAAGCTGAGGACTTTAGTTCTGGACCACAACCTTCTATCTGCCTCCTCCTTTATCAACACCGTTTTCCTTCCTCTTGAAAATCTTGCAGTTCTCCAGCTTAATAACAACCACCTTGTCAGCCTCGACCAGAATTGGTTCAATGGCACAAACAAGCTCCTAAGGCTCGAGATAAATAGGAACCAGATAACTAACCTGACATTTCGGAGTTTTGGGTCTAGGGCTCTTCATCTTCTCGAATATCTCGAATTATCTGACAATTTTATAGGCTTCATTCAAGAGGGAACTTTTAAGCACCTTCAAAGTTTGAAGATCCTGGACCTCTCCAAGAACAGACTGAGCACGCTACCAAATATTTTCCCATCACTGCCTCATCTTTCTCTTCTAAATTTGGGCCAAAACCAATGGAACTGTACTTGTGAGCTTAGATGGGTGGCTGACTTTTTAAGGAACTCAACGCATTTTTCGACAGAAACTCTGAATTATGGAAACGGACTGCAATGTAGTTATTCGAGAGACCCAAGAGTAAAGTCTTTGCTGCAGTTGACCGAGAGGAACTGTTTTTATAAATCTCAGAATGTCAGTTTTGCAGTGAAGGAGAGAGACAGCAGAGAGCCGACAGAAGCTATATTTATATCTATCCTAGTTATTGCAGGTAACTTTTATGAGTTGGAGTTATATTGTTGGCTGAAAAGGGATTTTCGAGCTTTTAGACAAATTCCCATTAAATAAAAAAGTCCTATTAGAAGGAAATCGACAGAGCGAGACCAGTAAAGTACATGGTTTTTCTGCAATACTAAGCTTTGAATTGCATTTACAGAGTAGGCTGGGAGTACAGAACTATTTTCAGATATATATATAGTCCACGAAGCAAAGAAGCGCTCTCTGTCTATAGGTTCCTGCAAGTATCTGCCACTGCTTCATGGAAAATTAGCAAAGCACAGGTACAGGTGGTTGTTTCTATATAGGAAATATCCATCTGCTTGTGTAGACTTACAGTGGGTAATATAATAAGATAATATATTAATAAATACATACACTAGATATATAACTTGTTATAAAAAAAGAAATACAGTATATACTCGAGTATCAGCCGAACCGAATAGAAGCCGAGGCACCTAATTTTACCACAAACAACTGGGAAAACTTGTTGATTTGAGTATAAGTGGAAAAGAGGGTCAACAATGCCCATTTGCATGCCTCACTGTGCCCATTTGCATGCCTCACTGTGCCCATTTGCAGCCATAGGTCCCCCAAACTTCAAACTTGGTAGTGAAGGGTTCCTAGATGCCCCCTAGCTGCAGCCAAAGGGTCCCAAAATGACATTGCTGCAGGTGGACACAGTTGACCGACTTTGGGACCCTGTATCTCGGGGTCACTTGGTGCTAGGAACCCCATCTTTGGATATGTTTGGCTGAATATAGTCGGCTAAAAATAGTCGGTTCGGAAAATGTCATTCTCTGCTGCAGAAAAGTGCTTGACATTTTCCGATCCGACTTTGGGGCCCCGTATCTCGGGGCCACTTGGTGCTAGGAACCCCAAATTTGGCATGCAAACCCAGTGTAACCAACACTACAACATGTCCAAATTGGGGTTCCTAGCACTAAGTGACCCCGAGATACGGGGCCCCAAAGTCAGTCAACTGTGTCCATCTGTAGCAATGTCATTTCGGGACCCTTTGGGTCCAGAGACACCAAATTTAGGCTGCAGCTAGGGGGCATCTAGGAACCCTTAACTACCAAGTTTGAAGTTCAGGGGACCTATGGCTGCAAATGGGCATTGTTGACCCTCTTTTCCACTTACAGTAGCTGTGCATTTCTCACCCTAGGCTTATACTCGAGTCAATAAGTTTTCCCAGTTTTTTGTGGTAAAATTAGGTGCCTCGGCTTATATTCAGGTCGGCTTATACTTGAGTATATACGGTACTCTATACAAATCAAAAATTTTTTGCCTTCAGTTCTACTTTAACCTCCTTAGCGGTATTCCCGAGTCTGGCTCGGGTTGAGTTTTTTATGCTAGGAGCGGTAACCCCGAGCCAGACTCGGGCTTGCGTTGCAGGATACAGGGGGAAGTTACTTACCTTTTCCCCTGGATCCTGCGATGTCACCCCGCTGTGTGAGCGAGCCGTCCGCTCGCTCGATTCACACAGTGCCCGAGTGCCGCCGATCTCCGTTCCCTCCGACGTTACGACGCACGGGAGCGGAGATCGGCGCCAAATTTAAAAAAGTTTAAAAACACAGTACACATACAGTACTGTAATCTTACAGATTACAGTACTGTATACCAAAAATACACATCCCCTTTGTCCCTAGTGGTCTGCCCAGTGCCCTGCATGTCATTTTATATAATAAAAAGATTTTTTTTTCTGCCTGGAAACTAGAGATTGTCCATAGCAACCAAAAAGTGTCCCTTTATGTCAAAAGTGGTTTTAGACAGCTAGAAAACACTGATAAAAAATTAGAATCACAATTCATCATCAAACAATAAATTTAATGACAGCGACTATTCTGCAACTGAGCAAATTTCAGTGTTTTTGGTGTTCTGGTTCGGACAGATTTAAGTGAGTTATTCATAAGAATTGCATGCCTACAATATAAAAACGCCAAATTTCCATGCAAAATAATTGTACCGCTTTCAGCACTAAATTCCGGACAGAATCATACCACCAGGGAGGTTAAGAAAAATTAGCATTGACTCCAACCAGAGACGGGGTTGGTGGACATATGATGGAGAATCTTGGCCAATGTGCACAGACAGCCCTTTTCTTTATTATTTCTAAACAAAAAAGAAATATGCATGTGTAGAGGTGGCAAATACTCTAAATGTAGTGTGTGTTTTTTTTTTTTTTAACATAAAATTATGTTTATTTACTGCATCTAACTTTTTTTCTTATTTAAATAGGTATAATTGTTCTGTCTTGCTTTATTGTCATCATTTTGAAATGCATCCTATATCCATACATATTTCGAGGTCACCACCCAAAATGCTGCTGTGAGCAAGTCCGAGACTTTCCAGGAGTCCCTAAACCCCATCTGAGGCAAGACGATGGGGTTGCCCATGTGACATCTCTCACTGGCCCACCTGAAAATGGTAAAACGCTTCTGAATACCAACCCCACTGCATTATACCCAACACATGACTGGGGGGAATCGGACGCATGCTACAGAGGCAACAGGAAGGAAAGTCTGCCAGGCACTTACTATATCTGTTTTAAATGTCGATTGTTGCAGTGGCACCCCCCTCCCCCGGCAGCAATGTCTGATGCGAATGAGGTGGGCCGCTTTTCAAGGAGAATTCAAGAAGTCCCTGACAACTCGAAAGACTCTGCTCATGCCAGTCAATGGGATGGGACAAACACAATGGGCTTACAGGAATGGTCAAGGTGTAATAAAGGTAATGTTTATCAGAGATAATCTGTCAAGAATTTTGTTCTTCATTTTGTGCTAAAATACCTCAATTGCGGTGGTCTCCAAACTGTGGCCCGAGGGCCAGATGTGGCCCTATGCTTGCTTTTATCTGGCCCTTGGAACACTTTTTCCTCCCACTGACACCAGCAATGGGGCATAATTCCTGTAACTGACTTCAAAAGTGGGGCATCATTTCTCCCATTGACACCAATGAGGGGGCACTATGCCTCCCACTGATACCAAACGACTGGGTACTATTCCTCCCACTAATACCAATGATGAGGAACTATTCCTTCACTGACACCAATGATGGAGCGCTATTCCTCCCACTGACACCAAAGATGGAGCGCTATTCCTCCCACTGACACCAAAGGTGGCACTATTCCACCCACTGACACCAAAGGTGGCACTATTCCACCCACTGACAATAATGATGGTGCACTATTCCTACCCCTAATGCCAAAGTTGCACTGTCTACTCCCACTGACGCCGAGACAATTTGTACTTCCAACGGCCACAGTCCGGCCCTCCTAAAGTCTGAAAAGACATTTTGGAGACCCTTACTCTACTGAATCAAATATTCTGAGCTGGCTACATCAGTTCTTAACAAAATAGATTTCACACTAATGAATGGAATGGTCATCCTTGCTGGAACTTCTCTGGTGCCCAAGGCCCTAAACATCCAATACAGCAGTTACACAGAAGTTTCTGCTAAGCCTGGCCCAAGTGATTTTGCAACAAAAAATGTGCTCATTTATTAAATGGGATGCAATTCCCAATTCGTAAATTCTGCAATCCGCCCTAAAACAGCTGCACCATTGTCTGCGGTGTGAAAGCCCGAGGGCTTTCACACTGCAGCGGTGCGCTGGTAGGGCGTCAGGAAAAGTCCTGCCAGCAGCTTCTTTGGAGCGGTGAAGGAGCGGTGAACTCACCGCTCCTCCACCGCTCCTCCAGCGCTGCTCCCCATTGAAATCAATGGGGCAGCGCTGTAATACCGCTATTACGGCATTTTGCTGGGGGTTTTAACCCTTTCTCGGCCGCCAGCGCGGGTAAAAGCGCCCGCTAGTGGCCCGAAATGCGCCGCAAATCCGACGCTATGGGCGGTGTGGTGTGAAAGGGGTCTTAATGCATTCCCTGCATTAAGGTAAAAAAAATAGTTTAAACTTGTTGTGCCCTCCCCCCAAATATTTACCTGTATCAATCCAGAATTGTGCCCCTTTGTCGGTCTTCAATCCTCTCTCCCCAATCTCGCAGGCTTGGCTTGATGCTATTGGCCATTTGCTTTGTGGGTTGTCCCCACAAAAGTAATCGAGGGTAAATCTTCCAATGGGGACACTAGTTCTGGTGACCTGGAGTTCCCCAAGGAATTTCCTTAATTTGCAGGGATTTCCTCTCACTTCCTGTTTTGGCTATGGGACAGGAAGTGAAGGTAAATCTTCACATTGGGACAAAGGGGCCAAAAAAAAACCTTATAGGGTTATAACCCTCCCTTACTATATCCCAAAAAAAAAAAAATTGCCTAATTTAAATAGGTAATCCAGAAAAGCAGCTAAATAGTAGACTGCAATAGACATATCTAAATTGTTTCCCTACCAATACATTGGTAGTTCTGTTTAGGTGATTTTGTAATTCATGTGCGCCATACTAGCTGGCTGGAGAAAAAATACCAACATTCAGAATCTACAGACCCTTAGCTTACCGCATCTCCTCCCTATATACAGCCTGCATACCTCCCAACTTTTTGAGATGGGACACCTAGCAAAAGTATGTAGGTATATAATACACCCCCTGCCACACCCCCTTAAAGAGAATTATACAAAAAAAAAAAAGATTAGTTAAACCCACAAGTGCTTTTTTGTTACCACTCCTATTCCGTGGCTTTTGAAATTTACAAATGCAGCAACTTAGAAATTGGATAAAAGCTTTAGCACTGGGAAACTGAGATAAAAAGTGCATTTTATATACTCGAGTATAAGCCGAGTTTTTCAGCACATTTTTTTGTGCTGAAAGTGCCCCCCTCGGCTTATTCTCGAGTCAAGCACTTTTCTGCAGCAGAGAATGACATTTTCCGACCCAACTTTGGGGCCCCATATCTCTGGGCCACTTGGTGATAGGAACACCAATTTTGGTGTGAAAACCCAGTGGACCAAACACTACAACATATCCAATTGGGGTTCCTAGCACCAAGTGGCCCCGAGATACAGGGCTCCAAAGTCGGTCCACTGTGTCCATCTGCAGCAATGTCATTTCGGGACCCTTTGGGTCCAGAGACCCCAAATTTGGGCTGCAGCTAGGGGGCATCTAGGAACCCTTAACTACCACGTTTGAAGTTCGGGGGACCTATGGCTGCAAATGGGCACAGTGAGGCATGCAAATGGGCACAGTGAGGCTGCAAATGGGCATTATTGACCCTCTTTTCCACTTAAAGTAGCTGCACATTTCTCACCCTCGGCTTATACTTGAGTCAATATGTTTTCCCATTTTTTTGTGGTAAAATTAGGTGCCTTGGCTTATACTCGAGTATATACGGTACATCTATATAGATCAAACCAATATGAGGGACAAATAAGGAGGAAAGAGGGACAGAGGGACTTTGTTCCAAATCAGGGGCAGTCCCTCCAAATCAGGGACAGTTGGGAGCTACGAGTCTGCCTTTTGCATTATAGATGACCATCACCACACTGGTTAGGCGCTCTTCCTTGGTTCCTAAACTCCTAAAGCGGAGCTCCACGCTAAAGTGGAACTTCCGCTTATCGGATTCCTCCCCCCCTCCGGTGCCACAATTAGCACCTTTCAGGGGGTAGGGGGGTGCAGATACTTGGATAATCCAGGTATCTGCACCCACTTCCGGGGCTAGCTAACCGCAGTTGGCCCGCCCCTATCCGCAGATGCGCCCCCCCCCGTTATGTCCTGGGAAACACACAGTTCCCAGGACACAACGGGGACCAGTAAAGACGCGCAGCGCGACTCGCGCATGCGCAGTAGGGAACCGGGCAGTGAAGCCGCAACGCTTCACTTCCTGATTCTCTGACAGAGGATGGCGGTGGGGGCAGCCGAGAGACGAGCTCGTCATCTTCTGCCAACATCGCTGGAACCTGGAACAGGTAAGTGTCCATTTATTAAGTCAGCAGCTGCAGTATTTGTAGTATTTGACTTTTAATATTTTTTGTTAAGGTGGACTCCCTCTTAAGTTCCCAGTGCTTAAAAAAAAATTTTTTTTTCAGAATGCAAATGCAGAAGAGCCTGTTGGGTGCAAAGTTCTGACACTCCCACTCTCAGCCTGTTTACGGTTTTAAGGGGTTTCTTGAAATCTCGGTATTTAAAGTATATTGTATAGACAGGGCTTTTAAATTTGTTTTGGAAAGAAATTGGAATGGTTAAATACCTGTTTTTGAAGTCTGTGTTTCAGTGGGAAGACTTTGATCCATTCAGAAGAAATCTATGCACAGTGAAGGAAATCCACCCTAATGCCCCGTACACAAGGTCGGAAAATCCGACCACAAAATCCATCATATTTTTTCCGACGGATTTTGTCCGACACTGGTGTTGCATACACACGGTCGGACAAAGTTGTCGGAAAATCCGATCATTCTGAACGTGGTGACGTTTGTTGCCTACGACGGGACCACGTAGAGGCTAGTAGCCAATAGCTTTGGTCTTGTAATGTGATCTGAGCATGCGTGGCACTTTGTCCGTCGGAATTCGGTACACATGATCGGAAAAAGTCCGATAGGACTTTGTTGTCGGAAAATTTGAGAGCAGGAGATAAAACTTTGTCCGTCGGAATATCCGACGGAAAAAGTCCGATGGAGCCTACACACGGTCGGAATTTCCGACAACATTGTCCGATAGGACATTTTCCGTCGGAAAATCCGACCGTGTGTATGGGGCATTAGACAGTCATTGCTGGAGCTAGCATTGCATTATGGGAGATTCCCCCCCCCCCCCTCTTCCAAAAATGTTGTATTTGCTATCACTTTCTGTCTCATTGAAAATAGCCACCAGGACAAATAAAGAGGTGAATCCCCCAGCTAGGGTTTTTTTTTTTTTAACTCTGACAGAAGTTTTAAGCCTTCCCTACTCTATTCAAGACTGATATACTGTACATACACTTTAAGTATATATTTGTAAAGTCATAATATTAATAGGTTTGTTCTTTTACCGTGAATAATAAAATATGTCTTTTATCGGTGTGAATTCCTCAGGTAATACAAGCATTGGAAGGTCATCCATCTCTACAGAGAAGAGATCTGGGAGCGAACCCAACACTCACGTACCGGAATCATACTACAGCGTGCTGGAGCCAGGACAAAGAAAAATGCCTTCTCACCAGCAAAGTGCTGATGTCATGAATCGTTTAACAACAAAGGGTTCGGTGGAAATGAAGATACATGCCACTGGCCCGCCGCTTTGTGCCCATCGATCACAAAGAGGTGGCCACGGTGTTCTTCTGGATGAGAGGAGAGATATTTCTCAAGCGTCAGACAACGACCTTATCTGTAAATACATGGAATGTGATAAATTAGAGGAAGCGAGAAGACAAATAACTGATCCGGAGACACAGAATGTAAAATTTGAGGAAAGGAAAATTCAAACTCGTGTCACTGAAGAAAATTGTTTTTTGAATAATGACAACATGGTGTTTCCAGCTAAGATCAAAAAAGTGAATAATCCCAGGAGCGTTGGCTTTTATATACCAAACATACAGCAAGAGTTAAACATGGAGGTTAACACCCCTCAATCACATCAGGAAGGCTTTTCTCATCCACACCTGGGGAGCAAGTATATCCTGACTATTAATAAAAAAGACTATGAAGTCGAAGAATCGCGGCACACAAAGACCCTGGCAGATTCTCTGAAGGATGTATACATCAATGGCAATGTATGTGGCACAGAGTACACAAAGAGAGAGCAAAATTATTTAAGGGTGAAGGTTAACCTGCAACCATTTCGTAAGGTTAGAGTCCATCCTCACCAAACTTCTGGCGGTGGCCCAGAAGCTACAAAACAAGGCCAAGGTCCTAAACAGATCCAACCACTGCTACGAAGGAAAAAGTTAATAAGTGGTAGTTCATTATCAGCTTACGGTGTGACACAGGTGACAACCCAAACCCTAACCCAACTGAATGGTCCAAGTCTTGCTAAGAATATTGTTAAAGGTGGTGCAGATAAAGCAAACAGTTTACTTTCCAAAAACAAAACCATTCCCGATAAAAGGTCTAAACGAAAGGCTGGCACAAGTGTTACCTTGCTGGATAACATAACAAATGAATCTATTTATGCAACTAACAGACCACTTAAGGAGAGACCCGATGATGTATTGAATTTGGAGACTTCTACCATAGAAGGTGAAATGCTGAACACATCCAAAAATCGATGTTTGCAAGATAAGCTTTTGAAATCTGAAAGCGATCAAAAAGGAAACATATCAACTGAGCAAAGTGGAAGCCACGCTGAGCTTGGAGATCAAGAGATACCAGACAGGAGCGAAGAGTTAACAGAGGATAAACTGCACAAACAATGTGAGAGCCTAGATAACGCCGGCGTGCTACTCGGAACCGTGCCTGATACAACGTCGTCAAATGCCACCGTTATTTCTGGAGGAGCAGACTGCCTGTCATGTGGAAATAACATTAAGTGTGAAATGGATATTGCTGCTTCATCATTGCTGGGTAATAAGGTCAATGGCCACTTTGAGGACAATAGAGAAGATGATATTACTGGTGTGGGCTGCTTGCTCAGACCCGATAATTCAATTAAAAACATTGCAAACAATGAAGCTGCAGATAGAGAGATTGGAGTGGACACTGACATCCTGCCTGATGAGACTTTGGCAAAAAAAACGGGGCCTGATAGAGAAGGTAAATGTTTGGAAGGAAATGAGAAGGCAAAGACGGAAAATCAAGATAACAATACAATGGTTTCTGATGTAAATTCGGAATGCCAACCGGGAGCGGAAAATGCCTTATCGAGCTCAGCTGACGATGTTCACCTTAAAACAGAGCATATGCAAGCTCATTATACGCCGCTTATGCAAGGAACTCGGGTTAATAAACTTGATGAAATGACTGCAGGCCAACAACAGGTCCACAAGCCACCATTAAAAGCAGGAGTCTCGACCTTGGTGTCACACAGCGAATCACAATTGACAGCACAGAGTGGGGAGCTTTTAATTTCCAGGCAAATAAATGAAACTTCAGACTCTGCTCTTAAAACCACAGAGCTGCCAGCGGCTACAGACTCTCATACATCACTTGGTTGTCCACCGCATAGCGAGCCCCATAACTCAAATAACAATCGCTTCAAACCGCCTGTAGAGGCCAGGAGGAAACGGCTCAGCCTGTCAGAAACTTCCAAAGTCATCATCGTCGTCGAAAGCCTAAACAAAACAATTGACATACAGAAATATTTGAGCGAACGAAGCAGCGGCCGCCAAGCCAGGAACAGTACAGATCCGACTTGCAATGAAAATGAAGGCACTCCAGGAGACGGGAGTAAGAAGAAGAAAATCTGCCTTATTCTTCCTGAGAAGGCCAATACTGGAGCCCCCAAACCAAGCAGCAAAAAAATAAAATGACAGTTCTACTGCAACTTCCTAGACAAATAGTTCCTCAGGTTTGAATTATTCTGAGGTCATGAGCACAGGTCCAAAAATGAGCTTTCCTGGTGAATATTATGTATGTAACCTGTTTTTAACCAATATTTATGTAATTGTATTGTGTTGTTTTCATTAACATTATGGAGACCATTAGTGAGAAAATGTCTTACTTCAATTGGTGACATATCTGTCCATCATTGCAGGAGTTGGACAAAAGAGAACCCCCCACTGTTGGGACTTTAATTAGATCACCACACTCAACGAGGTTGTATAAAAAATATATTCAATTTATTCAAATGTTAGTAATAATCACCTAGTTGTCCAATAACAGGGTACGCAGTGCAGCGTGTACATGACAATACAAAAAAGATATTTACAAACAAATAACAAAAACACTTTACAAAAAAACAGAACTGTGGTACTGGAGCTCTCGTGGAGGTAAATAAACCCTGAATACTCGACGCGTTTCCAGTTCCCCGAATATGGGAACCTTCATCAGGAGCAGAGAGTAGTTGGATTTTTACTGTAAATATCGCTCATAATGGAGCCGACAAATCAGTATATGATGAATTTCCGAGGAGAGAGGGACATGTACCTCCCAGAAAACAGTAGCGAGCACAAGATTGAATCCTAAGATGAGTAGTCATTAGGTGGAGTAATTGAAAGTCCACAAACGTTGTCCCAATAGACCCTCCTTCAAATGGGGAGATATAATATGAGAAGACCTCACAGGAAAAAGTTTGGGTGAGCCCATGAGTGAAGTTCACCACAAAATTCCAAAAACTGGATTAATATCCAGAAAAGATGGAATACAAAATCCGTTAGAGGATCATATCAACCTATAAGTAAGGGAGAATTTTCCAAATGGGGAGACAGAGGGGATGTGTCCACCGTCCCTGTGTCCATGTGCTGCCCATGTGCTTGCAGGAGTTGTGGGCAAACAGTACTCTCCATGATCTTTATATTTTGGCCAACATTCAGGTCCGGTGTGTCCACTAATGCTCAGAAGTGGTTACTATTACCTCTTAGTTAAAGCTGAACTCTAGGTCTGTCTTGCGGTCCAGGCACTGATGCTATGGAAAGTATAGTCAGGTAGGTGACATCACTCAACAACAGTAAAGCTTGGCTATGGACCCACCACAAGTCTGGTGATTGGATAATGCAGACACATGGTTATCAGTCTTTTCACTCCCTTCTATACTCAAGAGGCTCCTAGAATTTACACTGTATGTCAGTATTGTATAATGCAGTAGAGTCTATTTGGCTTGCTGTACTGTTCCTAATGCCGCGTACACATGACCGGACTTTTTGACAGCAAAGGTCCGACGGAACGAGTCCGTCGGACAATTCGATCGTGTGTGGGCTCCATCAGACTTTTGCTGTTGAAAAAGCTGACAGTCTTTAGAAATAGGACATGCTTCAAATTTTTCCGCCGAGACTCCACCGGACCCAGTTCCTATCGAGAAATCCACTCGTCTGTGTGCTATTCTGACAGACAAACAACAACGCTAGGGCAGCTATTGGCTACGAACTTCCGTATTCTAGTCCGGTCGTACGTCATCACGTTCGAATCCGTCGGACTTTAGTGTGATTGTGTGTTGCCAAGTCCTTTCATTCGGAAAGTTCGTTGGAACTTCGTCGAAAGTCCGTCGGGCCTAGTCCGTCGAAAAGTCCACTCGTGTGTACGTGGCATTACTCTCCCAATCTGAGCCCTGCTATGCAGGGAGTTCCAGGTACCAGGCTATCTATATCTAAAATATATTTGAAAATATAGTTAAAATAAAATATAAAATATATTCTGAAGAAAATGTACAGTTTAGCAAATTACCTCCTTTTTACTCCTAAAAAAACTTTCTTCATATTTTCTTTGCATTTACCTGCTTGCCAAGTTTCCAGCAAATGTGAATGTGATGCTGGTTTGGAATAAACCATTGCACTTTGCCCTACCTCCCAATGTTCTGTGGTGAGAAAGAGGGACACTTTTTAGCACAAAGTACCTAGGCAAAGGAAAAGCCCCTGACATACCTCTAGTTAAATTAGTAAAGAAATAATATGCAAAAACTGATAGGTTAACACACACAATTATTTTTTTACCACTACTTTTCCTAGATACCGACTGTTTAAAGTAAAAAAATTTAGAGCTTAGATGGAAGGTTACTGTAGTATATTATTTTTGGCAGTTGAATAGTACAACTTTAACAGCGGTCCAGCAGTGTTGAGGAAGGGGCCAGGACTAGAGCGGTTTTGGGAAAGGGACCAGTACTGGAGAAGTGTTGGGAAATGGGCCAGGACTGGAGCAGTGTTGAGGAAGGGGCCAGGACTAGAGCAGTTTTGGGAAAGGGGCCAGTACTGGAGAAGTGTTGGGAAAGGGGCCAGTACTGGAGAAGTGTTGGGAAAGGGGCCAGGACTGGAGCAGTGTTGGGAAAGGGGCCAGGACTGGAGCAGCGTTGGGAAAGGGGCCAGGACTGGAGCAGCGTTGGCAAAGGGGCCAGGACTGGAGCAGCGTTGGAAAAGGGGCCAGGACTGGAGCAGCGTTGGGAAAGGGGCCAGGACTGGAGTAGTGTTGGGAAAGGGGCCAGGACTGGAGCAGCGTTGGAAAAGGGGCCAGGACTGGAGCAGCGTTGGGAAAGGGGCCAGGACTGGAGGAGCATTGGGAAAGGGGCCAGGACTGGAGCAGCGTTGGGAAAGGGGTCAGGACTGGAGCAGCGTTGGGAAAGGGGCCAGGATTGGAGCAGCATTGGGAAAGGGGCCAGGACTGGAGAAGTGTTGAGAAAGGGGCCAGGACTGGAGCAGTGTTGGGAAATGGGCCAGGACTGGAGCAGTGTTGGGAAAGGGGCCAGGACTGGAGCAGCGTTGGGAAAGGGGCCAGGACTGGAGGAGCGTTGGGAAAGGGGCCAGGACTGGAGCAGCGTTGGGAAAGGGGTCAGGATTGGAGCAGCATTGGGAAAGGGGCCAGGACTGGAGAAGTGTTGAGAAAGGGGCCAGGACTGGAGCAGTGTTGGGAAAGGGGCCAGGACTGGAGCAGTGTTGGGAAAGGGGCCAAGACTGGAGCAGTGTTGGGAAAGGGGCCAAGACTGGAGCAGTGTTGGGAAAGGGGCCAGGACTGGAGCAGTGTTGGGAAAGGGGCCAGGACTGGAGCAGTGTTGGGAAAGGGGCCAAGACTGGAGCAGTGTTGGGAAAGGGGCCAGGACTGGAGCAGCATTGGGAAAGGGACCAGGACTGGAGCAGTGTTGGGCTTGGTGGCTCGGACTGGAGCAGTATTTAGGGAAAGGTGGCTGGGAATGGAGCAGTGTTAGGGTGAAATAGCCAGGACTGAAGCAGTGTTGAGGAGAAGTGACCTTGAGCAGTGTTGGGGAGACACATGACAGGTCCAAGATGATTGCAGCGCCGCTTGCGCATGTGCAGTGGGTACCCGGCTGTGGAGCCACAGCCGGGTGCCCACAGTCACAATGCCGGCGCCGCCGAGCGGAGGGGGAAATGAGCTGGGCTTTGATCCCTCGCATCGCTGGACCCTGGGACAGGTAAGTGTCCAATTATTAAAAGTCAGCAGCTGCAGTATTTGTAGCTGCTGACTTTTCATTATTTTTTTTTTTTAATGGGCACACCACTTTAAGTGGTTAAGAACAAACCTACAGAATCTCATTTGTAACCAGGGGACTGCCTGTAACTACACCCCTATACACATACATAGAAATGAAGATAAAGAAATATCAGATTATAAGTGACATGCAGGTAGGCTAATTGGCTTCTGTCCAGAAATTGGCCCTAGTATATGAATGGGGACCTTGGATTGTGGGCTCCTTGAGGGTAGGGACTGATGTGAGTGTGCAATGTACAGGGATAGGGACAATTGTAGACACTCACTCAGGTTGACCTGGATGGACTGGTGTCTTTATTCAACCTTACTAACTATGAAACTATGAAACTATGAAAACCTTTCTATCGGATTTTCCAAACGTGTGTATGCAATTCCAACACGCAAAATTCCGACGCATGCTCGGAAACAATTTGACGCATGCTCGGAAGCATTAAACTTCCCTTTTATAGTGCTGTTGAACGTGTTTTATGCCGCTGTGTAATTGACCATCGGAATTTGGTGTGTAGGCAAGACAGCTTGAGCGGAATTCCGTCGGAAAAACCGTCAGAGTTTTTTCCGACGAGAATTCCGATCGCGGCATAAGAATCCATTCATGAAAGAAAAAAAGAAATATAGTGTGTCTAAAACTGAAAAGATACATACCTGTACATACATTCTTAAAATGCTGTACTTTTAACACACACACACATATGAGGCCATACTTGGATGCGTATGGAGGCTCTACCAGAGAGATTATACGAAGGCTATATCAAAGATATATATATGGAGGCTATACTTGAATGCGTATGAAGGCTATACCAAAGATATGTATATGGAGGCTATACGAAAGATATGTATATGGTGACTATACTTGGAATGCGACTTAAGGCTATACAAAAGATATGTATATGGTGGTAATACTTGGATGTGTATGGAGACTATACCAAAGAGATGTATATGGAAGCTATACTTGGATGTCTATGGAGGCTATACCAAAGATATGTATACAAAGGCTATACTTGGATGTATATGGATGCTATACCAAAGATATATGTATATGGAAGCTATACTTAGATGCATATGGAGGATATACCAAAGATATGTATAGGAAGGCTATACTTGGATACGTATGGAGACTATACCAAAGAGATGTATATAGAGGCTATACTTAGAAAAAAAAACTGCAACCTCATGAAGAAGAATTTTTGAAATTTTTTGTAGACCCTCAAAGACATTTACAAAACAACGATTTAGAACGTGAATATGACATGAAAGTGACTGCCTTAACTCAAGCTAACACAAGCTGTCTTCTAACCCCTAATCATAGCAGAATGAAAGTAGTTCTGAAGCTTCACAATTAGTCTGAATATATTTTTGTACATTAGTTGAGTGTAGGAACTGTATTATTTTGCTTTATTAAACAAATGTTCAGAACCAGTAACATGTTATTTGTTCACTGCCGCAGCCTCTGAGTTCCTGTGCACCATTTCCATGAGCTTCTTTTTGCGGAGTGTGCACTCATCACATTAGAGAACGTCTCCCTTGTAACCCCTCCTTGTGACTACATGTCCCATAATTCCACCTATTCCTCCTGGATGCCTGTGCATGTTGATGCAGTCCACATCATATCGTTAAATCCATATGGAAAGCTGGCAACACGGTGCTTGACAGTAACTGTAGGCTTTAATTAATAGGTGGAATACAGCCAGAAAACATCAACGCGTTTCTGCCTAAAAGGCCTTACTCGAGACAAACACACACTTCTGTTATACAGCTTAACCAACCTACATTGGTTTATTGAAGCGTGTTATTTCTGTAATTGAGCCCAGGTTCACATCGACAGCAGGACTGAAATTGTGCGAGTTTAGCTGAACTCGCACAATTTCATTCCCGCATGTCAGTCCCGACTTCGGGGTCGATTTCAGAGACATCTGTGCGGGTTGTTGCACAGATGTTCATACAAATCGCGCCCCGAAGTCGCCAAAAGTAGTACAGAAACTATTCTCAAAGTCGGCATCGCACCGTTTCAGACGGTGCCATTGCCGGCAATACCTGCCGATTTGGCCTTGCGATTTGACAATTTAAGCTATATAAAGGAAGAGTGTGTTTGTCATAAGTAAGGCCTTTTCGGCAGAAACACGTTGACGTTTTATAGCTGTATTCCACCCCATCTGTTTAAGAAAGCCTACAGTTACTGTCATGCACTGTGTTGCTGGCTTTCCGTGTGGATTTCATGTTCTCAAGGCCTGAGCACCAGTAATCCAGCTGATTCAATTACACTATATTTTGTTAAAAATATTGGGACGCCTGCCTTTACACACACATGAACTTTAATGGCATCCCAGTCTTAGTCCGTAGGGTTCAATATTGAGTTGGCCCACCCTTTGCAGCTATAACAGCTTCAACTCTTCTGGGAAGGCCGTCCACAAGGTTTAGGAGTGTGTCTATGGGAATGTTTGACAATTCTTCCAGAAGCACATTTGTGAGGTCAGGAAAAGGTCAAATTCATCCCAAAGGTGTTCTATCGGATTTAGATCAGGATTCTGTGCAGGCCAGTCAAGTTCCTCCAACCCAAACTTACTCATCTATGTCTTTAAGGACCTTGATTTGTGCCAGGGGGGGCCAACTCAATATTGAACCCTACGGACTAAGACTGGGATGTCATTAAAGTTCATGTGCGTGTAAAGGCAGGCATGCCAATACTTTTGACAACAAACTGTATGTGGAGGTTGTAGCACTGCACACTTCATTCATCTGCACATCATATCGTTGGCTTGGAGTCTCTCTCTTCCAGTAACGTAATTGTTGTGATTATTTACAAAAGCATTAAAATGTATTTATGCTCAACTAGAATAAGTACCAAAAATCCATCTCCCAGACGTATCCTCTCATTCCATACACAGTAGACTGGAAAAGGGATGGGCAGGAATTGGAGCCAATCATATGTGCTGATAGTGGACATGCTGACAGAAGGAGAGAGCAAAGGAACGAGCTGGTGAGCATTTTGCATCGCTTTCACTGCTCAATCAAAGGCTATGGGTAGAGAGATGACCTAGCTAAAAAGTGTTAAGATGCAGTACGGAAATGTTTGATCACCAACCTGTTGGTGCTTCCTGCCAATCAGGGCTAGTTCTACCACTAGGCAAACTAGGCAGCCGCCTAGGACGCCCTGCTGCCTAGGGTGCCCGGCCACTGGTTTTCCTACTCTCTTCTCTCTACAGCAAGCAACCAAAACTCAGCATCAGCAGGCAGCCGCACAGTGTTCATCTGTGTCCAGACTCCTGAATGAATGGAAGCAAGCAAACATTCCTTGATGGGCACTGGTAGGCTGCATTGATGGGCGCTGGTGAGACTGCATTGATGGGCGCTGGTGAGGCTGCATTTGATGGGCACTGGTGAGGCTGCATTGATGGGCGCTGGTGAGGCTGCATTGATGGGCGCTGGTGAGGCTGCATTTGATGGGCGCTGGTGAGGCTGCATTTGATGGGCGCTGGTAAGGCTGCATTTGATGGGCGCTGGTGAGGCTGCATTGATGGGCGCTGGTGAGGCTGCATTGATGGGCGCTGGTGAGGCTGCATTGATGGGCGCTGGTGAGGCTGCATTTGATGGGCGCTGGTGAGGCTGCATTTGATGGGCGCTGGTGAGGCTGCATTTGATGGGCGATGGTGAGGCTGCATTTGATGGGCGCTGGTGAGGCTGCATTTGATGGGCGCTGGTGAGGCTGCATTGATGGGCGCTGGTGAGGCTGCATTGATGGGCGCTAGTGAGGCTGCATTGATGGGCACTGGTAGGCTGCATTGATGGGCATTGGTGAGGCTGCATTGATGAGCGCTGGTAAGTCTCAGCATCAGCAGGCAGCCACACAGTGTTCATCTGTGTCCCAACTCCAGAATGAATGGAAGCAAGCAAACATTCATTGATGGGCACTGGTAGGCTGCATTGATGGGTGCTGATGAGGATGCATTGTTGGGCACTGGTAGGCTGCATTGATGGGCGCTGGTGAGGCTGCATTTGATGGGCGATGGTGAGGATGCATTTGATGGGCGATAGTGAGGATGCATTTGATGGGCGCTGGTGCGGCTGCATTGATGGGCGCTGGTGAGTCTCAGCATCAGCAGGCAGCCACACAGTGTTCATCTGTGTCCCAACTCCAGAATGAATGGAAGCAAGCAAACATTCATTGATGGGCACTGGTAGGCTGCATTGATGGGTGCTGATGAGGCTGCATTGTTGGGCACTGGTAGGCTGCATTGATGGGCGCTGGTGAGGCTGCATTTGATGGGCGATGGTGAGGATGCATTTGATGGGCGATAGTGAGGATGCATTTGATGGGCGCTGGTGCGGCTGCATTGATGGGCGCTGGTGAGGCTGCATTTGATGGGTGCTGGTAAGGCTGCATTGATGGGTGCTGGTGAGGCTGCATTTGATGGGCGCTGGTGAGGCTGCATTTGATGGGCGCTGGTGAGGCTGCATTGATGGGCGCTGGTGAGGCTGCATTTGATGGGCGCTGGTGAGGCTGCATTTGATGGGCGCTTGGGGTTTACATAGGCAGGGAAAAGGGGGTGGAGTCAGGGGTGGAGCTGGGGGGCAGCAAAATTAGGTTTTGCCTAGGGTGTCAAAAATCCTTGCACCAGCCCTGCTGGCAAGGCTGTGTAAATCTCAAGACTGGACAGACAAGTTCAAATCCTTTGGCAGTGTTTCCACTCTGTAATAAGCGGCTTGCCTTGGGTTAAGCATTAGGTAATCTTGCATTCAGGAAAACTCTACATCCGGGATATGCAATTAGCGGACCTCCAGCTGTTGCAGAACTACAAGTCCCATGACGCATAGCAAGACTCTGACAGCCACAAGCATGACACCCAGAGGCAGAGGCATGATGGGACTTGTAGTTTTGCAACAGCTGGAGGTCTTGTTGGAGGCTAATTGCATATACCTGCTCTACGTGGACAAATCTTTGAGCATTTCAGCCCAAAATGTATTTGTCAATAACATAAATAAATTCAGGTACAATGATGACCTCTATTGAGTGGTAATCACAAAGCTTCAGTACCAACAAGAAAATATTTAGCTACCGGTTTAAACTGTACACCGATACCTGACATGGATGGATTTATGTACATATAAATGCTATTCAGATGACGCAAATATAATCCCCAAATGAACTCACATTGGTGAATTAATACAACTTGTGGCCACCGGGTGGCAACATTTGACTTCTTATAGTGGAAGATGGTTCCAATGATTCTTTTTAATCAATCTCTTGCAAGCGAATACACCAATTTATATCTTCATTGTAAATATGAGATTATTTGTCTGGATGTGGCTTGTTATCAAGCGATGCAAATAAGCTAATTGCAGCGCATAAATCACAGCGTGCCACCAGTCATATTTTGTTGCCTGTTCTTATCAATGTCAGTCTAAATGAGACGACCAAAGCAACCAACAATCACAGCGCAGTACAACCTGGGCAAGGTAAAGCCCCTTGGAAATCTGTGCTTTTACAGCTTAGAAAAAGTCAGCAGGCATTAATCATTAACTATTTATTTTGGTTTGCTTTTAGGGTTGCCTACTGTCCGGGATTCACCCTGACAGTTCGGGTTTGGAATCATGCGTTCGGGTTTCAGAAACCCGGACAAATTATTCAGAACAGATTATGGCTTCCCAGCAGGGTTGCTGGCTGCAGTTGTGTAAACCGAGAGTATCTGTTACACTCTCTTTCACTCTGCCCGAAGCCAGCACTACCAATTACTCCCCCCCCCCCTCCACACAGATGGGAGAGGAGAGAGGGCTTGATGTGCTTCCAACACATTTGCTGAATCCCCATCATCTCATAACATCCAGCGTCCAGCAACCACCATTTGCCCCGCTATAAAATCAGGGCCGTCTTTAATATTGATTGGACCCTGGGCAAAAATTTTCTTGGGCCCCCCCCCCCCCCCTCCCCCCCCCCCCCCCCCCCCCCCCATGCAATTTTGCTCTCCACCTGCTCTAAAACATAAAATAAATATCAGCTAGACTTAAAATCAGTTCACTGTATCAGATCAGGCAGCGATTGTGATGGGTTGCCAGAGGTTACAGCATATCATTACCACTTACTGACTGGTTGCTAGAGGTTACAGCACACAGAGGTTACAGCACATGATTTCTGCTTGTTGATTGGTTGCTAGAGATTATTGTACAGTAATACTGCTCAATGGTTGGTTGCTAGAGGTTACAGCACATCATCTCCTCACTGCAGAGGGGAATGATATACATATGAATGCCACCTTTATTTACATATCAATGCAGCCGGCCTCAGTTATTTACATAAAAATGCTGCCGCTATTTACATATGAATCATGGTTATTTACATGTAAACACAGGGTCTGCAGGTGAGTCATCTGTACACAACAATAGGGCAGAGCTGAGCAGCATTAGTAGCAGCACTTCACACTGAGATATTGGGACACAGCACAGGACTAAAACTTCAAGGGACAAGGGAATTTAAACTGGGGTATTTGGCAAGTATGAGGCAGATGCTTTGGGCCCCACACCAATGACAGGGCCCCCTTTGCCCTGCCTTAAAGACAGCCCTGTACAAAATATTTGAAACGGTTCAGAAGCGCTAGTCCACCCTGTCCCATAGGTTCCTGTAGTGTACGAAGGCTAATCCTGGGGTGTGCTGTGGACCATAGGAAAGAACCGAACAGACTGTTCACCCGCCTAAAGAACGAAGAGGGAACCTAAATTGGGGAATTTCGTAAGAAGTATAAGAAGACCTTTAGCACTTTTGTTTCTTAAACTGGAAACCTCACTCGAGTATAAGCCGAGGGGGGCTTTTTCAGCATACAAAAGGTGCTGAAAAAATTGGCTTATACACGAGTATATACGATATGTTTTAATGTCATTACTTACTACTCTTAATGATGTTTTATATGCCGACTGCATTTTCCACCTTTCAAGAAAATTGAACTAAAATGACATTCTCATGTATATCCAGGTTAACTTTAACTTAAATGATTCACTGAATTTTTTTTTTTTAATTAGGCTAAACAAAAAAAAAACAGGTTGTAACCATTTTGGGAACTGCAATACGATGGCAAAAACACAAGTGTATCTTTTCTTATAGTGTGTACCCCACTTTACATTGGACATAAAATGCATCATACAAACCCATCTGTGGCCAAATCCTTGACAGGTCTGTGAAATGCTAAAGAGAAAATGGACACTTACCTCTGGGCAGACATTCCAGCCCCTCATTAACAAGGAGGAAATTGGCTTTGGGATGGAGTATCCTATCGGCGGTCTAATGTGATGGTATGCCATGTCAGCAGCGGCTGCAGCTAGAGGGATGGTAGAGGTAATTAGTCCTCAGGACTGAAGGAACACAGAGGAAGGCAAATACACCAAAACATATAGCAGTGGTTGTTGTGATCTATTGGTATAAAGAGACCCAGTTGCCAGACAATTCAATTCAATAAGAATCCTCCCATAAGACTATATTTGCATTCAAAAGGGTTGATTTACTAAAACTGGAGTACAAAATCTGGGGCAGCTCTGCACAGAAGCCAATCGGTTCATGCCCTGACTTGTTAATGCCCAGACTTAGTTGGGGTAGGCGGAACACTTTGGTGGGGGTGGGTCAGCCAGACTGCTTGACCTTAGACCTCTGGGGGACACGCCTGCTGACCTTTGACCTTTGGGGGGGGGTCCCAATTCCAATCCCTGAGTCCTAACCTTGTTCTTCTTACCCTAAACCCAACACCCTAACCCCAACACCCTAACCCCAACCCCAACCCCAACACCCTAACCCCAACCCTAATACCCTAACCCCAACACCCCAACCCCAAAACCCCAACACCCCAACCCCAACACCCTAACCCCAACCCTAATACCCTAACCCTTCCCCAACCGTCAAAGCTTAATTGAACAAGCTGAAGGTAGAAGCTGATTGGCTACCATGCACAGCCGCATGAAAATTTGCACTCTCCAGTTTTAGTAAATCAACCCCCAATGTATTTTATACATGGTATTTACCTGTAAAAGACTCTCATTTGAAAACATCTAAAATCCCCAAGACTGTTGTTGGGTGCCACCATCTTGGATGCGATGTCAGCAGCCCCAGCGGACTTACTAAAGTGACACTCTATAGCCGTGATCTTCAAACTGCAGCCCAGGGGCCAGATGTGGCCCTTTCCTTGTCTTGATCTGGCCCTACTATTCCTTTCACTGACACCAACGGCAGGACTGTATTCTTCCCTCCCACTGACACCAATGATGGTGCATTATTCCTTGCCCTGATACCAACAATTATTCAATATTCCTCCCTCAAATACCAACGATGGGGCATTGTTTACTCCCATTGACGCCGGGGCATTTTCTACTCTCACTGGCCACAGTCCGGCTGCCTCAAAGACTGAAGGACAGTAAACCAGCCCTTTATTTAATAGAGTTTGGAGAACCCTTGTCTATAGTGTTCCCTTTCACTCCACCCCCAGAAGTTACATAAAAGGTTATGTAAGGAGCTGGGCCAGCACAGATCGTAATTAGACACTCGAAGAAGAGAAGAGCCCTATGAAATGTAAGAAGGGAGGGGCTGTGCTAATTGACTCCTCCTAAAAGTAGCAACTTTTTCTGTCAAGCTCAAAGACACCTTGCAAATCAAAGAAAACTGGAAAAGTAGCATTTAAAATACTTGATTTTTCTGTACATTTTTTTTTTTTTATTTGGCCACAGGGCACTTGAGTGAATCTAGAATTGAGGTCCAATTAAAAAAGGATTACAGATTGTTTACCATGCTAACGTGTTTCAGGGGCTGTAGCTTTGCCTCCTTCTTCAGGGCTTGTAATATGACACAAGTAACCTTTATGGCTGCCCAACACATATATGTTGTGGCAAAAGGGTAGGCTTTAGCGCCCCCATCGCTGATGTTTATGTGTTGAGAGCTCCCTCACTGTGCATTCCCAGCACAAAAACTGACTTGTCAAAGACAGCTCTCGGTCTTCACTAAAAATCGGTAGCTGGCAGGACCGGCTTCCAATCATTTGACCGCTGTCATGGGATCACCAATCCTTCCTACTCTGGGCGTTCAGAACTGGGACGGGAAAGGGTTAAACAATGTATAACATAGTTATAGTATTGTTATAACAGTGTTGTAGGCAGGGGTCAAGTCCTGGGGAAAAAAGTTTGGGAACTCCCACCCAAGATCCACTCGCCCCCCCCAAAAAAAATGATACGCTCATATGCACGAACGCTTCAAAAGTGGTATTTTTCATCCAATTTTCGTATTGTGTGTATGAAGCTTAACTGTTAGTACATAAAAAAAAAAAAACAATCCTCAATAAACATAAATACGGTAATTCTCTGAATAATCAGCATTCATTCAATTGTGCTTCCATGCAAATGTGAACATCATGTTCTGATCTTTATTGATATTTATTTTGTATATAGAGTGTTTATGTGGTGAGTTTACACTTTTCATTGAACAGAGTTTGGATAACACAGGGTTAAACGGAAAGGTCATAAATGAACTGCACATTATCTGGACAGAATGCTTGGGGAGCTTGGGGTGATGTGTTCCTGCTTAGGAGCTGTATGTTAGCTTGGGGGGCTGCAAACTCTGCAGGGCTCCAACACACACTCGCTGCTATTCCAACCCTTCACATATTTCCACATAAACATCCCTCCTGGCATTAAACTTTGCCAGGTAATGTGCTCAGCTTACCACCCCAAACTGATGTTCCTCCCTCAGCTCACCTCTCTCCCTGCATGTCCTGTGAGCAGAATAGCTGTGCTCCTCCTCTGGGTTCTCTCATCATATGGCACTGAAGGTAGAGGAGGGGGGATTCAGCGGGACACACAGAGCAAGTATGCAGGAGACTGGGGGGGGGGGGGATAAGGAGACAGAAAATCAGGAGGGGCGGCGGGGAGGAGCGCATCACAAGAGGTCTGACTACAATCTCTTAGCAGCAGGAACCTGATCTACCTCTCAGCTAGCTGTGATTGAAAGGTAGATCGAAGCGGAAGCTGTTATGGGGCCCCCTACTGGCAATGCCTGAATGGTATTGCCAGTAGGCAATTACTATTGCGAGCTGTGTCAGCAGCTGCTGGTGTAGCACCTGCCACACAGCTCGCATACTTCAAAGTCTTGCAGGACACGGCTGCTAACGGGAACTGAGTTCCTGTTGTGGAAAAAGTACAGGAACTCCATTCCCATGCGCTCCCGCAGGACTTGAGCCCTGGTTGTAGATCTGCTCATCATCTATCGGCTAGAACCAGCTGCTGATGGATGTGTGCAAACCTACAACACTAAAAATTCTAAAAATTATTTTACCGAGTTGGTATACATCGATTCAAGCCCCGGTGAGTCGGCAGAGCTACAGTCCCTGAAACGCATTGATTTTGTAAACAATTTTTTGGAATTAGTCTGCATTTACACTCGAATACTATGGTGTGGCATTTCATTACTAGGCTCACTCATCCCTATCACAACCCAAGGTGATTCTTTGGCGTGCAGATTCAGATCCAACTTTCAATTCTCTATAGTTGCATGACCATCATACTATTGGATAATAATAATAATATATAATAGACAAAAAAAACTCAGGGTTCCAGTGCTATTAATCCTTTTTCCCAAGGAAAAAAAAAATTGTCTGAGGCTTTATCCTTTCTACTTGATGCAAACAGAAAAAAATAACTGGAAATTAGTTTTGAAGGTGCAGGCTGTCAATATGATTCAGACTTCCCTATTGAGTCTTATTCCACGTACACATGATTGGAATTTCGGCCAGCAAAAGACTGATGAGAGCTTTTCTTTAGAAAATGCGACCGTGTGTATGCTCCATCGGACTTTTGCAGGCCGAATTTACGCCAGAAAAAGTTTGACAGCATGTTCTCAATTTTTTCGGTCGGAAAAAGTTCCAATCGGAAATTCCGATCGTCTGTAGCAATTCCGACGCGCAAAATTCCAACGCATGCTTGGAAACAATTTGACGCATGCTCGGAAGCATTGAACTTCATTTTCTCAGCTCGTCGTAGTGTTGTACGTCACCGCGTTCTTGGCGGTCGAAAGTTCAGAGAACTTTTGTGTGACCGTGTGTATGCAAGACAAGCTTGAGCGGAATTCCGTCGGAAAAACCATCCAAGATTTTTCCAACGGAAAATCCCCTCGTGTGTACGGGGCATAAGACCTGAAACAAGTAGGCAGGAAAGGAGTTGAAGTTTTTCAGACTGGTTATATGGTTGTTCCATACACTTTTTTTTTTGATCAAAAGTGAAGTTTATTGAGCATGTTAAATAAAAAAGTATACAAACAAGTACAAAGTGCAACATGCACTATACAGAAGGATAAAGCATTGACATAACCGTATTGAGTATAAAGAATAACAGGTTAAGTTATCGAGGATAGTCATGACTGCTGAGGCGCAATGGGCCTAGGTCCCAATTAAGGTAACAATGGGATCAAATCCCCCACCACCCTTGCCCTTTAAATCATTAAATAAGACACTTACAACCATTAGGTTGGAAAGGGCAAGGCCACAGCTTTATTAAATTCCAACACATAGCATATTTAACCAGTGCCAGTCACAGTCATACTGTTAGCACTCAACCACCAGAGGGAAGTAGGGGCCTGTTCTTACCATAAGTGCTGGACAGACAGCCTACTTCCAATTTTCCATCAAGGGCATAGCCCATTACAGCAACATTAAAGCAGAAGTAAACCCATCGATTTAACAGTCTAAAAAAAAAAGGCATGCCGTGAATGCTAACTGCACATTGGCTGTGCTCTCAACCAAACAGTCAAACCATCCAATGGCTGGTGTCATAACGGATCACATGTGCAGCACTGTGGCAGTTGAAGATTAAACAGAGGCAAAGATGGCAGCTTCCTTGGCTGAAAACGATAGGGGGGTTTACTTCCACTTTAACTGCTGGCAAGGTCAAGAAAACCGCAGCAAGCTGTGACATGCCATAACAAAGGAAAAGAGGGGCGGCAGCTCTTCCAACCGACTCCTCTGAAAGACCCAGAATTCCCTGGGGCACACGTTCCCTGAGCCCCAGGCCCATCCCATCCCATCCCCCATATTTCAACCAATTGTTCCCCTTGTCTCGGCACCTAGCCATGCCTCCATCAGTCAAGGTTCTCTTTGCCTAGGGAGGTGGCTCAAGAGGCTTTCAAGATCCTTTCCCTACATAACTGTAGTGTACCTGAATAGGGGGTCAACATACAACCCTACGAAGTGCACCAGGAGTTATGAGAAACCTCATCATGGAGAAGCATGCAAGCCTTCAAAGTAAGAATATAACTCTATAGAATGGGAATCACTGAGTGCCGTACAATAGGTAAAGGTTACTCCTCGTCTGTACAGGTAGAGGAGTCCTCCAGCCACCTGTCCCAGATTTTGTTAAATTTAGCCGGGCAGCCCCTGTGCGAGTACAGTACTTTTTTTTATAGGGAAGAGTAGCATTAACAGTCCTAAATCATTGCTGAACAGTAGGGGGGGGGGGGGGACTCTTTGATCCAAGACCGGGCTATTTGCATTCTGGCCGAGAACAAGGACTCTTGCAAAAATATGTTTAGGTATTTGGCTTCTTCGGAGATAGATAGAAGACCTAACAGACAATGGTGAGGGCACAAAGTCAGAGGGAAACCTATGCGATCGTGGAGAAATGTAGCCACCTGTGACCAGTAGGCCCGAAGGGAGGGGCAGGACCATATTAGATGATAGACTGTTCCCCTGGAACAAGTAGTGAAGTCAGGATCCTCCTTCTGCAGGGCAGTCCCCCCACTTCACAAATCACCCCCCACACATACCATCCTATGGAATATGGCTCCTGGTAAGGGACAGCACATGTTCACGGCAGTAGGCAGCATGTAAAGTACATCACCATATTTTCCTATAGTAGGATGTGAGCCCCCAGTTCGTCCCAGGAATGACGGTAACTATGAATAACTAACACTGTACTGACCCCTGTGTCGATTACTAAGTGCACCGTTACGGAAGGCTGAAGCCAGTTCCCTTTTCAAATACCCCCCCCCCCCCCCGTACAAACATGTCAACTGTAGAAATTCTAACATGAGAACAATTTCATTTCCAGATCATCAATCCACAGTGCAAATCCTAAACCCAACAATATATGGTATGTATCCTACATGCTAGATCTCCCTCTGGAAAGGACAGTCTTCACTGAAGCAGTTCTTTAAAGAAATATAGTTTAGGTATAGTGTTTTATACAGTGCCTTGAAAAAGTATTCATACCCCTTGAAATTTTCCACATTTTGTCATGTTACAACCAAAAACATAAATATATTTTATTGGGATTTTATGTGCTAACGTGTGTGATTGTGCCCCACACAAAGTGGCACATAATTGTGAAAGTGGAAGGAAAATGATAAATGGTTTTCATTTTTTTACAAATAAATATGTGAAAAGTGTGGCGTGCATTTGTATTCAGCCCCCTTTACTCTGATACCCCCAACTAGAATCTAGTGGAACCAATTGCCTTCAGAAATCACTTAATTAGTAAATAGAGTCCACCTGTGTGTAATTGAATCTCAGTATAAATACAGCTGTTCTGTGAAGCCCTCAGAGGTTTGTTAGAGAACCTTAGTGAACAAACAGCATCATGAAGGCCAAGGAACACATTAGACAGGTCAGGGATAAAGTTTTAGAGAAGTTTAAAGCAGGGTTAGGTTATAAAAAAAATATCCCAAGCTTTGAACATCTCACAGAGCTCTGTTCAATCCATCATCTGAAAATGGAAAGAGTATGGAACAACTGCAAACCTACCAAGACATGGCCATCCACCTAAACTGACAGGCCGGGCAAGAAGAACATTAATCAGAGAAGCAGCCAAAAGGGCCATGGCAACTCTGGAGGAGCTGCAGAGATCCACAGCTCAGGTGGGAGAATCTGTCCATAGGACAACTATTAGTTGTGCTCTCCACAAATCTGCCCTTTATGGAAGAGTGACAAGAAGAAAGCCATTGTTGAAAGAAAGCCATAAGAAGTCCAGTTTGCAGTTTGTGAGAAGCCATGTGGGGGACACAGCAAACATGTGGAAGAAGGTGTTCTGGTCAAATGAGTCAAAAATTTAACTTTTTGGCCTAAAAGCAAAACGCTATGTGTGGCGGAAAACTAACACTGCACATCACCCTGAACACACCATCCCCACTGTGAAACATGGTGGTGGCAGCATCATGTTGTGATAGATGGAGCCAAATACAGGGCAATCTTAGAAGAAAACCTGTTAGAGTCTGCAAAAGATTTGAGACTGGGGCGGAGGTTCATCTTTCAGCAGGACAACAACCCTAAACATACAACCAGAGCTACAATGGAATGGTTTAGATCAGGAGTCTCCAAACTTTTCAAACAAACGGCCACTTTATTGTCCTTCAGACTCCTTTAGGAGGACCAGATTGTGGCCAGCAGGGGCAGAAAATGTCACAGGCCCAGCATTAGTGAGAACAAATATGGTCTCAGGGTTGGTGGTCAATAGGAGGAGGAGTATTCTCCCTATTAGTAGGAGGAATAGTATCCCATCATTGGTATCAGTGGAAGATATAGTGCCCCATTGTTGGTTTCAGTGGGAGGAATAGTGCCTCATATTAGTGGGAGGAATTGTGCTCCAAGGGCTGGATAAAGGCTAGAAACTGGCCACATCTGGCCGTCGGGCCACAGTTTGGAGACTCCTGGTTTAGATCAAAGCATATTTATGTGTTAGTTTTAGGTCCAGTCAAAGTCCAGACCTAAATCAAATTGAAAATCTGTGGCAAGACTTGAAAATTGCTGTTCACAGACGCTTTTCGTCCAATCTGACAGAGCTTGAGCTATTTTGCCAAAAATAATGGTCACAATTGTCACTCTCTAGATGTGCAAAGCTGGTAGAGACATCCCCAAAAAGGCTTGCAGCTGTAATTGCAGGGAAAGGAGCTTCTAAAAATTATTGACTTTTAAGGGGGGCTGAATACAAATGCACACCACACTTTTCACATTTTTATTTGTAAAAAGTGTTGAAAATCATTTATCATTTTGCTTCCACTTCACAATTATGTGCCACTTTGTGTTGGTCTATCACATAACATCCCAATAAAATACATTTCAATTTTCGGTTGTAACATGACAAAATGTGGAAAATTTCAAGGGTTTGAATACTTTTTCAAGGCACTTTAGGCTCCATCTTGCATTGTCTAATTGAGCTCAATAACCAAAGCTGAAATTTAGAAACATACATGAATAAGTTGGAGCCGCATGCCCTCCTTGAAAGGATGATTCTGTCCATGATTTCATTGATGAACAAGCTGTCAGCAAAAAACTACTACTGTGCTGTCTATTTAATGCTGAACACAATTTAGCTATTAAAAAAATGCATCTCTGTATTCATTTCACATTATTAAATATATATATATATTTTTTTTTAAATACAAGCTGTTCAAGTATGTGAAGTTGACTTGGTATCGTCTCCCTGTATGGCAGAGATCAGACTAGGAGAGAGAGAAGTACAAGTAGCCAATTAGGTGGGCTGTAGTGCTCATGTGCAACAAGGCTAATGGAGAGCAGAGTGGCAAAGCAACAAGCTTAAAAGTCTGCTTCTTCACCTTTCAATGTCCAGTCACTTGCCTGGGGAGGATAACAACCTGTTAGTGTAAACTAACTTCAGAGAAAAACCAGGGCATTGCTGTATGGCAAAGCTTGGTAAATCCCAGGAATGGATGGACAGAAACGCAAATCCTTTGGCAGGAAAAACAGCTCCATATACAGGTATGTACGTTATCCATGTGCTCAGAATTTTGCCTTGCATACCACCTTAACTAACCCATAGTGCTCTGAGATTTCTTTATCATGTATTACCTATTTATATATAAAACAAAAATGGCATACATATCATAAAAACATCAGTTTAAAAAGGTCAAACTTAAAAGTATAACTAAATAGCAAATAGAATTGTGGTGTAACAGGGGCACATAGAAAAGAATAGTTTTTTTATGCACCATTGTGGTTACTGCCATTGATCGGGTGCAGAAAACACTAGTCACTACACATAGAAGGAAATTAATACAAAGTATCTAAGACAACTTCTATCTAAATAAACAAAAAAATAGTGTTGTGCTGTTAAAGTGCTAAAATATATTCAATAAAATATTCCTTAACGGCTTGCCGACCAGCCACCATCATTTTACTGCGGCAGGTTGGCACGATTCCGCAAACCTTTGTAGCTATACGTCGGCTCGTAGGATCGAGATAGCAGGCTGTTCTGTTCTGAGAGGAGTGACAGATCGTGTGTTCCTATTAGCTAGGAACTACGATCCGTCACTTCCTCTAGTCAGTCCCCTCCCCCTTCAGTTAGAATCACCTCCCAGGGAACACAATTAACCCCTTGATCGCCCCCTAGTGTTAACCCCTCCACTGCCAGTGACATTTATTTACAGTAATCAATGCATTTTTATAGCACTGATCGCTGTATAAATGACAATGGTCCCAAAATGTGTCAAAATTGTGTGATGTGTCTGCCATAATGTCGCACTCACGATAAAAATCGCAGATCGCCGCCATTACTAGTAAAAAAAAATAATAAAAATGCTATAAATCTATCCCCTATTTTGTAGACGCTATAACTTTTGCAAAAAACAATCAATATGCGCTTATTGCTATTTCTTTTACCAAAAATATGTAGAAGAATACATATCGGCCTAAACTGAGAAAAAATTAGCTTTGAAAAAAAAAAAAATGGGGATATTTATTATAGCAAAAAGTACAAAATATATATATATATTTTTTAAATTGTTGATTTTTTTGGTTTATATCGCAAAAAATAAAAACCGCAGAGGTGATCAAATACCACCAAAAGAAAGCTCTATTTGTGGGAAAAAAAGGACGACAATTTTGTCTGGGTGCAACGTCGCACGACCGCGCAATTGTCAGTTAAAACGGCGCAGTGCCGAATCGCAAAAAATGGCCTGTCATTCAGCAGCCAAAACTTCCGGGGCTGAAGTGGGTAAACTGCATATAAAGTTCCCACAATTCCTAAAAAACACCATATGTACCAATGTGCAATCATATATAGATATAAACAAATTACAAAGATGAATGCTGTCGTGCAAAAATTGATTCACGTTCTTCAAAAAGTTCCCACACTTTTTTTTACCTCTATTGTATGAAAACTTTTTGAAGATATATATATATATATATATATATATATATATATACATATATATATAAAATAAATTGGGCTATAAATCTATCCCCTATTTTGTAGACGGTATAACTTTTGCGCAAACCAATCAATATACGCTTATTGCGATTTTTTTTTTTTACCAAAAATATGTAGAAGCATACACATCGGCCTAAACTGAGAAAAAAAAATTGCTTTTTTTTTTTTTTTTATTAAATGGGGAAATTTATTATAGCAAAAAGTACAAAATATTGTGTTTTTTTCAAAATTGTCGCTCTTTTTTGGTTTATAGCGCAAAAAATTAAAAACCACAGAGGCGATCAAATACCACCAAAAGAAAGCTGTATTTGTGGGAAAAAAAAGGACGTCAATTTTGTCTGGGTGTATAGATATAGATTATATCTATCTATCTATATATATATATATAAAATAAAATAAATACATATATATATAAATATATATATATTTATTTTATTTTATATATATATATAGATAGATAGATAGATATAATCTATATCTATACACCCAGACAAAATTGACATCCTTTTTATAGATATAGATAGGTGTATAGATATAGATTATATCTATCTATATATATAAAATAAAAAATATATATATATATAATATATATATATATATATTTTTTTATTATTATATATATATATATATATATATATATATATATATATATATATATATATATATATATATAAATATATATATATATATATATAAATTGGGCTTTAAATTTTTATAATAAAAAAAAAAAAGTAAAAATAAAATCGACCCAGAATTATTATTGCTTCCCTTAAAATCTTGTTTCCTCAGTATTACCCCCTTAGAGAGCTCTGCTGCTCTATATAACTCTACATTAATTTACCACCCCCCCTCCAAGGTGCACAAATGTGTATCTATATTTATAGAATCCGATGTATAGAAAATGTTCCCTCGTCTTCCATCGCTCACAGTAGTGTCTGATATGTCACCCCACAGTCCAGTACAACATCCAGCAGATAATAAGAGGCCGCCGTGTGATCAGCGGCTGCATAAGATAGACGGCAGCACTTTACCATATAAATTAGAGGCTTGTACAGCACCAGGCTCTGGAATTGGGGCACCATTCATCAATTCAGCCTTCTTCCCAGTGAAAGGCCCGAGCATGACAATACACTACTTAATCCAGTGTATGTCTGATGTTTCCATAGGCCATCTTTCACTGCTAAATAGCATTGTGTATGTGTTTCTGTGCCCGTCCTGTCCCCAGCTGACACTTTTCTGCGACCCTAGCGCCAATCCCATTCACCGAAAAACATGTAAAGGTTGCCAGGGCAACCCTGACTGCGTCTCCATCCGACATAGAAAATCAGGACTATTTTCTAGGTCATTGTAATGTTTACTCAGTGGCAGATTGTTACCAATTGCTGCGATTGTTTCAACGTCAATAAATTGCCCGCATTTCTTAGTCGCTTCGGAGACGGCGCAAGCAAATCAGTACAGAGATGTCGATAGCGCTCTGATTGGCGGAGTTGAGGTTTATCGTGTGACTGATGGTAATCTAGTTAACCGTGGAGCTTTGGCAAGTTTTTTAGAAAATCTGCAGTAAGAAAATGATACAAAGAGTTCTAGGTCTTGCCTATTTAAAGTTTGTTTGCTGGTAAAATGGTCACCGCCGGTCTTTCAGCTCCCCGCCTCTTGCCTATTTAACCACATCAATACCGGGCACTTATACACCTTCCTGCCCAGGCCAATTTTTAGCTTTCAGCTGTGTCGCTGTTTAAATGACAATTGCGCGGTCATGCTACACTGTACCCAAACAGAATTTTTATCATTTTGTTCCCACAAATAGAGCTTTCTTTTGGTGGTATTTGATCACCTCTGCGGATTTTATTTTGCTAAACAAATAAAAAAAGACCGAAAATTTTTAAAAAAATAAAAGTTTTGCTTTTGTTTATTTTATAAATTTTTGTAAATAAGTACGTTTTCTCCTTCACTGACGGGCACTGATAAGGCGGCACCGATGAGGTGGCATCAATGAGTGGGCACTGACAGGCACCGATATGCGGCACTGGTAGGCGGCACTGATGGGCACTCATGGGTGGCACCTAGCAATCACTGCCCCTCATCACAGTGCCCCATGCGGTCATGCTCCCCCCCCCCCCTTTCTCTCTAATCACAGTGCCACCTTTTACTCTCTGCCTCCCTTGCACAGTCCTACCTTTAACAGGGCAGAGGCAGGATTCAGCCCACATGTCCTCTCAAGGGTCTCCCGCCCCACCGATGATGTCATCCTTTCAGCAGGGCAGGGGACGAGAGAGGCTGCATTTCTGGATCATATTAACAAGTGTATAATTACCCGCTTGTTAATATGAAAAGACTCCCGCTCTCTGAAGATCTCCAGCTCCTCCTTCCCCTGCTCTGCTGATAGAGTGACTTTGGTCATCAACAGGCCACGGACTGGTACCAGTCCGTGCCCCAGGGGTTAGGGACCCCTGAATTAGCCAGCTCTTGATAGGACATGCAGACCTGGCAGCCCTGGCCCAATAGGCAAATGCCTGGTGTACCCAGGGCCGGGACAAGGGGTGGGCAGGAGGGGCGGCTGCCCCTGGCGCAATGGTATATTGCAGGGGTAGGGGGCACCCTGAGCCTAACCCTAAGGGAAAGGGGGGCGCAGTTTGGCATCTTTGCCCTGGGCACTGGATGACCTTGTCCCGGCACTGGGTGTACCCTATGGCCAGTCCGGACCTGGTGGGTAAAATGCTCCTCATACAGACAGCTAAGAATCAAATTGGGTTCATGCAGCTCACGCTGCCCTTGGAACTATTCAGGCACCCTCTGACAGGAGGTAATTTAGCCACAGCTCTAAGAACTTCTAGTAACTGCTGGAGAAACCCTGGTTGAGAATGGCTGGTTTAGTTAAAAGAGAAGTGCGGGATTTCAAAATAACAAACATACATACTCATCTGGGTGAATACAATATCTGTCCAATGCTGCATCTGTTCCCTAGCTGCCTCAAAGATTGAAGACTGAGGGACCAATGACTGCTGATCGTTCAGTTCTCGGTCTTCAGTGAGCTGGTGGATGTCAGTCCCCGACTCTCTGCACTGCCCCTCCAGCACTCACTGGAGTGCCTGGTGGGAGCCGATGGCCCAGGCTCTCAGGCATCTGGGTGGATCCCAACATAAAAGTCAGGATATTTTAAGGCCTCATACACACACGATCGGATTGTTGGCCAACGTGGAATTTTGTCCGAAGGGCGTTGGCCCAAACTTGTCTTGCATACACACGGTCACACAATTGTTGGCCAACAATTACGTACTAGACGTACTACATGGTTTTTCAGTTCTTTTGCGCCACCCTTTGGGGTCCTTCTGCTAATTTTGTGTTAGTAGAAGTTTGGTGAGTGTTTTCTTTTCGTGTTTTTCATTTAGCGCTTTTCAGTTCGCGCTTTTCATTTCATGCTTTTCAGTTCGTTTCTGAATGGCCGTTCATCAACCAGCCATGTTGCGGAATCGGAGGAGATAACGTGTTATTTATTATTGGCCATGGAGTTATTGCTTTGAAATTATTTTTTTGGTTGAATAATTATTTGATTTGGTATATTTTCTATATTTTTGGATGCATAGAATGCACTTTTTGGTTAAGTTCTATTGGCAGATAGCATGTCTAATTTTATTCTTTTTATTTTTTTAATGCACAATAAAAAAAATTGTGTAGAATAATACTTGGCTATGTGTTTTACTTCAAATGACAGTTTGGGAGTCGGCAGTTACATTTAAAAAAATACAATGTAAAATTGACAAGGGACACCAACATATTACGGGATAATTATATTGTGGTAACTTGCACATAAAAAAAAAAAAAAAAAAAAGAAGAATAATAATAATATTATTCTTGATATCACTAGAAAAAAAAAAGCCTTTGGAAATTTGTTTGCAATAACTCCATCAGCATCACTGACAGAGCAGCTTCATTATTATCCCATTAAAGAAGAGAATTGTGCGCTGCATTTGGAGATTTCATAATTTGCCGCGTCACGAATGTTAATTTTCCATTCCAACCACTAGTTAAAAGACCGACCGCTTCTGCTTCCGAGCATGCTTGTTTGTACTTTGGACTTTTGTCCGACGGACTTGTGTACACACGCTCGGAAAATCCGACAACAGACATCTGTCCGCGGAAAATTTGAGAACATGCTAGCCAACATTTCTTGGCGGAAAGTCCATCGGACAACAATTGTCCGATGGAGCATACACAGGGTCGGATTTACCGACAACAGCCTGTCATCGAACATTTCCCGTCGGAAAGTCAGATCGTGTGTACGGGGCTTTATGCCCCGTACACACGATCCGAATATCGGGAGAAAACGATCGTCCAAGGGAGGATCGTACGATTTTCGGATCGTGTGTACACTACTTTCGACAGCCGATCACGACCGTTCGTCCGATATTATTCGATCGGACATGCACGGAAATTTTCCTCGTACGATTCCAGATCGTACGATTTTCGTTTAGTCAGTATAGTTGTCGTCCGAAAATACAATACAAATATATTACAACACATGACATCACTTCCGATTTTTTTTCCTATCGTACGAGGATTTTCTTGACTTTATTGGCTATTCAATTTCTACTTGCGATTGTTAACTGAAAAACGGTCGTACGATCGGTCGTCCGATATTCGGATCGTGTGTACGGGCCATTAGAGTCTGGAGCGCATGTGTGAAATCAGCTGTCAGCTGAATCTGGATCACAGGAGAGCAGAACTAATGACGCGTACACACGATCGGAAATGCCGCCAGCAAAACGCTGATGAGAGCTTTTTGTCTGAAAATGCGACCGTGTGTATGCTCCATCAGTCTTTTGCTGGCGGAATTCCAGCCAGCAAAAGATTGAGAGCAGGTTCTCTATTTTTCAGTTGGGAAAAGGTCCTATCCGAAAATGCGAACGTCTGTATGCAATTCTGATGCGCAAAAAATCACGCATGCTCGGAAACAATTCGAGGCATACTCGGAAGCATTGAACTTCATTTTCTTGGCTCGTCGTAGTGTTGTACGTCACCGCGTTCTTGGCGGTCGAAAGTTCAGAGAACTTTTGTGTGACCGTGTGTATGCAAGCCAAGCTTGAGCGGAATTCCATCAGAAGAAACAAGATTTGTCGGACGGAAATTCCGCTCATGTGTACGCGGCATTAGTGCAAGGAGAAGTAGGGCCAAAAGAGCTTTGGTCCCACTTCTCTTTTAATAACTTAATAAATGATTACTTTTATTTCATGTATTATAAAGCTAATATGTGCATCTTTGTATTTCCTTAGTTACGCTGGACTCCTGTAGGTGATGTACGGAAAACTTTTGACCTATAATTACTGAGATGGTGGTTCATAATCTCTGTGGAATAATGTTGATATTGCAAGTGTGAATTTACATTATCACTGTGCACTTTTCGTTCACCTTATCCTTTACACATTATGGAGTCGTCTATTAATAGCTTAATTCTGGGCTTTTAGCTAAAGGCATTGTTGGAATACAGATAATGGAACTGGTTTGCCTAGAAAAAAAATTATAATTTTATTCAATCATTTTTGTGATCCAGACCCCCCCAGCTAGACAGCATAGTCAGATCCTTAACCTCCTTCTGCAGGGAACTGGCAACTTACCACTTTTATTCAATATATATCCGGTACACAATTGACCCATCATACCATACACATCCATTACTAGTTTAATTCATTTTCTACAAATCTGTTCCACCAACTTCATGCAGTACACACCAAACGCAGACATTGCCGCTTATCCTTTTTACACACAACCATTACTACACTGCCTTGAAAAAGTATTCCGAATTTTCCACATTTTGTCACGTTATAACCAAAAACTGAAAATGTATTTTATTTTAATTTATTTTTGCCACGCGGTGCGCTCCCAGCACAGAGACCAGGGTTTTACCGAGAGCCCTGGGCCCCGTACTGACGATCAGGACCCGTAACTCCCGATTCTGGGTCACCTGATTGCTGTGAAACAACAGAGAAAAGACACATACCCGAAGGTGTGGAGAGCGCTGCTCACCCCTAAGAAATACAAGAAGGAAAGAATTCCCCCACTGTGGGGTTTTTAGGCAGCATGCGATAAATGGAGTCAAGGGAAATGTATAAAATAAAATAGTTTATTCAAAAATATATATATATGACAGCTAAGTTAGAAAATGAGCTACAGTGTAGGACAATAAAAAACTGGGATATATATACAATGCAGACTTATCAAACTATTAACCACATGTACAGTATAAATCACGGGGTAGAGGGATAGCTCTGACGCGTTTCAACCCACAAGGGGTCTTCTTCAGAGGGGCACGTCCGCTAAAAGAAACATAATATCAATGTTTTTAACATAATGCCATTGCAAAGAAAGTTTTCTTTGCAATGGCATTATGTTAAAAACATTGATATTTTTTTTTTGTTGATATTAATAGTTTGATAAGTCTGCATTGTATATATCCCAGTTTTTAATTGTCCTACACTGGAGCTCATGTTCTAACTTAGCTGTCATATATATATTTTTGAATAAACTATTTTATTTTATACATTTCCCTTGACTCCATTTATCGCATGCTGCCTAAAAACCCCACAGTGGGGGAATTCTTTCCTTCTTGTACCTGATTGCTGTGATAGCCTCTGATTGGCTATCATAGTGATCAGTCACTGTGAGGCCCGCCCCTGTGTTTTCTCTCTCTGAATGGAGGAGAGAGAGATACACCTCTCTCTCTCTCTCTCAAAAAACAACAACTGTGTGTAAAAAAATAAATTAATAATAATGCACACTGCAGCTCAAAAGAAAAAGCTGCTTTTACGGGCATTTGAGCTTTTTGTGCATAAAAGCCTGTACATTTTTGTGCTCTTTTGCACATTTTTATTGAGCTTCTAGGAGATTTTTTGAGCATAAGCTTTTTTTCACAAACCCCCCAGATCATTCTTCCTATTTTTTTAGTTTTTTTTGGAGCTTTTTCATGCTTTCTTGCGCATTTTTGGGCACTTGGGCATCTTTTCTGCTCGAAAGCTCCTCTAAAAAATAGGGATTTTTTTTCTGCCTTTAAGCTCCTGAAAAAGCCATAGTGTGCACGGACACATTGGCCAATGTGGAGGTATGTTTCCAGGCACAAAAAATGAAAGCTCAAAAAAAGCTTCAAATCCTGTAGGAGCCGCTTCTTTAACCACTTACCGATCGCCTACCGCAGATATACTGCGGCAGGTCGGCTCTATTGCGCAAAACGACGTCATTTCGTGCAATAGACACTGGGGTGCTGATTGGACAGAGAGGGAGCCAATCAGCGGGTCTGGCGGATCTGATGTCCGCCGGCCACCCGCGATCGCTCCCCAGAGAGGCAGAACAGCGATCTGCCTATGTAAACAAGACAGATCTCCGTTCTTACAGGGAATAAGATGGAGATCTTGTGTTCTTGCTAAGCAGGAACACGGATCTCTGTCTTCATCCGGTCAGACCATCCCCCACACAGTTAGCAAGCACCAACTAGAGACACACCTAACCCTTTGAATGCCCCTGATGTTAACCCCTTTCCTGACATGGTCATTAGTACAGTAATGCCCTGTACACACAATAGGATTTTCCGACAACAAAATCCATGTGATTTTTTCTGATGGATGTTGGCTCAAACTTGTCTTGCATACACACGGTCACACAAAGTTGGTCGGAAATTCCAAACGTCAAGAACGCGGTGACGTACAACACGTACGACGAGCCAAGAAAAAGGAAGTTCAATAGCCAGTGCTGCTCTTCTGCTTGAGTCCGAGCATGAGTGACACTTTGCGCGTCGGAATTGTCTACACACAATCTGAATTTGCGCCAAAACGATTTTGTTGTCGGAAAATTGGAAAACCAGATCTCAAATTTTGTGTGATGGAAATTCCTATGAAAAATGTGTGATGGAGTCACGGTCGGAATTTCCAACAACAAGGTCCTATCACCATTGGAAAATCCTATCGTGTGTACAGGGCATAACCGTGCATATTTTTAGCATTGTTCACTGTAATAATGTCACTGGTTCCCAAAAAAGTGTCAGGTGTCCGATTTTGTAAAAATATGTAGCAGAATACATATTGGCCTAAACTGATGAAGAAATTTGATTTTTTTTTTTACATTTTTTATTGGATATGTTTTTAGCAAAAAAGTAAAAAATATATTTTTTTTTTCAAAATTGTGGCTTTTTTTTTGTTTATAGCACAAAAAATTAAAACTGCAGAGGTGATCAAAAGGACATAACTTTTATCTGGGTACAGTGTCGCAAGACCGCGCAATTGTCAGCTAAAATAACGCAGTGCCGTATCGCAAAAAAGGGGGTAAAACCTTCCCGTCCTGAAGTGGTTAAACTTCTTTGAGATGCAGTGTGCATGAGCCCTTATGCCACGTAAACACGATCTGACTTTCCGGCAGACTAGGTCCGGCAGCCCGGAATCCGTCGGACAATTCGATCGTGTGTGGGCTCCAGCGGACTTTTCTTTCCCAAAAGTCCGACGGACCTAGAAATAAAACATGTTTCAAATCTGTCCGACGGACTCGGCTTTCTAGCGTGCAAAACGTTCGTCTGTGTGCTAGTCCGAAGGACCAAATACGACGCAAGGGCAGCTATTGGCTACTGGCTATTGAACTTCCTTGTTTAGTCCCGTTTATGTCACCACGTTCAAAAGGAACGGACTTTCGAAGGGACTTAGTCCGGTCGTGTGTGTCCAAGTCCGTTCATTCAGAAAGTCCATCAGACCTCCCCCGAAAGTCCGTCGGGAAGACCGTCGGACCTAGTCCGTCGAAAAGTCCGGTCGTGTGTACGCGGCATTAGTGTTGATGTGTTTTAGGTATCAATCAAAATGCGCACTATTGTTTCTGGGATGTACTACGGGTACAAACAACAACTAACATACACATATGTGGCATCGCTGCGATCGTCAGAAGCAAGAGAATTTATTTTGGGTTGTTCTTTGGTGGAAGGTTATGGTAGTAGCAAGAAATACACAGATAACTTTAAAAAATTTTTTTTTTTTTTTTTTTACTATTTTGGGCCAGTTTTCCTTTGACGATAAAAAAATAAATTAGGAGTTCCTTAATGGTAATATCTATTACCATTTACCACCAAATGAAAGCCCAATTTCTCATGAAATAAACGCTCATGTGCAATTCGTTTAGTTCCTAATTCGGTTTTTAACGAATTTTGACAAACTTGTTAATTCCGAATTTCCGAATTTTTCAATTTCCGAAATTTCCGAATTTCAAAATTTGCGAAATTGTGAATTTCCGAAATTACGAATTTCCGAATTTCGAATTTTCAGATTTCCGAATTTCCGAATTTTCGAAATTACGATTTTCCGAATTTCGAATTTCCGAATTTCGAATTTTCAGATTTCCGAATTTCGTATTTTGAATTTTCGGATTTTCGGATTTCCGAATTTCCGAAATTCGTATTTTCGAATTTCCAAATTTTTAATTTCCTAATTTTGTATTTTCGGATTTCCGAGTTTTGGGATTTCCGGATTTTCGGATTTCCGAATTTCGGAATTTTCGGAATTCGGAAATTCAAAAATTTAAAATATAGAAAATCTGAAAAAAATAAAGAAAATCTGTTTAATTCTAAATAATAACCAACTATTAAATTATAGGTATTGGAATTCCCTTTCAAATTTGTCTGTTAGTGAACATAACGAGTACGAATTTATCCGAAGTTACGAATCATCTGAAATAACGAATGCCGCATCTAACCAAATGGAACGTAACAATCTAATAATAATAAATAACAATAATAATAATAAAACCTTTTTCCATTTGTTTAGATGCGGCATTCGTTATTTCAGATATTCGTAACTTCGGATAAATTCTTACTTGTTAACTTAATAGTTAGTTATAGTTATTAATTAAACTGATTTTCTTTCTTTTTTCAGATTTTCAAATTTTGGGATTTTCAAATCTTTGAATTCCCGAATCCCGAAAATCCGAATATTCGGAATTCCGAAAATCCAAAATTCGGAAATTCGATAATACGGAAATCCGAAAATTTGAAATTCGGAAATCCGAAAATTCGTAAAATACGAAATCCGAAAATCCGAAATTCGGAAATCCGAAAATACGAAAATTCGTAAAATACGAAATTCGTAAATCCGAAAATTCGAAAATTCGTAAAATACGAGATTCGGAAATCCGAAAATTCAAAATTCGTAAATTCGTAAATTTTCGAAAAATTCGTAAATCCGAAAATTCGTAAAATACGAAATTCGGAAATCCGAAAATCCGTAAAATACGAAATTCGGATATCCGAAAATTCGAAAATTCGTAAATTCGTAAAATACGAAATTCGGAAATTCGAAAATTCGGAAATCCGGAAATCCGGAAATCCGAAAGTTCTAAATTCGTAAATTCGTAAATCCAAAAATCCGAAATTCGGAAATACGAAATTCGGAAATACGAAAAATAGAAATGTGAAAATTCCCGAAATTTCCGAATTCCGAATTTGCGAATTTCCGATTTTCTGAATTTCCGAAAAAAGCAAAAAAACGAATGAAACGAAAACGAAAATGAACAAATTTTTTGTCAGTGCACATGTCTAAACGCAGTATAATCCACCTGGATGCACAAAGTATTTGTGATATGTGCGGTTTTACTAACACATGTCAAAGTTGCAAAATTGTGCTTAGGCATTAACATTTATTTTACCCTTAGGTACGAAGGAGTTAAAAATAAAATTCACGGGCCTTTGTTTTGCAAGCAGTACATCCATTTTTAATGTCATAAACACATAATTACAGTTATTTTGTCCATGCATCATATCTACCATCCAATTTGATGCATTCACATCTTTGTTACTGGGCTCCATTTAGCCTATAGTAAACAGTATACAATGCATTGTAATTACAGTTATATTTATCCGGGTTCCACATATTTGTTATTATTCTTTATTCAGTTTATACCATACACATAATTACACACTATTTGTTTCATATGTATTTGTCACTAACGATTCATCTACGTCCACATCCATCTATTTATAGGATTTCTCTGTTCGCACATATACTTCTATACATCACATCATTATTTGCATATTACTATTAGTGTTTGTTTCTTCTCCATTTTAATTGATAGTGAATGATCCTATTTGTATACGCAACAAGAAAATTGTTGTGCATTCAAGTATATTCCCTGTGGGTGCAATAGTAATCATTATATCTACGTATTCACAATATTGTATACATGTGCAATACAATTCTAATCAGCAGTGCTAATTTCGTTGTCGAAAATATTTGCGTCAACTAAATTAACACTATTTTAGTCTACTAAAATACAACTAAAACAATTCAGATGACTAAAATACAACTAAATCTAAAATGGCAAAAGACTATGACTAAAACTAAATTGAAATTTGACATCAAAATTACCACCACACTACCACATATGAAAACGTAGGGGGCATCTACTAAGCTGCTGAAAGAAAAACAATTAGGAAAAAGGCTTTTCTTATTTTTGTTCTTAAAGTGGAGTGCCCACAAAAAAAAAAATGAAGTGAGCAGCTACAAATACTGCAGCTGCTGACTTTTAATAATCGGACACTTACCTGTCCCAGGGTCCAGCGATGCGGGGGAACGAGACCCCCCCCCTCGTTCGCGGCGCCGGCATTCTTAATGTGGGCACCCGGCTGTGGCTTCACAGCCGGGCACCCACTGCGCATGCGCGAGCGGCGCCGTGCGCTGCGATTCGACGCTCACTCATCTGGGACACATGACAGGTCCCAGATGACTGTGCGGCGCCTACAGGAAGTGACGTCATTGCCTGGGCAATGAAGGTGGCAGACTACGAGGGACCCCCTAGCAACAGGCATTTAGAGGTGAGTAAAAAAATTTTTTTTTTCCAATTATTTTTTTTTTCTTTTTTTATGATTTTTAAGGCAAATTTTTTTTTTTGGTGGCAACACCACTTTAATATTTAATGTTGGTAATATATTCAGGTAATATTTGCAATGGCATTACAGCCAATAAAGTTTACAGTTTTTTGGGATTTTTTTATATTCTAAAGTTGCACTTCTGTTTGTCAAAAAGCAATATGTTTGTTTGTTTATGAAGCTTGGTTTTGTTTAACCACTTCACTACCCGCCCATTGTCATATGACGTCCACAGATGGGATCTCCCATCCTGGGTGGGCGTCATATGACGTCCTCAGATATAAATGTGAATGGTCCCAAAAATGTGTCAAAAGTGTCCGATGTGTCCGCCATAATGTCGCAGTCACAAAAAAAAAAAAAATCGCAGATCGCCGCCATTACTAGTAAAAAAAAAGAATAAAAAATAAAAATGCCATAAATCTATCGTCTATTTTGTAGACGCTATAACTTTTGCACAAACCAATCAATATACGCTTATTGCAATTTTTTTTTTACCAAAAATATGTAGAAGAATACGTAATCGGCCTAAACTGAGGAAAAAATGTGATTTTTCTTTAAAAAATTGGGATATTTATTATAGCAAGACGTAAAAAATATTGTTTATTTCAAAATTGTCACTTTTGTTTATAGCTCAAAAAATAAAAACCGCAGAGGTGATCAAATACCACCAAATAAAAGCTCTATTTGTGGGGAAAAAAAATATATATATATATAATTTGGGTACAGTGTTGCATGACTGCGCAACTGTCATTCAAAGTGCGACAGCGCTGAAAACTAAAAACTGGTCTGGGAAGGAAGGGGGTGAAAATGCCCAGTATTGAAGTGGTTAAAAAAACGCTATATATCACAATGGCTAAATCTGTGTCTGTAGTGCATGTTCAAACCTTAATACCATAAATAACATGATATTAGATTTTTACTCCAGGAGTATATAATGAGTTTGGCAATTCTAGCTTCTGAAGACGTCAGGCAGCGACTAAACGCGTCAAGTTGGAACGTACAGTGCGTAACTCTCAGAGCAGGTTGAACTTACACCAGGAGATAAAGGCATCGGAGAGCGGCTGGAGGATATCCTTTGGTCACGGAAGACCATCCAATCGATATTTGACTTTTCTTGTTAAATAACAAGAGGGTCAATGCCATCTGGTGAGTGGGGACCTTTACTTCAAACGTTGTGATTGGGTGACACAGAGTGATCATTACTTGCAGACACAGCACAGAACTATTTCATATGTTAAAGGGATTTTCTATCTTGGATACTACTACACCTTGTTGGGACTGAGCACTTTTTAATTTGGACTTTTTGGACTAATGTTCTTTTCTTTTTTTCTTTTTTTTTTTAACCATATGTTCATTCGTTATTTGTGCATCAATTTTTCACATGTAAGCAATGCTTACACATAGAGCACACAATTCTAGAGAAATGCTTACATAATGCATTACAATTTAACCGCTACAGATCCAGAAGATTTTACCACCTTCCTGACCAGAGCACTTTTTGCGATTTGGCACTGCGTCGCTTTAACTGACAATTGTGACGTTGCGACAATTTGGTTCGACGTTGCACCCAAACAAAATTGACGTCCTTTTTTCCCCTAAAATAGAGCTTTCTTTTGGTGGTATTTGATCACCTCTGCGGTTTTTATTTTTTGCGCTATAAACAAAATAAATGCAATATTTTTAACTTTTTGCTATAATAAATATCCTCCAAAATATATAAAAAAAACTTTTTTTTCCTCAGTTTAGGCCGATACGTATTCTTCTACATATTTTTGGTAAAAAAAAAAATCGCAATAAACGATTATTGATTGATTTGCGCAAAAGTTATAGCGTCTACAAAATAGGGGATAGTTTTATGGCATTTTTATTATAATTTTTTTTTTACTAGTAATGGCGGCGATCTGCGATTTTTATCGGGACTGCGACATTATGGCGGACACATCGGACAATTTTGACAAATTTTTGGGACCATTGGCATTTATACAGCGATCAATGCTATAAAAATGCACTGATTACTGTAAGAATGTCACTGGCAGGGAAGGGGTTAATATTAGGGGGCGCTCAAGGGGTTAATTGTGTTCCCTAGTGTGTGTTCTAACTGAAGGGGGGAGGGGACTGTGTAGGGGAGATGACTCTTCTCCCCTCAGAGAACCGGAAACTGTGTGTTTACACACACACAGATCCCGGTTCTCCATGTGTCAGCAGCGATCGCGAATGCGCGGCCGTGATCGTGAGCGCCGGGCACTCGCACCGGCTCCAGGGGCGAGCCGCCCCTGGTGGCCACAGGGGGAAGTGACGTAACATAACGTCGTTTCACCCAGCTGTGCCATTCTGCCGCACAACTGCGCTGGCTGGTCGGCAAGTGGTTAACTAAACCAGTTCGATTTTAGTCAATTAAAATTCCCTGGAGATGTTAGTAGACTAAAATACGACTAAAACCAAAAACAATTCAAATGACTAAAATGCGACTAAAACTAAAATGGCATTTTTGTCAAAAGACTATAACTAAAACTAAATCGAAATTTGACCTCAAAGTTAACACTGCTAATCAGTGATGGGGAAGGCTTTAACCATTTGAGTACCAGCCTGTACTACCCCTTCATTACCAAGCCCTTTTCAGTGCTTTGATAGTTTGACTGACAATTACTCCTTCATGCAAACTCTGTACTCAATTTTATTTTAGATAATTTTTTGAGACAGATAGAGCTTTCTTTTGAAGGTATTTAAAGTGATGCCAAAGGATAAAAAAGATAATTAAAAAAAAAGAAGTTATACCTACCTGCTCTGTACAAAGATATTGCAAATAAAAATCCCTTACCTCCTCTTCTTGAAGTCTCCTGCTGGCATTGTCCATTTCTCCCTCCTTCGGGTACCTTGTTAGCAAGCTGAGTGCTAAAAAGGCACCCATGCGAGGACATTCTGAGCTGGGCTGTGTGCTGTGTGCATCCATAGGCACACACGACACTGGTAAGCCATGCCCCCGGTCTTTCCTCAGAGGAGATGGACTGACAGCAGGAGGAGCCTATGGCTCCCACTGTCCTCAGAGTTTCCTGTCAAAGCAGGAAGTGAGGGGAGCGGTGCTGCAACGGAGACAGCCCTGGAGCCATGGCAGGAGCCAAGTAAGTGTTTAGGGATGGAGGTGGTTAGTACAGGTAGTGGGACCTTTTTGTATCTAAATGCAAGCAGGGCCGGGACAAGGGGTGGGCAGGAGGGCAAGCTGCCCTGGGCGCAATGGTTTACTGTAGGGACGGGGGCACCTTCCTTCTGTCACAAGGCTGAAAAGTAGTAATGACAGCAGCAGAGATTTTGTGTGTGGGGGGGGGGGGGGGGCGCAGTTTGGCATCTTTGGCCTGGGTGCCGGATGACCTTGTCCTGGCACTAAATGCAGGGAATGCTATCTGTGCCCCCGTTAGGGAGATTCACTCTCTCTATTTGTCCTGTTTATCATCATCATTATAATTGAAAGTAAAACGAAAATCACCAATTTGGGGTTGTCCATAAAAACGTAATAGAGGGGAAATCTTCCAATTGGGACACTAGTTCTGGTGACCTGGGGGGGGGGGGGGGCAAGGAATTCCTTTAACCACTTAAGCCCCGGACCAATTGGCAGCCAAAGGACCAGGCCCCTTTTTGCGATTCGGTACTGCGCCGCTTTAATTGACAAATGCGCGGTCGTGCGACGTGGCTCCCAAACAAAATTGGCGCCCTTTTTTCCCCACAAATGGAGCTTTCTTTTGGTGGTATTTGATCGCCCCTGCGGTTTTAATTTTTTGCGCTATAAACAAAAAAATAGAGCGACAATTTAGAAAAAAATGCTATATTTTTGGCTTTTTGCTATAATAAATATCCCCAAAAAATATATATAAAAAAATTTTTTTCCTCAGTTTAGGCCGATACGTATTCTTCTACATATTTTTGGTAAAAAAAAAAAATCGCAATTAGCGATTATTGATTGGTTTGCGCAGAAGTTATAGCGTTTACAAAATAGGGGATAGTTTTATAGCATTTTTATTAATATTTTTTTTTTTTTTACTAGTAATGGCGGCGATCAGCGATTTTTATTGTGACTGCAACATTATGGCGAACACATTTTTGACACATTTTTGGGACCATTGTCATTTATACAGCAATCAATGCTATTTAAATGCATTGATTCCTGTATAAATGACACTGGCAGTGAAAGAGTTAACCACTAGGGGGAGGGGAGGGGTTATGGGCTGTGACGTGTTTTTTTTTTTAAACATTAGGGGGCGGGGCTGACGCCTGACGTCATTGATCGGCTTTCCTGATGACAGGGAACAGCCGATCAATGAGAGGCAGAGTAGGAAGCGCGATAGAGGTTGGTTTACACAGACCTCTCCCCGTTCTTCAGCTCTGTGACCCGATCTCGGGACATCAGCGGCGATCGGGTCCGCTGGTCCCGCGCCCGTGGTCACGGAGCTCCCGACCGGATCGCGAGCGCGCCCCCGGCGGCGCGCGCACAACCCACGGCTAGGCAGTTAAAGGGCCACGTACCTGTACGTGGTTTTGCCCAGCCGTGCCATTCTGCAGACGTATAAGTGCAGGAGGCGGTCGGGAAGCGGTTAATTTGCCGATTTTCCTCTCACTTTTGCTTTGGGACACAGATGGTGATAAAAAAAAAAAAAGAAAAAATCTGACAGGGGTTCCTCTATCCAAAATGAAAAAAAAAATAAGTTTTGTCTATAGTTCTACTTTAAGCTAAGAAACATTTTGACTTTAGAACCATTTGAATACTTACTGTGTTTTATATATATATATATGAAAAATAGCAAAACATTTTATTAAAAAAAAAAAAAAAATGGGTTTCCCTTCCTTCCTGTTAAAAAACATATTACATAAGAATGCCAGGACATAGTTTCATAGTTTCATAGTTAGTAAGGTTGAATAAAGACATCAGTCCATCCAGTTCAACCTGAGCGAGTGTCTACAATTGTCCCCATCCCTGTACATTGCACACTCACATCAGTCCCTACCCTCAAGGAGCCCACAATCCAAGGTCCCCATTCATATACTAGGGCCAATTTTTGGACAGAAGCCAATTAACCTACCTGCATGTCTTTGGATTGTGGGAGGAAACCGGAGGACAGTATGAAAAAAAACAAACAAATGACCCAACTGGAAAATAGAAACCCCAAGATCATCTTATTTGTTGTCACAATTTATTTGGAAACATGCTGGTATTGAGGGAGGTAAAACATGAGGTTTGGTAATCATGTAGTAGATACATTAAAATGGCTATAAAAGCCTAGGTAGTAGTATCCCCCTTCAACCCCCCCCCCCCCCCCCCCCCCCAATACTAGTAATGGCGATCATTTTGCACTTTTCATTTCGCACTTTTCAGCTCATTTCGGAACGGCCGTTCGTCAACCAGACATGTTGTGGAATCGGAGGAGATAACGTGTTATTTATTATTGGCCTTGGAGTTATTGCTTTGACATTATTTTTTTGGTTGAATAATGATTTGATTTTCTATATTTTTGGATGCATAGAATGCACTTTTTGGTTAAGTTCTATTGGCAGATATCATGTCTAATTTTATTTGTTTTCTTTTTTTTTAATGCACAATAAAATAATTGTGTAGAATAATACTTGGCTGTGTGTTTTACTTCAAATGACAGTTTGGGAGTCGGCAGTTACATTTTAAAAAATACAATGTAAAAATGACAAGGGACACCAACATCTTAAAAACTACGGAATAATGGTGTTGTGGTAACTTGCCCAAAGAAAAAAAATATAATATTATTCTTGATATCACTTGAAAAAAAAAGCCTTTGAAAATTAGTTTGCAACAACTCCATCAGTATCACCAGCAAAGCAGCTTCATTATTATCCCATTAACCACTTGACATCCGCACTATGGCCGAATGACAGGCACAGCGCGGATCTCAATTCCCGGGAGGCCGTCATATGACGGCCTCCCCTGTGCACGCTCCCTGCGCGCACCCTACATGGCACGCGTGGAGTGCGCTGTGATCACCGAGTCACTGAGACTCGCGTGATCAGCGATCCGAGTTACCATCCCTTACCATGTGATCAGCTGTCAGCCAATGACAGCTGATCACATGATGAAAGCAAAAGCTCGGTGATCGTTTTTTTTTTTCTCCTCATGCTGACAGCGGAGGAGAAAATAAAAAGCCGATCACTGGCTCATCTTAATCGGTCCCGAAAAGTCAGAGGCAATTATGCCTCATGTATGCCACCTGTAAATGCCTACAAGTGCCACCTGTCAATGCCCACAAGTGCCACCTATTAATGCCCACCAGTGCCGCCAATCAGTGCCACCAAAAAGTGCTGCCTATCAGTGTAACCCATCAGTGCCCATCACTGCCACCCATCAGTGCCCATCACTGCCACCTATCGATGCCCATCACTGCCGCCTCATTAGCGTACATCAATGACGGACAAAAATTACCCATTTAAAATTTTTCTAACAAAATTAAATTTTTTTTTTTTCATTCGGTCTTTTTAAAAAATGTTAACAAAAATTTTTTTAAAAAAAATGCAGAGGTGATCAAATACCACCAAAAGAAAGCTCTATTTGGGGGGAAAAAATGATAACAATTTCATTTGGGTACAGTGTTGTATGACCGCGCAATTGTCATTCAAAGTGCGACAGCGCTGAAAGCTCAAAATTGGTCTGGATAGGAGGGGGGTTTAAGTGCCCAGTAAGCAAGTGGTAAAAGAAGAAGAGAATTGTGCGCTGTATTTGGAGATTTCATAATTTGCCACGTCACAAATGTTAATTCTCCATTACGAACGCTAGTTTACAAGACCGACCGCTCCCGGCTTGTCCTTGCTTCCGAGCATGCGTGTTTGTACTTTGGACTTTTGTCCACACGCTCGGAAAATCCGACAAAACACATTTGTCTGCGGAAAATTTGAAAACCTGCTAGCCAACATTTGTCCGCAGAAAGTCCGACAACAATTGTCTGATGGAGCATACGCACGCTCGGATTTACCGCCAACAGCCTGTCATCACACATTTCCCATTGGAAAATCCGATCGTGTGTATGAGGCTTAATGCTGTGGATTGTTTATTCAGCAAACAACTCCAGCTAAGCCTTTCCATTAGTGTTATGTACCGATTCCAATTGAAGCAATTTCATCTTGTTCAGTAAAAATATTGGCACTATTTGCTGAAGATAATCCATCGATTTGCCTAATACAGATCCTCTCCATGTTGGAGGTTCTGTTTGTGAGGCTATTTGGCACATTACACATTATGTGTTATTTCAGCCATTAAACGTCAATGTAAATATACCTGTGGATTTTCAAGTACCCTTAAGCATAGATTATGCAATTTACGTTCCTTCCACCACGGGTGGAAGAAAATAAAATAGCTCAATTCCCCCATCAACAAAGCCAGTGCTGATGGGTGAATCACTCCCGCTGCGGCTGCACTATTGCCTTCTGCGGGCAGGGAGAGCGAGGAGCCTTCCCTACTGACACAACACCATGATCGCTGCTGGTTTCTATAGCCGCTGGTAGTGAGCGCATGAGAAAAATCCCACAGGTTGGTTGTACTGAAGTTGATAGACGGATCGAATCTTGGCCCGTTCCCGACGAGACTCAATTCATCTATGGCTGGCTTTGGAGGCTTCCCTATTTTCTACTGCCAAAGTCATGTGGCTCATCCAATCTGCATTAAGCAGAGAGAAATCCATGGGACACCGCAGGCTCTACAGCACAGCATGCATTTTATGAATGGACTGTAAAACACAGGACACGGTGTAGAGTTACATTACAGTATATAGTATAAATAAAGAGATAATCAACCAGCGCAACAGAAACACCCTAAATTAGCAGCTGAAATACCGAGGGTCAAAATATCAAATCCCCAAATCCACAATAAAAAAGGCAGTACAGCGCGAATAAAATAAAATAAAATTAACCTAAAATGACAAAATTGATAAGGCTATAAGAAATGGCACTAAAGCCTGATTCTGAGAACAATTACACCAGAAAAAGTCCACAGAGAAAATTCTTCATAAGAGACAAGTTGATTGAGAAAACCACCAGCGAATCTCCAGTGCAATAAGTGATGATTAAATCATAAATGGTGACTTGAATGGTGACGGAGATCAGCATGTAGGATGCACGTGACCCTGATCGTGACGTCACCCGCGTCCTACATGCTGATCTCCGTGGAAACACACTGTTGATTACACAGTATCCATCCTTCCTTAGCACTGGGATTTGATAAGGAATCCTATTGGCTCCGTCCATATCATTTATGTGAGATCCTGTTGACTAAACACCCTGTAAGGGAACGGCTGGTTTGACCTGACTGATTCACTCAGGGGTCCACCGCATGAGGTGAGAGGCCATTTCTCTTGATGGTGGAGGTTGTCACACAAGTCACCATTTATGATTTAATCATCACTTACTGCACTAGAGATTCGCTGGTGGTTTTCTATATCAACTTGTCTCTTATGAAGAATTTTCTCTGAGGACTTTTTCTGGCGTAATTGTTCTCAGAATCAGGCTTTAGTGCCATTTCTTATAGTCTTATCAATTTTGTCATTTTAGGTTAATTTTATTTTATTCACGCTGTACTGCCGTTTTTATCATAGTATATAGTATAGAACAGATAGAGATATCTGCTCTCCATATATATGTAGCGTCGGGCTCCTGACGAGCACGCGCTATATATTTTGTAAATTTAATGTTCCTAAAACCACAGTTGGGTTTTAGGGTTAATTGTACTAAATTATGATTTCAGTACCAGTCTGGCTGGATTGCACTGTGCTCTGCTTGGCCATAGGTGTCGGGGTCACCTCTGGCAAGTACGAGAACGCAGTCTGGTTGGATGCATTGGGTGCCAATCTCTCTCGGAACCAACCAGTGAGCTGTGCACTCTGGGAGAGGGTAATTAAGGTACTGAGATCACGTGCTTCTGGGTTTCCGGTCCAGAAGATCTTTCTGCCTGTTTGGTCCTGGTCCTCCTGACCAGCCCTCAGGGGCCCTCATGGCCTTGGGTTGCGGATCCATCCATTTCAGAGTTTCGGGGCTGGCTAGCCCGAGGCACAGTAACTGGAAGGAGGATTCTAAGGTGGTCCAGTGGCGTCTCGTCTTTGGAGAGGCCCAGCAACTGAGAACGCAACCAGGGGAGGACTCTTCAGAAGAGGGCCATGCAAAAAGGCTGGTGCCTCGGCAAGAGACTGGAAGCTAAGTTGAAAGACACCAGATGAATCCATACTTCTACGGTATCGCCGGATCCGGCTGCAAGATACTGGTACCGTATGACGGTTTTCTAAGTTAATTTATCCTTCAGTTACAACCAAGTCTGTGGCAGAGACTTTCATTTACAAGTTCTACAACCAAGTCTGTGGCAGAGACTTTGCTCTATCTGAATAAGTTATCGGCTGCTAAATCTAGTGAGAGGAGATTTATCCGATAGCTGTAATATCCAGCTGTGAATGGCTATTCTCTGGATTTCATAGTGAGAGATATTCAATTTCAAGCAGTTCCAAAAGTACCTGAACTTCCTACCTATACCCTCTATCCTTTACTGAGAGACTGTGTTTTGTGTACTATTTTTGCAAATAAAAATCCCAAAGTGGATCCAGTGCCAGTTTCTACAGTTCTTTGGGCCATCTACCTCGGCAAACCCCTAGACGCATACGAGGTCAAGAAGGTAACGGTAAGCCCAAATTTAACCAGCAGCTCCTTCGGGGGTTAGTGCTACATATAGATGTTTACAATGGAGATCCCCTGCTCTGGGAGGCCTTGACAGCTACGTTGCTTAGTTATCCTCTGTGCAACGTCTGACTCTCATATCTACTCCGAGAGTTACTCCTGGTTTACGGTCATTACACGTTTGACCCCCTTCCCTTTCTTACCTATCTCTGTAGCTCATAATATGTGTATTGTTATTGTAAACCTAACATATTATGCCTTGCTTATTGATCTGTATCATCATAACTGTCACTGTTTTCTATGGCTCACAGCCGCACTCGATACCTTTTTACAATGTTGATTGCTATTGAACATTTGTACAGGTTATACCATTTATCAATCAAAACGTTGGAGAGGCAGATGAAAGCCCCACACCAGCTTCAGTGCAATGAATAGTGCACACAATACTACACACACCACAGTGATTCCAACAAGTCTCCTTACCAGAGAACTTGTTCCCTCAAACTATAGAGAGTGTTCATATAGGCATGTGTAAAAGGTATATCCAGTGGCCTCTGATGATGTCTACTGATGACGAAACACGTCAGGCGGGACCTGTGTATGACGCAAGCACGCTAACAGCCGTGTCCATTTCGATTTATCTGTTCGATGCTTGATTTAACTGAATGTTTAAAGAGGAGCTCCACCCACATCAAAAATATTAAAAGTCAGCAGCTACAAATACTGCAGCTGCTGACTTTTAATAAATGGACACTTACCTGTTCCAGGTTCCAGCAGTGTCGGCAGAATGTGACGAGCGACTGCTCGTCTCTCGGCTGCCCTGCCGCCATCCTCTGTCAGGGAATCAGGAAGTGAAGACGCAACGACTTCACTGCCGGTTCCCTACTGCGCATGCGCGAGTTGCGCTGCGCGTCTCTATTGGTCCCCGTTGTGTCCTGGGAACTGTGTTTCCCAAGACACAACGGGGCATCTTCGGATATGGGCGGGACAGCTCCGGCTATCTCGTCCTGGAGGTGGGTGCAGATACCTGTATTATACAGGTATCTGCACCCCCTTCCCCCCAAAAAGGTGCCAATTGTGGCACCGGAGGGGGGGGAATCCGATAAGCGGAAGTTCCACTTTAGAGTGGAACTCCGCTTTAAGTATATTTTTAATAAAGATTTAGATTAATCCATAACATGCATCTGTATGGGAATCTTTAGGTTTATTACCCTGCTGAGCTTCATGTGAATTGGGAGCCAGTTTAAACATACGGTCATGCAGCCCTTTTGTTTGAATCCTCTTGAGTATTGAAGTCTACATACACAGCCCATAGAGCAGGGGTCTCCAAACTTTCTAAGCAAAGGGCCAACTTCCTATCCTTCAGGCTCTAGGGGGCCAGACTGTGGCCAGTGAGAGTAGAAAATGCCCCAGAACCAGTCCCCCCTCATTGGTTTCCATGGGAGAAATAGTGCCCTATTGTTGGGATCAACGGTAGGAATACAGGCATACCCCACTTTTAAGTACACAATGGGGTTTATTTACTAAAGCTGGAAAGTGCAAAACCAGGCTCACTTCTGCATAGAAACCAATGAGCTGTAGTGCCTCATTGCTGGTATCAATGGGAAGAATAGTGCCCCATTATTGATGTCAGTTATTTCTGTAAAAGGAAGTTTATCCTTGGAGGAGCCAATTAGCAGCTGGGTGGCCATGTGGACCTTTTTTTCAGAAACTGGGAAACTTCTTTAAAGTTGTTTTTACTCCAGCTAACTCTTTTAATTAACTCAAAAACAACTAAGTTATCTGCTGTCTTCTATGCACTAAAAATTAACTATGCAGAGAATATGGCTAATGGCTGCTCATTTGCATCCATTAAAGAGCCATAAACATGTGAGATGCTAGTAACAGGAACAAAGAGCGATTTGTCAAATATCCTCATAACCAATGTAGCAAAAGTGTGAGCGATCCAAGATCACCATGTTTACTACATTACAGGATTTTGTACTGGAATATCCACAGTAAGTGAACATCCAGGTCAAGGACCACATCGAGTCATTGTAATTATAGAATATATTAATATATCAAGCAAAAGATTTTTTTTTTAAAACTGACTATATTTGGGATCCATGAAAATTCTGGATATAAGTTTTATTTTTATTTTTTTAATGAATTCACATTTTTGGCAATACTACCTGCAGCCTTTAAACAACCCTAAATGATATAAGCCTAAACCAAATAATTGTTTTATTTTTTTGCAAACTATGCCATAGCTATGACAGCCCTACCTTCTTAAACTTTGTGAAACTTAACCGGTTCCCATCCGGCGCACGCCGATATACGTCGGCAGAATGGCACGGACAGGCAGGGGGGCGTATATATAAGTCCCTCCTTAATGCCGTCCATGCCATCGGGAGCGCGCCGGGAGCGGCACGCTCCCGCGCCCTTCGGGACCCCCGTGAGGCCGGTCGCGGATTCCGCGGACTCCTTCGCCACGGGGACACCCATGATCGTCTCACGGGAAGGCAGAACGGGGAGATGTGGAAATAGACAGCATCTCCCCGTTCTGCCTAGCAACTAGTGATGCCGATCTCTGCTCCCTGTGATTGGAGCAGAGATCAGCATTCACTAGCTGACAGCCACGCCCCCCACAGTAAGAAACACACCCCTAGGCATACTTAACCCCTACACTGCCACCCCTGGTTAACCCCTTCACTGCCAGTGTCATTTATACAGGAATCAATGCATTTAAATAGCATTGATTGCTGTATAAATGACAATGGTCCCAAAAATGTGTCAAAAATGTCCGATGTATCCGCCATAATGTCGCAGTCACAATAAAAATCGCTGATCACCGCCATTACTAATAAAAAAAAATTATTAATAAAAATGCTATAAAACTTATCCCCTATCTTCTAAACGCTATAACTTCTGCGCAAACCAATCAATAATCGCTTATTGCGATTTTTTTTACCAAAAATATGTAGAAGAATACGTATCGGCCTAAACTGAGGAAAAAAAAAATGTTTTTTTTATATATTTTTGGGGGATATTTATTATAGCAAAAAATAAAAAAGAATGCGTTTTTTTTTCAAAATTGTCGCTCTTTTTTGTTTATAGCACAAAAAATAAAAACCGCAGAGGTGATCAAATACCACCAAAAGAAAGCTCTATTTGTGGGAAAAAAAGGACGTCAATTTTGTTTGGGAGCCACGTCGCACGACCGCGCAATTGTCAGTTAAAGTGACGCAGTGCCGAATCGCAAAAAGGGGCCTGGTCCTTTGGCTGCAAATTGGTCCGGTCTGAAAGTGGTTAAAGCAAAGTTCCACCCAAAAGTGGAAGCTCCACGTATCAGACTTCTCCCCCTCCCCCTTCCCGCCGCGCTCCGCCGCTTACCGGAGCCGTCGGCAGCAGCAGAGGCGATCGGATCTTCACCCTTGCTGGGCATGGAGACGAGGGAGGGGAAGATGGCCCCCACCTGTTTCCATAACAATGTAGGGCGGAAGTGACATCATAACGTCACTTAAGCCCATAGCTCTTAAAGGGACATTTTTAATTTTTTTTTTAATTGCATTTAAGTGTAAATATGAGATGTGAGGTCTTTTTGACCCCAGATCTCATATTTAAGAGGTCCTGTCATACTTTTTTTCTATTACAGGGGATGTTTACATTCCTTGTAATAGGAATAAAAGTGACAATTTTTTATTTTTTTTAAAAACTGTGTAAAAATAAAAAAGGTAAAATAAATACGAGCTTGTGTGCAAAAGCGACTGCATATGAAAACGGTGTTCAAACCACACAGGTGAGGTATCGCCGCGATCGGTAGAGCGAGAGCAATAGTTTTAGCCCTAGACCTCCTCTGTAACCTAAAACATGCAACCTGTAGAATTTTTTTAAACGTCGCCTATGGAGATTTTTAGGGTAAAAGTTTGTCGCCATTTCACGAGCGGGCGCAATTTTAAAGCGTGACATGTTGGGTATCAATTTACTTGGCGTAACATTATCTTTCACAATCTAAAAAAAAAAAAAATTGGGCTAACTTTACCGTTGTCTTATTTTTTAATTCAAAAAAGTGGATTTTTTCCAAAAAAAGCGTGCGCTTGTAAGACCGCTACGCAAATACGGTGTGACAGAAAGTATTGCAACGACCGCCATTTTATTCTCTAGGGTGTTAGAACCCCCAAACATTATACTTTTTTTTTTTTTCTAAGTAATTTTCTAGCAAAAAAAAACATTTTTTAACTTGTAAACAACACATCTCAAAATAAGGCTCAGTCCTTAAAGCGGAAGGAAACCCATCGATTTAACAGTTTGAAAAAACAGTTACATTCCCGGCATGCCGGAAATTCTAACTGACACATTGGTTGTGGTCTCAACCAAACTATCAAATGCCATCCAATGGTTGGTGTCATAATTGATCACATGTGCAGCTTCATGGCAGTTAAAGCAGTGTTTCACCTAAAAATATTTTTTTTTAAAAGTCAGCAGCTAAAAAAAAAGTCGCTGCTGACTTTTAATAAGTACACTTACCCTCCCAGGGCGCCTGCGATGTCGGTCGTGGAGGCCGAGATGTCCCTCGGCGATCCGGATCCAGCGCCGCCATCCTCAGTAAGGGAAACTGCTTCCCGTTTCCTACTGCGCATGCGCGAGTCGGCGTGCGGCCTACTGCGCATGCGTGAGTCTAATTTGTGAATGGGGAACGCAATGTGTTGTGGGACACAGTTCCCATAACACACCGCGCCCCATTCACTAGAAGACGGAAGGAGAGAAGATCGCCGCGGCGCTGGAAGAGGCAGATTAGGACGATCTGCCTAGCAACAGCCATTTCTGGTAAGTAAAAAAAAAAATTTTTTTTTTTTTTTCATTTTAAATTGTTATTAACATTTTTTTTCAATTTTTTTTTTTTTTTCAGGGTGTCCCACCACTTTAAAGATTAAACGGAGGCTAAGATGGCAGCTTCCTTGGCTGAAAACGATAGGAGGGTTTACTTCCACCTTAAGTGGTTACAAGTCGTCAGTTACAGTATGTGTAGCTGCTGACTTATCTTTTTCCGGTGGGGTGGAACTCCTCTTTAAATAATAAAGGGACTGACCACTGTCATATGGGGGTGGTTCCCCATATCCAAAAGCTTTGTTGGGCGATGGAGTATAAGTGAGTTGGGGATAGCTATCGGGAGACACTACCCCATTGCTCATGCAATGTCTCTTTCTTATATAGGACAGCTATCTGTTTCCAAGACGGAATTATCAGTTTAATAACTGAATTAAATTTTCTAGAGCTCTCCTTTAAATTTCAGACGCCAGCACATTTGAGCGAGTGAAATCTGACTTTATGATCCTGCACCGCCTAAAAATGTATCGGCACTCTATCTATCTGCGCTAAGAAAATCTCCCTAAAAGCCTTCAATTACTGCAGCTAAATTAGAATCATATAAATATACCACTTACATCAATAGCTGTCATGAGATTGCAATGTTAATTAGATGGGTACAAGATACGCTACACGCTTGCACTTAATTGGCCCTCTGCTTCTTGTCCATGACGGCTTCCCAGCAAGGGCCCATCACAAGTTCACTGTGACCTCTTACTGATGGGTGAGACACGAATGTAAAATTAAAACGATCATGACGGATATAAAACTCATTTCAAAAGGGGAAAATATCAATTTATGGTAATGTATATCTGGGGACCTATAGCACGGCTTATATCAATATTGTATCATAATAATGAGGGGAGGGATAGACAAGACATGACTAATTCGTCTTGCCATGATTTAATTAGAGCTCCACAACTGCAGAGAAAGGAAAATTCTGCCATTTGAATAGCCATGGGAAGCACTGGCTACTTCTGTACCTCTCATGGTCAACCCAGCATAGATTCTGCACTACATTGGGGGTAGGGATGAGCCGAACACCCCCGGGTTCGGTTCGCACCAGAACCTTCGAACCGACCGAAAGTTCGCGCGAATTTTCGAACCCTATACGTTATAATGGACGCGAACGTTCGAAATCAAAAGTGCTAATTACAACGGCCAATATGCATGTTAATGTCATAAAAACAGGTTTGGGGACCCGGGTCCTGCCCCAGGGGACATATATCAATGCAAAAAGAACTTTTAAAAACTAACGTTTTTTCGGGAGCAGTCATTTTAATGATGCATAAAGTGAAAAAAAAAAAGTGAAATTTTCCTTTAAATATGGTACCTGGGGGGTGTCTAAAGTATGCCTGTGAAGTGGCATGTGTTTCCCGTGTTTAGAACTGTCCTTGCACAAAATGACATTTGTAAAGGAAAAAAAGAAGCCATTTAAAACCACTTGCGGCTTTAGGTTTGTTCTTAAGTAGAATCTGAACAGGTACATTATGAAGTGTAGCTCCATCCCAAAAAAATCTATTTTTAAGCTTTTTGGAGAACATAGGGAGGGGTTATCACCCCTGTAACATTTGCTGTCTTTGCACATCTGTTCAGAACATGTCACCTCACTTTCCGTCCCAATGACAAATGTTTTTGGAAAAGTGGGGTTTTAATTGAAACAAGGATTGGTGATAAAGTATCAGTATTAACAGGATAGAATTTCCCTTCCTAGGGGTAGATTTCCTCTCACTTCCTGTTTTCTCTTTCCATTTGCAAGTAGGAGTCGTTTGTAAGTTGGATGTTTGAAAGTAGGGCCCTGGCGTATATACTCTGCAGAAATTTGCCCTATTAGATGTTGGTGTAGCCACAAGACTGGTGGGCACAGGAATGGGCCCTGCTGTGAGTTAATAGATCAAGATTTGTAATTGCATGCACCTGTTGAACAGGGCAGAAAAATTGGGGGTGGTGGTGGTGGTGGACGGTGTTGCCACAAGACTGTAAGCTCTCACAGTTACTCTTGGTGGGCGCAGGAATGGGCCCTGCTGTCAGTTATTAGATCAAGATTTGTAATTGCAAGCACCTGATGAACAGGGCAGAAAAATTGGGCCTTTGGCGGTGGTGGTGGACGGTGTTGCCACAAGACTGTAGGCCCTCATAGTTACTCTTGGTGGGCGCAGGAATGGGCCCTGCTGTGAGTTATTAGATCAAGATTTGTAATTGCAAGCACCTGATGAACAGGGCAGAAAAATTGGGCCTTTGGCGGTGGTGGTGGACGGTGTTGCCACAAGACTGCAGGCCCTCATAGTTACTCTTGGTGGGCGCAGGAATGGGCCCTGCTGTGAACTATTAGATCAAGATTTGTAATTACCCGCCCCTGTTAAACAGGGGCTGAAAAATTGTGCCTTAGGCACTGGTGCTGGTGCCACAACACTGCAACCCCTCACAGAGACTGTACTTGGAGCACAGCAGTCACACGTGTTGCGAAGCATTTTTTTAAAAAATTGTAAGTACACGCCCCTGTTAAACAGGGGCTGAAAAAATTGTGCCTTAGGCACTGGTGCTGGTGCCACAACACTGCAACCCGGCCCTCACAGATACTGTACTTGGAGCACAGCAGTCACACGTGTTGCGAAGCATTTTTTTTAAAAAATTGTAAGTACCCGCCCCTGTTAAACAGGGGCTGAAAAATTGTTCCTTAGGCACTGGTGCTGGTGCCACAACACTGCAACCCCTCACAGATACTGTACTTAGAGCACAGCAGTCACACGTGTTGCGAAGCATTTTTTTAAAAAATTGTAAGTACACGCCCCTGTTAAACAGGGGCTGAAAAATTGTGCCTTAGGCACTGGTGCTGGTGCCACAACACTGCAACCCCTCACAGATACTGTACTTGGAGCACAGCAGTCACATGTGTTGCGAAGCATTTTTTTAAAAAATTGTAAGTACCCGCCCCTGTTAAACAGGGGCTGAAAAATTGTGCCTTAGGCACTGGTGCTGGTGCCACAACACTGCAACCCCTCACAGATACTGTACTTGGAGCACAGCAGTCACACGTGTTGCGAAGCATTTTTTTATAAAAATTGTATGTACACGCCCCTGTTAAACAGGGGCTGAAAAATTGTGCCTTAGGCACTGGTGTGGTGGCATGGATCATTGAGGAGGAGGAAGAGGATAGTCAGTGAACATAAGAGGACAGTCACTCAGCATCAGCATAGGCAGTCTTGAAGGGATGTGACATTAAAAATTATTCGGTTATGTGACGGACCTCGTACTCAATATGTCCACCGTAAATGCTTCCTCCGTCCGGTACCACACAATCCAAGACCCATTAGCTCAGCCAGTCACCAGACAACACCAGTGTAGGGTACATCAGGAATCCAATCTTTATTTGACATGTCACACTTATATACAGTTGACTCAAGCCTAACCTGATTAGCATGAGCTAATTATCTTAATCAACACTGGGCTCCATCATTCAATTACAGGGTTAATTAGCACAAACAACAATAGGTGAAATATTCTTTAGAATTACACAAGGCAACAGACAGGCTGTCTGGAGTTGACGACATTAGCATCTGACAGTGTGTGGAATACACCTTACAAGCCAGACCAGCCTCATTTACACAATAGACAGGTGGCTTGAGTTCATCATGACATTGAATGGGACACAAGGTGTCAGATGCTAGTCTATTTCTAATGCCAAATGCATATACAGAGAGTGTATTTTGGGGGGCCCGTGATCAGCTGGCAGGAGGCTAGCATGTAGTCCTCTCAAAAAGCCCGTGTCCCGGCTAGGTCTGTCACATTTCTCCCCTTTCGGCAGGAGACTAACACAGGAGGAGACCCCAGACGGGTTGACTCCGAAGTTAGTCCATAGTTCCAGTCCTCTAATGCCTGTACCCACACAGTATCCCAACCAAATTGTTTCAAACAGAGTATTACTCACCCAGCCAACCTCTGCCTCTCTCATAGAACATATCTGCCGCTGGGGAGAGGCCTGGACTGGCCCTCCTCCCTGGAGTCTTTTCAGCCGCTGGAGAGAAGACAGGGTGACTGGGCTCAGTCTGTCATGCTGTTGGCCATATGGGCCTACTGCCCAGCATCCCTGGGGTATACAGGTGGAGACTGAATTCCCATCCACCTTTACAGGAAATCTGTCCTGTGTCAGTTGAGGGCAGAGGCCAGCAGCGCTCTGTTCCGTTGCCAGCAGTTCAGCTGGGCGTAGGAGCTTCCCTACATCATCTGCTCCAGCTAACTGTTGGGGAGAGAGGCCGACTGCCCCAGCTCCCTGGAACTCCGCAGCTGTTACCGGTGCTGGGCAGAGGTTGGTAGCACTCTGCCCGGTTGCCAGCACTTCTGCTGGTTTTCTGTTAGTGGAGACCACCGGCCCATCCACTGACACCAGATCAAGCTGCAGATGTGAAGTGCAGATTGCATTCTCTCCTTGGGTCCTGAGCTGCTGCTCTGGAGTGACCACCACCTCCTCACCCTGGGCCTCCAGAACTGCCACAGGTATGGGACAGAGGTCTTGGACCCTCTGTTCAGTGACCAGAGCTTCAGCTGGGGAAGTTCCTTGCAACTCCATGGATACTGGCGTTGGTGCTGGGCAGAGCACAGTGAAGTTCGGCCCTAATACCAGCTCTTCTGCTGGAGGCTCATCAGGTTGTTTTTCCTCAGCAGAAAAGTCTATCAAATCCCCAGTCTCTACAACTGATGTCTGGGGATAGAGGTTCACCATCTCCTGTCCATGGAACCCAGAAGATGCTATCAGTGCTGAGCAGAGGTTGGCAGAGCTCTGGCCGGTTGTCAGCACTTCAGCTTTGGGGATGGCAATTTCCAGATTTTCCACTGCCGATTCTCTTGCATGCTGCTGGACAGGCATATTCCTCCGTCCAACCTCGTTTTGTGCAGTAACAGGATCATCAAGGTCAGTCAGCACTTGCTGCATCCGCCATAAGACCTCCGCGTCCATAGCTGCGGGGGCAGGTGGGCAAAGCACTCTGTTACTATGCCACATTGCTGACTCTTCAGCCAGGATTTCAGAGCTGTCTGCTGGTATTTCCTGATAGTCCCAGGCAAAGGGAGCCCCACCCTGCTGCTGAGCAGTGTCTAGCAGCTGTATGTAGGCGATCTCCAGCTCCCATTCCTGAGCGGCCAGGAACTCCAAATCTTCCTGTGCCCAGAGCACTTCCGAGACGTTCAATCTTTGCTCTCTGTGCTCCATTATTTCCTCCAAACGCCACTCCAGATCACTCCCAAAGTCGGGGTCCTCGGACAGCCTCCAGTACAACAATCCCAGGCCATTATAATCAAAGCCTTCCGTGGGCCTGTCATCCGCTGTCCACGGGCACACTTGGGCTACATACCACCGGAGGGCTCTGTAGCTCTCGTCCAAACGCATTTCTGCCCGGATCAGCCTGCTTAACTCAGCTGTCCACTCCTGCTTCGGTTGTTCCCCCCAATAACAACATTCGTACTTCATACTGCGACCAGTACCTTACATGGATGGAGGGGAGAACTTTTCCCTGGTGTCGCTGCTCACAGGCTAGCGCTTCTTTCCAGAGTTGTAGGCGAACAGAATCATACCATCCCAGCAGGACCTGCACCGATACTGATCCTCTGTGCTGTATCCGCATCTCTCGCAACCTCCTTCCGAATTCCTCTTCCATGATGACGTATCTGTACCTCTGCTATGCGGGCCTTGGATCCAGGTGATGGTTTGGATGTGTTCACGACAAGGAAGCACGATCCCACCGCTGCCAGCCAATTGTGACGGACCTCGTACCCAAGATGTCCGCCGTAACTGCTTCCTCTGTCCGGTACCACACAATCCAAGACCCCCTTAGCTCAGCCAGTCACCAGACAACACCAGTGTAGGGTACATCAGGAATCCAATCTTTATTTGACATGTCACACTTATATACAGTTGACTCAAGCCTAACCTGATTAGCATGAGCTAATTATCTTAATCAACACTGGGCTCCATCATTCAATTACAGGGTTAATTAGCACACACAACAATAGGTGAAATATTCTTTAGAATTACACAAGGCAACAGACAGGCTGTCTGGAGTTGACGACATTAGCATCTGACAGTGTGTGGAATACACCTTACAAGCCAGACCAGCCTCATTTACACAATAGACAGGTGGCTTGAGTTCATCATGACATTGAATGGGACACAAGGTGTCAGATGCTAGTCTATTTCTAATGCCAAATGCATATACAGAGAGTGTATTTTGGGGGGCCCGTGATCAGCTGGCAGGAGGCTAGCATGTAGTCCTCTCAAAAAGCCCGTGTCCCGGCTAGGTCTGTCACAGGTTATATCCGCCTCAGGTGCCTGGTAGCTGGTGGTGATCCAAGACTGATTCATTTTGATGAAGGTCAGTCGATCAACCGAGGCGGTGGACAGGCGCACCCTATGATCAGTCACAAATCCTCCAGCAGCACTGAATGTGCGTTCGGAAAGAACGCTGGAGGCAGGACAGGCCAGTAGCTCAATTGCATACTGTGCAAGCTCTGGCCAGTGATCCATCCTCAGGACCCAGTAAGCCAGAGAATTTTCGGTGGGAAAGGTGTCCAAGTCCGACCTTGCCCCAAGGTATTCCTGCACCATGTATATCAGACGCTGGCGATGGTTGCTGGAACCGATCATACCTTGGGGCTGCGGACTAAAAAATTGTCTGAACGCATCGGTCAGACGTCCACCTTCCCCACCGCTCCTTCTGCCACTGACCGAAGCCTCAGCAACTCGTCGCCCAGGACCAGGAGTTTGTAGCCTCCCAGTTTCTGGGAACGCGTTGCACAGACCTTTCTGCAAGGCCTCCCTGAGATGTCTCATCCTCTGCTCCCTCTGCGACGGCAAGATAAGGTCCGCAACCTTACCCTTGTACCGCGGATCAAGGAGAGTGGCCAGCCAGTAATGGTCCCTCTCCTTGATCCGAAGAACACGAGGATCCTTCCGCAGGCTTTGCAGGATCAGGGAGGCCATGCAGCGTAGGTTAGCTGAGGCATTCGGTCCGGAGTCTTCTGGGTCACTGAGGATGACATGATCGCCAGCCACCTCCTCCCAGCCACGTACAAGTCCACTGGTTTGTTGGGACTGTACATCATCCCTAAAAGACTGCTGCTGCTGATGCTGAGTGCCAGGCTCCACCTCCATGCTCACACAATCCTCCTCCTCCTCCTCCTCCTCATCCTCTTCCTGTGTGATGGGTGGGACAGAAGGAACACTGTCCGGATAAAGGGGGCCTTGAGAGGCAAGGAAGTCCTCCTCTTCCTGCCTCTGTTCTGCCTCAAGTGCCCTGTCCATTATCCCACGCAGCGTATGCTCCAACAGGTGGACAAGAGGGACAGTGTCACTGATGCATGCACTGTCACTGCTCACCATCCTCGTGGCCTCCTCAAATGGTGAGAGGACAGTGCATGCATCCCTGATCATGCTCCACTGACGTGGGGAAAAAAAACCAAGCTCCCCTGACCCTGTCCTGGTGCCGTAGTCGCAAAGGTACTCATTGATGGCCCTCTGCTGCGTGTGCAGTCGCTGCAGCATGGCCAACGTTGAGTTCCACCTGGTGGGCATGTCACATATTAGGCGGTTCTTGGGCAGGTTCAGCTCCTTTTGCAGCTCAGTCAGCCGAGCACTGGCATTATAAGATCGGCGGAAATGCACACAGACTTTCCTGGCCTGCCTCAGGACATCCTGTAAGCCTGGGAACCTGCCCAAGAACCGCTGCACCACCAGGTTGAGGACGTGAGCCATGCAGGGCACATGGGTGAGCTGCCCCTGTCGCAGGGCGGAGAGGAGGTTGGTGCCATTGTCAGAAACGACCATTCCTGGCTTAAGCTGACGTGGCGTCAACCACCTCTCGGCCTGCCCCTGCAGAGCTGCCAGAACCTCTGGCCCAGTGTGGCTCCTGTCCCCCAAACACACCAGCGCAAGCACGGCATGGCATCTTTTTGCCTGCGTACTTGCGTAGCCCCTTGTACGCCTACGGAGCACCGCTGGTTCCAAGGACAGAGCACTGGAGGAAGAAGAAGAGGAGGGGATGGAGGAGAGAGGTGTGTCACAACCAGTAGCAGTAGTAGCGTTTTGGAGGCGTGGTGGCGGAACAACCTCCAACACTACTGTACCTTGTCCTGCATCCCTCCCAGCTGCCAATAGAGTGACCCAATGGGCCGTGAAAGAAAGGTACCGTCCCTGTCCATGCCTGCTGGACCATGAGTCAGCGGTAATATGCACCTTACCGCTGACCGCCCTGTCCAGCGAGGCATGGACATTGCCCTCCACATGCCGGTAGAGAGACGGAATCGCCTTCCGTGAGAAAAAGTGGCGTTTGGGAACCTGCCACTGAGGAACCGCACATTGAACAAACTCACGGAAGGGGGCCGAGTCTACCAACTGAAAAGGCAGCAGTTGAAGTGCTAGCAATTTAGCCAGGCTAGCATTCAACCGCTGGGCATGTGGATGGCTGGGAGTGTACTTCTTTCTACGGTCCAGCAGCTGGGGCAGGGAAATTTGCCTGCTGCAATCGGACGTCGGTGTACTGCAAGTACTTGGTTGTGACACACCTAATTCTACACCTTCAGTCCTCTCAGAGCAGCTTTCAGAGAGGACTGAAGGTGTAGTGGGGATGGAGATCCCAGCTGAGGAGGAGCAAGGAGAGGTCCGCTTAGTTCTTTGGTGTGGGTCTTTTATGTGTGCCTGCCAACGAGCTGCATGGCAGGTCGCCATATGTCTGGTCATGCTTGTGGTGCCCAAGCGGCTGATGTTTTGGCCACGCGAGATACGCTTGAGACAAATATTGCAAATAGCAGTGGTGCGATCTGCTGCACTCGTCTCAAAAAAGGCCCACACCAAAGAATTTTTCTGATAACGTGCAGAGGCAGCGCCCTGCACAGGCGGAGCTCTGCGGTGTTGTACAGTTGCTGTGCTGGCCTCTACCTGGCCTCCAGGGGGCATCCTGCCTCGTTGGACATGTGACGCCGCATCCTCCTCCTCCTCGTCCTCCTCCTCATCCTCTCTCCCTTCAGGCACCCACGTGGAGTCAGTGACCTCATCATCCCCTCCCTCTTCACCACTAGAGCAAACCTGGCAGTAAGCTGCAGCTGGTGGAACAGTACTGCCAGATTCCTCAAGCAGGGTATCATCATCCGAGCCTTCGAATCGTTGGGCATCCTCCTGGAGCATGTACCCAACACTGTGCTCAAAGAGTTCGGGGGACTCCTCAGGAGGACATGGTGGGTCTAGGGAAGGGGTGGCTGATGATGCTCTGTCAGTACCCTGAGCCTGGGTGAGAGAGGATGAGGAGGATGAGGAGGGCTTGGTCATCCATTCTACCAAGCCTTCAGCATGATGCGGCTCCACATGTCCAGCTGCCGAAAACAAAGACGCGCGTGTCCCATGGCCACGTGCTGATGACGATGCACGACCACGTCCACGTCCACGGCCACGTCCACTAGAAACAGAGCCTGCCTGCCCTGTGTTCTTGGCTCTGCACGCTCTGCCTCCCCTTGGCGGTCTTCCAGCCATTGTAGTCGGTAGTCCTGTGGGTGCTGCTGAGAAGAATATATAGGAGCTCTGTGTGATGCCACTAACACACTAGAAGTCCTATGGGTGCTTCTGCAAAGAAAATAGAGGAGCTCTGTGTGATGCCACTAACACACTAGAAGTCCTGTGGGTGCTGCTGAGAAGAAAATATAGGAGCTCTGTGTGATGCCACTAACACACTAGAAGTCCTATGGGTGCTTCTGCAAAGAAAATAGAGGAGCTCTGTGTGATGCCACTAACACACTAGAAGTCCTGTGGGTGCTTCTGCAAAGAAAATAGAGGAGCTCTGTGTGATGCCACTAACACACTAGAAGTCCTGTGGGTGCTGCTGAGAAGAAAATATAGGAGCTCTGTGTGATGCCACTAACACACTAGAAGTCCTATGGGTGCTTCTGCAAAGAAAATAGAGGAGCTCTGTGTGATGCCACTAACACACTAGAAGTCCTGTGGGTGCTTCTGCAAAGAAAATAGAGGAGCTCTGTGTGATGCCACTAACACACTAGAAGTCCTGTGGGTGCTGCTGAGAAGAAAATATAGGAGCTCTGCGTGATGTTACTTACACACTAGAAGTCCTATGGGTGCTTCTGCAAAGAAAATAGAGGAGCTATGTGTGATGCCACTAACACACTAGAAGTCCTGTGGGTGCTTCTGCAAAGAAAATAGAGGAGCTCTGTGTGATGCCACTAACACACTAGAAGTCCTGTGGGTGCTGCTGAGAAGAAAATATAGGAGCTCTGTGTGATGCCACTAACACACTAGAAGTCCTATGGGTGCTTCTGCAAAGAAAATAGAGGTGCTCTGTGTGATGCCACTAACACACTAGAAGTCCTGTGGGTGCTGCTGAGAAGAAAATATAGGAGCTCTGTGTGATGCCACTAACACACTAGAAGTCCTATGGGTGCTTCTGCAAAGAAAATAGAGGAGCTCTGTGTGATGCCACTAACACACTAGAAGTCCTATGGGTGCTTCTGCAAAGAAAATAGAGGAGCTCTGTGTGATGCCACTAACACACTAGAAGTCCTGTGGGTGCTTCTGCAAAGAAAATAGAGGAGCTCTGTGTGATGCCACTAACACACTAGAAGTCCTGTGGGTGCTGCTGAGAAGAAAATATAGGAGCTCTGTGTGATGCCACTAACACACTAGAAGTCCTATGGGTGCTTCTGCAAAGAAAATAGAGGAGCTCTGTGTGATGCCACTAACACACTAGAAGTCCTGTGGGTGCTTCTGCAAAGAAAATAGAGGAGCTCTGTGTGATGGGACTAACACACTTCAAGTCCTATGGGTGCTTCTGGGAAGAAAATATAGGTCTGTGTGATGGGACTAACACACTTCAAGTCCTATAGGTGCCTCTGGGAACAAAATATATGATCTCTGTGTGATGGGACTAACACACTTCAAGTCCTATAGGTGCTTCTGGGAAGAAAATATAGGTCTGTGTGATGGGACTAACACACTTCAAGTCCTATGGGTGCTTCTGGGAAGAAAATGTAGGTCTGTGTGATGGGACTAACACACTTCAAGTCCTATAGGTGCTTCTGGGAAGAAAATGTAGGTCTGTGTGATGGGACTAACACACTTCAAGTCCTATAGGTGCTTCTGGGAACAAAATATATGATCTCTGTGTGATGGGACTAACACACTTCAAGTCCTATAGGTGCTTCTGGGAAGAAAATATAGGTCTGTGTGATGGGACTAACACACTTCAAGTCCTATAGGTGCTTCTGGGAACAAAATATATGATCTCTGTGTGATGGGACTAACACACTTCAAGTCCTATAGGTGCTTCTGGGAAGAAAATATAGGTCTGTGTGATGGGACTAACACACTTCAAGTCCTATGGGTGCTTCTGGGAAGAAAATGTAGGTCTGTGTGATGGGACTAACACACTTCAAGTCCTATAGGTGCTTCTGGGAAGAAAATGTAGGTCTGTGTGATGGGACTAACACACTTCAAGTCCTATAGGTGCTTCTGGGAACAAAATATATGATATCTGTGTGGTGCGACTAACACACTTCAAGTCTATTGGTGCTTCTGGGAACAAAATAGATCTCTGTGTGATGGGACTAACACACTTCAAGTCCTATAGGTGCTTCTGGGAAGAAAATATAGGTCTGTGTGATGGGACTAACACACTTCAAGTCCTATAGGTGCTTCTGGGAACAAAATATATGATCTCTGTGTGATGGGACTAACACACTTCAAGTCCTATAGGTGCTTCTGGGAAGAAAATATAGGTCTGTGTGATGGGACTAACACACTTCAAGTCCTATGGGTGCTTCTGAGAAGAAAATGTAGGTCTGTGTGATGGGACTAACACAATTCAAGTCCTATAGGTGCCTCTGGGAACAAAATATATGATCTTTGTGTGATGGGACTAACACACTTCAAGTCCTATGGGTGCTTCTGGGAAGAAAATATAGGTCTGTGTGATGGGACTAACACACTTCAAGTCCTATAGGTGCTTCTGGGAACAAAATATAGGATCTCTGTGTGATGGGACTAACACACTTCAAGTCCTATGGGTGCTTCTGGGAAGAAAATGTAGGTCTGTGTGATGGGACTAACACACTTCAAGTCCTATAGGTGCTTCTGGGAACAAAATATATGATCTCTGTGTGATGGGACTAACACACTTCAAGTCCTATAGGTGCTTCTGGGAAGAAAATGTAGGTCTGTGTGATGGGACTAACACACTTCAAGTCCTATAGGTGCTTCTGGGAACAAAATATATGATCTCTGTGTGATGGGACTAACACACTTCAAGTCCTATAGGTGCTTCTGGGAAGAAAATGTAGGTCTGTGTGATGGGACTAACACACTTCAAGTCCTATAGGTGCTTCTGGGAACAAAATATATGATCTCTGTGTGATGGGACTAACACACTTCAAGTCCTATAGGTGCTTCTGGGAAGGAAATATAGGTCTGTGTGATGGGACTAACACACTTCAAGTCCTATAGGTGCTTCTGGGAACAAAATATATGATCTCTGTGTGATGGGACTAACACACTTCAAGTCCTATAGGTGCTTCTGGGAACAAAATATATGATCTCTGTGTGATGGGACTAACACACTTCAAGTCCTATAGGTGCTTCTGGGAACAAAATATATGATCTCTGTGTGATGGGACTAACACACTTCAAGTCCTATAGGTGCTTCTGGGAACAAAATATATGATCTCTGTGTGATGGGACTAACACACTTCAAGTCCTATAGGTGCTTCTGGGAACAAAATATATGATCTCTGTGTGATGGGACTAACACACTTCAAGTCCTATAGGTGCTTCTGGGAAGATAATGTAGGTCTGTGTGATGGGACTAACACACTTCAAGTCCTATAGGTGCTTCTGGGAACAAAATATATGATCTCTGTGTGATGGGACTAACACACTTCAAGTCCTATAGGTGCTTCTGGGAACAAAATATATGATCTCTGTGTGATGGGACTAACACACTTCAAGTCCTATAGGTGCTTCTGGGAACAAAATATATGATCTCTGTGTGATGGGACTAACACACTTCAAGTCCTATAGGTGCTTCTGGGAACAAAATATATGATCTCTGTGTGATGGGACTAACACACTTCAAGTCCTATAGGTGCTTCTGGGAAGGAAATATAGGTCTGTGTGATGGGACTAACACACTTCAAGTCCTATAGGTGCTTCTGGGAACAAAATATATGATCTCTGTGTGATGGGACTAACACACTTCAAGTCCTATAGGTGCTTCTGGGAACAAAATATATGATCTCTGTGTGATGGGACTAACACACTTCAAGTCCTATAGGTGCTTCTGGGAAGAAAATGTAGGTCTGTGTGATGGGACTAACACACTTCAAGTCCTATAGGTGCTTCTGGGAACAAAATATATGATCTCTGTGTGATGGGACTAACACACTTCAAGTCCTATAGGTGCTTCTGGGAAGGAAATATAGGTCTGTGTGATGGGACTAACACACTTCAAGTCCTATAGGTGCTTCTGGGAACAAAATATATGATCTCTGTGTGATGGGACTAACACACTTCAAGTCCTATAGGTGCTTCTGGGAAGGAAATATAGGTCTGTGTGATGGGACTAACACACTTCAAGTCCTATAGGTGCTTCTGGGAAGAAAATATATGATCTCTGTGTGATGGGACTAACACACTTCAAGTCCTATAGGTGCTTCTGGGAAGAAAATGTAGGTCTGTGTGATGGGACTAACACACTTCAAGTCCTATAGGTGCTTCTGGGAACAAAATATATGATCTCTGTGTGATGGGACTAACACACTTCAAGTCCTATAGGTGCTTCTGGGAAGGAAATATAGGTCTGTGTGATGGGACTAACACACTTCAAGTCCTATAGGTGCTTCTGGGAACAAAATATATGATCTCTGTGTGATGGGACTAACACACTTCAAGTCCTATAGGTGCTTCTGGGAAGAAAATGTAGGTCTGTGTGATGGGACTAACACACTTCAAGTCCTATAGGTGCTTCTGGGAACAAAATATATGATCTCTGTGTGATGGGACTAACACACTTCAAGTCCTATAGGTGCTTCTGGGAAGGAAATATAGGTCTGTGTGATGGGACTAACACACTTCAAGTCCTATAGGTGCTTCTGGGAACAAAATATATGATCTCTGTGTGATGGGACTAACACACTTCAAGTCCTATAGGTGCTTCTGGGAATAAAATGTAGGTCTGTGTGATGGGACTAACACACTTCAAGTCCTATAGGTGCTTCTGGGAACAAAATATAGGAGCTCTGCCTGCCTGCCACGAACACACTACAAGTCCTATAGGTGCTTCTGGGAACAAAATATAGGAGCTCTGCCTGCCTGCCACGAACACACTACAAGTCCTATAGGTGCTTCTGGGAACAAAATATAGGAGCTCTGCCTGCCTGCCACGAACACACTACAAGTCCTATAGGTGCTTCTGGGAACAAAATATAGGAGCTCTGCCTGCCTGCCACGAGCACACTACAAGCCCCTCTTTCTAAATCAATCTAAATGAATGAATCTATCTAACTCGATCTCTCTAAGTAAATCTCTCTAACTAACTAAATCCAGCAGAGTGTCACAGATCTATCCTGCTCTATCTGCGCCGGAACAGCATGTGACCGGCGCAGACGGCGTGGCGGCCTTTTATAGGGGGGGGCGTGTACTACAGCCCCTGAGCTGTAATTGGCTACAGGCGTCCTGCCTGTAGCCAATTATGGCTCTTCGAGTTTCCGGGGCTGTGATTGGCCAAGCATGCGGGGTCACAGTGCATGCTTGGCCAATCATCAGCCAGCAATGCACTGCGCCGGCCGCGCTGGCCGCAATGCATTGCGGGGCCGCTCGCATCACACGAACGTGATGGGCGCGGCCAAAATATTTCTGGGCTCGCCGAGCGAGCGAACGCCCGGTGCTCGATGCGAACGTGGGTTCGCATCGAGCACCGGGCCCATCCCTAATTGGGGGACAATGGGGACCTTGGCTGCTGGAGCATCCTGCCTCTGACCTTACAATTATGAAGTGCAGGGGGGTCACAAACTCCCAAATGTGTCCGAAAATAACACGATGGATCGTATATATATGAATACGTTTGTAACGTACCCCACGTAGGAGCCACAAGTGAAATGGGATCCCCCACCCTGCACAGCCAGGCACACTGAATTTCCACAGTCCCTCAGAGTCAGAAAACAGTCCCATACTTTGTTTTGTTGTTTTATTGAGGAGATAAAACTTGGATAGGGGTTGGGAAGCTTATGGGATGCCCACTTGACTTCAATCAACTTCAAAGACATCTTCTCCTATGTACAGTCTATATACAATCCTTCTCTTCCGCCAGCACTAATCTTGCTTGCAAAACTCAAACTGACACAGAGAACTCAGAGACTTTGAGCGATAGCCCTTTACAGGCAGGAACCCCCGGGTCTCTTGATTGTTTAGCAAAGTCCAGTGTCCAGCTTGCATCCCTGTGGCTACTGACACCAGCACCACCTCTTCAGGCACTGCCCACCTGGCTGCAGCTTCCCCTTTCACTAGCCCTCCTGGCTAACTTCTCCCAGACTGGTACTCTCTCCACAGTCCTCCCAGACCGCTCACTCACCAGCCCACCTGGATGACTCCTCGGGAGATCCCAGGACGTGCTGACCCATACCTCCCAACATTTTGAGATGGGAATGAGGGACACCTACCACCAAACGTATGTAGGCATAGGACACGCCCCCTGCCACACCCCCTTAAAGGAGAATTAACCAAAAAAAGTGTTAATGAAATCCACAAGAGATTTTTTTCACCACTACTATTCCTTTATATTGGCTTTTAAAATGTACAAATGCAGCGATTTAGAATTTGGATGAAAGGTTTAGCTCTGGGAAACACTTTTTGAAAGATAAAAAGTGCATTTTATATACAGCTATATAGATCAGACAAAAATGAGGGACAAATGAGGAGGAAAGAGGGACAGAGGGACATTGCTCCAAATTAGGGACAGTCTTTTTCGAAATCAGGGACAGTTGGGAGCTATGGCTGACCTGCTCCTGTTGTACTGACACTTGCTCCTGTGCATCCAGGAAAGGATTCTGTGTGTTGAAGAGCGATCCTCAAGCCCCCGAGCCCCAAACCCGAGCCCCCCCCCAGACTAGGGGGCACCCTCAAGGGCCACTGACAGCCTCTATAGCACTCCATCTTCCACTCAACTGTCCCTGCTGACATGTCCCATGAGCATTTAAGAGGTGCCAGCCCACTTTGCTGGGGTTTGGCTGGGACCCTCATTAATACTCCAAGCAGCTCCTCCTAGACTCCACCCTCTATTTCTGGAAGCTTCTCCAAGGTTCCAGAGAGCTGGGGGAGTTACCAGCCCCCGTTCCAGATTCAACCCAGGCCTGGCTCTCAGCCAGGCCAATTTACCTACACTAACTATGTACACTAGCACCTAGCTAGAGGATCCTACAAGTGCATGTTTTCTAAGTAATAAGAAACCATGGGTAAATTTTAGAAAATTCAACATCGGTTTGCATAGGATTCACTTTGCCAGGTGGTTTCAGGGCTTTACACTATCTGTGCACACCTGAACAATGTTTTGTATAAAACGGAGCCCCTTGTGACATGAATGTTTTAGTAAAAAGAATGTTAAACGTGCTATTGGAGGCAGCAAGCAGTCTGCTTTTTACGTTTAAAGACCAAAATAAGAGAAAAAGTATGGTTTCAAGTTTCTTGACTTATAACGAGTCTCCTGACTCCTCTCACTTTCCTATGTACACAGTGTCCTCTATAAATAATCCACTGTCTTCAGTTATGAATGTTCAGAGGTGGCCGGTGAAAGGAAAAAAAAGAACAATAAAATCACCACAATTTGTACATTTTGAGGCTTGGTGTTACCCCTCATACCTTCTGTCCTCGGTGTTGACCCAGAAATAACATAATGGAAAATACTGCATAACCCTAGCCATCAAAAAATGAACAAGTAAAGGGGTCTTTTTGAGAAGTACTTATAAATTAAAGTTAATTTATAAAGTATGTGTAAAAACTGAAAGTAGAACTAAAGCCACCTATACTCACCTCTGCTTCACGTTCACAAGCTCCCTTACTGGCACCAGCATCTTTGCCCTATCTCCTGCTGGACTGTGCCCTATATCCTGCCTTAACCACTTTAATAGGGCAGCCAGGGGTGAAGTAACTCCCAGAGTACATTCACGGAGGTATGCCGAGAATGTACACTGAGTTGAAGAAAGCTGGGAAGCTTTTATTGCAAAAGAGACGTAATGCTTCAAAGACAAGTGTGGGACTAAAACAAACCAAACATTCATACTCACCTATGTGGTTGCAGCATCAATCCAATGCTGCAGATATCCCCCACCGGCTCTAATGCCACGTACACACGGTCGGAATTTCCGATGGAAACAGTCCGATGGGAGCTTTTCATCGTATTTTCCAACCGTGTGTACGCCCATCGATCTTTTTCTGTCGGAATTTCCGACGGACTTTGGATTGAGAACCTGTTCTTAATTTTTCCGACGGAAAACCTTTCTATCGGATTTTCCGTTCGTGTGTATGCAATTCCGATACGCAAAATTCCAACGCATGCTCGGAAACAATTCGACGCATGCTCAGAAGCATTAAACTTCCCTTTCATAGTGCTGTCGAACGTGTTTTATGCCGCGGTGTTATTGACCGTTGGAATTTGGTGTGACCTTGTGTAGGCAAAACAGTTTGAGCAAAATTCCGCCGGAATTCCGACGGGAAAACCATCAGAGCTTTTTCCGACGAGAATTCCGACCGTGTGTACGCGGCATACGACTACTAACCATTCAGTTCTCGGTCTTACTGAACAGAGAGAGGTGACTGTCTGTCACCACTCTCTGCTCTGCCCCTCCGGTGCTCACTCGAGAGCCAGGCTGTGAGGGGAAAGGGAGCAGCTGGCTCAGGCTTAAGGCTGGCTTCACACTGGGGCAGTGCGGGGCGGCGACGGTAAAGCAGCGCTATATTTAGCGCTGCTTTACCATCGTTTTACCCGCGGTATGCGGCCGCTAGCGGGGTGGTTTTAACCCCCGCTAGCGGCCGCAAAAGGGTTAAAAACCTCCGCAAAGCGCCGCTGCAGCGGCGGTTTGCGGGCGGTATCCCCGCGGTTTCCCATTGATTTCAATGGGAAGGAGCGGTATAGGAGCGGTGAACACACCGCTCCTTCACCGCTCCAAAGATGCTGCTAGCAGGACTTTTGTTGCGGTCCTGCTAGCGCACCGCTCCAGTGTGAAAGCCCGCCGGCTTTCACACTGGAGTGAATGGGGCCGGTTTTTTCAGGCGGTATACAGGCGCTATTTTTAGCGCCGTACCGCCTGAAAACCGCCCCAGTGTGAAAGGGGCCTAAAGCCTGAGCCAGCTGCTGGTCAGGCATCTCGGTGGATCTCTATATCATTGCCCGGATCTCTGCAGAGCCTGGATTGGCTCTGTGACATCAGCTGACAGCAGGCTTAGCTCCTGGGAATGCAGAACTAAGTGTGACTAACAGGAGAAGTATGGCCAAAAGAGTTTTGGCCAGATTTCTCCTTTAATTAAAGGAGAAGTATAGCCAAAGCTTTTTTGGCTATACTTCTCCTATGGATCACAAGAGTGCAGTTCTTTCTACACTTCTTTGACTTATTTTCAGCTGACAGTGGGCCTGACGTCACAGAGCCAGTCCAGGCTTTGAAAAGATCCCGACCATATGCTCGGGATCCACCCAGATGCCTAGACCGGAAGCTGGCTGAGGCTCTCAGTGAGCCGCTGAGAGCCTGAACCAGCTGCTCCCGCCTCCCCCACAGCTCAGCGCTCCAGTGAGTGCTGGGGCGCAGAGCAGAGAGCCGCTGACTGAGTCTCCAGCTCTTTGCTCGCTGAAAGCCAAGAACTGAGCGATCAGTGGTCTTTGATCGCTCAGTTCTTAGAAGCAGTGGGGGACAGATGCGGCATCCATCTAGGCTAGTATGATTTTTTTTTTGTTCCTAAAACCCATACTTCTCCTTTAAAAAAGCCTTGTACAAGCATAGAACTGTCTTCTTTTTTCAGTGATGTGACTGTAATTTTCAAATCTTATTGGATGCAGCTACAAATAATTTTAACTTAAGTATTCTTACGGTTTGTAAATTGAGCCTAAATACTTGATGCCTGATTTATGTTCAGATTCTGATGTTGCCTTTCAGGTTGTACTGACATTAATTTTATTTTGTTCTGGACAAAGTGGAGAAGGATTGGAACCTCTTAGTGCCATCTTTGTCCCTTTTTTGAAGTGACTACCTATCAAAGTGACAACCATTACTGGAACAGAACTGAAATAAATCTCCCCCAGTATTGGACTGTTTTGTTTCTATGACTGCTGCCTGGTTCTCTAAATGCTATGTTCAGTCTGACCACCTTGCGTAGCAAACCAGATAGCCCCTTGAAATTGCTGTACATTTCTGGAGGGATTCCAGTAGCTTGTGTGTGAATGAAGTCTGTAATCAAAGTTAGTGCCACCTTAGTTTGCAGACTGAGCCACAAATGTTTCCAAATAAGGTTAATTAAAATCTGTCTGTATTACCATATTCATGACATGTGAAGGACCTAACCCACAGTCCCTTAAGCCATCCATTAAACATAATATCTAACCCCTCCAAATCCCCTCACAAATGACATGACAAGATTTTGGAGTAAATGGCCTTGACAGCCTTTTATTAACAATTACCTTAAAATTAAATAAAAAACATTTTAAATAACTCTTAACCAACTTTATGTACTTTTGGGGTCTTCTCGGGGAACCCCACCCCACTGGTCACTGCCCCAAACTTCTTTAAACTTTAGGCCTCCGGTCGCAAGCCCCCAGACCCGGAGACAGTACTCAACTTTCGCAGTGACCTATCTTTAACCCCTTCCTGGTTAACCCCTCGTTAACCAGAAGGTACCTGATAACCCCCATCCCACAGATGGGTACCAACCATGTTAACCCCATCCCACAGATGGGTACCAACCATGTTAACCCCATCCCACAGATGGGTACCAACCATGTTAACCCCATCCCACAGATGGGTACCAACCATGTTAACCCCCATCCCACAGATGGGTACCAACCATGTTAACCCCCAACCCCCATCCCACAGATGGGTACCAACCATGTTAACCCCCATCCCACAGATGGGTACCAACCATGTTATCCCCATACCACAGATGGGTACCAACCATGTTCTATATGCATATAACTACCATATTCTCTTCCTCCAAAGACCCAACCACTGCCACAGCACGAAAGGGGTAAAACCTTACCCTTGCGTGCACCCCCACACCCTCATTGCTCGCTGTATGCATTCCCGCAACCTCGAGCCCAAAGATCGATTCCCACTTCCTCAAGGTGCACCCCACCGCTCCCAAGATACCTCCTTAAATCCATCTCCAGCTCTCTGTGACTTATAACCACACCCCCGTTCCTGAACACACACTTATTCCCTTCCAAGTTTTCTTTCCCACGGGTCCAATCAACCTTTTTTTGTGCTGGCCAAGACGTACACCATATCTGACCAAACAATGACCCTCCCGGCTGAGCTTCCTGACAGGGGATGCCCAACTGCCTGCCGTCGGTCTGAACATCAGCTCTTCTGGCCCACCCCATTAAACATATGAGTGAACCGGGATACACCCTAGGCCAACTTATCCACCTATAAAAAGGAAAAAATTACAGCACAAAACCGTAAGTTCCCCCATATTAACACTAACATAAAACCCGAAACAACAAAACCTCTTTGACCCGACGCTGCAACCCATGTGGGTGAACGTGAAAAACCCAATATGTCCGAGTCCCACCTACCAATGCGTTTATCTGTATCATCACTGAGGCCGACCCTGGAAGCCTCCACGCCATTTGAGAAAGAATGAGAGGCATAACTTTTGGATGGAAGCCACCGCTGTCAAACTTTCCTGGCAGCACGGCAAATAACAACCCATGGCTATGTAGCCTAAAAGAGGCCTGTGAACCCAGGCCGCATGTCACGTAAGGATTACGCTCCCCTTACCGGACCATTTTGTGACTCCGTAATCCTGCACTCTTCCAGTCGCATGTCCTTACTGGTCCGATCGGTTTTCGACCATCTTACCCACATTCCGACCGAATCTTGCAAATAACCCCCCACCAGCAGCCCCCCTTTCGAGACCATTCCGAAGGGCTGACAGCTCGCTTATTGGTAATGCCCCAAAGAAAGCCAGTGCAAAGGCCGGCAGAATAGGGCACATTCATGCCCCGAACCACAAATGTCGCCCAGCTACGAAAATAGGCCGTGTAACAAACCAATGTAAATTGGGCCCCAGTACTTTGAAAAAGAAAGGCCAAGCCTGCCAACATCTGATTGATGGCAGCTGCCAAGGTACCTCTCTCAAATCCCGTGGTAATAAAAAACAAGACCTGCGTGGGCTGGATCTGGACCCTTGGAGGTGGCACCAAGCCTGTACCAGCCTGCTGCATACCTGCCCTGCCATGTAGCAGACCACCACAATTTGTCGTACTACGGAGTGATGACTCCCCCGTGCTGCAATCCCTAAGGCCATGTTCCACCAAATTCAGGACAGGTGACTCGTTTAGTTCCGTGACTGGTGCCGGCTCCTGACCCGCTGAAAACGAGACAAAGCACCCGCCAAGGTGTTATCCATCCCTGGTAAGTGTACAGCGTAAACAACGGCGTTCAATTGCAAACATCACCATACCAAATGTCTCAACCCCTGGACCACCGTAATGGATGCCGACGACCAGCGGATACACCTGGACCCCCCCATGTTGTCACAAATGCGACGCACCGTTAAGTTCCGTAAGGATTCCCTCCAAATATTCTTTACTACTATGGTCCGCAACAATTCCATGTTAATAAGTTCTTCAAGAAACCGGCCTGGGGGACGAAAGGCAGCGCTACCATTTTTTCTAAACGAAGGCCCCCATAGCCCGTAGAGCCTGCGGCGTCCATGAACAATCTAACTCGCCATACTGACGGGCCCAGACTTCGTAAGCGCACCCATTATCGACTCCAGGAAGCCCTACTACCCCGCAGGACCTCTCTGTTGAGACTAACGAAGTCACAAGGGGACTTGACTATCTCGGATGCTGCCAGCGGCAAAACTGTGCCCCAGGGAATTAAATGGCAAGCCAAATTAGCTCCCTACACTTGTAACTGACGAAAACTGTCACATGTGCCTAGCAATGGTCCCCATGACTTCTGCCTTGAGATTTTCCCGTTTGTCCGTCTGCCATTGCCATTCCAGTCCAATCTAATCCAATTCAATTCCCAGGAATAATGGTAGACGTGGGGCCCTCTGTTGTTTCCTTGCCTAGCATACCCTGAAATTTTCTGCTATACGTTGCAATGTCCCAAACGAGACGGCGCAAACGTTGAGACCCAGTAGGCTAACGCATCTGAAGACATCCCGATCGCGAATAACCAAGTTAATCTCGGATATGTCCTGTACTACCTATTCCAAAAGGAGCTGAACGGTTCAAAGAAAGTGCATGAGATGGAGCATCCCATCGGGAGACAACGATCCCCATAATATGCCACATTCCATGTGCAGCCTAGCAGACGGCAACTGTCTGGATGAACTGGCGAAAGCCAGAAACAGATTCAATCTCTGCCTTTTTTACCCTGGTGACCCACCTATGATATCGCTGCACCCTTCGGAGCAAACAAATCACTAACCAACCTACGGAAATGAAAGGTGGTGAATCAATCTGAACTTGTTTGGCTCTATTCAAGGAAATACTACTCCAAATGGAGAGACCACCAGGTCTGGAAGCGGAACCTTATGAAAAAGGGGGGGGGGGGACATCCTACCAAGACTCACCTCTTTCAAAGTTTATCAGCAACCACGGTCGGACACAACTCGGCTGAGCGTAATTTGAAACCGCTCGAGAAACCAGATTCCCACAACCGGGGGTACCAACTGAGGAAAGGAAGAATCCCGCCCCCGTACAAGTGCATGGGATAACCCCGGCCAGAACGCGTGTATTTGAAGTGAAGCCCACCCCCAAACTTCTCTTTTTCGGTCAGCTGTACCGAGGATGCCGTACCTCCGCCCCAGCCTGAAACATATTAGGGGCCTGCTACGCTGTCATAAGCCTCACCCACAGGATAATATCCTTGTGATACCGGCGCCGTGACTGTCGGACGGCCATACGTTGTCGAAACTGTCCATCGTGCCGCCGCCATACCCACGCCAATAGCTTCTAGATATACAAAACGTCGAGCAGTGTTCACTTGCCAAGATGGCGAACGCCTGTAACCAGTTTGAAAAGGTACGAGGAATCAGCAAATCTTCGTTTTTCTCATCTTGCTTTTCCCTTCTTCCGGCTTCAAGCCGCCCAGAATGAATTTCTCTAGCGGCCATAATGTAAAGATCTCCACATATTCCCTTTTTTTCTACTTTTCCTTCCACCTCCGATTTAAGATGGTCCCCCTAGAGGGCCCTAGCAATCGACCTAAACCTCTCATTTTGCGGGGGCCGCCATTCTGACCGAATCCGCTTACTCCCGCTTTTTCTGGCTATCAGGAGCCGGAACGCTGACCTGTACATGGGGAGGATCGACTACCCGCTGACATTGCCGGCAAATAGCTTGTAACCTGGACTATAGCCGCCGCGGCCCGCTCCTTCCGTATGTGGTGCCTGGGCTGTTCTGCATGGGGCCTATTACTGCTTGCCCTTGCTACCCTCGCCCTGGGACCCTGCTTTCTACCCTGATCTACCCCTAGTTTTTATAAAGAAGAAACATATAAAGAAAAATTGCACTCACCAGGCTGCCTGGGGCTGGGCCCACCAGCCGCCACTCTGGAATCCACCGCTGCTGGATGACCCTGGTCCTCGTCCCTCTCCGACCCGGACAGTTCTCCATCCGGTCTGTCGCTGATCTCTGGACGAACGACCACTGGCTGTACACCATCGGGTCCTGCTTTGGTCGCCGGGGGGTCTGCGTTGCTGTTCCCATCCATCTCTCCGTCCTGTCACGCCAGACCAGCTTGCTGCCCGCATTGATTGGGCTCCCGGTCCTTCTCCCGGTCTGGGCATCCATTGCTCGCTCTCCGTCCCCGCTCACCACCGACACAGCGCTTCTCTTGGTCCTCCCTCCGGTCTGGCCACCCTGACCGTCTGGCCTGCATCCAAAGACACGGCTTACCTTCGCTGTGCCGACTGGCTGCTCTGACCTTCTCACGCAGCCCTGGCCATATGCTCCTGGCCTCTGTGACGAGCGGGGGGGGGGCAGAGTCATGTGCTGTGCTGGGCTCCCCCATCCCTGCGCTCCTGCCTCTGTGCTGTGTCCTTCTGAAGTCCCCCATTCATGGATCCCTGTGGTTGCTGAACACTGGGGGGGGGGTGGATGTTTTCCCCCCCTCTCCCCTGTGCTGCTGCTGCTGCTTAAAGATGTGAAGATGTGTTCTGAACTGGATTAGAACCCACAAGTTCAATCTTCTCCTCCGTCGCTCACTGATGACCTCACTCACCTTTCTTCTTCCTAACTTCCTAACCAAGCGCCTCCCCTGCTTCGGCCCCTCCCCTTTTCTTAAAGGGAACAACTTTTTCTCTCCACAAGCATGACTGTGCTGTCCACACCTGTCATGCAGTACCTACGCCAATGCTTTTCTCTCCTTCTGCTCCGGGACTCTATGTCTAAATCACATTTTTAAAGAGTATGAAGAGCCAAAACCTGTTTTTTTAGTTTTTGATAGATTAGGGAATAATTGGGACGTTCCTTCACTTCCTGTCCAAGAAACACAACAGGATGTAAGAGGAAATCCCTCCAACATTAAGGGAAATACCCTATTATATAGTTGTAAACAAATGTTTCCATTGGAAGATTTACCCTTTTGTTCCTGTGACACCTCTAAAATGTTGTACTCTGGATATTCTATACCGAGAGACAAGGTGCCCCAGCAATGTAAGTGAGGGAGAATCTCCCCAGAGAAGATACTGACAGAGATAAAACCTGACAGGAGGGTCTAACACTTCCTCACAATCCAAAACTACAAAAAGGCGGTTGGCAAAGGTCACCTCTGGATTTTTTTTTTTTTGAATCAGGAAAAAGTTTATTGAGAGAGATCAACAAACCATACAGAATACAAAAAATACAAGCACATTCCAGAGATTCTATACATAAGTAAATGCAATGTCAAAGAATGGTCACATAACATAATCCTGACATTGACCTGTATAGTGGTAGTGGCATAAAATAGGACTTCTTTTGTGCCCCTAGGTTTAGCTGTAACCCAAAACAGCCCGTCAGAACATTTGATAGCCTTGGACCTAATGCCGCGTACACATGATTGGAAATTCCGCCAGCAAAAGACCGATGTGAACTTTTGGTCGGAAAATTAGACCGTGTGTATGCTCCATCAGACTTTTGCTGGCGGAATTTCGGCCAGCAAAAGATTGAGAGCAGGTTCTCTATTTTTCAGATGGAAAAAGTTTCTATCGGAAATTCCGATCGTCTGTGGCAATTCCGACACGCAAATTTCTGACGCATGCTCGAAAACAATTTGACGCATTGCTCAGAAGAGTGTTGTACATCACCGCGTTCTTGATGGTCGGAATTTGGTGTGACCATGTGTAGGCAACAAAAGCTTGAGCGGAATTCTGTCGGAAAAACCATCCAAGGCTTTTCCGACGAGAATTCCGATCGTGTGTATGGGGCATTACAGTAATGCCCCGTACACACGATCGGAATTCTCGTCGGAAAAAGTCATTATGTTGTCGGAAAATCCAATCGTGTGTGGGCTCTAGCGGGCTTTTTCCGTCGGAATTTCCGGCGGAAAAAATTTGAGAGCAGGATCTAAAATTTTCCGACAACAAAATCCAATCTGACTTTTTCCGATTGTGTGTAGAGAATTCCGACACACAAAGTGCCACGCATGCTCAGAAGAAATTTGGAGACGAAAGCTATTGGCTACTGGCCTCTACGTAGTCCCGTCGTACCCGTACCCGTCGTACGTTTTTTACATCACCTCGTTTGGAAAGATCGGATTTTCCGACAACTTTGTCCGACCGCGTGTCACAAGCTTCAGACAAAATCTGTCTGAAAATATCAGATGGATTTTGTGGTCGGAAAGTCCTTAGGCTAATGCCCCGTACACACGGTCGGAAATTCCGACCACAAAATCCGTCTGATTTTTTCCGACGGATTTTGTCCGACACTGGTGTTGCATACACACAGTCGGACAAAGTTGTCGGAAAATCCGATCATTCTGAACGTGGTGACGTTCGTTGCGTACGGCGGAACTACGTAGAGGCTAGTAGCCAATAGCTTTGGTTTTGTAATGTGATCTGAGCATGCGTGGCACTGTCCGTCGGAATTCGCTACACACGATCGAAAAAATTGCAATCGGACTTTGTTGTCGGAAAATTTGAGCAGGATCTCAAATTTTTTCCGTCGGAAATGCCGACGGAAAAAGTCCGATGGAGCCCATAGGACATTTTCTGTCGGAACTTCCGACCGTGCATACGGGGCATTAGAGTCTATACATAATTTAGACTACTGGAGCCAGGCCAGGTATGGCCAGCCAGTTCCCCCATGCTCTTTCAAATTTATATGAGTTACCCTCTGTGTTTGTAAATCGGTTTTTCATATCTAAGTGCGGTGCCCATATGATCAACCCACATATGCATTGTTGGCATGGTCTGGGAGATCCAGTGCATTAGGATAAGCCTATAGGCACCTCTGTATTTTTTTGATGACAGGTTTTCTCCAAGCTCTACAAACCAGTCTAGAGCAATATCCCTGCCCAGACCACCACCACCACCATCTGTGCAAAGTGCACTCTAAAATATTAATACCGTTTAGTTGTACTTCTTTAACCGCTTCAGTAGGGCCTGTTTAATTTATTCTCTTTCTTCCTTTCAGATCGATAGATTCATAACCCCACCATCCTGTGATCAGATGATATTGCTCTGGAACTTGCTCCCATAGAAGTTCATTTTCTAATTGGTGTCATCCTTTAATCTGAACGAGCAGTGCTTTCCATGTCATTGAAGCCTTTGATCATTAAAATGTTTTCTTCCCTACGAACCCTGATCTTTGTCACAGGCGACAAAAAAAAAAACCTTCTACTCTTCGTCAACATTTTTTTTTTTTTTTTTAACATTTACGGTTCACTGCAGTCTAAAAATCGATGCGTTTTTAAAACTGTGAAACAGTAAAAATGAAGAGGAACATTTCTTCACCTTTTCAACTTTAGCAATTAAATTGTAATTCCGCCTAGATTTTCAGAAATAAGTGCAGCAATTATTTGCTTGTGTCCCTCATTTTCCAGCCTGCCCAACTTGTCAGTAACGTTTGCTCTATGTCAAGGACAGTACTATCTGAGTGCTTTAAATTTACCTGCTAGACATTGAGATCTACCAGTATTTCCAAGACACAGAGTTTGAAATTCTAAAGTGTCCCATGTTTTAGGCACGTGCCAAGAATGTAACGGTCCCCTTTGCTTGTGTCCTCAACCAAACTGTCAAACCATCAAATGACGGTTAGCTGAAAATGATATGAGGGTTTAGTGCCCCTTTAAGACTTAAAGCGGAGCTCCAACCAAAAGGGGAAACTCTGCTCGTTTACCTCCTCCCCCCCTCTGCTGCCACATTTGACACCTTTCGGGGGGAGGAGGGAGCGGGTACCTGGTTTTGACAGGTGCCCACTCCCACTTCTGGCTGAGATCTTCACTAAGACGGAAGATTGGCCCCCTTTCCTTCCCCCGCGCTGGGCCATTCACAAGGCGCAGCGCGCTTCGAGCATGTGCAGTAGGGAACAAGCTGTGAAGCCGGGCATATTTATAAAGCATTGAATGTGACATCAACCAAAATTTCATTGCAGGCGATTGTGTTTTAAATTATAAGGAATGATTCATCAATGTCAATGTCCTATCCACTGCGTTCAGCCTCATTCACACTTGCGAATAGGGCCATTTGCAATGGGGTACCTTTTATAGCTCAGTCAATTTACGCAGCGCTTTAAATATACAGTTATCGGACACTTTATTAGGTACACCTTGCTAGTAAAAAGGCTGGACCCCTTTTTGCCTTCAGAACTGCCCTAATTCTTCTTGGCATAGATTAAACAAGGTTTTGGAAACATTCCTCAGAGATTTTGGTCCATAGTGACATGATAGCATCACGCAGTTGCTGCAGATTTGTCGGCGGCACATCCATGATGCAAATTTTTTGTTCCACCACATCCCAAAGGTGTTCTATTGGATTGAGATACTGTGGAGGCCATTGGAGTACAGTGACCTCATTGTCATGTTCAAGAAACCAGTTTGAGATGATCTGAGCTTTGTGACATGGTGCATTATCCTCCTGGAAGGAGCCATCATAAGACGGGTACACTGTAGTCATAAAGGGATGGACAAGGCCAGCAACAATACTCAGGTAGGCCGTGGCATTAAAACGATGCTCAATTGGTACTAAGAAGTCCAAAGCGTGCTAAGAAAATCTCCCCCACACCATTAAACCACCACCAGTCTGAACCGTTGACACATCAGACCAGGAAACGTTTTTCTAATCTTCTCTTGTCCAATCTTGGTGATCCTGTGTGAATTGTAGCCTTAGTTTCCTTTTCTTAGCTGACAGGAGTGGCACCCGGAGTGGTCTTCTGTTGCTGTATCCCATCTGCTTCAATTATCGATGTGTTGTGCATTCAGAGATGATATTCTACATACCTTGGGTGTGACGAGTGGTTATTTAAGTTACTGTTGCCTTTCTATCATCTCAAACCAGTCTGCCCATTCTTCTCTGACCTCAACAATGCATTTTCACATCAGTCCCTGCCATCAGGGAGCTTACAATCTAAGGTCCCTAACTCAAATTCATACATACACACACTAGAGCCAATTTAAACAGGAGAAAATTAACCTACCAGCATGTCTTTGGAGTGTGGGAGTTAACCAAAGCAGGCACAGGGAGAACAAGCAAACACTAAACAGGTAGTACCGTGGTTGGAATCTGAACCGGTGACCCTAGTGCTGCCAGGAAGAAGAGCTAACCACTGTGCTGCCCACTTTGGGTGCATCAAATACCTTTAAAAAGCAGATATTGCAAAAGTAGCAGTGACATCAACACTAGAGGTCGACCGATATATCGGCCGATATTAGGCGTTTTTAATTTAATCGGCATCGGCCGATTGTGCTGATAAAAAAGGCCGATAATAAATTCAGCCCCGACTTGCAAATGACTTCTGTAATAGAAGTCAATGCAAGTTGCCTGAGTCTTCCCCTGGAGTGACTTGTCTCCTCTCTGGGCATTCTGCCAAGAAAAGATACAATGTTTCTTATCAATAGACTGAACTCTGTGTGGAGGAGTTCTCAGTTTAACCATTTAAAGTGGAGTGCCCACAAAAAAAATAAAAATAAAAGTCAGCAGCTACAAATACTGCAGCTGCTGACTTTTAATAATCGGACACTTACCTGTCCCAGGGTCCAGCGATGCAGGGGAACGAGACCCCCCCTCGTTCCCGCTCCGCTCGCGGCGCCGGCATTCTTAATGTGGGCACCCGGGTGTGGCTTCACACCCGGGCACCCACTGCGCATGCGTGAGCGGCGCCGTGCGCCGTGATTCGACGCTCACTCATCTGGGACACATGACAGGTCCCAGATGACTGTGCGGCGCCTAGGGGAAGTGATGTCATTGCCCGGGCAATGAAGGTGGCAGACTACGATGGACCCCCTAGCAACAGGCATTTAGAGGTGAGTAAAAAAATTTTTTTTTTCCAATTATTTTTTTTTTCTTTATTTTATGATTTTTAAGCCCAATTTTTTTTTTTGGTGGCAACACCACTTTAAAGACTTAATCTTTTCGGACACTTGTTGCTTACAAGTAAAAATCCTGTATTTTCTGCTAGAAAATCACTTAGAACCCCCAAAAATTATATATATATTTTTAGCAGAGATCCTAGGGAATAAAATAGCCGTTATTGCAATATTTTATGTCACATGGTATTTGTGCAACGGTCTTTCAAACACAATTTTTTGGGAAAAAATACAGATTTAAAAAAATAAAAAAAATAAAAACAGTAAAGTTAGCCCATTTTTTTTTTTTTTGGCCAAAAGTTTTGATTACCTGTTTTTGTGTATTTAATATTTAAGATATCGTTTTTTGTTTTTTTTTTTATCTAAATTATACATACTAGTGAACTGATTGGAGGTTTGTTTTGTTTAATAAAATTTAAGAAATTTTCTGTATCACTTATTACTTAAAGCTGCTTTCACACTGGAGCAGCCAGGCATTGACGGTAAAACACTGCTAGTTTTGGTGGAGAATTACCGCCATTTGAGCGGCGCTATTCAGCCGCTAGCAGGGCGCTTATAACCCAGCTAGCGGCCAAGGAAGGGGTTAAATGTGCCCGTGAAGTGCATTTAAAATCGCATTGCAGGCGCTTCGCAGTGGTGCCCATTTATTTAAATGTGCAGGAGTGGCGTAGGAGCGGTGTACACCACTCCAAAGATGCTGCTTGCAGGACTTTTTTTTAACGTCCTGTCAGCGCATCGCCTCAGTGTGAAAGCCCGAGTGCTTTCACACTGAGACTGCAGGGGAGCCGTTTTGCAGGCACTTACAGGCGCTATTTTTAGCCCAAAGGCGCCTGAAAAATGCCCCAGTGTGAAAGGTTTTAACTGTTAGATTTTATGAGATGAAGACAAAAAAATAAAAATCGGCCTAAAATATCGGCCCAAAAAAATTGGCATCATATATCGGCCATCGGCCGCCGCAATTTCTAAATAGGCATTGGCATCGGCCAGAGAAAATCGGTCGACCTCTAATCAACACTGTGTTGCATATAGCCTGTGTAGCCTGTGCAGAGAATAGAGCTGTGGGAGGAGCCCAGCAGGCTCCACCTACTACTGGCTGCCTGCAGAAATTTACAGGAAGGGGTGGAGACAAGACCAGTCACCCTGCACAAGCAGAGAGAACAGCAGTAGCTGGTCTTTTTTTACAGGAAGGTCCTGCACAGAGGTAAAGTGCAGGAGTTGTTTCATGCTGGATTACTGCACTGTTTTGGAAGAAATTCTAAAAGCACCCCACAAGACTCAAGTCAGAATAAACACGGCTCTTGCATTTAGAAAATATATTTTTAGCACAGATTTCAGCTTTAAGGACCTTCTTGCATATTTATGGAATAATGTCATCCTAAAAACAGACATTTGGCAATACATATTTATAAATGTCATAACTTGCATAAAACAGGTGATTCATAGACTTAAAAAGATACTGAAAAAAAAAAACCCAGACTTTCCCTTTAAATATCCAGCTGTATTTTATCAACTGTTACAAGGAAAGTAGAAGAGTTTTTATTTTTTCAATATGCAAATTTGTCCTCAAATTCATTTTAGACAGTTTGAAAGTGTTTGGTACGCCTCATCCAGCGCTTCTATTTAGCCTCTACTTTGAAGCTCTGACCTTCTCCCTCTCGTAATAATCCAAGTTCAACTCATATTCTTTAGATGCTGTTGAACTCAAATATTTAAATTTGAGGAGAGCAGGACGTGAAAGGGATGAAATGCACGAGGCATACAAAAATATTAGTTTGTTTCAACGCGGGAAAAAAAAAAAAATATTGCAAAGCCAACTTCGCTAGATTACATAAGGAATCTAATTTATTAGCTGCTAGGCTTGGCATATATTGAGTCAAATATCTATCATCCGTCAGATTATGGAAACATTAACCACTAAATCAGAGTCCAAGAAGAGGTATAAAACACCAGATTTATTCATGTGACTGAACCACAAAATCTCATCAAAGGGGAATTAAATATATGGAGGGTGAAGGTTTATTGCTCAAGGTATTTCTGGCAAAGGTCATGGAGTAGTTGGAGACTGTGCCGGACAACTACTGACTGCAATATAAAATCCAGGAAAAAGACTGCCGACAGCAATATCTGGAGACTATTACATTTAAGTGGCAAGTTCAAATTTACCTAATATTCCTATAAAAAAATATTAATTTATCTCTATTATGGGCGGAGGGGGTTGATGATGCGCTAATGTGTTTTGCAGCCTCAGGTCACCGAGGCAGGATTTGCTTTGCCAACGAAGGGCTCGGAGTGAAATAAGACAAAGGACATAGGTGCAGGGGCCACATGACAGGGCAGAAGAGATGTCAGGCGGCTGTAGGGTTTAGGAATTGAAAATTAAAGGTGGTCCTCTTACCTGATTGGTTATTGGGGGAGAAGCAGGACAGTGGTATCCCCAAGTTGACCATTGACTGCTAAGCTTCCCACCCTTTCTCCCTGAAATGAATTAATTTAATTTATTTATTCTTTGTTTAGTCCGTCATGGTAGCTAGTGTGCAGTTTGAGGGTCTTTGAAGGCTTTCATTTGTGTAAAAGGGGTGGGAAGCCATCTTAGGTATGGAGTCCCGTTCTAGTGTGGTTCAGTTGTTGATCCCCAGGATCTAGGTATGGATGGATATTCTTCTAGAGGTTTCTGTAACATTCCCTGAGTTGGCGTGGTATACCTGAGGGCCTACCGGATTAGAGAATTTGGGACGCAGATACAATGCTCTGGTTGGATGATTTTTCCTTTGGTGCCTGTAAGGTCATCAACCCATCCTTTTTGTTATTTATTGAACTGGTTTGGCAATAAAAGGCTACTGTGACCTGTTAGTATATACGGGGTGTATTCCTCTTTGGGGACTTTAAAGGGAAAGGACACTTGCTTGAATATAAAAAATTATTTTATTTTACGAAGAAAAAATGCTCACACTCACTACATACATTCTTTTTATACTTATTTTTCTATTTGCTGTATACATACCCAGAGTGCAATTTTTGGCATAAATCCAATCATATTACTGGTTAATATCCAGAGGGGGGTTCTCTTGCTTCTTTTGTCGCTTATTAGCCAGCACTTAATGTTTGCTCTTTACCCGTTTCAGCATTATGTTTTTTATCATGAACCTCTTATACATATATCCCTGTCACCACATGCCCATACTCTCATATATTTCTTACAGTTGCCATGCACCACCTTTTGGGTCCTTTGGGCATTACGGGGGAATTTCCAGACGCCCTCTGTCGCTGACCACTCTCCGGTAAAGACCTGTGTGTGTGTGTGCGTTCCTTCTTGGGGGGGACTGGCGGACATCACCCCTCAAATCCCGGGATGTTGGCGGGAGTCACAAGCAGCATTAACCCCCTTCTTTATTGTACCAAGGGCTCCACATTACCTCTCCCCATTTTTAAATTGCGGATGCTCTCATAAGATATCCAGACACAGGATAGGGTCAGTATACACAGTATTTAACCATTACAGAACCAGTACCTACAATTATTTATTGATCATGATTGTCAGTTTACTTGTATCTGCTTCTGTTTTCTCATTTTATTTTTCTTTCTAGACATACATGTGCTGATTCCAAATATCCCTGAAGAAGAGCTAAAACTCGAAACGCGTTGGATAACGCACATAATTGTATTTGTGTCATATCTGTGTCATAGATTTATGCTTATGTTATTGCATCCTGTTCATTATCCTATTTATGTAGATTTTTGTTTGTATTCACTCACGTGGATCTGTTTTTCCACATTAAATACCCCCTTTTCTTCGTAAAATACATTTTTTTTATATTCAAGCAAGTGTCCTTTCCCTTTAAAGTCCCCAAAGAGGAATATACCCTGTATATACTGTACTTTCTGGGATGTGGGTTAGACCTGCTCCAGACCAACCCCAGCAACACCTCCCATATCTACTGTGGCCTGTTAAATCTCACTTTCATGTGGTCTCATTTTATTCTGGGTGAATACAGGAGGTAAAGGTGGGAAAAAACCTAAAGGAAGAATGTCAGGCTCCTTATGAAATACCCTTTGTCAAGTGTTAAATTGTGCATAGGCACCAGAGACGTATGCATTAAAATCAGGGCTTTTTTTTCAGCGGGAACACGGGGGAAAGCAGTTCCGGCACCTTCCGCACTGAATGTATGTTATGTCAAGGGGTGCTAAGTGTGCTGAAGGGTCCAATGAGGCTGGTTCCTGGGAGATCTATTGTCACTTGGGGATCTATTGTTTGCCTGATAAGTCTATTGTTGTTAGTGGAGGATCTATTGTTGCTGGGGGTCAGTTGTTGTTGGGAGGGATCTGCTATTGAGAGAGGGGGTCTATTGATGCTGGATTCTGGGAGATCTGTGGTTGCTGGCAGAGGTCTGTTGCTGCTGGGGAGGATTTATAGTTGCTGGGGTGTATTTTGTTGCAGAGGGTCCATTGTTGCTGTGGGGGTCTGTTTGTTACTGGGGGGAGCGGGCAGTGATGTAAGTAACTGAGTTAAAATAAACAGAGTTACGTAACGCAGTTACTTTAGAGGGTAACGAGTAATCTAACTGATTACTTTTCCCCTCATGGTAACGCAGTTTCCATTACTTGGGCGGAGTTACCTCAATTACATGGCAGTAATGTAATTCTGGTGTCCTGCCGAAAAAGTTCCCCCGCCGGATAAGGACCCCCCTGTACTGCGCAGGCGCAGCGCTTGCGCAGTACGAAGGACTACGGAGCTTAAGAAAATTTCCGAACCTAAACAGCTCTGAGTGAACTCTACACCACGCAGGCGCAGTTAACATGTAATTGTACGAGGCGATGCCGCACGCTCCCGATGCTCGTGCTACTCTGCAAGGGGCGTCTATCGTGTAACTAAGGGGCGGGTCTAGTATTACTGTAACCAAGGGGCGCATTTATTATTATTGTTATATATCGAGCTCAGCCCATTAATTTAACATTCGCCCTCTTCTGTAGCCATCCGCCCCTTACACGATATAATAATAATAGACCCGCCCCTTGCTTACACGCTATAACAGATCTGCCCCTTGGTTAGAGTAATAATAGAGCAGCCCCTTGTGGTTACACGATATATAACAATAATGATAAATGCGCCCCTTGCTTACAGTAATACTAGACCCGCCCCTTAGTTACACGTATAGAATATTAAAAAAAAAGTCAGTTACTTTGCTGCGTAACTAATTACTTTTCCAGTGTAGTAACTGAGTTACTAACGCAATTACTTTTTGGGAGAGGAAATTTGTAACTTAACTAATTACTTTTTTAAAGTAAGATGACCAACACTGGGAGCGGGGGCTCTATTTTTCATTTACTTAGCCCAAAACAATTATACTTGGTTCTGTATTCTCCAAAGGGGTAGTACTGGGAGGGGGGTAGGGGGTGGAACCAAGGGACGGTGTTCGGAGGTGGGAAGAAGGCACAAGGGATGACTCAGAAGGAGGAAGTACTTGCACCTATTTTCTCAGAAAAAAAGCCCTGATTTAAACACATGGGCAATGTACTTGTACCTATTTTCTCAGAAAAAAAGGCTGGCTCACCACCATACAGCATGTTAAGAATTGATTTGCAAAAGGTATTGAGATTGTTTACTTAGCAATGTGAATTTAGATGGGGCTTAGTATATAAGGTGAAACAACCAATCATTTGGAAGCAAAAATCCTGTTTTTTTTAGTAACATTTACCATGCAAAGTGAACTTTGCTAAGGCGAAAGCCTTTACTTTATTAAAATAATCCTACCATCTCCAAGACTACAGTGTCTACCCCAATGCGGGTGTTCAGACAATATAGCTAGCTACTGTGTGCTTCACCTATAGCAGCCACGTTTTCCTTAAAGTGGAAGTAAACCCTCCTATCTTTTTCAACCGTGCACTTGTGTACATAGCTCAACCTGGCATTCTGTACCTAGCTACTCGTACGTAGTACTCTATGTATTGCACTCCAGAACCCTGCAGTCTGTATATAGTATATCTGTATATAGTATATCTGTATATATCTGTATATAGCGCACTCCTGAAATCCTGGTTTATAACAATACCTTACTGTTAGTGCAGTTTAGCCACACTCAGAATTTGATGCAGAGGTAATGATGTGCAGTAACCTCTAGCAACCAATCAGTGAATAGTAATAATCTGCTAAAATCTCTAGCAACCAATCAGTGACCAATACTGATATGCAGTAACCTCTAGCAACCAATCAGTAAGCAGAAATAATGTGTTTTAGCTTCTAGCAACCAGTCAGTGAGTGGCAATGATATGCTGCAAGCTCTGGCAACCAATCGCAATTACTGCCTGATCTGCTGCTGTAAACTGATTTTGAGTCTAGCTGCTATTTAATGAATATCTCAGAATCGGGGGGGGGGGGGGGGGGCTAAGAATATGTTTGCCCAGGTTCCAATCAATATTAAAGACGGCCCTGGGTACACACATACCAAAATTCTGTTGTTTCCTGCTGAACCAAACAAATTTTGGCACGTGTATACCCATTAAGATTAAACTTGCATTTCCATTACCCCAGTTCTTATTTATAGCATATGAATATTAATGTCCTATTTTCTGTGTTAAATAAAGAATTGTGGGTATACCAAGTTTAATTTGTTGATTAATTTGCCTGTAGGGGATTGGTATTATGTTTTAGCACAAGAATTTTAGGTTACATTTTAGCAAGAAGGAGTAGAAATTTGCCTGGGCTGGTAATTTGTTTTTTAATTGTTTTAATAACAGGGATCCTATGTATTTGTGCATAGTAATTAAGAATATTGCTGTGAAATATTAGTTCACTGAAAAATTTTTATATTATTTTTTTTTATAATATGTTGTGCTGCAGATTTTGAAGGTTCTTTTTTTTTTTTTTTCCAGTGGAATAAAATATGTTGGTTTTCCCTTTTCGGTGAATTTAAGTGAGAGTCTGTGTATTATAAATTCAAGACGATTGCTAGAATTTCAAGATGTAAGATCAAAATGTTTAAAGCAAAGGCAGATATAGAATATCCTCATTTAACCCAGTTATGCAAAAAAAAAATTGAAATGCATCTTTAAATAGTAGCTTAGTCTGTCTTTATATTAGCCTCCTGTAGCTCCTTGCACAATAGGATTCTGAGAAGAAGGAGCAGCATTTTAGGCTAATGAGCTTCACTGCGCAGTACACAGGAAGGCGGCTGACAGGACAGGGGAGCATAAAAATGACCCTTTCACTATAAAATCATTGATGATTAGGAATGCTTTCAGAAATATGCCCTGTACACACGGTCAAATATTCCGATGGAAAAAGTCCAATCGGATTATGTTGTCGGAAAATCCGATCGTGTGTGGGCTCTAGCGGGCTTTTTCCGTCGGAAAAAATTTGAGAGCAGGATCTAAAATTTTCTGACAACAAAATCCGATCTGACTTTTTCCGATCGTGTGCAGAGAATTCCGACGCACAATGTGCCACGCATGCTGAGAAGAAATTTTGAGACAAAAGCTATTGGCTACTGGCCTGTACATAGTCCCTTCGTACATTTTATACTTCACCTCATGCCGCTGTTTGGGAGAGAGACACACTGGGTGAAAACGACTGCGAGTGCTGGATCATCGAACAGGTCAGTGGCTGTTTATTAAAAGTCAGCAGCTACAGTTTTTGTAGCTTCTGACTTTTAATTTTTACACAGGAGACTGGATCTCCCCTTTAATTACATTGGCTGCATGTTTGGGGTCGTTGTCATGTCATACCACCAGGGAGGCATGTGATTGGCCCCAAATTAATTCTTAAAGCGGTTCTGCACCCATCCATAGAAGTATGTCTCTATGGCTTCCCTATCCTGTAAGATGACAGAATTGACGGTTCAATTCTGCATCTTTTAAGCTTACCTTGAATGATGGCTTCATCTGTGTTCTTCTCCCTGCGGCGGTGGGCGGGCTCTCTGCGTCGATCGTCGTCGCTTCCTTCTACTTCGCAATGTCTTCTGGGACCTGGCGCTGTGTCTTGTGGGCTATCTCGCTGTGTCTCCTGGGATCAATCCCAGGAGACTTTGCGGGGGTCCCGAGGCGAAATCTCGCGGGATTAGCGACGCCGCCCATTGTGATGGCAACCTGAGCTGTTGGCGCCGTTATTGCGCACGCGCGAAATCGGCGAAAATCCACAGGTGGATTGTGGGCCAGCAACCCGGAAGAAAAGGACCGGAGTCGTTTCAGGTGCCCACACTGAAGATGGAAGCCATCATGAAGAGGTTTTAAAAGTGCACATTCCGGACGAAAAACAGAAGAAAGAAGACCAAGAACTCAAACAGGTGAGTGACATTTATGCAAAGCACATTACAGCACATAAGACACACAAAAAAAAAAAAAGTCAAACACAGTGTAGAACCGCTTTAAGCAGAACAATGACCCCAAACATGTCATTGTCAATGTCAAGAACTATCTTCAGCATAAAAAAACTACAAGAAGTCCTGGAAGTGATGGTTTGGCCCCCACAGAGCCCTGATCTCAACATCATGGAGTCTGTCTGGGATTACATGAATAGACAAAAGGATTTGAGGCAGCCGACATCCACAGAAGATCTGTGGTTCGTTCTTCAAGATGTTTGAAATAACCTACCTACCAGGTTCCTTCAGAAACTTTGTATACCTAGAAGAATTGATCCTGTTTTGAAGGCAAAGGGTGGTCACACCAAATATTGATTTTATTTAGATTTCTCTTCTGTTCATTTACTTCCCATTTTGTTATATAAATGCTGTCCTTTTTATGTGCAGCACAGTGCTGCATGGACCTGTCAGCAGATACAGTATTTTACAAAAGTGAGTACACCCCTCACATTTTTGTAAATATTTTATTCTATCTTTTCATGTGACAACACTGAAGAAATGACACTTTGCTACATTGTAAAGTAGTGAGTGTACAGCTTGTATAACAGTGTAAATTTGCTGTCCCCTCAAAATAACTCAACACACAGCCATAATGTCTAAACCACTGGCAACAAAAGTGAGTACACCCCTAAGTGAAAATGTCCAAATTGGGCCCAAACTATCAATATTTTGTGTGGCCACCATTATTTCCGAGCACTGCCTTAACCCTCTTGGACATGGAGTTCACCAGAGCTTCACAGGTTACACTGGAGTCCTCTTCCCCTCCTCCATGACGACATCACGGAGCTGGTGAATGTTAGAGACCTTGCACTCCTCAACCTTCCATTTAAGGATGCCCCACAGATGCTCAATAGGGTTTAGGTCTGGAGAAATGCTTGGCCAGTCCATCACCTTTACCCTCAGCTTCTTTAGCAAGGCATAGGTCGTCTTGGAGGTGTGTTTGGGGCCACGGCCTACCTGAGTATTGTTGCTGACCTTGTCCATCCCTTTATGACTACAGTGTACCCATCTTCTGATGGCTCCTTTCAGCAGGCTAATGCACCATGTTACAAAGCTCAAATCATCTCACCACTAGTGTCTTGAACATGACAATGAGATCACTGCATCCCAATGGCCCCTCAGAATCACCAGATCTCAATCCAATAGAGCACCTTTGGGATGTAAAGGAAAAATGGAAATATAGAAGAAATATTACCTGCATGGCACCCTGATACCTCCTGACACGCACAGCTGCTCTGCCTTACTGGCACTCTGTATTACTACTATTATTGTAAGTAAATTATTTGAACCCTTTTTCATAAGTGTCTATTTTGATGTATATTATTGCTGCATATACCTTTGTATGTATATGATCATTATGACTTGTTTCGGATTTGATAAGCTCCTGAAGAAGCACTTTGTTGCGCAAACCTATTCGAACACAGACTGAATTTAATGCCGAGCAGAATTGACATAACCTGAGCTGGTTTTGTCGTTCCCTACAAACACGTTCGTCAGGATAATTACCAGTTAATGTCACCCATTGTGTTACTGTGTTGTACTTCTTTATTGGCGGTACCCATCAGCCTTAGGGATGTTATGAACACATATAGCTCAGTTCTATGTTTACTGAGGATTCACTGTCCATCTGCTGGTCAGTGACATTTTTAACTCACAATTTATGGTGTATGCGCTTTTAATTCCAATTTCCCTTGACAAATTACTAGGACGTGGCATAGTATATATATTTGGTTGTTGTCCACAGTACCACAACCTGTGAGGACATCATTATTATTTTTTCCTTCACCTTTGGGATGTGGTGGAATGAGTGATTCGCATCATGGATGTGCAGCCAAAAAATCTGCAGCAACTGCGTGATGCTATCATGTCACTATGGACCAAAATCTCGGAGGAATGTTTCCAACACCTTGTTGAATCTATACCATGAAGAATTAAGGAAGTTCCGAAGGCAAAAGGGGGTCCAACTTCAATGGTCGGAGCAGCAAAATGGTTGCTGCTCTTTCAAAACCTACACACATCTGCTGACAGATCCATGCAGTACAGTGCTGCAAAAAAACTCAGTACAGTAAGCCCTGTTTTTCCCCCTATCCCTCTAAGCCTGGATGATGTGGACTTTTCAGACTCCCCAAAACTCAGAAGTTTTCTTATTTAAAAAAAAAAACGGAAATGTCTTTTATTTGGTACCATCTACATGGTGCTCTACCCCAGCCTTTTTCAACCAGGGCGCCCAGGCACCCTGGGCTGCCTTCAGGTTTCTGCAAAAATATAAATCTATAAAAATGTGTAAATACATAATACACTCCATATTTAAAATGGTGACTTGTACGAAAATGCAGGAAACAAATTATAAGATAATTTCCCATTGGTACAGAACCCCAGTCATACTTCACAAATGCTTTGCGAACATGCTGGATGCTTGTTGGCGCTGTCAGAGGGAACAGGGGACCCTACTACATATTTGTTGGTCCTGTCCTAGAATTAGGACATTTTGGAAAGAGGTTCGGGAGATCATGCAAAAATTTTGTGATATTGAAATTCTGGAAGACCCGGCCTTCTTCCTATTGCATCTATCCGAAATCCCAGCTAAAACATACAGGAAGTCCATCTTGTGCCATTTATCGAATGCAGCCAAAGCCTGTATCCCCCTTACTTGGAAACAGACACAGCCTCCCACAGTGGGAATGTGGCTTAGGAAGGTAGAGGAAGTAAACCGAATGGAACATCTAGTCTGGACATCTCGACAAAAACGAGAAATCTATATGAAGACATGGTCGCCATGAAATCTTTTTGTTTCCTCAGAGGAAGGAAGAAAACGTATTGACGTGACCCCCATGAGATGAGAGAGGAGGACATGGGCCCTTTAGTATACCTTAACCGCTTCCCGACCGCCTCACACAGATATACTGCGGCAGAATGGCACGGGCAGGCAAAATCACGTACCTGTACGTGATTTGGTAATTGCCTGCCCGTGGGTCGCGTGCGCGCCGCCAGCGGCGCGCTCGCGACCCGGTCAGGAGTTCCGTGACCCCCGGCCGCGGGACCAGCGGACCCGATCGCCGCTGGTGTCCCGCGATCGGGTCACGGAGCTGAAGAACGGGGAAAGGTATGTGTAAACAAACCTCTCCCCGCGCTTCCTACTCTGCCTGTCATTGATTGGCTGTTCCCGGTCATCGGGAAAGCCAATCAATGACGTCAGATGTCAGCTCCGCCCCCTGATGTAAAAAACACACACACGTCACAGCCCATAACCCCTCCCCCTAGTGGTTAACTCTTTCACTACAACTGTCATTTATACAGGAATCAATGCATTTAAATAGCATTGATTGCTGTATAAATGACAATGGTCCCAAAAATGTGTCAAAAATGTCCGATGTGTCTGCTATAATGTCGCAGTCACAATAAAAATCGCTGATCGCCGCCATTACTAGTAAAAAAAAAAAAAAATTAATAAAAATGCTATAAAACTATCCCCTATTTTGTAAACACTATAACTTTTGCGCAAACCAATCAATAATCACTAATTGCAATTTTTTTTTACCAAAAATATGTAGAAGAATACGTATCGGCCTAAACTGAGGAAAAAAATAATTTTTTATATATTTTTTTGGGGATATTTATTATAGCAAAAAGCAAAAAATATTGCATTGTTTTCAAAATTGTCGCTCTATTTTTGTTTATAGTGCAAAAAATAAAAACCGCAGGGGCGATCAAATACCACCAAAAGAAAGCTCTATTTGTGGGAAAAAAAGGACGCCAATTTTGTTTTGGAGCCACGTCGCACGACCGCGCAATTGTCAGTTAAAGCGACGCAGTGCCGAATTGCAAAAAGGGGCCTGGTCCTTTGGCTGCCAATTGGTCCGGGGCTGAAGTGGTTAAATTGAGAGGAGGGGGAGCCTTTGTTTTTGGGGGGGGGGTGGAATTCATTTTTTTTTTTTTAATATATTTTTTTCCCCTTTAAAGGTTGGGGGGGGGGGGGGAATAGTCTGGTATTAGCTGCTATGTCTGGAACATTAGGAGGAGTACTTGCTGTTCCGGGTCCTGAATCAGGGGTTGCCTTCCCCCTTGACCGGGTTTGGCTAGCAATTTGGTAAGTGGAATGTAGATGAAGATATTTTGATATTCCCCCAGATTTAACTGCATGGTTAAATGATATTGAATTTGAGGATATGTTGTTGGTTGCTTATATACAGGTGCTACAGTGGTGTGAAAAAGTGTTTGCCCCCTTCCTCATTTCCTGTTCCTTTGCATGTTTGTCACACTTAAGTGTTTCGGAACATCAAACCAATTTAAACAATAGTCAAGGACAACACAAGTAAACACAAAATGCAATTTGTAAATGAAGGTGTTTATTATTAAAGGTGAAAAAAAATCCAAACCATCCTGGCCCTGTGTGAAAAAGTGATTGCCCCCTAAACCTAATAACTGGTTGGGCCACCCTTAGCAGCAACAACTGCAACCAAGCGTTTGCGATAACGTGCAATGAGGCTTTTACAGCGTCCTGGAGGAATTTTGGCCCACTCATCTTTGCAGAATTGTCCTAATTCAGTTACATTAGAGGGTTTTCGAGCATGAACGGCCTTTTTAAGGTCATACCACAACATCTCAATAGGATTCAGGTCAGGACTTTGGCTAGGCCACTCCAAAGTCTTCATTTTGTTTTTCTTCAGCCATTCGGTGGTGGACTTGCTGGTGTGTTTAGGATCATTGTCCTGCTGCAGAACCCAAGTTCGTTTCAGCTTGAGTACACGAACAGATGGTCGGACATTCTCCTTCAGGATCTCTTGGTAGACAGCAGAATTCATAGTTCCTTTTATCACGGCAAGTCTTCCAGGTCCTGAAGCAGCAAAACAGCCCCAGACCATCACACTACCACCACCATATTTTACTGTTGGTATAATGTTCTTTTTCTGAAATGCAGTGTTCCTTCTACGCCAGATATACTTGGACACACACCTTCCAAAGAGTTCCACTTTTGTCTCATCGGTCCACAGAATGTTGTCCCAAAAGTCTTGGGATCATCAAGATGTGTTGTGGGGAAATTGAGACGAGCTTTGATGTTCTTTTTGCTCAGCAGTGGTTTTCTCCTTGGAACTCTGCCATGCAGGCCATTTTTGCCCAGTCTTTTCCTGATGGTGGAGGCATGAACGCTGACCTTAACTGAGGCAAGTGAGGCCTGCAGTTCCTTGGACGTTGTTGTGGGGTCTTTTGTGACCTCGTGGATGAGTCGTCGCTGCGCTCTTGGGGTAATTTTGGGCGGCCGGCCACTCCTGGGAAGGTTCACCACTGTTCCATGTCTTCGCCATTTGTGGATAATGGCTCTCACTGTGGTTCGCTGGATTCCCAAAGCTTTGGAAATGGCTTTATAACCCTTTTCCAGACTGATAGATCTCAATTACTTTCTTTCTCAATTGTTCCTGAATTTCTTTGGGTCTCTGCATGATGTGTAGCTTTTAAGGATCTTCTGGTGGACCTTACTGTGTCAAGCAGCTCCTATTTAAGTGATGCCTTGATTGTGAACAGGTGTGGCAATAATCAGGCCTGGGTGTGGCTAGAGAAATTGAACTCAGGTGTGGACAACCACAGTTATAGTATGTTTTAACAAGGGGGGCAATCACTTTTTCACACAGGGCCATGATGGTTTGGATTTTTTTTCACCTTTAATAATAAACACCTTCATTTACAAATTGCATTTTGTGTTTACTTGTGTTGTCCTTGACTATTGTTTAAATTGGTTTGATGTTCCAAAACACTTAAGTGTGACAAACATGCAAAGGAACAGGAAATGAGGAAGGGGCAAACACTTTTTCACACCACTGTATATGTCAATTATGGAAGAGGCTGTTAATTTTCCTTTGTTAAAATAAAAATAAAGAAATTGGAAAAAAAAATTGTAAATGTGTCTTTCGGTAGCGGATCTGCTGTGGTCATAGATTCCCCACCAATAATGTGAGGTGAACGATATTACAGTAAAAAGGATAACTGCACTGACCCTAAATGGTATATATATATATATATATATATATATATATATATATATATATATATATATATATATATTACCACATATCTAAAACAGTGAATAATATTTATCAAGAATCCATCAATAATTAATCATAAAATCAATCAAGTGAATATTTAGTAAACTAATATCATATAGGGAAATTTTTTTTTTCCTTAACCACTTTAGCCCCGGAAGATTTGGCTGCTGAATGACCGGGCCATTTTTGGTGATTCTGCACTGCGTCGCTTTAACTGACAATTGTGCGGTCGTGTGATTTTGCACCCAAACAAAATTGACGTCGTTTTTTTCTCACAAATAGAGCTTTCTGTTGGTGGTATTTGATTGCCTCTGTGGTTTTTATTTTTTGCGCTCTAAACAAAAACACAGCGTAAATTTTGAAAAAAATCTATATTTTGTACTTTTTGCTATAATAAATATCCCCATTTTTTTTTAAAAAAGCTATTTTTTTCTAAGTTTAGGCCGATATGTATTCTTCTACATATTTTTGGTAAAAAAAAAATAAGCGTATATTGATTGCTTTGTGCACAAGTTATATCAGCTACAAAATAGGGGATAGATTTATAGCATTTTTATTATTATTATTTTTTGTACTAGTAATGGTGGCAATCTGCAATTTTTATAAGGGCAGAGACATTATGGCGGACACATCGGACACTTTTGCTATAAAAATGCACTGATTACTGTAAAAAAAGGCACTGGCAGGGAAGGGGTTAACACTAGGGGGCGATCAAGGGGTTAAGTGTGTTCCCTGTGTGTGTTTCTAACTGTGGGGGGGAGGGGACTGACCTAGAGGAAATGCCAGATTGTGGTTCCTTGCTATTAGGAACTCACAATATGTCACTCCTCACAGAACAGAACTTGATTTGTGTTTTTGTTTACACACACACGTCCCTGTTCTGCCTCTCGTGCCCGCGATCGCTCGTGGCCGGCGGTCATTGCGACTGTCAGCCACGAGCATTGGCACCCCCCGCAGTGCAGCAGGCACGTGCGCGCGCCTGCTATCCTGCTTAAAGGAGTCAACGTATAGCTACAAAGACTCGCAGGATCGTGCCGACCTGCGGCTATATAATGATGGCGGCTGGTCGGCAAGCAGTTAATATAAAATATTGGTGAATAAATGAAAATCATGTGTTTAACAAAAGGACAGTCCCAGTATTCATCTGCAAGAACTGGTTATCCGAATCCCACGTGCACAAATCCACATCCGTGATTGGAAAACTTTCACCAATTCGAGACACCACTACCTTCTAAAATGAACACTCACCATAAACAAAATAAAAAGACACCTTTGGTTTATGCCTCCACCTCCACTCAAATGAATATATCTGAAGATTTCCAAAGGGTATGCCAGTAATCACTCCACGCATCTCCACATTGGTTGATCTCAGGATCTCATAGAAGGCTAACAGCCATCATTGTGCAACATATTATGCTTTATTCCATCAATAAAACAGATGTAAAAGATTTTCACTCACAAATATAGTGCCTATAGACCGGCACCGAGTCTTTCCAGCGATATATTTGGGGTCAACATGTGCCGTTCCGTCTCCCGGGGTCATCGTGCGATCCAAGCCTCGATAAGGTGCGGGATGGGGCAGGAAGTGATGTCGGCGTTACCCAGAAGCCTCTACATGTTCCGCATCCAATCATGCGTCTTCAGAAAGGGCATCTGGGTAACGCTGACGTCACTTCCTGCCCCAACCCGCACCATATCGAGGCTTGGATCACACGCCGACCCCGGGAGACGGAACGCCTTGATTGAAACAAAGGTTGAGAAACACTGCTCTACCTTCTTTTTTTTCTAGCACTAAAAATCCAACACACAAAGTAAACCTCGTGTCAATATCCAAAAAATAAATATATAAAAAAGAAGAAACAGGAGCTTCATTTTGAATCATGGAGCTTAACGTTGGGTTATCATCTAACTTCTTCTAATGAACACAAACTACATTAAAAAACAAAAATGTTGCCTACTGTGTATTTTATGTAGAGATTTCAGATCTTCTCATTAAACTTTAGAAATCGTTATAACATTTGATCACATCTAACTTAAAGAAAATAAAAATTCCGTATGCAAATAACAGCGTGGGAGTATGTGATTAAGCACAAAAATTGTAGGTTAAAATTTGATAAGCATATAATTATAATTGAACACCAATCAGTCCTTATTGCTTTAGATACAGAAACACACGTTTTCTTTCAGGAAAGATAAATATGCATGTAACTGTATAACATTCCAAATATTTATACGGTGTCAGACCTCGTCTTTCAGATGCCTGTTAGATCCTTCAAATCATCGCAGAAGAAGCAAATAGCGCCTTAGATTAGTTTAGCACTAATAATAGTTTTGAGGTTTAAATATGAACTAAGCACAATTTTTGTCTAAATTGGAAGCCTAATATATTCTCAAGTATTTAAAGTGATACTTAAGTCTTGTTATTTTTAAACAAAAAAAAAAGCAAACTTACCTGCTCTGTGTAATGGTTTTGCTCAGAGCAGCCCAGATCCTCCTCTTCTCGGGTCCCCCGCCGGCGCTCCTCCCTCCTGCTGGGTGCCTCCAGAGCAAGCAGCTTGCTATGGGGGCCCCTGAGCCCAGCCGCTGCTCTGTGTTGTAGTATGTTATAAATATATATATATATATATATATATATATATATATTTATATAGATATATGTATATGTGTTTTTTTTAATGTATTTTATATATGGTGTTATATGTAGGCACTCTAAGACAAGTTCATTCTAGGCAGGCCACATTGTTATCTGTTAACCTAATTACACATATCAAAGGGGACTTGTTGATCAAAGGGGAAGTGGCCAAACAAGAATTACTCCACATATCAGGGGGAACAGATAATGATTCTGGGCTAAGTTGATGTTAATATGCAAGAATGCAAATTAGGGCAGTTTATGACTACAGATGTTCACAACTTGGGGTGATCTGCTGTCACTCTGAAAGACAGGAGCAGATCAAAGCATTTAATGGAAACGGCCAATCAAATTGCTCAGCCATTCAGTGTATGGGGGGGATATAACATGGCATTTAGTCTGTTTAGAAGTGTATGTTTTTATGAGGGCACCAAAAGTCACATGGATCCATGGGGCTCTAGAAATTTACTAACACTGTCATGATTATACCCTGTTGGATTTTTATCATCTGCAAGACTGTTCCGTTTTAGAAGTCAATAAAGTGCGTCTCTCTGGGAGAATTGGGTTTGCTGCGGGACAATACTTATTAATAACTATACTATCCATCTACCCACGATATATTATATCACTACATGTGTGTCCATTCGGACATGGAGCCGCCACTCAGTCCCGCCCCCCTCTCTCTCCTCACTGGCTCACTGACTTTGTTTGACAGTAGCAGGAGCCAACTTCACCCGCTGTGTGTCTTCTCCAATCAGGTGAGAGAGTCCCAGACAGCCGAGTCTCTTGTGTAACATCGCTGGATTGGTAGTGGGGAACAGATAAGTATTAGGGGGGGGCTGATGCACACAGAAGTTTTTTTTTTTTATCTTAACCGCTTCAGCCCCCCTTCCTGACCAGAGAACTTTTTGCGATTTCGGCACTGCGTCGCTTTAACTGACAATTGCGCGGTCGTGCAGCGCTGCAACCAAACAAAATTGACGTCCTTTTTTTCCCACAAATAGAGCTTTCTTTTGGTGGTATTTGATCACCTCTGCGGTTTTTATTTTTTGCGCTATAAACAAAAAAATAGCAACAATTTTTTAAAAAAAAAACACTATTTTGTAGTTTTTGCTATAATAAATATCCCCATTTTTTTTTTTTTTAAAGCCAATTTTTTTCTCAGTTTAGGCCAATATGTATTCTTCTACATATTTTTGGTAAAAAAAAAAAAAAATCGCAATAAGCGTATATTGATTAGTTTGCGCAAAAGTTATAACGTCTACAAAATAGGAAATATTTTTATAGCATTTATTGTTTATTTTTTTTACTAGTAATGGCGGCAAACTGCAATTTTAATCGTGACTGCGACACTATGGCGGACACATCGGACAATTTTGACACATTTTTGGGACCATTGGCATTAATACAGCGATCAGTGCTATAAAAATGCATTGATTACTGTAAAAATGTCACTGGCAGTGAAGGGGTTAACACCAGGGGGCGATCAAGGGGTTAATTGTGTTCCCTCTCTGTGTTCTAACTGAAGGGGGGGTGGGACTGGCTAGGGGAGATGACAGATCGCGGTTCATACTTTGTATGAACTGACAATCTGTCACTTCTCCCCTCACAGAACCGGGATCTGTGTGTTTATACAGAAAGATCCTGGTTCTTGCTGTGTTACCAGTGATCACGGGAGCCCGGCGGTCATCGAGACCGGCGGGCACTCGCATCCGTTTCGGGGGTGAGCAGCGGGCGCGCGCCCCTAGTGGTCACCTTCGGAACCGACGTAACATAACGCCTGCCTGTGTCATTGTGCGGCGGCTGGTCGGCAAGCGGTTAATGCATAGGATGCATTAAGATAAAAACCTTCTGCCTTTAGGACCACTTTAAAGCTTAACTTCGGTCAGCATTAAAAACTTGTTATGTTGGTGTCCTGCCCCCCCGCCGCCATACATTAAGGAATTATTTCTTGTTCAGTTTAGGAAAATAAAATGCAGAGGAATACTTACCTTACTTTTCTGGGGGCTGGCGATTCCTTGTCGCTCCAACCCCAGAATGAATAAATCTGCATGTGGCCACACCTCTTTTACACTAGTGTGATTTCCTCCATGACTAAGCCCCATGGGTAGGGTGAAACGCATTGGAGGAGCATGGCTTGGACAGAGCCAGGCTGAAACTGCTTCCATCCTAAAATGACTATTGGGTTTTGTTGGTGTGCAGCACTTGGGGCTTTTTCTCCTCTTCACATTGCATACATTGAGCCAGGATGGGCTCTTCCAAAGCCAGCACCCTCAGCATGAGTCCCCGGATATGGGTATACACAAACCTAGAGCGAAACCCCCAGTTCTTCAGTGTGAAACCCCCAGTTCAGATGCATGACATTGGAAATCACTTTTTTTTCAATGGTGCCTGTTCAGATCAATGCAACTTAGAACGGAGCGATTTTGGAAAGGATTCCTGTACTACTTTGGTGTGATATCTGTGTGATTTTGGCCCCATAAAATATGCAAACCACATCCAAGTTGCACTACATAATCCCACTGAAAATCGTATCAAAATCAGATTGTAGCAGTGTGAACCTAGCCTAAAAGTGGTTGTAAACCCTTACATATACCCAGTGAAGCGACTGGCCTCAGATGATACACAGAGATTAAACAAATCCTCCTGCATAAGTTGTACCTGATTATCTGCAGCCTTCCCCGCTCTACATCCGTTCAAAGTCCAGAATTTTTAAAACTTGTCTGAGAGTTCAGAAAAAAGGGGGCAGAGAGCTGAAATTACACTCTGCAGAGCTCAGTGAGGAGAGCTTTGAGAGCTGATTCGAGGGAAGAGACACACCCCCCTTCACACAGCTCACAGGAACAGAGCCGAGACTGTCAATCTGCTGGCGGTCCCTCTCCTGTCACCTGTTTCTCTTGGTGTCAGGAAAACTTGTCAGAAGTGGTTTATGCTGATAGCAGAGGAATGAAACAGACAGAAATTACTTATGCCGCGTACACACGTGCGGATTCTCCGTCGGAAAAATCTTGGATGTTTTTTCCGACAGAAATTCCGCTCAAGCTTGGCTTGCATACACACGATCACACAAAAGTTCACTGAACTTTCGAGCGTCAAGAACGCGGTGACGTACAACACTACGACAAGCTGAGAAAATTAAGTTCAATGCTTCCGAGCATGTGTCAAATTGTTTGCAAGCATGCGTAGAAATTTTGCGCGTCTGAATTTTCTACAGGCGATCGGAATTCCCGATCGGAACTTTTTCCGACCGAAAAATTTAGAACATGCTCTTAATATTTTGCTGGCTGGAATTCGGCCAGCAAAAGTCAGATGTAGCATACACACAGTCGCATTTTCCGACCAAAAGCTCTCATCAGACTTTTGCTGGTTGAATTTCCGATCATGTGTATGCGGCATGCATGCTTTTAAATGAGACAAGTACACACTGTAGTACTGCTTTGTTCATATTTCATGTCTGAAGTTTACAACCACTTTGAGGTCTCTAAAATTATAACTATGGGTAAACCATTTAGCACTATGGGATGCCAGCAGGTGGTAGACAGTATTGCTAAAAACAGAGCGTCTGTTGAAAAGTGGCAACACAAATACATTTACTTGTCTCAGCAGCCTTTGAAAAATTAAATTTTTGTTGTAAAAAGTGCAGTTCTACAGTGTGGTGACCCATGCCCATTGCCTGATGGAAGGAAATAACGATGGTAACTGAAGCAGAATAGGGTAGGGATCACAGACAAATGACACACCTTACCTGGTTTTAGATGAGCAAATGGGATTTCGCCAGTAAGTAGTTCCCAAAGGCAGAGGGCGTAGCTGAACACATCGGCCTTGATTGTGTAGCGTGTAGACTGGCTGAAAACTTCTGGTGCCATCCAACGAAGGTTCTAAGAAAAAAAAAAAAGCAACTGCTACATTCATTGGTATCAGACAACAGGTCCATCTCAGGTTTTATAATGCATTATACAGACTAGAGCTGTACAGGTCCCCCTCCATTCATCATTTTTGTTACTACTGATACGAATAACCTTCTACCGCCTTTAGTTAATTCTGTGCAGAAAAACTGGTATTTATCGATACTGCTGTAAAAAAAAAAGAAGCTAACTTTGTAACATTGCACCGCTATTAGATTCAAAATATTTACAAAGTTATCAAATAACTCGATAAAAGTATAAAACGCCACAACATTCCATATATAAATGGCTATAAAAATGTATGGCTAGTAAAATAAAAATAAAAATATTCAAAAAATCTCTGCAATACACAATTCATCATGTTATGACCCTTAAAAAATGCTGCAAGTAGAAAAATACATGTTAATCCACCAGAGATCCAAGTAGCTCCTAATCTCCTATAGCAGTGATGTCGAACCTTGGCACCCCAAATGTTTTGGAACTACATTTCCCATGATGCTCGTGCACTCTGCAGTGTAGTTGAGCATCATGGAAAATGTAGTTTCAAAACATCTGTGGTGCCAAGGTTCACCATCACTGTCCTATAGTGAGCTTTTGCTGCACTGAAATCCCAAGCAGTGTTGTCAGCCCAGCCTGTCACCATTGGAAGGTTCCCCATTCCATTCTTGTTCTAGTTACAACTACAAAATGTTGAATCTCTACTAATTTTTTTATCCTGGTGACTAGGGATGAGCTTGGGTTCAGCTGTCATTGCTGAGCCAATGAGTGGGGCTCATGACATTCAAGTTCTGGGTTGGGATGAACTTGGATTCAGAGTGAACCCAAACTCTTCAGTACTGGTGGCAATAGTTAACAAGCCAGTTCAAAAAAGTGAATTTCCCCAGTGGGGTTTCAGACAGCAATACAAATGTGACCAGTTCTAAGCCTTTCTTTCTCAATCTGAAATCATGTATTTACACATTTAGCTGGACTTGATCTATAATGTTGAAGACAGCTTTTCCAGGCCACGTCGTCAGTTCCTAGTGTCGGGAAGATACTCCAACCCTCTAGGAAGTGAAGAAGGGGCTTGGTAAGTTATGGAGCTATTCATGCCTAAATATGAATAGATATACCATGACCTAGATCAGGGCTCTCCAAACTACGGCCCTCCAGCTGATGCAGAACTACACGTCCCACGAGGCATTGTAAAACTCTGACGTTCACAGACATGACTAGGCATGAAGGGAATTGTAGTTCCTGAACAACTGGAGGGCCAGAGTTTGGAGACCCCTGACCTAGATACATGAGAACCTTCACAACTTCACATATACAACATATAACATTATATACTTTAAAGAGGACCTTCACCCAAAAGGGGGAGTTCTGCTCTTCTATGTCCTCCCCCCCCCCCCCTCCTCTACAACTTTTGGCACATTCAATATTTTTTGGGGGGTGAGTGCGCACCTAGTTTTGATAGGTACCCGTGACTACCTCCGGTTAGATCACCTAGGCCACAGGTGTCAAACACAAGGCCCACTGGCCGAATCCGGCCCTCCAGGCCATTTCATGTGGCCCTCACACCTCTCCTGCAGCCTACTTTCTGCTTTCAAGCAATGCATCCAGCTTCTTCCCAGCAGCAGCATAAGGAAAGGGGGTGCACTGTGATGTTAGGGAGAGTAGGGGACTCAACTTCTGATGGTGGGGTGGCTCTTGACATCTAATGTAAGGGGTGGGGATGCACTGGACATCTAATCTTACAGATACAACCGGCCCTTTTGAGGACAATCATAATGCTGATGCGGCCCACGATGAAATTGAGTTTGACAACCCTGACCTAGGCAATCCAAGCAGAAATTCAGCCAGCCCCCCCTTCCCCCCTCCCTTAGCCCGCAATCGCTGAAACTTCACGGGTCCCAGAAGACTGCAGGACCATTCACAAAGCAGATTACGGCTGCGCAATAGGAAGCTGGATGTGAAGCCGTGAGGAGTCACAGTCTGCTTCACACACTAATGACAGGGACCCGGTCAAGTGTACTTTTATTATGAGGCAGCAGCTACAGAATTTGTAACTGCTGACTTGTATTTTTTTTGTTACTAGGGTGAAGAAACGACACCGTATTTATCGGCGTATAACACGCACCCCAAATTTAAGAGGGAAATTTCAGCAAAAAATAATGGTCAGTGAGCATCAATGCAGCCTGATTAGTGCCCATCTGCAGCTTCAATGCAGCCTGATCTGTGCCCATCTGCAGCCTCAGTGCAGCCTGATCTGTGCCCATCTGCAGCTTCAGTGCAGCCTGATCTGCGCCCATCTGCAGCCTGGTCTGCGCCCATCTGCAGCCTGATCTGCGTCCATCTGCAGCCTGATCTGCGCCCATCTGCAGCCTGATCTGCGCCCATCTGCAGCCTGATCTGCGCCCATCTGCAGCCTGATCTGCGCCCATCTCCCCCATCAATGCCGCTGCCTGATTAAGCCTCATCTCTCAATGCAGCAAATCACAGAGCCGTCATCTCCCGTTTACTCGGCTCTCAGTCGGCAGTCACATACACAGTCCCGCCTCCGCCATCGGTATTGGACCAGCTCCTGTGATAGACAGAACACTGGTCCAATGCCGCTGGAGGTGGGACTGTGTGTGATGTGAGAGCCGAGTGGAGAGGAGGTGGCGGCTCGTGGATTCCGGCAGCGCTTGTCCCCCTCCGAGGTACGCTGTCGGCATATAACACACACCCCTGATTTGCCCCCTATATTCAGGGGGAAAAGTGTGTGTTATACGCCGATAAATACGGTAATTGGTGAGTGGGTAAGAAAGAAATTGCCAGTGGGACCTAAGTGTTCCTGGCCCCAAACTCTTCTGAAAGAGTGGGCTCTGACTTTTACTCTGCGATTCCTGCCTTTCGTCCTTGCCATTTCATCTTCATTTCTCATAATTTTTAAGACTTAAAAGTTTCCCTTTTAGCGACGGCGATATTAGAATTCCATCCAAGGTGCCAAATCATCTTTAAAAACAATTATGAACATGGAGTAACTCTGAGCGCTTTGAAAATTCCTATATTATAATTGAAAAAAATAAATAAAAATCAAACCCTTGTACGCATCTTGGACTCGTTTCGCATTTGTGTATCTGTTTGAATGTAATTTCAGGCTGTGTTTTCTCCCGAGCTGAGGGTAGACGGGCTCTTGACAAAACATGTTTCTACTTAGCTGGCAGACGTATCTGAAATCCGCAGCTTACTGGGCCAAACCCGGCATTGTCTGGATTAGCATCCCAAAGAAATGCTCCATTATTAACAACCTGCTTTCCTTATTATTCACGCGCTTGTCATTAGCTTCTACCAGTAATTAGAAGCATACATGCTCACGGCTGCCATGGCAACAGACTACAATACAGTTTGCCTTTCCGAACAGAATGAGATTTGTCTAACAAGAGAGAAGAGCAATGCCACACTGACACCACCGGCAAGAGTTAAGCTTATATTGTATGTAGTGGGCTTTTTTTTTGGGCTCAGGAACTTTATCTTCCATGTAGAGGCTTAGCTAGTATCCTTTTGTACAACAAAGTGGTTGTCTACATCATTCTGGGAAGAACAGCTGATTTTATGGTTGCTTATTTACATTGGATGTTGGTTCTAATCCCGTTGGCAAAGGAATTTCCTTAACAGACATCTTCTAAAAAGACAACTAAAACAATTCTTGTGTTCAATTGTACATTTCCCCGTGGCAAGTTATTGCTAAAGTGTTTCTCCGGGAAAAAACGAATCTATGAACAATCAAAAGGTTGCTCTATTTATTTTTCCTTCTATAATAACTCTTACTTTCTTTGTAATCCTGCTGTTTACATGATGGACCTATTTCTACCTTGGTTTTGTTAACATTATAGTGAATGTACTTAAGCGCTAATATGAATAAATAAATATAGTGATAATATTAACAGATAAAATAAATGATTCCAGCTGCATCCATTAAAATAGTGTTCTGACACCATACAAAAAAGTGATATTTCAATAAAACAACCGTGCGCTAAAAATCAACCTCCTATTACTGTGACACAACAGTGATATTGCCCATCTCAAAATTACAAATTCTATGAAAAAAAAATTGTCTGATAAATAATTTCTAAGGGACCTTGAAAAGGTCACGTGACGCAACGCGTTGGAAGGAGCCTAGTGACGACATCTACGGTGCTTCAGCAAACTAGATTTGGAGTGAGGAGGGGCTTGCTATGTGCAACTGATCGTTTTACACGCGCTGTTTGGTTCAAACAAATGTGAGTGAAATAACCCCATATTTCAGATTAACACTATAATAAGCACTGCGCAATGATTTGTTTTTCTACTTTTATTTGAGAACCATCCTACACTGGGAACCTTAGAGAGAATAGAAACAAGTCAGCTGGACACTGATTTATGGACTGACTTTAATGAAAAACGGAACACACCTATTGCCTTAGGAGGTGAACAGGCTATCCATACTCAGGTGGCGTTTGAATATTGTCTACACAGGGGTAATTTATCAGACAGACAATCTTTTTTGCATAGAATTTGTAATTTTGAGATGGGCAATATCACTATTGTGTCACAGTAATAGGAGGTTGATTTTAGCGCACTGTTTTATTGAAATATCACTTTTTGTTAACATTATGAAGCCCCGATACAAATGGCTTCTTTCCCTAGCGTTGTTGGGACCCAGAAGCTGTGCCATGTCAATCTCCCTGGACCAGCTAAGTTTATTTTTCATTCAGCAGGTGCTGGAAAGAATTAGGAAAAAGACAAGGTGCAACATCACTTCTAGTATTGACATCACAGCTGAAATGAGTTTCACCACCGGCTACTAGACATGTGCACTCGTTTTCGTCCGAATGAATTTTCGTTATCGTTTTAACAAACGATAACGAACGTGCAGAATCTGAAAACCGAAAGATCCGACATAAACAAATGCTCTATTTTCGTTGTGACAACAGTTCGATATAGATACGAGATTAGACATGACGCTGACAATAGTGATCTGTGTCCAAGATTATTCTACATAGAGAGAAAAGATTCGACATAGAGAGAAAAGATTCGATATTATAGAGACAATAGCAAAAAAAGTTGAATGTGCCTAACCTAACTCTATTAGTCCAAGATTATTCGACATAGAGAGAAAAGATTTGACATAAAGATTTGACGAAGCAGTTGGCGCGAGCGGACATTTATGGTCAAATGCTCCACCCATAGGCTATAGAAGAATTCTAATGTTGGTTGACTAGTAATAATAATTAATAAATATAATTATTACTAGTGTCATACAACATTAGAATTCTACTATAGCTTGTAGGTGGAACATTTGACCGGAAATGTACGATTGCGGCGTCGTACAGTTTAGCTGCTCCGTCGAATCTTCTTAGAACCTTCAACAGACACCATAAGCCTTCCACGACAGATTTGACCATAATTATTTTGGATTTTCGGAACTTGTAGACATCACAAGGTGCCTGCAGTTCAGAACTGCTAACTAAAAAGGGCTTTACGTTGGGTAACTTTCACTTTTGGCGCTGAAAATTGAGTTTGTTGAAGTTTACAATGTGCATAAGTAAAAATGGCAAAGGTGACAGTTTTCCTATAATATATGCATTTTTTTTTCTGCCAGAGGAGAAACAAGACATTTGCAAACAATGCACTACCAATCATTTCAAACAGTAATATTTCAACAACATAACTACAAATGTCCCACATTTTATGTATTTCACTTCTACAGAAAAGAGAAATTACGGTTATCAGCATGTAATTGCAGGCAACCTTTTCAGAGACTATCATTTAATAAAATTACTGACATATATTCAGAATTTCCATACAATTACCCAGTATCTTATTTTTTCTACTTTGTGACTTTGAAAAACTTTTACCATATTATATATATGGGACAAAATGTTTTACTGTATACAGAACAGCACTCAGAAGTCAGAGAAGAGCTGAATGACCTAACTAAGAAATAAAAGGAAATACTGCAAAGCCTTAAAGTGTTACTAAACTCACAAGAGTAAAATCAGTCTGTATACTGTATGCAGAAAAGCATGCTTGTTATACTCACTGTGGAACCTAAGGGGTTAATCCTCCGCATTGTGTTAAAAGGCTGTTTGATCCTGTCTTCTCTGATCCTCCCCTCATTCCACTGCCCCCTAATAAATTTCTGATAACACAGAGTCTATGGAGTCAGATTGCACATGCTCAGTTTGGTGTGTATTGCTAGAGAGGACTTTATTTTTCTTGGGAGGATACATGTGCTCAGCACAGGGCCAATCAGCACCGTACAAACAGAGGGTCAGGGGTCTTGCAGTCTCATAGGCCAGTAAGAAAACCCCTCCTAAAAGTTTTAACCAGTGCTCGGCTGGACACTGACAAGACTATATACTGCTATATACTGCTGATGAGAAAAGGTATCTAGCAATAATAATTGCATTTTCATGTTTGGTGTACTTTGGGAGACCAGATATAGTGAATGCAGAGTCCTGGGTTTAGCAACACTTTAAAGATGGGTTTTAACCACTTCACGACCGCTCACTGTATATATACGTCGTTTTTTTGAAGAGGGATAACTCGGTAACGGCAGCAGCTGCTGCCACAACCGAGGTATCCCTCTTTACAGTGAGCGGTCCCCTTTCCGATAATGGTGGTCATCGCGGCGGATTCGCCGCGAGATCACCGTTATCGGCGGCGGGAGAGGTGCCCCCCCCCTCCCGCCGCTCTCCCGTGCCTTCCGCCGCTTACCGGAATCGTCGGCAGCGGCGGAGGCGATCGGGTCCGTTCCCTGCCTGTGTATAGAGATGAGTGACGCTAAGATGTCCGCCACTCATCTCTATACCATAGGAGGGCGGAAGCGACGTCAAAAACGTCACTTCCGCCCATACGTCTTAAAGGGAAATTTACAAATGTCATTTTTTTAAATGTCATTTTTTTAAATGACATTTTTTTTATTTATTTCTTTTTTTTTACATTGAAATCCAAATATGAGATCTGAGGACTTTTTGACCCCAGATCTCATATTTAAGAGGACCTGTCATGCTTTTTTCTATTACGAGGGATGTTTACATTTCTTGTAATAGGAATAAAAGTGATCAATTTTTTTTTTTTTTTTGAAAACTGTGTAAAAAATAATACAATTAAGTGAAATAAATAATAAAAAACCAAAAAAATGTTTTTTAAAACACCCCGTCCCGACGAGCTCGCGCGCAGAAGCGAACGCATACGTGAGCAGCGCCCGCATATGAAAACGGTAGTCAAACCACACATGTGATGTATCGCCGCGATCGGTAGAGCGAGAGCAATAATTCTAGCCATAGACCTCCTCTGTAACTCAAAAAATGCAACCTGTAGAATTTTTTAAATGTCGCTTATGGAGATTTTTGAGGGTAAAAGTTTGACGCCATTCCACGAGCGGCCGCAATTTTGAAGCGTGACATGTTGGGTATCAATTTACTCGGCGTAACATTATCTTTCACAATCCAAAAAAAAATGGGCTAATTTTACGGTTGTCTTATTTTTTTATTAAAAAAAGTGACTTTTTTCCAAAAAAAGTGCGCTTGTAAGATCGCTGCGCAAATACGGTGTGAAAAAAAGTATTGCAACGACCGCCATTTTATTCTCTAGGATGTTAGAAAAAAAACAATATATAATGTTTGGGGGTTCTAAGTCATTTTCTAGCAAAAAAAAAAGTTTTAAACATGTAAACACCTAAAATCCAAAACGAGGCTGGTCTGGAAGTGGTTAAGATGCACCCTGCTAAACACAATTTACATCTAAACCTTCCACGTAACACTTACTCCAGTGTAATTTTGGAGAAAAACAACAGTCCAATGAACACTGATTATTTGAAAGTTCTCAGTGCCCTACTTCCGTCAACAGTTCTACACATACGGTATAAGATTTCAGAAAATTAGATGCTGTATGTGACCCTTTACTACCTCTGGTGCCATTGGCCAGTAGACCACCCAATCCAGTAATGATCGAAAAAGTGAGGCATAGGAAGCAGTGGGAGCAGGCCCAAGCTATTGCTCAAGGAATCTGTTCAAGTTTTGTACAAAAGATCTTCTTGGATTTTGAGACTCTTTTGGTGCTTAACAAGAAAAATAGTGCAGGCCGGGGGGGGGGGGGGGTCAAAAGTGTACTATTGTTACTGTATTCTAAAAGCCAAGTTAGACCAGTACCCAATACTGGGTAAGGTCAGTAAAAAAAGAAGAGGTTCTGGGAAAAATGTGGGTTCCTCACAGATGAGTTGGCTTTGGGAGCTAATGATCAATGCCTATAGAGCCCATCGGAAAACTAGCCGACTGTGCAACTTTCAACAGTTCTGTGCATTTAGAGCAAAATTGAACTTCATGTAAGTGACTAAATACACTATTGAGGTATATACAGTATATGAGCGCTACTTTACTAGTCAAATTATTTACATTTTTATCCATCCATTCCTGAGATTTACATAGCTCAGCCAAAAAAGATAGTCATCCTGGTGACCTGACTTTTCCTTCGTGTAGCTAGGCAACACATCCTGGTCCCCTTCCTGTCCCCTGCCTGTGACTAGGGATGAAATTTAAATTCTCCCCTACCATGGGTTCGTGTTGAATCCTAGGGATATACAAGGTTTGCCAATCATGAACGTTTGGCTGGGAACTTCACAGGTTTACCACCAGAAATAGGGAAGAACCTATGATTCATAGCCTTTGCCCCTAGTCAGAGCCACAGAAGCTAATAATTTGAAGGAATGGATAACCCAGCTAAAAGGGTGGGCTCACAGTAGCCATATTGTCAGTGTGTGTTGGAGCCATTAGGGAAAGCTGACAATTCTTTGTAGGGGGAAATTATTTTTATTGGATTGGTACATGCTCCCCCCCATCCACCCTTCCGCCCAGAAGTGCCCAGCTTCTCATGCATTTTGGTTAAAAATAGCTCATTAGTCTTACAATTGGACAGAATTGAATAACAATATTCACCCCATTATAGACTTTATTGGAGTTTGCTGCAAACTTCAAATAAGATTTGCAAAGCTGAACAGAACCCAGGTAGCTTTGCCATAGCTGTGAGGGGGGATGTCGGTGCATGGGTGCTTTGGCGTTGAGGTATGTCTTGAGCAGTGAATGTATATGTACATTATATTATTATGTTCAGTCTATATTGTGTTTAATGTCTTACATTTTTTCTGTAGACATACAAATACAATGTTTTCATGCATCATGATGAAGCAATCTTGGTGAAACGCATTGACACATGAGAACTTGTAACCAGCATTATTATCGACAAAATATGTGAGTTACTATTTTTGTATGAATGTATATGGTCTATTTACCCAAATTACTACTGTTTTTTAATCAGAGATATAAATACATTAAGTATGTTCTTTTTTTAAATATGTCATACAATAAAGGTTTATGATTTTATATGATTTGTACTCTCTGGGTCTGGCCTATATAGTCAGTTTTTTTCTTTTTTCTAGTCTTTATCATGGATGTATATCTGGCTATTTATCTTTTGTGCTCTTTCCTTTTTTAGAATAAGCCTTCTTAGCACATGTGCAAAGCAGGACACCTGATTGGCTCTTGTGCAGCACATGTGCAAAGCAGGACACCTGATTGGCCCTTGTGCAGCACATGTGCAAAGCAGGACACCTGATTGTCCCTTGTGCAGCACATGTGCAAAGCAGGACACCTGATTGGCCCCTTGTGCTGCCCCTCACTCTCTTAGTTCTCTCCAATCTTAGTTACTTACACTTAAGTTAAAATTAAAAGGCATTTATTGATTTTTTAAATACAATACGTAACTACATTTATTTTTTATAGCTGCCTGGAGTTCAGCTTTAACAAGGATTCCCAACTATATATAATTTCTCGAAGCCGTCATAAGAAAAATATGTTGACTACCATTCTCAACCCACTTCTGAAACTCCTATTTGCCCGCCTGGTGTCTATTGTAGAAAGCACCAGACTTGTTTTTGAAGTCCAGTAAATCAGTTTTATTGAAAGTTCCATTTGGTTACAGCCAACACATTTTGGGGGTTCAAAAGGTCCCCCTTCATCAAGGCTGAAAAGTACTTTGGGAATGACATACCAGATGCTGGAATTGAGCAATAAGGTGTAATCCCAGTGGAACATTCTTACTGAGAAAAAAACAAGTGTAAAAGGATCAGCTCCATATGTCGGTTCACCCTGATTCTCCAGGTTCTATACTTTTGTACTCACCAAAACAGATTTTGTATCACTCAGTGGGCTCAAGAATGTATCAGGCCATTCAGAAAGACTTTTAATAAGAGAAGAAATGAAAACAAACCCCAGGCTGTTTGGTCATGTTGTCCTCATCGACCGACTGAAGAAATCTTGACTCTGTAAAGAGAAAAACAACTGAATGTTTTTTTCACTTTATTTATTTATTCATTTTAAGCAAGCGAGATTCCGAATGAATATCTGCCTTAGGAAAATCAATGGAAAGTCACTGAAGCATCTTGCATGGTTATAGAATACTATTTCCCACATATCTCTGGTATGAAAAGACAGGTCTTGTGTTGTGGTAAAGCACAGAAAGGTATCTGCATTTCACCAAAGAGGTCACACTGTGTTCAAGCTTAAAGTCAGGCTAAAAATGAATAAATATTAGATCCTTGTACAGAAAAGTCACAGCACCACATTATATGCAGAAAAAAATTCTGCTTTCTATGGCAGTGCACAATCAAACAGTTATTCCATCCCGACAGTTTATGCAGCTCTAGCCCATTCTTTTTGGTCCTAGCACCATTAATGCTTGGACTGGGAAGAACTGGGTAGACCCCCAAAAGCTTGTGCAGAAAATCTAACTGTTAATTCAAATTAAAAAAGTATCCCAGACAGTACTCAACTATGTTGGTTTAATAGTGCACTAATATGGCTACAATCACATTAGAACAGAACTAAACCCATTGATTTAACGGTTTCTCAAAACAACTACAGCCATGGCCAAATGTTTTGAGAATGACACAAATATAAATTTTTACAAAGTCTGCTGCCTTGGTTTTTTGATGGCAATTTTCATATACTTAGAATGTTATGAAGAGTGGTCAGATGAATTGCAATTAATTGCAAAGTCCATCTTTGCCATGAAAATGAACTTAAAAGAGAAGTATGTTTTTTTTCCCCTCCCTTTTATACTTACCTAGGTGGATGTCGCATGGGACCGATGTTGCATCTGTCCCTCGGGGTCTCTACATTGAGACAGACTCACAGATCCCCGAGAGGAGAGCTGGTGACTGTCAATCAGCAGCTCTCCTCTCTGCTCCTCCACGCTCACTGGATCGCTGAGCTGTGGAGGGGTAAGGAGTGACCATCTCAGGCTCTCAGTGGCTTGCTGAGAGCCTGAGACAGGCATCAGTCCAGGCACCTGGTGGATCCAGACGTCATTGTCGTGATGACACAGTGCCTGGACTGATTCCAGTGACGTCAGCAGACCACTCTCTGCTTAAAGCGGGTCACATGAGTGCAAAACTAATTGTACTCCTGTGACCCTTAGGAGAAGCCCAGCCAAGCAAGCTTAGGCTGAACTTCTTTTTTAATCCCTCAAAAACACATTTCCACTGCATTTATGAAGAAGACTTCAGTGCACCCTAGAAAGTCCAGCAAGCACCAGGACCGTCTGCTACAGCTGATTCACCCATGGGATTTGGGCACCACCAGTGCAGAGCTTGCTCAGAAATGGCAGCAGGCAGGTGTGAGTGCATCTGTACGCACAGTGAGATGAAGGCTTTTGGAGGACGGCCTGGTGTCAAGAAGGGCAGCAAAGAAGCCACTTCTCTCCAGGAAAAACATCAGGGACATACTTAAATTCTGCAAAGGGTTCAGGATTTGGGCTGCTGAGGACTGGGTAAAGTAATTTTCTCTGATGAATCCCCTTTACGACAATTTGGGGCATCCAAAAAAAAAACATTGTCCAGAGAAGAAAAGATGAGCGCTACCATCAGTCCTGTGTCATGCCACAGTTTGCCTAAGAACATAACCATGAATAAAGAATAGTACAAAAACCTCCTCCAAGAGCAACTTCTCCCAACCATCCAAGAACAGTTTGGTGACGAACAATGTCTTTTCCAGCATGATAGAGCACCTTGCCATAAGGCAAAAGTGATAACTAAGTGGCTTGGGTAAGAAAACATCAACATTTTGGATCCATGGCCAGGAAACCCCCCAGACCTTATACCATTGAGAACTTGTAGTCAATCATCAAGGCGGGTGAACAAAAAAACACAAATTCTGACAAACTCCAAGCATTGATTATGCCAGAATGGGCTGCCATCAGTCAGGATGTGGCCCAAAAATTTATTGACAAAATGCCAGGGCGATTTTCACAGGTCTTGAAAAAGAAGGGCCAACACTGCAATTATTGACTCTTTGCATAAACCTAATGTAATTGTCAATAAAAGCATTTGACACTTATGAAATGCTTGTAATTATACTTTAGTATCCCATAGTAACATCTGACAAAAAGATCTAAAAACACTGAAGCAGCAGACTTTGAGAATTAATATTTGTGTCATTCTCAAAACTTTTGCCCACGGCTGTATGTTCAAGGCATGCCATGAATGATGACTGTCACAGTTTGCTCTCAATAGAAATGAAAGCGGTTGTAAACCGCTGCAGTAAAAAAAAAAAAAACATCAAACTTTTACATATACAGTATTACAAAATTGACAATACATCTGCATTACTTGTGGCTTGAGCGATAATGTCGGTATCCATAATTTTTAAGATGTGTTTTTAATAAATCACCTGGATGATCTGTACTATTTAGAAATCATTTTTTTACTTTGCAGACATCAGTGATTTGATGCAGTACTGCAAGTGGAAGTGAGGGATGCGGTCCATTCCTGATTCCTGTATGGAGATTGTACCATACTTAGGTGAAATACTGAACGCTAGGGGTCCATCTGTCTGGTAAGCCTTTGATCTAAATCCGGAGGTGGTGAATAATTTGGCACTCATAAGGGACTCACTTATGTCATATAAATACACAGCAAGTTGAATGGTGAAGTCACATACATAGGACACTTTATTTCATTCAAGACACATAAGTGAAAGATGGAAGAAGAAGATGGCTGCGCAATCCCTGCGCTCCAGCCGTCAGCGACCACTATACATTTCCATCAGAGGCTACAATCGATCTGTGTCCATACTACTCAACATGGGGACATCTTCCCGCAGGCAACTCAGCGTCAAGATCCCGCTCCCCTTGGGACGCAAGAGGGCGCCTAAGCCAAAATATTCTGGAGATATTCCGGACTCAGGTGAGCAGCATGGCGGCGCCATCGCAGGGACACCCTTCATTCTCTCTCTCCAACGCCGCACATGTACTAGCTACAACCCTGCCACCAGCAGAGGGATCCGGATCACTGCAAAACCTAAGCCTGAATGATTTCCGCACCATAGCGGCAGATATCAAAGACACCCTCTCAGCAGCCTTCACCGATCTGAGACACGACATACAAGCCCTGGCAGGCAGAGTACAGGAAGTCAAATGTACAGCAGCCCATCAACACACTGCCATCCAGCAGATTCACCAGCAGGTAAACACACACACTTCAAATGTGTGATCTACAGTGGCACATTGAAGACCTACATAACCGTGGGAGAAGACACAATCTCAGTCTGAGAGGCCTCCCCGGAACGATTGACTCAGACCAACTACTGCCAGCAACAACCTGTTGGACAGACCCTCCACCACTACGATCGAGATGAAGTGCATTCACCAGGCCACCAGGTAGAGTCAGACCCCGCCCAAGATGTGGTGTGTTGCCTGGCTGTCTTTCGCCTGAAAGAGGAAATACTCTGCAAAACCCGCAACAGAACCCAGCTCTCTCACGGAGGTAACGACATACAGATCTACCAAGATTTGTCAGCCATCACCGAAGAGACCTTCATCCCCTACTAGAGATCCTGTGCACCAGAGGGATCCACTACAGATGGAAATTTCATTTCTGTCTAGCAGCAACATCACAAGGTCGCTCAGCTACATTGCAAGTTCCATAAGATCTTCAACCGTTCTGTGAGACCCTCAACATACTGAGGGTTGAAGTCCCAAATTAAAGGAGAGGAAGTAGTGGCGCGCAAAATAAACTAAATATTAAAAGACAGAAGATATCAGGTCATAGACATAAAAAGCCAAAAAACAAAGCTCTGGGTAAATAATATGGCATAAAACAAGCAAACGTGCATACACTGGTGTGATAAATAGTATTAAAAGCAATCCGGATTAAAGGTGCATCATATAAAATCCCATGATGTAGCTAAATAATATTAGATCCAATAAGTAAAATTGTGATAAAATATATAAAAAATGTGATAAAGGTCTTAAAACGCATAAATAGTGCATCCAAGAGGCTGTGAAAGAGGGAGTGATCCAAACGGATAAAAACAATATATCATAAAGGTGATATGAAAGATGAGATAATATATAGTGCAAAGGAGCAGGGGAGACTAGAAGAGTCTCATAACAAAGAAAAGGAAAATGGTAATGAATCCGTGTGAACTAAATCAAACAAAAGGGGAACTGGAGTGAAAGAAATGGTGAGTAGCGATTAATAAATCGCATAATATCAAAGTCCAAATAAAGAGTCCATATGTGGCATATATGCAGCGTGATCATAAAATCTTCTATCCGACAGGTGGTAGGCTATCAGTGCTGAGGTTTCCAATAGTGATCGTGGATAATATATAGATCCTGTGCAGTGTTCTTTATATACTACACTATGAGGCTATTTATCTTATGTGCATATTGAGGTGAAAAGTCCCCCATACCAACCCCCCCCCACCTGCCCCTGCCTGGATCAAGGAGGAAAGCTGAAAGGGTCTTATCATTGAGAAAATCGGAAGGACATCCCAGAGAGGACGGTCTCCCTTGACCATAAAGACCCTGATTACATTGCTGTAACCTTACAGCTGTAAGGTAAGGGGCCACCCGCACTCCCTTTAGGATTCCACGAGAGAAATATAAAGAACACTGCACAGGATCTATATATTATCCACGATCACTATTGGAAACCTCAGCACTGATAGCCTGCCACCTGTCGGATAGAAGATTTTATGATCACGCTGCATATATGCCACATATGGACTCTTTATTTGGACTTTGATATTATGCGATTTATTAATCGCTACTCACCATTTCTTTCACTCCAGTTCCCCTTTTGTTTGATTTAGTTCACACGGATTCATTACCATTTTCCTTTTCTTTGTTATGAGACTCTTCTAGTCTCCCCTGCTCCTTTGCACTATATATTATCTCATCTTTCATATCACCTTTATGATATATTGTTTTTATCCGTTTGGATCACTCCCTCTTTCACAGCCTCTTGGATGCACTATTTATGCATTTTAAGACCTTTATCACATTTTTTATATATTTTATCACAATTTTACTTATTGGATCTAATATTATTTAGCTACATCATGGGATTTTATATGATGCACCTTTAATCCGGATTGCTTTTAATACTATTTATCACACCAGTGTATGCACGTTTGCTTGTTTTATGCCATATTATTTACCCAGAGCTTTGTTTTTTGGCTTTTTATGTCTATGACCTGATATCTTCTGTCTTTTAATATTTAGTTTATTTTGCGCGCCACTACTTCCTCTCCTTTATTTCACTTGGGTTCAGACATTTCCTTTAGTGTGCGCAGCATTTTGTTAGTTAGTTACGGTGTGCTGGCGCAGGATTATTTTACCCCATTTGAAGTCCCAAATTGGTATGTCGAGTTCCAAACTCCGGTCAGGAGAACCTCAATATCCAGAGAAGAGCTAATGAAAGCACAAGACATGAGGTACAGCAGACACCGGTCGTCTTCAGAAACAAGACCCCATGCTAATGTGCAGAGCCACCACCTTCAATATCCAAGACCCACAAAAGCTTCTCAGCCAAGAAGGGCACGACGGATGACTAGAGGTCCGAACCCACAGCTGACATTTTGGATAAGTATCAGCCTTTAAAACATTCCTATTTCTGTGTTCTCCTGATGTCACATGAGGCCCAGCAGCAGAGGATCGCACTAATAGAATCTGCCATCGATCACATCCCATGCCACCAGGCCGCCAAACACTTCTCAACCCTATTTCCTGAACTAGGTATGTCAGAAAGTATTCTGATCACTATACCCCTTTCCCAGTAAGCCATACAACACCAGATATTTACCTTTGTTCCATTGGAAACCGCCAAACCAAAGGGCGAGAAAGGCTAGATTAGATTCCCGGGAACAAAAATCTAAATTATCCGACCCCCCTTCCACTCCCCTGTACCTAAAATCTTGGAGAATTACCCCAAGCAGTATTTGACAAGACAGACTATTCGAACAGGTATACCAATTTGTACTGTACAGCAAAACCGAAGCAAGCTAAAGTCCTACAAGCAAGCAATCGTTCTATATTGCTGTTGGACAATCACCTAGCCCCCTAAGAACCATGAGGCCTTTCTTCCACAACTTACCCCCTGGGTACTTTACGTTCACTATATGTTTTCTTTGTCAGTATATTTCATTTATTATTGATGTTCTTCATCTACATTTTTCTTCTCCAGCGAAGTGACTCACGGGAAGTAATCTGGAAATGCCTAAACACTTGGAGCGTGCTTCTCAGTTAGAAACCATGCACAATCAATTACATTTTACATGACCGCAGGCTACATGATAAGCTTAATTCACTTTCCCACGCAATAGTATAGCCTGGGCCCACAAGCTCACCAAACCATAAGCATAATCGACAGCACTGGGTTGGGTCCTAGGAGTTACCCTCTTCACTGCCTGTTGAACAGGGGGGATGGGATGATTTACGATTGCATAAGAGAATTTTCCCCCTTAGATCTTGTAGTAGTTCAAGTTTTGGCACTAATCAATACAAAACATTCCCTGGGTAGTGTTGAAGATACTTCTTTTCTTATATGAGCTGACAGTTTCATGGAGGGCAAAAGAACGATAGATATGAGAAATGTCAAAAGCAAGTTAGAATAGCACCACTATGTTCAAGTGATAACAAGCGAACAAAGAGAGTGAGAATTTCATTTCAAAACGCACCCGATATATAGACACAATATCCCCTACAAAAAGGGGACGTCCACCATAGACTCCCATAAATTGGATGAGATCTCTGAGGCCCCCCATCAGACTGTCACCAGAACAGGAAAACGTGCAAATGAAGGGAACACCCCCCCCCCCCCCCCCCATCCTATTGCCTCATACAATAAATGTTTGAACTAGGCACCCAGACATGCAAATATTGCCCTGAAGCGTATTGCTATCGCCATCAACAACCGAAAGACAACTTTCCAAAAGGGGCAGTACCGCTTCACAAGTATTCTAATAATCCCCAGGCTGGTGTTACTATATCAGGCACCAGTATACATCCAGGGCTGACAAACCTCAGAAATGTGAAGTCCAAGAGATCACACTCTCAGAAATCTGGCCCACCTATGAGACTGATATAGCTTGCTCACTGCTAGAAGATAACCCTTTTGGTACCAAACTCATACAAACTGCGCAACTCATTCAGACTCATCCTTTATGTGCTCCCAGCCCCTCTAAGCCTAGACATATTTTCTTAAATTGATACCCAAACCTTGACATCCACAACTACTAACCAACTTCTACTCCGGTGCAAATTGGTCCCTTCCCTTCCCGCCATAATGTGGAGATGGAAACCGACCCTATGCACTCCTTGTCCTCCAGGCGCTCTAAAGCCCCATACACACGGTCGGACTTTTTCATGGATTCTGTCCGATCGGACAAGGTTGTTGAAAAATCAGACCGTGTGTAGGCACCATCGGACAGTGTTCGTCGGTTTGTCCGACGGACAAAGTCTTATCTCCTGCTGGAAAGATTTGCCGTCAACCCGGTCCGATCACACCAAACCCGATCGTGTGTACGGTTGTCCGACCGGACAAAGTGCTACGCATGCTCAGATCACATTACAAGACCAAAGCTATTGGCTACTAGCCTCTACATAGTCCCGTCGTAGGCAACAAACGTCACCACGTTCAAAATGATCGGACTTTGTCCGACCGTGTGTACGCAAAACCAACATCAGACAAAGTATGACGGACATGGTCCGACGGACCTGGGCCGCGGATTGTCCGACCGTGTGTATGGGGCTTTACAGTGTGATTTTTGCTACCCACATGTTTCATCAGGATACTTAGAGTTTTCTTAAAGCAGAGTTCCATCGAAAAAAAAATAAAAAAATATGTAAAGTCAACAGCTACAAAAAGTGTAGCTGCTGACTTTTAATAATCAGACACTCACCTGTCCCGCGGTCCAGCGATGCAGGCGTACGAAGCACCGCTCCTCTCCCCCTCCTCTCCCTGGCGCCAGCATTCTTACTTCGTACTGTAGGCGCCCGGCTGTGGCTTCACAGCCAGGCACGCACTGCGCATGCGCGAGCCGCGATGCTCAGGCATATGGAAGAAGGTGCTGTAGTCAGATGAGACCAAAGTGTAACTTTTCAGGCCTAAAAGCAAAATGCTATGTGTGGCGGAAAACTAACATTTCCCATCAGCCTGAACACCCCCCCCCCCCCCGCTGTAAAACATGGTGGTGGCAGCATCATGTTGTGGGGATGCTTTTCTTCAGCAGGGACAGGGAAGCTGGTCAGAGTTGATGGGAAGATGGATGGAGACAAATACAGGGCAATCTTAGAAGAAAACCCGTTAGAGTCTGCCAAAGATTTGAGACTGGGGCGGAGGTTCACCTTCCAGCAGGACAACGACCCTAAACATACAGCCAGAGCTACAATGGAATGGTTTAGAGCATATTCATGTTGTAGAATCTCCCCATCAAAGTCGAGACCTAAATCCAATTGAGAATCTGTGGCAAGACTTTAAAAATGCTGTTCACAGATGCTCTCCAGAAGAATGGGCAAAAATGTCACTCTCTAGATGTGCAAACCTGGTGACATCCCCAAAAAGACTTGCAGCTGTAATGGCAGAGAAAGGTGGTTCTACTAAGTATTGACTCAAGGGGGCTGAATACAAATGTACCCCACACCTTTCACATATTTATTTGTAAACATTTTTGAAAACCATTTATTATTTTCCTTCCACTTTACAATTAGGTGCCACTTTGTGTTGGTCTATCACACAAAATCCCAATAAAATACATTTACCTTATATACTCGAGTATAAGCCGACCCGAATACAAGCCGAGGCACCTAATTTTACCCCCAAAAAAATGGGAAAACGTATTGACTCGAGTCTAAGCCTAGGGTGAGAAATGCGCAGCTACTGTAAGTGTAGGTCCCCCGAACTTCAAACTTGGTAGTTAAGGGTTCCTAGATGCCCCCTAGCTGCAGCCAATTTGGGGTCTCTGGAGCCAAAGGGTCCCGAAATGACATTGCTGCAGATGGACACAGTTGACCGACTTTGGGGCCCTGTATCTCGGGGCCACATAGTGCTAGGAACCAGTGGCGGCTGGTGAAGTTTTAGGAAGGGAGGGTGACAGACCCCGCCCTGCCTTTTTGACCCCTCCCACTTGGTGAAAATGGGCGTGGTTTCAGTAAAATAGTGTGCGTGGCTCTAAGGTGGTGTAGTTAGCATCTGAGATGAACGAGGGATGGAGGGAGAGAGGAATGAAGGGACAACAGGCCCAGATCCTACATAACAATAGAAATGCGTATTCTAGAAAGTTTAACAATCAGCAGATAAAGATACTCCAAACACCTGGTGTTATCATTTCAATCATCCTGGCACCATGATTGTTATGGTGTCAGGATGATTGAATCGCATTATTTCTATTATTACATTGTAAATGTAATATAAAATGAAATTATTCAACTCACCATAATGCAGAATCAGTGGAAGCCCTGAGCGTGTCACCTGCCACGTCGCCTGTCATCAGATGCCATCAGGCGTCCCCAGCAGAGTCCTTCCTTAGGCTGGATTCACACCTATGCATTTTTAGTGCTTTTTGCATTTTGCAGATTTGCACTACAGAACATGTTCCATAGGAAACCATGTTAAACGGACTGTAGTGCAAATCTGCAAAATGCAAAAAGCATTAAAAATGCATAGGTGTGAATCCAGCCTTACATCAGGTGCCCTCAGTGGAGAACCTCCTTGCATGCAGCCTGCGTCCCACCAAATGCAGCCAGCCTCGCCCCCAAAAACAGCCAGCCTGTGTGTAGAACATCTTATGTAGGACATGCCATGAATTACATGTTGTACATAGCATGTCTTACACATAGCATGTTCTTCTACACATAACATGACATAAACATAACATGACATAAACATAACATGTCCTCCACATAACATAACATAAACATAACATGTCCTCCACATAACATGTCCTCCACATAACATGTCCTCCACATAACATGTCATAAACATAACATGTCCTCCACATAACATGCCATAAACATAACATGACATACACATGACATAACATGACATACACATAACATGACATACACATGACATACACATAACATACACATAGCACAACATACATCTAGCATGACATATACATTGCGTGTCCTTCACATAACCTGTCCTACACATGACATACACATAACATGTCCCAAATATAGCATGACATATAGCACATAATGTCATCCACATAACATGTCCTACACATAATATGTCCTATGCCTACAATTTTTTACCCATAGCATATCCTCCACAAATCATGAGTTGCACAGCATGTCCTACATAAAATGCCATATAACATGACATACACATAAAGCAGCCCAAACATATGTGTAGTCATGTATAGGACATCATGCTGCAGACACCCACTCTTGGCCAGAGACAACACCTTGGATTGTAAGCACTTGTTGATGTCATTATGGGATGGGGAGGGATTCTCATTAGGTGATCAGACAGTCGCTGGAAGGAAGGATGGCTTTAATTTGAGTGGGATGGGTGGGGGAGGGGAAGAGGCCATTAGAGCAGCTGATAAAACTCCTAACCTTCCCTGGCTGGCCAGCCTCATCATTCTCTGTGTCCTCTGTCCAGTATGTGTCCGCTGTTGGTGTGGATGGAGGGATCACTATGGAGCCTGGCATCCCAGATTCCAGTGCCCGGAGAGTCAGTCTGCTTCTCATACTTCCTGTTTCCTCTCTCTCATGGGCGCAATGGGATAGAGGAAATAGGAAGTGACATCAAACTAGATACTACATAGATACAAACATAGATACTACAAGCGCCGGGCGGAAGCAACCTGGCGTTTCGGAAAGCGCCGCAAGGTGGGATAAACGCCCGCAAATGAAGCGCCGCGTCTGCAATCTTGTGATTGCATAGACGTGGCGTTTCCCATTAGTGCACTGTGTCCAGCATCGCACTGTGTCCGGCGTCCGAACACAGTGCACTTATGGACGTTTCCTTGTATTTTATTTTTAAAGGGCCAGTTTTAAAAAAAAATATATATATATATATATTTTTTTTTAACATGTTTTTTTTTTTTTTTGTGACTGCCTGGAGGGGGGGGGGGGGGGGGGGGCGGCGCCAAAGCGCCCCCTATGGACAGGCCGCCACTGCTAGGAACCCCAAATTTGGATATGCTGTAGTGCTAGTTCCACTGCACACCAAATTTGGGGTTCCTAGCACCAAGTGGCCCTGAGATAAGGGGCCCCAAATTCGGGTCGGAAAATTAAATTTTCCGAACTGACTTTCGGGCCCCGTATCTCGGGGCCACATAATGCTAGGAACCCCAAATTTGGTGTGCAACCCCATTGGAACTAGCACTACAACATATCCAAAGTCGGGTCAGAAAATGTCATTCTCTGCTGCAGATAAGTGCTTGACTCGAGTATAAGCCAACAGGGCACTTTCAGCACAAAAAAATGTGCTGAAAAACTCGGCTTATACTCGAGTATATACGGTATGTTTTTGCTTGTAACATGACAAAATGTGGAAAATTATAAGAGGTATGAATACTTTTTCAAAGCCCTTGATCTAAATCCGGAGGTGGTGAATAATTTAGCACTCATAAGGGTCTCACTTATATCATATCAAGTTGAATGGTGAAGTCACATATTGGGACATTTTATTTAATTCAAGACACAGCGGTGGAAGACGTTTCAGTTAATGTTCCACTGAAGGAGTCGTACTCTGAAGCCGTGCTGCAATATACTTACATGATGAACCTGTATTGCCTAGCTTTGTTTTGCATTAAAGGAAATGTGTAATAACATTTTTCCTTAAAAATAAAAAAATGTCCCTCCCCGAAAAGGCCAATGGCCCATACATACATTTTTTTTAATGTAATAAATTATTATTTTGTTTGAAAAATGCTAATTTGTTCAGTAGACAAAAATAAGTGGAATTTTAATAGGTTTGCCCTTGGAAATGTCACGTCTGTGACAGCTGTTGGGAAAGAATTCTACAGAGACAAAGAGAAGAATAAATCCCTAAGCCATAATTTTGTTAAATATAGTTTTTTTTGTAGGCTCCTGAGAAAAATAATAAGTATGGTGTGATTACAGAACAACCTGCATAATACAGCACCATTCTGGTGTGAAAAATTCATGTTTTTTCCGTGTGCTAATATGCTGATACTTATTAAACCTTTGCTGTACTAGAATATGCTTGTGTTTATGTGTTGTGTATTGTAGTGTTGTGTTAGTTGCACCATTTCCTCTTTCCAAGTGTTAAAATGTGTCACATGAGTAGAATCGAGGGGGGTGTAGGAGGCATTCTTACCTAGGCGGGGAAGAATGAAGTACCGAAAGTGCTGCATTACACTTTTAGGTAAAAAAAGAAAAAAGTGACAGAGGGAGGAGGGATAACGCAGGTAAAAGTAGTGCATTTAGGGTGCCGGGCCACTTTAATGTAGATTTAAACCCAATTAACCACTTGCCGACTGCTGCACACCGATATACATCGGCGCAATGGCAGCGGTGGGCAAATGGGCGTACCTGTAAGTCCCCTTTAATTGGCGGGGCTAGCGGGCTAGCCCGCCACGTACATCGTGAGCATGCCCGCGGGACTGGCGGACTCGATGTCCGCCGGTCTCCCGGTGATTGTGTCACGGAGCCGCAGACAGGGGAAGTGAACTTCCCTGTTCTGCCTTGTAACATCACAGAGATCACTGCTCTCTGTCATCGGGAGCAGTGATCGCTGTCATGTCAGTGGTAGCCCCCCCCCATAGTTAGAATCATTCCCTAGGAACACTTAACCCCTTGAGCGCGCCCTAGTGTTTAACCCCTTCCCTGCCAGTGTCATTTACTCAGTAATCAGTGGATTTTTATAACACTGATCACTGTATAAATGACAATGGTCCCAAAATAGTGTCAAAAGTGTTCGATGTGTCCGCCATAATGTCGCAGTCAAGATAAAAATCGCAGATCGTCGTCATTACTAGTAAAAAAATAAAAATTATAATAAAAAATGCCAAAAATCTATCCCTCCTAAAATAATTTTGTAGATGCTATAACCTTTAATGCAAACCAATCAATATATATATATATGTACAAAAATATATATCTGCCTAAACGGAGGAAAACATTTTTATATATTTTTGGGGGATGTTTATTATAGCAAAAAGTAAAAAATATTGCTTTTTTTTTTTTAAATTGTTGCTTTTTTTTGTGTTTATAGTGCAAAAAATAAAAACCACAGAGGTGATCACCACCAAAAGAAAGCTCTATTTGTGAGGAAAAACGGACGTCAATTTTGTTTTGCACGACCGCGCAATTGTTAGGTAAAGCGACGCAGTGCCGAATCGCAAAAAGTGCTCTGGTCAGCAAGGGGGTAAAATCTTCCGGGGCTGAAGCGGTTAATAAAATCCCAAATAAACTTTAACACATAAACATAACTACGGGATAATGGTGTTGTGGTAACCCCAAAAAAATAAAAAAACATAATAATATTATTCTTGATATCACTAGAAAAAAAGCCTTTGAAAATCAGTTTGCAATAAACTCCATCAGTATCACCAGCAAAGCAGCTTCATTATTATCCCATCAAAGAAGAAGAGAATTGTGCGCTGCATTTCGAGATTTCATAATTAATTCTCCATTACGAACGCTAGGTTACAAGACCGACCGCTTCTGGCTCCTCTTTCCTTCCGAGTATGCGTGTTTGTACTTTGGACTTTTGTCCGACGGACTGGTGTACACACGCTCGGAAAATCCGACAACAGACATTTGATGGTGGAAAAATTAAAAACCTGCTATCCAACATTTTCCATATGGAAGAATACAAACAACATAGGGCGGACTGTGCTTCGTCCCCTCAAATAGAAATTTGTAGCAGCGCTATTTAAGATTTTTCAGGTGGATGTGAAAAATTAATATACACACTCCAAGCGTAGTGACGTCACTTCCTGTTGACCTACGCCGAGGGCGTAGGTCAACAGGAAGTGACGTCACTACGCTTGCGGTCCACTGTGCGTTCCACGAACACCAGGAAGGAGAGACGCCGCCAGTACACACAGCGGAACTCGTTTTTCCATATCCTGTGGATGGAACCCAGGCATAGTAGATCTCTACATTTATCCAAATGCTTATGAATTCTGATTGTGTGGTACGCAGTTACTATTAGGGGGGATCGTTTTTCAATAAAAATCTTTTTAAGCAGTATTACACTATGTGGCCCTCCATTTGTTTTTCACACACTATGTGACCGCGCTGGTGGAGTATTGATCAGGGGATGCTGGATTGAAGATCTGGTCTTATAACCACGCTGGTGGATGGTCTGATGTTGGAGGAGAAGGCCCATATTGGTTAAACTACAGGCATATTAAAAGTGGTTTTCTGGTGAGTGCAGCCCCATAAGGGGACGATTCTCGCACAAGGTGAAAGCGCATGGTGGTCGGATCACTCAAAGATTATCAATTTTTGAACTGTTTGTCTATACCAACTGGGAACTGTCACTTGGTGGATTGCTGCAGATTGTCTTGATCAGAATGGCAGGCACTGCTTTATGTGGACTATAGACACAGATTTCTATATTTATTTATTTATTTATTTATTTATTTATTTATTTATTATCTTTTCACCATATATATGGTTCACTTTGATTTATTGATTCACTTAGTTTAGTTTTAAATCACTCTCACTTGATCCATATTTTTATAAAAAATTTTTTATATAATTTATTGGAACATATGGTCATCTACTTAGAGTGTGTATATAAATTTTTCACATCCACCTGAAAAATCTTAAATAGCGCTGCTACAAATTTCTATTTGAGGGGACGAAGCACAGTCCGCCCTATGTTGTTTGTATTCTTCCATATTTCTATGTTTCCAAGCAGCAGCTGTTAATAATGTATGTATAAGGTCCACTGTACATATACATTATATTGAGATTATTTTGCACATCACAAATATAATTTCCTCACATCTATGCACATGCATATATATATATTCATCTATTTGATTTTTATATACTAACTTTGCACATATATACATATATATTTATCTATCTATCTATTTATTTATTTATTTATTTATTTATATACTTAAAGCGGTTTGGTACTCAAAAAATCCTCTTTAGCTTATTAAAAGCAGTTAGTAAAGCTGATGCACTAATGACCATTTAAAAAAAAAAAAAAAATTATTTAACTTACCTGACAGCTTTTTCCTCTGGCTTCCGGTCTGTCCTCCCGTGGGAGTAGGCGTGTTTTCGGCTGTCCCCCGGCTCCGCAATGACTTCTGGGAGCTGTTCTGCATTCCTCCCATGAAGCCACGGGGGACGCCGTCAGCACGAAATCGAGAGATTTCGGCCGTTGTGATGGCAACCAGAAATTTTACGAACTGAGCATGCGCGGGATGCGGCATGCGCGGGATCGAGCGGTGAATGCTGGGAGCGCAGCATTCACCGCATCCCGGAAGTAAATGCTTGTGCCCACAAGCAAGATGGAATCGTCCAGCAAGATCTTTTCTAAGTTATCCAAACGGACAGAATCGGCGATCGGCGGCGAGAAGAACTGCAGCAGGTAAGTGACATGTTTTGTATGTGTGTATTTTACACTGATTGGGGGAAAAAAAAAAACTTATTTCGGCGGAATCCCGCTTTAATAAATCTACATATCACAGGACAGGTACACCAAAGACCAGTCCGAGTTTTCTAGTAACACATCCTTGCAGCGCAGAGCAGTGTTTTTTTAGGAGGGCGGAACAAATAAACATCACTATCCAACATCCAACATTTTCCGACAACAATTTTCCGATGGAGCGTACAAACGGTCGGACTTTCCGCCAACAGCCTGTCATCCAACATTTTCCGTCGGAAAGTCCGATCGTGTGTACGGGACTTTAGAGTTAAAAAAAATAAAAAGAGATCTACTAGACCAGTGATGGCGAACCTATGGCACTCATGCCACAGCTGGCACGCAGAGCCATCTCTGTGGGCACACGAGAGGGTCCAGGACAGAGCTAGAGGTCTCCATCTCCTCTCAGCCCCCCTCCCTCTCAGCCCCCCTGTTTTTCCGCCCCCCCCCCTCTGTGTCTCCCGCTCTCTCTTCCCCCTCTTTCTCTCAGCTCACCCCTCTCTCTCAGCATCTCTCTGTCCCTATTTTCTCTGTCCCCCTTCTCTTTCTCTCCTTCCCCCCTCTCTCACACCCCTCTCTCTCTCTGTCCCCCATCTCTCGCTCTCTCAGCCCCCCTCCCTCTCTCTCAGCCCCTCTCCCTCTCAGCATATCTCTCTCACACCCCTCTCTCTCTCAGCCCCTCTCCCTCTCAGCATATCTCTCTCACACCCCTCTCTCTCTCAGCCCCTCACCCTCTCTCTGTTCCCTCTCTCTTTTAGCATATCTCTCAGCCCCCCTCCCTCTAAGCATCTCTCAAACCCCTCACTCTCGCTGTCCCCCCTCTCTCTCTCTCACCCCCTCTCTCTCACCCCCCTCTCTCTCTCTCACACAACCCCTCTCTCGCAATGTATCATAGTAGTAAAGCAAGGTCATAGAAGCCTTCCCATACCTCGCTGTGTGTTAACAAATGTTTTAATGCAACACACATTAAGGCACAAAAAACATAAAAGCGTTAAGACATTCTATTCTCTTTCGGTGAGCAGTTAATGTGCCCCAACTGCACTATTTCTGACAACCACTTTACAAAGACCATTCACACTGTGAAGCACGATTACCCACTTTACTTTTTTTACTGTATATGTACATCATAGTGCCATTCAAAATAAATGTATTATGCATTAATGTATGTTGCATTATAACACAAGTTTTCATGCTAATGCACATAGAGAAGTATGAATGGGCCCCAAATGTTCAGTCCACCTAAAATGGATACCGAAAGAGGTTGTAAACCTCAGACATGAAATATGAAAAAGCATATCCCTCTATAGTGTGTACTTGTCTCAATTAAGCGCACTAAGTGTCATTTCTGTCTGCTGCCTCCTTCCTCTGCTTTCTGCATGAGTCACCTTTGACAAGTTTTCCTGACACCAAGAGAAAAAAAGGTGACATTGGAGGGAGCTCCAGTTGATTGACAGCCATGACTTTAACTCTCCATCCCCTTTTTTTTCTGACAGCTCAGACAAGCTTTACAAATTTTGCACTTTGAACGAATGTAGAGAAAAGAGGGCTGCAGATAAACAAGCACAACTTGTACAACATGTAGGCATAGCTCCCAACTGTCCCTGATTTCGAGGGACTGTCCCTGATTTGGAGCAATGTCCCTCTGTCCCTCATTCCTCCTCATTTGTCCCTCATTTTGGTCTGATCTATATAGTTGTATATAAAATGCATTTTTTATCTATCAAATCGTGTTTCCCAGTACTAAACCTTTCATCTGATTTCTAAATTGCTGCATTTGTAAATTTTAAAAGCCAATATAAAGGAATAGTAGTGGTAAAAAAAAGCACTTGTGGCTTTATCTAACCTTTATTTTTTTGGTTAATTCTCCTTTAAGGGGTGTGGCAGGGGGCGTGTCCTATGCCTACATACACTGCAGAGTGCATGAGCGCCATGGGAAATGTAGTTCCAAAACATCTGGGGTGCCAAGGTTCGCCATCACTGTCCTAAGGCATGCTTAAGTGGCACCAACCAAGACAAAATTTTTGTATCTTCTATTTGTAGGGGGATAACATTTATCATTACAAGGATTCTCACCTCCAAAGTCTGCGACCACAGCATGTCCATCTTCATAGAGCAAGATGTTATGGCTGAAAGAAAAAAAAAATAATAGGTTACATATGTTGTGCCTTAACCACTTCAATACCGCCGTATAGTCATATGACGCCCACAAGGTGGATCTCCCATCCTGGGTGGGCGTCATATGACGTCCTCGCATTCCCGGCCGCCTCGGCACCCGCAATTGCCCGTTAAAACAACGGGACCGTGCGGGACCGTGGAGCTGTGTGTGTAAACACACAGCTCCACGTCCTGTCAGCGGAGAGGAGACCGATCATGTGATCCCAGTACGGAGGAACACATGATCGGTCTCCTCCCCTTGAGTCCCCTCCCCCCACAGTTAGAATCACTCCTATAGGGAACACATTAACCCCTGCAGCGCCCCCTAGTGTTAACCCCTTCCCTGCCAGTCACATTTACACAGTAATCATTGCAATTTTATAGCAACGATCGCTGTGTAAATGTGAATGGTTCCAAAAATGTGTCAAAAGTGTCCGAAGTGTCCGCCGCAATGTCGCAGTCACGAAAAAAAAAATCGCAGATCGCCACCATTACTAGTAAAAAAAAAAAGAAATTCAATAAATCTATCGCCTATTTTGTAGACGCTATAACTTTTGCACAAACCGATCAATATACGCTTATTGCGATCTTTTTTACCAAAAATATGTAGAAGAATACGTATCGGCCTAAACTGAGGAAAAAAATAGTTTTTTTTTTTAAAAAAATGGGATATTTATTATAGCAAAAAGTAAAAAATATTGTGTTTTTTTTCAAAATTGACGCTCTTCTTTTGTTTATAGCGCAAAAAAAATAAAAACCGCAGAGGTGATCAAATACCACCAAAAGAAATCTCTATTTGTGGGAAAAAAAGGACGTCAATTTTGTTTGGGTGTAACGTCTCACGACCGCGCAATTGTTAGTTAAAGCGACGCAGTGCCGAATCGCAAAAAGTGCTCTGGTAAGGAAGGGTGAAAAATGGCCCGGTGCTGAAGCGGATAAAAAGGATCACAAATCATAAAAAAAAAATCTAAAATTCTAGCTGTTATACTAAAAGTTTGAACAAAAAGGAAAGAGGCTATGTTCGGACTACTAGTGGTACCGTATAATTGGCTGTTAATGAACAGTCGATAATAAAATTGTTCAAGATATTTTATTACAAAGGGGAAATACATTCATTTTACACAGGTAAGTATAAAACCAAGTCATGACAATCAGGAAATACTTTTACATTCTATCTTAACGATTAGAACATTTGTACCATCTTAATGATGATTATTCCTTTATATTGGCTTTTGGAATTTACAAATGCAGCAATTTAGAAATCAGATGAAAGGTTTAGTGCTGGAAAACACTTTTTGATAGATAAAAAGTGCATTGTATATACATCTATATTAGGGCTGTGGAAATGAAAGATTAATTCCTCGATTAATCGTTAATTTTTTTGATTGATCAAAATTCTGTTGATCGGTAATCACCTCTCCGCCGGCTTCTGGATCTTTAGGGAGTTCCGTCGGAGATCCGGTGACGTCACGGACAATGACGTCACCGGACTCCTCCCCCTTCCCCAAGTCCCTCCATCTGCTAACGAAGGGAAGGGGGGAGGAGTCTGGTGACGTCAAAGTTCTGATTGAACGTAACGAGTACGGGGGAGGAGCTACACATGACGTCACCCGCTGCTGCCCTACGGAACTAACACGATTGTCGGCTTTACATGCTGTGTTTTTATCATCTTTATGTGAGTAGTTTGTGTTTGAACACAAAAATGTAATCTTATACTTAAGCGGTGAGCACTTAGATCTTTTCTTTCTACCCATGACCTGCGTCCTTGCTGAGATCTAAGGAGACGTGAGAGAAGTTTATGGCCTGTGTTAACCCTTTTGATACCCACTTGCATTAGTTAGACTGGAGGTGATTAGTTAGACTGGAGGTGGAGGGATTGTCACGCTACTGTGGGGAAAAAAATGACTTACGTCAGTGCTACAGTTTGAATTTAAAACGTATTTGTGTGAACTGTGAAGTTAAGTCATGGATTGTGGAATCTAACTAGTGTTGGCAGGACCGTCTTTTCGCATGGGCAGCGCCCCCAGCCAGGGCCAGGCTTGCCATTTCCCGGTAGGCCACCTGTCCTGGGGCCGCTTTGAGTTACGGCTGCAGCGCTCTTCCCCTCTCTCCTCCTCCTTCTCCTGTGTATCACGGAGCTGGCTGGGTCTGTGTTCGGCAGTCGCGCTGCAGGGTCCCGCCCCCCTAGACCGGCTTGTGTAAGAGTAGAGTGAATCAGTGTTCCGCCTATCACATGAGCCGGTCTAGGGGGGGGGGACCTTGTTACAGTGCAGCCACAGAACACAGACACAGCCAGCTCCGCGATACACAGGAGGAGATGCCCGCTGTGAGTGTGTTACCAGGCGATGGTGAGTCTGTATTAATTGGCACAGTGATGCTGCATTCATGGGCACAGTGAGGCTGCAATGGTGGGCATAGAGAGGCTGCATTCATGGGCACAGTGAGGCTGCAATGGTGGGCACAGCGAGGCTGCATTCACGGGCACAGTGAGGCTACAATGGTGGGCACAGCGAGGCTGCATTCACGGGCACAGTGAGGCTACAATGGTGGGCAGAGTGAGGCTGCATTCATGGGCACAGTGAGGCTGCAATGGTGGGTACAGTGAGGCTGCATTCACGGGCACAGTGAGGCTGCAATGGTGGGCAGAGTGAGGCTGCATTCATGGGCACAGTGAGGCTGCATTCATGGACACAGTGAAGCTGCATTTGATGGGCACAGTGAGGCTGCATTCACGGGCACAGAAAAGCTGCATTTGATGGGCAATCGTGCGTTATTGTGTAGACAGGGCCCCAGTGCACTGTATTGTCCAGGGGCCTATAATGCTCTTAAGATGCCACTGAGTGTCGGGTGATTGTATATAGTATATCCCACATTTACCACTGATTAATGCAGAGTTGCAATGCAAGGAGATCAGCTAAAAGTAGTTGGATCTGTATGTGCGTCATAATAAATAGATATTAGTTGATTAATCTATTTAAAAAAAAAAAAAAAACGATTAATCGAACACAAAAATTGTAATCAGTAACAGCCCTAATCTATATAGATCAGACCAAAATGAGGGACAAATGAGGAGGAAAGAGGGACAGAGGGACATTGCTCGAAATCAGGGACAGTTGGGAGCTATGCATAAACTGTTATAAATAAAGAAAAGAACTTCCTGAACACACGATAGTTTCCTTTTAAACCAAAAAAAAATTTAAAACCCTAAACAACTTACCTAAACCTAATTAGTTAGGACAGTAATTCTTTTAATCTTTAAAACAGCAAATTCATGAATTACAAATACAGAACGGTCTGCAAACAAAACCATCTTGTCCCAGGGCTGCATTCTGTATTCTCACATCTCTTCCCCATAACAGCAATACACAGAGGAATAGATAGAAAGTACTTATTTGCAATTGTATGCAGCCATTAGGAATTTTATATTGTGGGGAGGGTGGTGGAGGGTGATGGAGGGGGTGATGGAGGGTGGTGGAGGGGGGGGTAAAAAACATCTGAATAGAAGGGGTGTAAAATTTGAATTTTTACATGGTCAAAAAAACTCTTCATTTAAACAGTACTGTCTTATCTGAAATCTGATTATGCAAATGCCTTTCAAATCAATGTGTAGCGAGAGTATTTCCAGCGCTGTGATATGTAAAATGATTCATTTTATTACAAGCCTTTGAAGTCATGGTAACAGAAATCTTAATAAAACGGAGAAGATTTTCGGCTCCGACTTCATCCAAATAAACCGTATTGCAGATCTCTTAGTGAGTTTTAAAGCTGAATTCCAGACAGTAAAATGCAGCTAAACAACAGCTAAATACACAGATAAAATACATATATTGGGAGCAGTTTCACCTGCTTAAAGATTTCTGCCCATTCAGTCCTGGAATTTGCACAGCTCTGCTGCACAGCACAGCCCTGTCTGGCAAACTGAGAGCCCTCAGCTGCAGATAAAGTGGTCGTAAAGGTTCAAGGTTTTTTTTTTTTTTGCGTTCCTGCATTCTATGCATGAAAGCAAAAAACGCATGTGTGTAGCAGCCCCCCCCCCCCCCAATACTTACCTGAGCCCGATCTCAATCCAGTGATGTACACGAGAGCCTTGGCTCTCTCGGGTCTCTCCCTCCTCATTGGCAGGGACAACAGTGGTAGCGATTGGCTCCCACTACTGTCAATCACAGCCGGTAAGCCAATGAGGATAAAGCAGGGGTGGGGCCGGGCCGCGGGTAAATGGACACACGGAGCAGTGGCTCGGCAGCGAGCCTGCTCAGGTGCCTCCATAGCAAGCAGCTTGCTATGGGGGTACTAGTAGGAAGGAGAGACCTGAAGCGCCGGCGGGGGACCCGAAAAGAGGAGGATTGTGACTTTTCTGTGCAAAACCACTGCACAGAGCAGGTAAGTATGCAATGCAATGCCATCTATACACCTCTGGGGGAATCTAGGATGGAAAAGGACCTGGGGGTCCTAGTAGACGATAGGCTCAGCAATGGCATGCAATGCCAAGCTGCTGCCAACAAAGCAAACAGAATATTGGCATTAAAAAGGGGATTCATTCCAGAGATAAAACGATAATTCTCACGCTCTACAAGACTCTGGTCCGGCCGCACCTGGAGTATGCTGTCCAGTTCTGGGCACCAGTCCTCAAGAAGGATGTACTGGAAATAGAGCGAGTACAAAGAAGGGCAACAAAGCTAATAAATGGTCTGGAGGATATTAGTTATGAGGAAAGGTTGTGAAGACACTGAACTTATTCTCTCTGGAGAAGAGACGCTTGAGAGGGGATATGATTTCAATGTACAAATACCGTACTGGTGACCCCACAATAGGGATAAAACTTTTTTGCAGAAGGGAGTTTAACAAGACACGTGGCCACTCATTAAAATTAGAAGAAAAGAGGTTTAACCTTAAACAACGTAGAGGGTTCTTTACTGTAAGAGCGTTAAGGATGTGGAATTCCCTTCCACAGGTGGTGGTCTCAGCGGGGGGCATTGATAGTTTCAAGAAACTATTAGATAAGCACCTGAACGACCGCAACATACAGGGATATACAATGTAATACTGACATATAATCACACACATAGGATGGATTTGATGGACTTGTGTCTTTTTTGAACCTCACCTACTATGTAACTATGTAAGTATAACATGTTTGTTATTTAAATGACCTTAAAGTAACACTAAAGGGGTTTTTCACCTTACTTTGCCTAATATGTTTATTACCTCGGTTGGTCACCGCCATCTAGTGACTATAATGCAGCATTTTTTATGAAATACACCAATCAGAAAAATACTACATTATTACCACTAGATGGCGGTGATGACACATTTAAATAGTATATATTTTTTTCTTTTAGAAACAGACCCCTAAGGTCCAGTTCACCCCTAAAGCATGTTTCCTAAAGCACATCAACACTTATTTTTAAGATTCCCATTATATTAAATGGTGCCTACTCACACCTGAGCATCACGTTGTGAAGACTACATTTATACAAGCCTCGTGTGTGTTCACCCCTTGGCACCGCCTCCTGCTGACCTTTTAGGAAGATCTGAACGTCAGGGAAGAGGAGGCTCCACCCAATCACAAGCAGTAACCAGGAGCTTTAAAAACATCTCTCTGCTAAACCGGCAAAAAGTACTGTATTTATTGGCGTATAACACTCACTTTTCACCCTGAAAATAGGGTGTAAATAGCGTGTGCGTGTTATATGCCAATACTTACATTTTAGCTGCCTCTGAGGGGACAGGGAGGGGGGCGGGACGAGCACCATCAGATTACATACAGTGAGAATCTCCTGTTTACTTGGCGGCCTCTGTAATAGCGCAGTGAACCTGAATTACAGCGGTGGGGATGTTTTTTGGAAGCACCTGATTAGAGCCATATGCTCTAATAGGCGCTCAAAAAACAGCGGGCGCCATGCTGGGTGTTCGCTGATCACTCAGCTGTGTGTTAAAAAAGCGAAAGAATTTTCGCTTTCCTAACACTGAACCGCCTCTCAGCCAATCAGGTTGCCAGGTCTGTTATCGGTCACCTGATTGGCTGAAACGTCAGGCGCTGTGATTGGACGCCTGAGAGAGGACGGAAGAAGACATGGAGGACGTGCAGGAGACCGTCGCTGACCCTCTGTGAGACAGGTTAGTTCCGGGCGGCATCTGATGGGGCACAGTAGTGACAATTGATCGGCACACTGGCAGCATTTGATGGGGCACATTAGCGGCAATTGATGGGCACACTGGAAGCATCTGATGGGGCACAGTAGCGGCAATTGATTGGCACACTGGCAGCATTTGATGGGGCACAGTAGCGGCAATTGATTGGCACACTGGAAGCATCTGATGGGGCACAGTAGCGGCAATTGATTGGCACACTGGCAGCATTTGATGGGGCACAGTAGCGGCAATTGATTGGCACACTGGCAGCATTTGATGGGGCACGGTAGCGACAATTGATGGGCACACTGGCAGCATTTGATGGGGCACACTGGCAGGAATTGATGGGCACACTGGCAGCATTTGATAGGGCACAGTAGCGACAATTGATGGGCACACTGGCAGCATTTGATAGGGCACAGTAGCGACAATTGATGGGCACACTGGCAGCATCTGATGGGGCACAGTAGCAGCAATTGATGGGCACACTGGCAGCATTTGATGGGGCACAGTAGCGGCAATTGATGGGTACACTGGCAGCATTTGATGGGGCACACTGTCAGCAATTGATGGGCACACTGGCGGCAATTGATGGGCACAGTGTCAGCAATTGATGGGTACAGTAGCTGCGTTTGGCACAGTAGCTGCGTTTGATTGGCACAGTGGCTGCAATTGATGTTTTTTTTTTTCAGTTTGTTTTTGAGCACCAGCCACTACTGGAACAGAGGCCATTGAAATGAATGGGATTTGTCTTGTTGGTCTCCATCTAGGTGAGTATAATTGTGCTTTTTTTAAATCCCAAACTTCTTTTAATGAATACAGAACTACATTAATTTTTTTTTATCTTTTTCAGTATATTCAAGAATATGCAAAGCAGACAGAAGATATATATAAAGTAAAGAATATAGTATAGTATAGTACAGAATAGGCACCCCAAGCCATGGGTAAATGCCTAACAAAAGTCTACAGCTGTGTTAACTATTATGCCGCGTACACACGATCGGACATTCCGACAACAAAATAGATTTTTTCCAACGGATGTTGGCTCAACCTTGTCTTGCATACACACGGTCACACAAATCTTGTCGGAAATTCCGATCACCAAGAGCGCAGTGACGTACAACGCGTACGACGAGCCAAGAAAAATTAAGTTCAATAGCCAGTGCGGTTCTTCTGCTTGATTCCGAGCATGTGTGGCACTTTGTGCGTCGGAATTGTGTACGCACGATCGGATTTTGTTGTCGGAAAATTTGAGATCTGGATTTCTGAATTCAGAGCCTATGGATGGAGTCTACACACGGTCGGAATTTCCGACAACAAGCTCCCATTGAACATTTTCCGCCGAAAAATCCGACCGCGTGAACGCGGCATTAGAATGCATCTTTGTAAATAGTATTAGAAGCTCTTTCACATAAAGTTTTATTGGTAATGAACATTTTCCTCTCTTTTGGCACTAACAACAGAATGTCCAACAGACTTTCTGATAAACTCCACTGGTAAAATATCATTTGGAATTAAATATATTGGCTTTAATACCCCTTTAATGCCTCTTCCTAGCGCCTGCTCTAAATGTAATTGTAGCCTCCTCCCTCCCATCACAAAGAAATATGATTATCACAGGGCTGTACAATGTTACCAATAACACGCTTTAATTCTACAAAAACCTTCTGGGGACATAAAATGATTCACACGTGGAACTTTATGGCTCGCGAAGTGTCCCAGAGCGAGTGCTACTGCTTAGCCAGTACATAATGTAAAAGAGAATATAAAACAAATGTGCTTTCTAAGCTCGGGAAACAATCAGGACTATAAAAGGCTAAATGATACAGCAAATAAAGTCTGAGGAATGGAAAAATTTTAATTGTTCTGATGGCCGGAAATTGATCCATGCAGAATCAGAAGGTTAAGAATATTTCGGAAAAGAAAAAAAAATGTCGCTGTTCAGACCACGGACGCATGACAAATGAAAATTGTGTCACTGTTTGCTCTGCACGCTTGCATGAGAACTGGGAAATTTCTTATTAGGGGAAACAGCCGGGTGAGGAGCACAAATTATTTTTAGGTAATGGTTTTCCCATGAAGAAGAGAGTTTAAAATTCCTCCAACCGAGAACTCTGCAAATAAGCAACCCCCGTGATTTCTGGATGGGAAGGCGCTGTATTCTAAAAGTATAAATAGCTTGTAGAAAAATCGAGCGGTTCGCCCAGAGTTTATTGAATGCATTTTTTTTTTTTTTAAAGTGTGGCTATAGCAGGACTAGGAATGTATCAAACGTCCTTGCTTATATTCTGGGAAGTAGACTCATCTTGGGTCAGTCCATCCCAAGGGCGGACTGACCATTCGGCCACTCGGGCACTGCCCGAGGGCCCCTGGCCACTAGGGGGCCCCATCAGGGTTGCCAGCCTCAGTAAAACCAGGGACAGTATGTAAAAATCTGTTTTTTTTACATCTGTCTCTGAAATGTCCATTACCGACATCCATTTGGTCTAAAAATCCCGAAATTATAGCTGCCCCACCTCTCCAGTACCTTCTCAGCCAATAGAAACATGTCTGTGTATAATGTGTGATTGTACACTGTGTGTGTGTATACTGTGTGGCCCCATAATCTCTGATTGCCTGGGGGCCCCATAATCTCCTATTGGCCGGGGGCCCCATGAATTGTCAGTCCGCCCCTGGTCCATCCTATACTGCATTGTAACAGAAATAAGAATTCAAGTTATAAAAAAATAGCTTATAAATAAAAGCAAATGTAGATCAAAACGAGCCATCAAGAATTTTTTTTGCCAAACATTAAATTAGCCGATTCAGCCCCGGAAGATTTCACCCCCTTCCTGATCAGAGCACTTTTTGCGATTCGGCACTGCGCCGCTTTAACTGACAATTGTGTGGTCGTGCTACGTTGCACCCAAACAAAATTGACGTCCCTTTTTCCCCAAAAATAGAGCTTTCTTTTGGTGGTATTTGATCAACTCTGCGGTTTTTATTTTTTGCACTATAAACAAAAAAAAGAACGTCAATTTGAAGCTGGGTAAGCTGATTTCCTGAGCCCCTGCTGGGAGGGGAGAGCAGGGTAAAGCTGATTTCCTGAGCCCCTGCTGGGAGGGGAGAGCAGGGTAAAGCTGATTTCCTAAGCCCCTGCTGGGAGGGAAGAGCAGGGTAAAGCTGATTTCCTGAGCCCCTGCTGGGAGGGAGGAGCAGGGTAAAGCTAAGTTCCTAAGCCCCTGCTGGGAGGGAAGAGCAGGGTAAAGATGATTTCCTGAGCCCCTGCTGGGAGGGAGGAGCAGGGTAAAGCTGATTTCCTAAGCCCCTGCTGGGAGGGAAGAGCAGGGTAAAGCTGATTTCCTAAGCCCCTGCTGGGAGGGAGGAGCAGGGTAAAGCTGATTTCCTAAGCCCCTGCTGGGAGGGGAGAGGAGGGTAAGCTGATTTCCTGAGCACCTGCTGGGAGGGAAGAGCAGGGTAAAGCTGATTTCCTAAGCCCCTGCTGGGAGGGGAGAGCAGGGTAAAGCTGATTTCCTGAGCCCCTGCTGGGAGGGAGGAGCAGGGTAAAGCTGATTTCCTAAGTAAGCCCCTGCTGGGAGGGAAGAGCAGGGTAAAGCTAATTTCCTAAGCCCCTGCTGGGAGGGAACAGCAGGGTAAAGCTAATTTCCTAAGCCCCTGCTGGGAGGGAAGAGCAGGGTAAAGATGATTTCCTGAGCCCCTGCTGGGAGGGAAGAGCAGGGTAAAGCTGATTTCCTAAGCCTCTGCTGGGAGGGAGGAGCAGGGTAAAGCCGATTTCCTAAGCCCCTGCTGGGAGGGGAGAGGAGGGTAAGCTGATTTCCTGAGCACCTGCTGGGAGGGAAGAGCAGGGTAAAGCTGATTTCCTAAGCCCCTGCTGGGAGGGAAGAGCAGGGTAAAGCTGATTTCCTAAGCCCCTGCTGGGAGGGGAGAGGAGGGTAAGCTGATTTCCTGAGCCCCTGCTGGGAGGGGAGAGCAGGGTAATGCTGATTTCCTGAGCCCCTGCTGGGAGGGAGGAGCAGGGTAAAGCTGATTTCCTGAGCCCCTGCTGGGAGGGAGGAGCAGGGTAAAGCTGATTTCCTAAGCCCCTGCTGGGAGGGAAGAGCAGGGTAAAGATGATTTCCTGAGTCTCCTTTGGAGGGGAGAGCAGGGTAAACTGATTTCCTCAATCCCTGCTGGGAGGGGGAGCAGGGAAGTTGGTTTCCTTAGTCCCTAATAAATCAATGTGTCAGAGAGGTTACCTTGGTGGACGCTGTGCTGGCCGCTCTGGTGTGTGCCGACGTGCGCGTTCCTGTGCTCACTAGTGTGCGCACTCCTGTGGGACCTGGTGTGCGTGCCGGTGTCCGGGCGTAAGGGCGTGTGCGTGCTAGCGCGTGTATCCCTGTGGGCACTGGTTTGCATGATCCTGTGGGCGCTGGTGTGCGCGCTGGTGTTCAAAGCAAGGTCCATAAAGACATGGATGAGCAAGTTTGGAGTGAAGGAACTTGACTGATCTGCACAGTCCAGACCTCAACCCAATAGAACACCTTTGGGATGAATTACAGCAGAGACTGTGAGCCAGGAATTCGAGTCCACATCAGTGTCTGACCTCACAAATGCACTTCTGGAAGAATGGTCAAACATTCCCATAGACACACTCCTAAACCTTGTGGACAGCCTTCCCAGAAGAGTTGAAGCTGTTATAGCTGCAAAGAGTGGGCCTATGTCCTATCGGACAATGTTGTTGGAAATTCCGACCGTGTGTAGGCTCCATCGGACTGTTTCCGTCGGACAAAGTTTTATCTCCTGCTCTCAAATTTTCCGACAACAAAGTCCTATCGGACGTAACGAATCGTACGTAACGAACGTCACCACGTTCAGGATGATCGGATTTTCCGACAACTTTGTCCGACCGTGTGTATGCAACACCAGTGTCGGACAAAATCCGTCAGAAATAATCTGACGGATTTTGTGGTTGGAATTTCCGACCGTGTGTATGGGGCATAAGACTGGGATGCCATTAAATTTCATGTGCGTCTAAAGGCAGGTGTCCCAATTCTTTTGGTAATATAGTGTATATGTAATATGTAAATATATTTAGGGAGAAGAAATTTCTGTTCATGCCTAGTTGTGGTCTCTCTGTGGAGGATTGGTGGGTTGTGCCTCTGAGATGTCACAGCCATGAACGGTTTCCAAGAAGTGTCACCAAGCCCAGTTTACTTGTAATCCTTGATAATTAGTTCAAACAATTAGCAAGTATATTCAGATTACAACACATTAAAAAAAAAAAAAGTGTTCATATTTTTGATTGTTCCATTATGCTTCGTGACTTCATTCTATATGGCCCACCCCCACACTGGCAGCTAATTGGAATGCAAACCACTCTTGCAACTTTTTATATTGTGTGATGTAGCTCGGCAGATTGAAATCAGAAACAGTGACATAATTAGGCATTAAGTTTTAATTAAGGAAATGTTTAACCCAACTGCCACTTAAGCCTTCAATTTAGAAATAATTAATTGCCTATATCATGTATATGTAAAAGTCTTATTCCAGACAGTGGGAGATAATTAACCTTCACCCGGTAATAAGGAACATATGCAATTAGCGCAAAGAAGGTATGCTCTGTTTGCTGGGTGTATTTGTCTTATAAAAGCAATTACATACAATGTTCAAGAATATCTGAATAACTCAAGGCAATATCCTTTGACTCCAACAGGTTGGTAAATCTGGGCGTAGGATAATGAGCTCCTCCAAGTGTCGGAGGGCTTATTATTGCATCCTTACAACACCTGCGCAACTACTGATGCTTGAAGTAGTCGTATCACCTATTGTCATAAATAAAGGGGTGTATGTATAGAAAAAAAATATGGCTATTTGTCAATTTTTTTTGTGCAAATGAGGCAAAATGGAATGTTTTTCTATTTCCTCAACAAGTCAAATGTTAGTTATAACTAAAAATAGAGTGAAAATTACTTTTTTTAGGCCACTAGTTGAAGCAGAGGCTTACAGGAATAAATACCATCCTCAGCGCTCTCTAGTGGCTATAACGTGGTGTTAACAATGTTCCTGAATGATTCTAATTTTTTTTTAATACATGATTAACATTTGACAGATTGAGGAAAGTGAAGAACATAACATTTTTGCACAGAACAAATGTACTAGCAGTTAGACATGTGCACAACAAAAAAATTTGTTTATTTTCGTTTCGTTTTTTTCATTTCCGTTGATTCGTAACGATTCGTAAATTCGTAAGTCGTCGGTGTTCGTATTCGTAACGATTCATATTTTCGTAAGAGTTATTTTTTCGTTGATTCGTTTTTCCGTTAGTTTAATTTTCGTTTATTCGAAATTTGGACGCATTCGTTTTATTCGTACTTTCGTAACATTCACAACATTCGTAGATTCGTAATCGGAGCATAATTCATAATTTTATGTAATGTGTATGCTATTATTACATTTTAAGAGACACGGAAAATTACGAATCAAAAAAAAAAGTTACCAATGTACGAATTTTTTCGTTCAATCCATTCGAAGCACGTTAAGCAGCGCATTGTAAGAGACACGGAAAATTACGAATCGCAAAAAAAAAAAAAAAAAAAGTTCAGAATGTACGAATTTTTTCGTTCAATCCATTCGAGGCACGTTAAGCAGCGCATTGTAAGGGACACGGAAAATTACCAATTCAACAAAAAAAAAAAAAGTTACGAATGTACGAATTTTTTCGGTCATTTTGATTTTCGTTGTTCCTGTTTTCGTTTTTCGGATTTTCTTTTTTCGTAGATTCGTTGTTTCTAATTTGTTTTTTTCGGATTTTCGTTGTTTTCGGATTCGTTCGATTCGAACGATTCGTTAAAATTTTTAGCGAATCGTTCGTTCATTCGTACGATAACGAATGAACGAAAAAAAAAAAAAAGGAAAACTAAAAAAAACGAAACTAATTGCACATGTCTACTAGCAGTTTCACTGAGCGAATAATTAAAAATACACTCTGAAGTGTATGTAAAAAAAATTAACAACATTTATTTTTATTTTTTTATTTGGTCTTTTATATATGCCTTTGAAAGTGTTTTGCTAGATTTGTTTGATAGGAAACAATAAAAAATTTATAAAAAGAATATAAAAACAGAATGATAAAAGCTCTAGTCTTTTAACATGCAAAATTGTGCACTCTCACAACATGGGCATTGACAAGGTGCCTTGTCTAGGCACTTTCACCGCTATCCCTGATGAAGATTATTTGAAAAGCGAAATGTGTTGGGCCAAATTTTGCTTGACAAGTATTGATGTTTCATATGTCCATGTTGTGAATGTTGGTAAAGCAACAGCAATCTGCTTACATACTGTGACTGTGTATATGCATTATAGCTGTTTATGCCAGCAGGTGGCGCTGTAGTATAATAGTGTATTAGTATAATAGTGTATTATCTATACATTATACATATATCTATATATTATCTATAGGTAATCAGAAGAAGTACCATTTTTATTGTGTTATATGCTCTTGTTTGTATTCTGCTTATGTTAATGACATTATACCTTGTTTTGAAGGGGATTACAATCAGATAGTTCACAATCTGAAAGAACATTTTGAAATCAAAGAACTAGGGAACATTAGCCACTATCTTGGAATCCAAATAGAGAGAGAAGATGGAAGTTATCTTCTCAACCAATCTCAGAAAATATCCAAAATCTTGAAATAATTCCATATGCAAGATGCAGAGGAACTGAAAACTCCTATGGAACCAGGCTATCAAAAGAGCAATTAAGCAAAAAACTTGCTACCCAACAATATGTATCGCAGAGCAATCGGTAAGCTGCTATATGTTGCCACTGTGACAAGACCAGACATAGAAAGTATCAGCTCCCTGTCAGCATGACATACGCAGTAAAACGAGTGATGCAATACCTCAGGGGAACAATTCAGATGAAGTTACGGTTAGCAGCAACATCCAATCCAAAACTAGTCAGATATGTGGATGGCAATTGGGCCTCGGACTGTACAGACTGCAAATCCACAAGTGGATTCATCTTCCAGTATGGGGAAGGAACCATAAGTTGGTCTAGTCGAAAGCAAGCAACTGTCGCTCTATCTTCAACTGAAGCAGAGTACATTGCAGCAGCATACGCTTGTCAAGAAGCGATATGGATTCGGCCACCTTTTGTGGACATCGGAATAGACATGTCAAAACCATTTCCCATTTTTTTAAGACAACCAGGGTTGTATAAAGCTTACACAATCAGAAAGGATCAAACCTAGGAACAAACACATCGACGTCAAGTATCACCTACTGAGGGAAAATCAAGAGCAAGGTGTTATTGACATTCAATACTGCCCATCAGAGGAGACGACTGCTGATGCACTCACCAAGCCTTTGTTGAATGAACATCATAGTTATTTCCAGAAGAAGCTGAATATAATGCTTTTGAGAAGGGGCGTTGGAAAAGCAACAGCAATATTCTTACAGTACATACTGTGACTGTGTATATGCGTTATAGCTGTCTATGCCAGCAGGTGGCGCTATAGTATAATAGTGTGTTATCTATGGTGAGGTAATCAGAGGAAGTACCATCCTTATTGTGTTGTATGCACTTGTTTGTGTTCTCTTCCTTTTTCTAATGCTGCAAGACATGAACTAACATCCTCCATAAAAGAAAAGCCATTTGCTGTATCCAAGAAGCTTCTAGCGCATGATGCAATACTCTGCATAATCGTGAGGGTGCACAATTTTGCATGTATAGAGACCAGAGCATTTATCATTTGGTTTTAATATGCTTTGTATGCATAAAATGTTATCCCTAGAGCAGTGGTTCTCAGCCTGGGGGCCGGGACCCCCCTCGGGGGGGTCAAATGACAATTTGCCAGGGGTCACTGAATCCTGGGCTGTTCCTGAAGCCCGCACCACCTCCAAGCCTTTTCGCGGCTGCCCAGCAGGGCTGTCCCTGGAACCCGCGGCTGCCCACTCAGCCTCTTCGCAGCCGCCCATTCAGTTCACGGCATGGTTGGGGGGCAGAGACTGGAGGTCAGCTGATCGGTGAGGAATGTGAAGTGGGAGGGGCTGGAGGAGACCCTATCTCCTGATTTTGGAAAAGGTGTCACTGCTGTGAGACACCACAGAGCTGGAGACACAGTGAAGCCGGAGACAGTGAGTAACACTAACTGTGATTAGAGTTGCCATTAAAAGTCCCCACTACAGTTCTCAGATCAGCAGATGACCTTGATCAGAAGCACCTAAGTTGGCGGATCAGAACTCCCCCCAGCACTGCCACTCATCCTACCCCCCACCAGCACTGCCACTCATCCCAACTCACAGCCAGCACTGCCACTCATCCCAACTCCCAGCCAGCACTGCCACTCATCCCATTCCCCCCCACCAAGGAGCAAGAGAAGGAATAAAAATGGAGAATACACGGAGAGGAAAAAAGGGGGAGGAACAAAGAAAAAGGGAGAGAATAACAGAAAGAACAAGAAAGAAGGCTAGAGAGAGGGATGGGGGGAAAAAAAACTAGGATAGAAAGAGACAAAAGGGAAAGAAATGAGAACAAAGAGAGTGGTACGTCCTAAAATGTACCATAAGGGGTTTTAACACTGTACGAGTGGAAGGGACTCCGGGAGCGCTAAATGTATGTGCGCAAATTACTTGTCTTGCCTTGAGTGCTGACAACCCACGCTACAAAAATAATTTTACTGTTAGGGGTCCCCACAACTGGGGAAATTTTATCAAGAGGTCACGGCACTAGAAAGGTTGAGAACCACTGCCCTAGAGGATGTAATTTCTGACAAAACGCGTCGGCCCAAATCCTGCTGAGGTCATTGCATAGCATCTGGGATTTTATGATAACAGTGCTGTTTTTACCTACTTCTTGTAAGTGTTCTATACATTTTAATACATTTGCTTTTAAAGGTTTTACACTATGCGCAGCTGCTTGGTGTGTTTTCACATGTGCTTATGAACTGGGAGACTAATCTATAAAGTGGAGTCCACCGATGCCAGAGTCGTGTGGATTACTTTGATCTAACCATGGCAAAAGCACAGTTGATTCTTTCCCTATGTGATTACAAATCACCCCAGCTCTAGCGACTCATTGCCGTATGGTATTTGGGTCCAGAATTTTTGGTACGCGTACCCACATTATCTGCGGTGGTGGACATAATCACGGTGGTGGTAGTCACTGTTTATGGATCGATTATCACGAATGGTCATTTATAAGGACTGTTTATATGTAGGGGTACATCTCAGTGGCTCCTTTTGGAACACTTTAATCGGTTTCTGGGGGCTTGAACCAATTACCTCTCTTCTCAATTTGTGCACTTTATATGTATTTTATTTGTGTATTTATATTTTAACTGAGCGCAGCACTTGTTTACCACTTATAAAATTTGAATTTGTTCTTTTATATACATTTTCGTTATTTTTTGGGCTACAACAAAGTCCTATAGGAGACATTTATTTTCTTGTTTGATAAGTGGAGAAAAATAGACGTTGATCCTGACAGAAATCCACTGAGCTGATAATTTCCTGTGAACATCGTCATTCTAGTACATGAAATTGCAGAATCAGCAGGGAAAATAAAGGAAAAAAAATAGATACACTTAAAGAGACCCTGTCATCAAATTAAAAAACAAGGTAAACACATAAAAAAATGATTTTTTTCAAATGCTTGCTTGCAGTGTTTATCATTTCCATGAATCATTTGTATTCTCTTGCAATGTGACTTTGAACTTACTAGAAAAATTGATTAGTCAAATCACTAGCAGAGCCTCCCGACTTCCTTGCATGTCATAGTCCTCTCTCCTGGGCAAATATTTGTTGAAATAATTGGTCTGGTGACAGGGTCTCTTTAATGCTTTGAGATCCCTGTGCTATGAGTCAATCGAAAATGTGAACCTATAGGGTAGGATGGGCTTTAAGGAAGCTCCTAAGGGTTAGGGAAGCAGCTTTCCAATATCCTGGACCTATTCTTGTACCAACAAATTGCCTCATATTTTATGTTGGTTCACAGAAAAGAACAGCCAGTGAAAAAAAAAAAAAAAAAAAAAAAAAAAAAAGAACAAATAACCTTAAGTTAGTGTTTATTAATAAAAATAGTACCATACTAATAAACACTAACTTGCTACACTTATGCCCCATACACACGGTCGGAAATTCCAACAGAGAATGTCCAATCGGACCATGTTGTCGGAAAATCTGCCCCCGTGTGGGCTCCATCTGACTTTTTCCGTCAGAATTTCCCACGGAAAAAATTTGAGATCCTGCTCTCAAATTTTCCGACAACAAAATCCGATCTGACTTTTTCCGATTGTGTGTAGAGAATTCCGACGGACATGCTCAGATCAAATTATGAGACCAAAGCTATTGGCTAATAGCCTCTACGTAGTTCCGTCGTACGCAACAAAAGTCACCACATTCAGAATGATTGGATTTTCCAACAACTTTGTCCGACCGCGTGTATGCAACACCAGTGTCGGAAAAAATCCAACGGATTTTGTGGTCGGAATTTCCGACTGTGTTTACGGGGGCTTAGAAGTGCCCTCTGGTGTCCATTTTAGCCAGTGTTCCATGCAAGACTAAATCTCTTTGATCAGCATTCAAAGGAATACAACTCAAGTGAGTGGAGTCTTCTAATGACATTGCTTTACTGGCTTTGTGCCAGTTAAAACGCAACCAGTCGCTTTTATGGTGTGACTGTAACCTCACTCTTCTAAACCTTATATATGGCACTACAACAGAACGATTTTAAATTAAGAACCCTGAAAAATTAAAAAATTATAACTGAATCATTTTATTACACAAATGCACTTTTCTAACCATTGACCAGAAAACAATCCTCATATTATCAATGATGGATATCAGTATCTCATAGAAACGATACATCAAATCCCATCTAATATGTCCTTCAAAGTCTGTGAACTCAACATTGAGATCATACATCTAACGTTCCAACTAAATCTATAGTGAAAAGATTTAGCACCCGCTTTCATTCCATGGATTTCAATCTCCTTGAGGACAGGGTCTTTGCAGGCCACGATGTCAGAGGCAGTGATTGTGGTGGTTTCTAAGCCTGGTAAGAATCCGGAACTATGTGGCATATCCCATTGATAAATGTGGATGCTAAGCTCGTTACCAAAATCTTGGCGAATCGCCCGAATACAGTTATCACCGCCTTTGTACATTCCGAGCAGTCCGGCTTAATGCCAGGTACAGGCACGGATATTAATAACCGACGATTGTTCAATCACATTGATCTGGCGAAGGAGGGGAATTTTGGAGTGGTAGCAGCGTTGGATGCAGAAAAAGCATTCGACTCAGTCGAGTAGGCCTACTTGTGGAGGGTGATGGAGTGTTTTGGATTTGGACCTAAGTTTATCTCTTGGATAAATCTTCTGTATGCCAATCCAACAGCTAAGGTTCAGGTCAATGGTACCTTGTCTGCCCCCTTTCATTTGAACAGAGGGATGAGGCAGGGTTGTCTGCTCTCCGCAGGCCTCTTCACTCTTGCAATAGAGCCACTAGTAATCCTCCATCAGGACCCCAGGGTGAAGGGAATTCCGATTGGTCCGCTTTAGGAAAAATTGTCCCTATATGCGGATGATGCTCTGTTGTAATTTGCTGATGTGGGCCCCTCCTCGGGCTCTGCCCAGGAAATTATAGACCAGTTTGGTAATTTCTCAGGAATCTGCACTAATACAAGTTGTTTCTCTTTTCCCTTCATCCTTCAGGTTCTGGGGTGGATACAAAAGAACAAAGTTGTGCGACATATAAATTCTTTAAAAAATGCAATATAATAAATAATGTCCACATGAAATGGTAAAAAATATTAAAGTAATCTTCTTTAAAAGTTCATTCAGAGCTCCACCAGCTCAAGTGAAAAAAAGACTCCTTGTGTGAATACCACCACCTCTGATCATAAGGGCGCTTATCAGATCTTTTTGACCTTCTATCTCTAGAAAGGTCAAGCGAGCAATAGTCACAGCCATCGGTGAGATGATATATGCCCCTCTATGGACCTTGGACTGTCTCTCCTCAACTCCAGAACAGCCACGTCAATTCACATGGACTAATGTATAAAGGAAAAGAGATGCTCCAATAGTGTAAAATTGTTTACTACTTTATTAAAACAATTAAAAGTTGCACTTATATCCAATAGGAGATATATACACCAACTGTACAGTCTTTCTTGCCACCAAAACAATACACCCACGCTTCGGTGATCAATGTAAACGCGCTGTGCTGCGTGCTGATGCAATTGCATTATGAACTTTTAAAGACGATTGCTTTAATATTTTTTCACCATTTCATGTGGACTTTATTTATTATATTGCATTTTTTAAACAATTTATATGTATTGTGACTTAGTTGATTTATATTTGTTTTACTGTGCTGATATCACATGGTTAAGTCGCTCCTTTGCACTGTTATTTTGTCGTTTTACACTGTAATGCCCCGTACACACGGTCGGAAATTCTGACCACAAAATCCGTCTGATTTTTTCCAACAGATTTTGGCCGACACTGGTGTTGCATACACATGGTCAGACAAAGTTGTTGGAAAATCCGATCATTCTGAACATGGTGACGTTCGTTGCGTACGACATAGAGGTAGTTGCGTAGAGGCTATTAACCAATAGCTTTGGTCTCATAATTTGATCTGAGCATGCGTGGCACTTTGTCCGTCGGAATTCTCTACACACGATCGGAAAAAGTCCGATCAGATTTTGCAGGATCTCAAATTTTTTCCGTCGGAAATTCCGATGGAAAAAGTCAGATGGAGCCCACACACGGGCGGATTTTCCGACAACATGGTCCGATCGGACATTTTCCGTCGGAGATTCCGACCGTGTGTACGGGGCATTATTATGGAGCACTGTATTGACATTAGAGTGTTTTTTTCTATTTAGATTTTGGGTTGGATACGCATACGCCATTGCAGTGGGTGGACGAGTTCACCTATCTGGGGATCTGGGTATGGGGGAAACTGGCCAACTATTTTGAAGATAAAATTACTCCCCTAATGGCTCAAATTGCTAAGAAGTGCCAGTCTTGGAAGGCTCTACCATTGTCACCTGTGGGGAGAGTGAATTTACAAAAAATGGTCTATCTGCCCAAGTTTTTATATTTTTTCAGGAATACTCTAATCTCTATCCCTAAGGTAACCTTTACTAAATTATATAGCCTCATTGGGACTTTCAATTGGGCAGGTAAAACTCCAGGATTTGCCAAGCTCCCTCTGTCTCAGGGATGACCGGCGCTGCCGAATTTTCAGCTTTATTACTGGGCGGCAGTGCTGGTGACTATCTGCTGGTGGTTTAGGCAACCCAGGCAGAACCCAGCGGTAAGGTTGGAGGCGGCAATTTTGGCATATTATGTGGCTTTAACCAACCTGGTTTACATAGGGCCTAAGGCTCACCCCTTAGTCATGGTCCCTATGTGTATTACAATTAGAGTGTGGCAGCAGGCTAGGGAGGTATAAAAAAAACTGACTCCAATTTTTCTCCCCATATATCCCTCTGGGGTAATCAGCATCAGCATCTTTTCTGCAAACCGGAGCCTCAGGTTTGGGCCCTTAAAGGGATTGAAACATATTTTTACGAAAGGTAGGGATTCCTCTTTCTCAGAGCCGAGAGAAAAATATGCTCTTCCTTCAACTATGTATTTTAGGTACCTTAAGGTCTGGCATGTATTACAAGCTCAGTTCCCTAACCCAGTGGTCCTTCAGCCAGATTTGGTGGAGCGTTTGCCGACGTCCAGAGTACTGGAGAAGCCCTTGTCCTCTCTTTATCTCCACTTGGCGGTGGCGCACGCTCCTAACTTGTCCAAGGCACATGATAAATGGAAAGTTGGCATTATAGATTTGTCTGAGGAAGACTGGGAAGACTGTGTAGGTACTTATGTTACTACCATGATTTCTGCCAAAGACCAATTTATACAACTAAAATTCCTTCACAGGGTCTATTACACCCTGCAGAGACTAGCTGCTATTTACCCTGATGTTAGCCCCCTTTGTACACATTTCCAGTCCTCCCCTGGAATATTTTTTCACATGGTATGGTCATGCCGTACTATTCAACCTTATTGGGTAGAGGTGATTAATGTTTTAAATAACTTTGGTGATTGGGCCCTAAGACAGGACCCTGCACTAGTGCTGTTGGGAAGTATAGAGGATGTTGTAGCTACTAGACACCTGAAACTTTTTCTATTTTATGCTCAAAGGGAAATTCTTATAAGATGGAAACAGCCCACTCCACCAACGGTGGGTACATGGATAGCTGCAGTGAGGCTCAACTCCTCACGTATCATGGCTGTGGCGCTTCGTCAGAAGCTCAGGTTTCTGTGGACAACACCTCTAATTTGGGCTTTGTTCATATTTCGTGTTTGAGGTTTACAACCACTTTAATAAGAATGTCCAACATACATCTCTAATAATAATCATTCAACGGGCTAGATTTCAGATAAAGCAAAGGTGACTGCTAAGTCCTGGGGAGGAGAGAGGGCATATTACATAATCAGTGGGCTGAGAGATCCTGTGTAAACTCTGCACTTTCATTGGATGTAGGGGAAAGGTGGCTCCAGATAAACAAGTATAACGTGAGTAGGAGGATCTGTCTACTTCACTGGGTATATGTACGGGTTTACAACTACTTTAAATACACATCATTCAAGAACTAATGAATTTTGCCTTTCAAACTAATATTTTTTTTTTATTCATAATGCATAAAATATATCTTTATAATAGCTGTGCAGCAAAGTTGTGTTTTTTGTCTGATTTATGGCTCTAAGAAACAGGTAATCAGAATTCTTGTTTCAGGTTTCCAAAAGACAAAGACCTAATTAATCGTTATGGGCAACATGTTCTTGCACAGAAATTGAGTTCCATCTCCTCAGCCACCAATTGTCATCAGACTGCCCAAAAATATAGACATGGTGGTTGTAGGCCAATAATTCCAGTTCTTGGTAAGAACTGCTAGATAAGATTTATTGGCTCATTTACCAAATGGTTTGGGGAACTGTCCTTGTTATCCAAAGGCAACCAAAGACAGAACCTGATTGTTTGCTGTGAAGAAATATAGACAGATCTTATATCAGAAAATTGTGTACAAAGGCAGAATGTATGGTGTCACAATACCTGTTGAGGTCCCGGTGAATGATGGGGTAGGTGAGGTTGTGGAGGTACTCCATGCCTTTGGCAACATCCACAGCAATAATCAGCTTTGACTGCAAGTCGAGATTTCTGAAATAAATTTTTTTTATAACATTTGTTCATGTCACTTGTGTATCCTGCAAAAAGCTGTAAGGAACCAACAGCACTCTATATCTAATCTCTATATCTCTATATCCAAATTTTGGGGGAAGGCAGTGGGCAGGGCTTAAACATAATCTAAATCCAAAACTTTGTACAAACTCCTGTCAGATGTCAAAACATTTTTTTTGGGCTGAAAGTCCCCCCCTCGGCTTATACTCGAGTCACCACCGTCTGCCTACATGAACAGCGTGTCATGCAGACAGACGGCAGTGTTCAAAAGCCGCGCCTCCTCCTCCCTGTCCGTGATAGGCGGAACACTAATTTTCCAAGCAGTAAGTCAGTGTGCAGTGTTCCGCCTATCACGTACGTCCTGTCATTCTCATCTCATGGACGAGGATGAGAGGATGTCCGTGATAGGCGGAACACTGCACACTGACTGCTGGGAAAACAGTGTACCTCCTATCACGGACGAGGAGGAGGCGGCGGCGCGGCTTTTGTATCTTGAATGGCGCCTTACACGCTGTGGGGGACAGATTGCACAGGGAGGGAGGCACATAAAGGCAGCAATGGTGGCAGACAGATCGCACAGGGAGGGATACGACCCAGGACCACGGACCCAGGACCCAGGACATGCAGATCAGCACAGGTAGGCTGCAATGGGGACACAGGGGGGTTTGTACAGGACACAGGGGACATGCAGCTGCAGATGGGCATTTGCTGACCCTCTTTTCCACTTACAGTAGCTGCTGCATTTTTCACCCTCGGCTTATACTCGAGTCAATACGTTTTTCCCAGTTTTTTGTGGTAAATTAGGGGCCTCGGCTTATATTCGGGTCGGCCTATACTCGAGTATATACGGTACTTTTTACTTTACATTTTGTTAATTGATAAAAAATAAACTATTAACACTTCTATTTCTGAAAACATTCTTCATTTACAGCATTTTTACACACCTCTCTAAAATGTTTGAACATAACTGTATATTGTGTATAAAATGTTACTACAAACTATCTTTTTTCTATATGCAAAAGTCTTCTTCATCCACAATTCCAGCAAATTATATTTTTCTGCTGGCAATAAATTACCTTTTCTGCTCATGAAGAAGAGAAAAGAGCGAGCCTCCTGAGACGTACTGAGTCACAATAGCAAACTGACTGGGGTCATCCAAGCAGGCGCCAACAAACTGGATGACACAAGGGTGGTTGAGCCGACAGAGTATGGAGACCTCTCGGCAGAACATGTCCACATCGGACTTGGAACAGAAAGTGTTGGCTCTGTATCTGACAGGTCAAAATAATAGAATTGTGTTGGTTTAGTAAAGAACAAAACAATATACAAAGGAATCCATGATACAACAATAAAAAAAAAAAAAACAACAAACAAAAATATTTCTGACTGAAATAATGTTTTAGGCACCTTTTCCTCCTCTACCATTCCCCCTGCATTGCTCCTCTTCTCCACCTTCAGCATCCCCTCTATATTGCTCTTCATCTTCACCCCCAGCATCCTTCCTATGTTGCTGTTCTTCTTCACCTCCAGCATCCCTCCTGTTTTGCTCTTCTTCTTCACCTCCAGCACCCCCCTGTATTTTGTCTTTTTCTTCAACGCCAGAACCCCCACACCTATTGCTCCTTTTCTTCACATGCAGCATCTCCCTGTATTACACTTTTTCTTCACTTCCAGCATCTTCCCTATTCTGCCCCTCTTGTCCTCCTCTGGCATTCATTCTGTATTGCTCATTCTCTTCACCCCCAGCATCCCCCCTATATTGCTTCTCTCCTGCACCTCCAGCACCCCCGTTTCCTCCCTGTATTGCACCGTCTCTTCACCTCCAGCATCCCCCTGTATTGATCCTCTTCTCTACCTCCAGCATCCCTTCAGTAGTGCTCCATTCCTCCCTTCCAATATCCCCCTGTAGAGCATCTTTTGATGCCTCCAGTGCCCCTAGCAATGAGCCTTTTTAGTGTCCAAAGGGAATGTGACATTCCAACAACAAGCCAGTAAGACTCTGATATTTTCTTGCCAAACCGTTCATCAATAATGGGAAACATCAAAGCCACATCTAATGCTAGGACAGAACAGATCACCATTGTGACTTTAAACATCAGAAAATTATACCTGGGGCCAATTGGGTACATTTTTGTAACCTCGTCAAGTGTTCTTGCAGATTATACACAGATCACCCATAACATTATGAACTGCGACCAAGCCGGCGGTAGCAGATCGTTTAAGTCCTGTAATTTGCGATTTATAAATCGGGCTTGTTTTCTCAGCACATCCCACAGATGCTAGGTTGGATTGAGATCTGGCGAATTTCAAGGCCAAGTTAAGACCTCAAGCTCATTGTCATCTGCCTCAAACCATTCATGAATTCATCAGACCAGACCACCTTCTTCCATTGCTCCGTGATCCAGTTCTGATGCTCACATGCCCATTGTAGGTGCTTTTAGTTGTGGATACAGGTCACCATGGGCACCCTGACTGGTCTGCAGTTACACAGCCCCATATGTAACAAACTGTGATGCACTGTGTGTTTAGCAATCTGAGCTACAGTAGCTTTTCTATTGGATCAGAATACATAGGCCAGCCTTCGCTCCCCAGGTGCATCAATGAGCCTTGGCCATCCATGACCCTGCCCCTGGTTCACTGGTTTTCCTTCCTTGGACCACTTTCGGTAGGTCCTGACTACTGCAGACCGGGAATATTTCACAAGAGCTGCAATTTTGGAGATGCATTGACCCAGTTGTCTAGCCATTACAATTTGGCCCTTGTCAAAGTAAATTAAATCCTTATGCTTGCCACCTCACTCCCAGTGACAGAAAGGGGTCCCACCGAGCATTAGCGCAGACCTCATGCTTGCTTACAATGAACTTATTCTCTCTGCCGTACGATGCAGCTAGGTACATGGGGAATCCATATCAGGGGTTTGTCCCAGTAACTTTAGGGGAACCAACTGGTACGGAGGGAGCTAGATCACCAACCCCCTTGCTACGGTAAAATCCTGTCACCTTCCCCCAGGTGCCACGCTTCATGACCTGCTGCTATACACTTCCCAACAGTTCTTGGTTACCCAGTAACACCTACTCTCTTGCTCAAACTCTTCTGCCTAATCTACCCTTTGTAGTGGCCTTGCTTCATACCCCATATGTGCTTTACAGACTCTGTTCTTCTTCTTCACCATGTACCACCATGCATCCCCTTTTAGTAACTTTAGTAACAGATCAGGTTTACGAACAGTTCAAGAACTTTAGTAAAGACGTCAATGGCAATGTCAATACAAGTGCAATGCAGTTCCACCCTAACTAAGTTGTGGCTGCCAAGGCATACCTTAAAAAGGTCTAAGTACATAACTGGTGTCCTCCAAAGGTGGCAGATCCCCCTGAAACTTTGGTATCTTGTGGGACTATACGACACTGTAGCCCTTCCCCAGAATCCCATGTGCAGGCTTTCTCTGGACCCGGCCATTCCCCTATTTATATATGCACCAGGAAGGAAAATAGGACCCAAAAAGCCTGCGAAAAGAGTCTAAACACAATTAACCCCTTTACAGTCTGGACAGACCAACTAACTTAACTACACACAAAATCCTCCTTGTAGGCACCTGCCTACATGTAAACCAAAAGGTGATCATAGTAGATTCCTGCGCTTACATCATTTTAGGGAGTTAGGTCACTGAAGGAGACCAATAGCACTAAAGTGTACAAATAACATATATACAGTATAAAACAAACATTATCAAAAGGCAATTTTGTTTACTGTGTACCCAAAAGCAAATCTGAATGAAATTTGCTGATTTTACCTTTTCACGGCCACAATTTTATTACGGCATCTTCCTTTGTATACTTTCCCAAATGACCCTGTAAGATATCAAAGAAAGGGTCACAGCTTTGATTATAAATAATTAAGAGTACTTCACAGTCTGTGACTCACGACTAATCTCACACCTGATCCAATTATTTCATGAAATTCAATTTCAGACATCTGGAGGTGAAAGTGTGAGGGCAGGCTGGCACGCAGCATCAGTACATCAGCTTTTTCTGAAATAATAAAAAATATATAAAGAATCAAAAACAATGATCAATTATGTGATGTAATATTCTTTGTATTTGCTGTATCCTGGTAAAACCTTGATCACCTCACCTTGTATATATCACAAAACAATATTTGTTTATGCAATAAAAGTTCTGCTCCAGGGCAAATCTTTTCAGCAGTGGCTATAATACATGGCTGCCAGATGCCACATGTCTCTGATCCTGTATGGCAGCCTGGCTTTTGTCATGCTGGCCTTAATAAATGTTGTTTTGGCAGCACGGAGCATGGTGGGAGCATCAAAATAAGTTTACTGTCACTCCCATGACTACCACAGCGTAAATCCCTGCACACACTTTTATAAGTGCTTGTGTAGATTAAATTACTTGGAGCTTACACAGGGCTAAGGACTCACCTCCCATTACTGGCTGACTGCCTAGATCAGGGGTGACCAACCAGTGGCCCGGGGGCCACATGTGGCCCTGCGGAGCCCTCTGATGTGGCCCGCGACCTCCTGCTGTGGGATAGAATAGAATACTGTTATTAAAGGTAAGTTTATTACAAAAATTATAGTGTATATATGGGCATATCTGTTCTGCAGTGGTTAGTGGACCTGCACCTGCAGGTTACCGGCACTGAGCCATAGACTTCTATTACCTGAGAGTTTGGTGTGCTTTCTGAAAGTGCACCACACCTACAGGATGCCACAGGTGAACTGAGATGCCCCCTGCAGTGCGGGTAAACAACAGTGCATTAGTGTGAAAGCAGCCTTAGGCCCCTTTCACACTGTCAATCTGACCCAATCGGACCCTCCATTCACCTCTAAGGAGTGGCAGATGTAAATGGTGTTCGTTTACAAAAGCCTACCCCCAATGTGATCCGCTAAAAAAAAAAAAAGAAGATTAGAGTGGGCTCTATAGAGTAATGTGGGCTGCCATCCACCCGCTCCGCTCATTGTGGCCTGCGACCGGTTACCAAGTCGCTTAAGTGGCCCTCGCTCTTCAAAAGGTTGGGCACCCCTGGCCTAGATGGCCAATTGTCAAGGATCAAGAGCTGTCAGGTGGGAGGAAGGGGCACGAGTAACATGCTCTTTATACTGAGACGAAACCCATATTTTATCTCAGGGCTCGACAAATCCCAGGGCTTCTGCGAGCCCACTCACCACCAGCACCAGGCATGAGCAACTCCCATTGCCTGATGCCCTAGACTTGTAGTTCGGTGCAGCAGGAAGTCGATCCAGCTCCAACATCCAAAAACAAAAAGAAAAAAAACGTACCCACAGCAGCACTCCTGTGCACCCTCCGCCTCTTCCTCCAGTAGACCCGCCACGCAGAAAGGCTCCCTCACACTCCCCTGTATCTTGGCACCAGCCAATGCATGAGCATTGTGGCCCACCTCCTTCCTCCCGCCAGTCCCCACGCGTGGCGCTGGATCCAGGAAGGGAGGCAAGCAGAGTCCAGTCCACACAGCATAACACACACACATCAAAAACCTCAACCCCAACACGCTTAAGTGAGAAAGCCATCCCACGAGAAGCATGCCTGGCTCCAGTCCCCTCCATGTGTAAATTCAAGATCTGCCATCTCTGTCATCAAAAATAAAGCCCTGTTAGTCAAAAAAAAATGGCTCCTAACTTTTTTAGCTGACTCTTAAGGGCCATACACACGATACGAAAATTGGATGGAAAAATTTGTACGACGAGCTGTCTGCCGATTTTCAGATCATTAGTACAGTGCTTTCGACAGCCGATTTCCCCAGACAAAAAGCTGGATGTGCAGATTATAAAATTTTTGTCGGATGTGAACTCAACATCTGATTTTCATTTCATTAGTACTGTTTTCATATGAAAAAAATTGACTACGCATGCTCAGAAACTAAAGAATACATACAAAACTATTCAACACATTACGTCACTTCTGAAGTTGTATTCTGTCATACAAAAATTTTCGTATTGTGAGTAGCCTCTTCACTTTCAACATGAGACTAGCATGTCACAAAAAACAGACTTGGTTACAGGGAGTTAAGTGAAGAGGAAGTGTTAAGGAAGCAGGGCTGTGCAGTGGTTTATGCAAAATGGGGTGGAGCTGGGGGGAGGAAGTGACCCGGAAAAGGAAGGGGAGGTCACAGTCATGAGGAAGAGATGGTGAGCAACTTCCCACCCGCTCGCCCTTCAATTTTGATGGGCATTGTGTGTTAGTTTTGAGGGGTCTTGAGTGACTAAGAGGGTTGGTTGTGGCACTTGGCGGGGTGCAAGGTCCTTTTAGGTCATATGGGCACATCAAAAGGTATGGTGTAGGGACCCATCTGAGGTACGGCTACCAGTTGGTATATGGGTACCTGCTAGTTGTCTCCGTCTAGCATTATGTAGCACAATTTGTGACAGACCTAGCCGGGACACAGGCTGTTGGAGGGGACTGAATGCGAGCCTATTACCTTGTGATTATGGGCCCTGGCATTTGTGGGATTGGTGCTCTTTGAGATGCAAGCCTGGGACCCCTGAGCTGGTGTTACTTGGATTCATTTCCATGCTGGCCCCCCAATACACATAGGATCTGTATATGTATTTGGCATATTAGCTATACACTGAATGACACTGTTGGGACACAAGCTGTCAGATGCTAATGTCATGAACTCCAGCCAGCCTGCCTGTTGTGTAAATGAGTCTAGTCTGGCTTGTAGGAGTGTTTCACCTATTGTTGTGTGTGCTAATTAACCCTGCAATTGAATGAAGGAGTCCAGTGTTGATTAAGATAATTAGCTCATGCTAATTAAGTTAGGTCTTAGTCATCTGGCTGTATATATGTGTGTGACATGTCAAATAAAAGTTAATTCCTGATGTACCCTACACTGGTGTTGTCTGGTGACTGGGTGAGCTAAGGGGTCTTGGATTGTGTGGTACCGGACGGAGGAAGCAATTACGGCGGACATCTTGAGTACGGGGTCCGTCACACAATTATTATACATCCAGTCAACTGTTTTCCGCCAACAGATGGAGCACTTAAATCCTGTCTCTTCCTTTCCCCTCTTTACACTTAAGAAAGGAGCGCGCATGCGCCTTATGGACTTCGCGCATGCTCTGAAACGCATTGTGGTCCCTCTGACAGTGCTGACGTCACACGCTGTTTCCACAAGCTGTTCGCTATCTCTCCCCCATAGGACACAGCCAGCTTCCTCTCCGGCTCCTTGCGGCTCCCGCAGCCTAGACTTGGTACCTCCTGGAAACATGCCTTTGACACCGATCACATCCCTAGGATATCGCCCTTCCTTATGAGTATACCTGTACTTACTGAAATGTAAGTGTTTGTTACTTTTTGTATTACCGATTAAAACACTTCTGACGGAATTCCAGTCAAGCTTGTGTTGCCTACACACGGTCACACCAAATTCCGACCGTCAACAACGCGGTGATGTACAACACTACGACGAGCCACGAAAAATTAAGTTCAATGCTTCCTCTCCGGCTCCTTGCGGCTCACGCAGCCTGGACTTGGTACCTCCTGGAAACATGCATTTGACACCTTTAAAACACTTTACTCAGAGGCGCTTTTCTGCCTTGCTTTTCCATGTTGTTCCTGACTTGGCTTCACTCGAGAGAAGAGCTGCCCTTTGTGATCCCATCATTCTGATCCATCTCCCCAGATCCACTACTCAGCACCTTTTACCATTAATTGGACATTTCTTATAATCACTTGTGGACTTTTTTATTGACTTTTTTATTATTATTGCTTTGCTGATTGCTTTAATTATATTGATTGTGATCTATTATATCAGTGTCCCGAGCGCTAGCATTTGTGTTTTTTTGCTAGTTGTGTTTGAGTCGGTGGTTTCACGACTGGAGGCCTGAGAAGTGACTAGCAGGTACAGTTCTGGTTTTATGCCTAGTGGGACTTTGTGCTCCATTTTAGTGAAAAAAATGGATGTTATGTTTAAAAAGGTTATTATGTTAATTATTTGATATTTATATTTGGTTAATAAAATGGCTGCTATGGCCAATTTACTCCATTTCAGTGTTGTGCAGTCATTAGATGGAAGGGTGGGGTTATTGGTATAGCGGGTAACAAGCCATAGCCAATACCAAAGTCAAGTATCTATCAAAAACATGTATAAATCAAATCTTGTATAGTAGAAGTCCTTCATTTCTTCAGTTGGGTGTGTTTGGGCACCGTTCAAAAAACTACCTAGCAACTCACTGCATAGCACCTCCATTAGTATATTACTACAATACAAAGGTGTGAATGTGGTCCTTAGATATAACATGTGCACGCGTCCTAGAGATTGACCTTTATTGTGCATTCACACCTCTGCATTTTAACACAGGCTTGGAGCACATTTAGAAGGCATAGTGACAATGTGCTTAGTGGAACTCATCTTCACCCTTTTGAAAGGTGCCATGTGTAAAAAATGATTATAACCTTTTTTGTTACATTTAAAGCATTAGTAACTAGCATAAAATACATGCTAAAGGTTAGAAAATGAATGTAACCCGCTCTTTACATGCAGTTTTGTGGTGGCAAGAAATTACATTATCAACACTATGGATGTTAGTTACTTTAAAAACAAAATGCATTTCAGCACACGCTCAACGCATTTGGGTGGAACTTTAGTCAGAACACTAAGTCCTGATAGATTAGCTGGCCCCTTTTGTAGGTATAGGTATGTAAAACATTAAAAATAAGTGCCTATATCGTTTAACCACTTACAGACCCCTTAATGACCGGGCCATTTTTTGCTATACGGCACTGCGTCGCTTTAACTGACAATTGCGTGGTCGTGCAACTCTGTACAAAATTTACGTCCTTTTTTTTCCCCACAGATAGAGATTCTTTTTGGTGGTATTTGATCCCCTCTGCGGTTTGAATTTTTTGCGCTATAAAACAAAAAAAAGAGCGGCAATTTTGAAAAAATCAAAAATATTTTTTTACTTTTTGCTATAATAAATATCCCCAAATAAAAAATAAAAAAAAAATCTTTATCAGTTTAGGCTGATATGTATTTTTCTACATATTTTTGGTATAAAAAAAAAAAAAAAACGCAATAAGTGTATATCAATTGGTTTGCGCAAAAGTTACGGCATCTAATAGGGGATAGATTTATGGCATTTTTATAATTTTTTTTACTACTAATGGCGGCGATCTGTGATTTTTATCGGGACTGCAACATTATGGCGGACATATCGGACACTTTTGGCACATTTTTTGGGACCATTGACAATTATACAGCGATCAGTGCTATAAAAATGCACTGATTACTGTGTAAATTTCACTGGCAGGGAAGGGGTTAACACTAGGGGGCGATCAAGGGGTTAACTGTGTTCCCTGTGTGTGTTCTAACTGTGGGGGATGGGACTGACTATAGATGAGAGATTGTGATTCCCAGCTCGTAGGAACTCACGTCGTCTCTCTCCTCTCCTCACAGAACTGGGATGTGTGTGTTTACACACACACGTCCCTGTTATGCCTCTCTTGCCCGCGATTGCTCATGTCCGGCGGTAATCGCGACCGCCGGTCATGAGCATCTGCACCCCCGCAGTGCAGCAGGCACACCTGCTATCCTGCTTAAAGTGGTGTTCCACCCCAAAAAAAAAAAAATCATGAATGTGCCTAAAAAAAAAAAAAGAAAACATTCGGAAAAAGATCCCTCGTAGTCTGCCTCCTTCAGTGCCTGGGCTCTTGACGTCACTTCCCCTCAGCGCAGGAAGGACTCAGCTCTGCCCCCTCCCTCTTGTCAATCATCTGGGACAGGTCCCAGATGATTGCACCACCAATCACGGTGCACACCGCCACTCGCGTATGCACAGTGGGTGCCCGGCTGTGAAGCCACAGCTGAGCACCCACAGTTACAATGCCGGCACTGCCGAACGGAGGGGGAGACGAGCAGGGCTTCGATCCCCTGCATCGCTGGACCCCGGGACAGGTAAGTGTCCGATTATTAAAAGTCAGCAGCTGCAGTATTTGTAGCTGCTGACTTTTTTTTTATTTTTTTTTATGTAGGAACTCCACTTTACAGCTACGACAGCTTGCAGGATTGTACCGAACTGCCGCAGTATAATGACCGCGGCTGGTTGGCAAGTCGTTAAGGTAGTGACTGCTTTGGGCTTCAACAAAATGGGGGGCCTCCAGCAAGAAGAAACCGGAGCAATGCTGGAGGCAATTTACAGCACACAGTAATTTTGGTAGCATAATTATTAATGTGGAATCAATGTATGTTCTTTTGTTCAAGATCATTAGTTGTTATCAAACTGTTATGGGTAATGTTTCGCTTTAAAATGCATGTGAAATGCACATTCAGACATCTGTTAAAATGCACATTCAAGCCAATGTAGAGGTGTGAATGCACCCTTAAAAGCAGAGTGACTTGAAGGTAACTTCAACTAAATGCTCCTATTCTTCTATTTGGATCACTAAGTCTTTTGTAACATGGGAAGGACCTCAGAGGGCTTCAGAAACATGCTCCTTTTTTATGCCCATGTGTATCAAGTCCCGGATTCCAGATGTCTTTTTCCAGTGTATGACTGAATCTGACTATCTGCAGTCAGCCACACGGGCACTTGGGAAATACAGCCCCACGTTTTATAAAAGCAGCATTACAAAGATGTGATATTCCCTCATTTGTAGCTGATATATTATAACCTTCTGTAACCAATTCCACTATATTCCAAATTCTGAACATAAAGCTGCGAAATATGTGAAATACGGATATTAGTAGACGTCTTCCAGACTGGAACTATGCCCACATGAAATCCCCCAACATGTTTTCCAGCTATTTACCTTGCAACGCATCTGTCACTGTTACAGATCACTCCTAATGACAATCTGCTTGGAATAAGCCAATGTAATATTTATGTCTGTGTGGCATATTAACGATAGTGAAGTATGGAGAGCATTAATTAGATGTATAGTTTAGAGAGAGTCTCCCTTGAATAGGGCTGGAGGTAGGAAAGCTTGTACAGTATGTTATATGAAAATAAAGATAATAAGGGATGGACAATGCAACAGAACAGAGCCTTCCTCAGGGAGAAGGGGGCTATAGGACAGGAGGAGCCATCTGCTATACCAGGGGGGCCATGCGAGAGGAGGAATCATCTGTGGGTAAAAGGGGATTAATAGGAAGAGAGGGGCCAACTGAGATTCATGGAAGAGCCACAGAAAGAGAGTGACCATCTAGGGCAGGGATCCTCAAACTACGGCCCTCCAGCTGTTGCAGAACTACACGCCCCATGAGGCATTGTAAAACTCTGACATTCACAGAGATGACCAGGCATGATGGGAATTGTAGTTCCTGAACAACTGGAGGGCCGTAGTTTGAAGACCCATGATCTAGGGGAAGGGCATCACAGAAAGAGAGTGACCATCTAGGGGAAGGGCATCACAGAAAGAGAGTGACCATCTAGGGCATGTCCAAAGTCCGGCCCGCGGTCCGGTTTTATACGGCCCCCACTTGCCCTCAGCTTTTCTCACTCTTGTGGCCCCCCTGCGCACATTGACTTTGAAAAATCTGTTGCTACAGTGAGTTCCCGAGCGCCTCACTGACAAGCTGGGGCGTGTGCGGCAGCTGCAGAGCTCAAAGTGCCTGTGATTGGCGGCGGCGGGGATTGGCGGCGGTGATTTGCTGCCTCTCACTGACAAGCAGGGGCTGGGGGTGTTCCAAAAGCCTCCGGGAAGCTGACAGCACGCCCCGCCAATAGCAGACACTGAGTTATGTCCCTGCGGCAGCTGCAGATCTCTCAGGGCCTGTGATTGGCGGCGGGGATTGGCGGTGGTGATTGGCTGTTGCCGCAGGGACAAAACTCAGTGTCTGCTATTGGTGGCACGTGGTGTCAGCATCCTCACATGTTGGATACTGAAGTGAGAGGCGCTCGGGGAGAAAGATAAAAAGAGAAAGAAAGAAAGATAAAGAGAAATAAAGAGAAAGAAAGATAGAGAAATAAAGGAGAAAGAAAGATAAAGAGAAGAAAGAGAAAGAAAAAGAGAAAGAAAGATAAAGATAAGTCAACAGACAGCCTTTATTATAATATGTAATGTACTTTAGAATGTTCATGACATATATTTCAGCTTCCTGGGTTTTTTTTTTTTTCATCCAGCCTTTATATATGAAAGGCAGAGTGATTTAACACCTGTTTAGATTTGTCATCCATGTGACAAAATTAAAAGTATGCCGTTTGCAATAAACTTTGGTTAAAAATAAAATTTGCATTTAATTTTAATGGTTCAAAAAAAAAGTCAGGCAACATGGTCGGCCCTCGTGCGTGTTCACTTCATGAAATCTGGCCCTCTTTGAAAAAAGTTCGGACAACCCTGATCTAGGGGAAGGGTATCACAGAAAGAGAGTGACCATCTAGGGGAAGGGTATCACAGAAAGAGAGTGTCCATCTAGGGGAAGGGTATCACAGAAAGAGAGTGACCATCTAGGGGAAGGATATCACAGAAAGAGAGTGACCATCTAGGGGAAGGGTATCACAGAAAGAGAGTGACCATCTAGGGGAAGGGTATCACAGAAAGAGAGTGTCTATCTAGGGGAAGGGTATCACAGAAAGAGAGTGACCATCTAGGGGAAGGATATCACAGAAAGAGAGTGACCATCTAGGGAAAGGGTATCACAGAAAGAGAGTGACCATCTAGGGGAAGGGTATCACAGAAAGAGAGGACTATATGAGATAGTTGAAAGTAACAGGAAGAGTGGGCCATCAGGCCATCTAGGGGTAGGGAGAAGCCACATGAAGAGTGGGGTCATGAGGAGGTAGTGGAGAAAACACTGAAGAGGGCGAGAGGGGGAGGCCTCAGGGTCCATATGGGGGTAAAGGAAAGTCCCAGAATGACTGTGCTATCTGAGTAAAGAAGGGAGCCACAAGAAGATCTGGGACAGGGATGGAGGCATAGAAATAGAGGAGTCATTTTGGGGTAGTGTTGGGAGGGGGAGCACTGGAAAACGGGGGGTCATCTTGGGATAAGAGGGAGCTGCAGCAAGAGAAAAGGGACATCATGACATTTAGGGGTAGAGGAAAGCCACAGGAGTGTGGCCATCAGGAGGTAGTGAAGGAGAAACACAGAAAGAGGGACCCTAGGGAGACCCCAGGAAGAATAGTATCATCTGAGGCAAAGGAGAGGGAGCTACAGATCATTGAGGGAACCATGAATGCCAACATGTACGGCGACATACTGAAGCAGAGCATGATCTCCTCCATTCGGAGACTGGGTCGCAGGGCAGTATTCCAACATAACGACCCCAAACACACCTTCAAGACAACCACTGCCTTGCTAAAGAAGCTGAGGATAAAGGTGATGGACTGGCCAAGCATATCTCCAGACCTAAACCCTATTGAGCATCTGTGGGGCATCCTCAAATGGAAGGTGGAGGAGCAAAAGGTCTCTAATATCCACCAGCTCTGTGATGTCATCATGGAGGAGGGGAAGAGGACTCCAGTGACAACCTGTGAAGCTCTGGTGAACTCCAAGCCCAAGAGGGTTAAGGCAGTGCTGGAAAATAATGGTGGGTACACAAAATATTGCCACGTTGGGCCAAATTTGGACATTTACATTTAGGGGGTGTACTCACTTTTGTTGCCAGCGTTTTAGACATTAATGGCTGTGTGTGGAGTTATTTTGAGGGGACAGAAAATTTACACTGTTATACAAGCTGTACACTCACTACTTTACATTGTAGCAAAGTGTAATTTCTTCAGTGTTGTCACATGAAAAGAGAAAATAAAATATTTACAAAATGTTAGGGGTGTACTCACTTTTGTGACATACTGCACCTACTCTGTGCAATGCAATTGTACAGAGCAGCCCCAATTCTCCTCTTCTTGTGTCCCCTACCGGCGCTCCTGACTCCTCCTTTTCTCAGTGTATGGTGGCACACCTGCAGGCTCGACCCCCAGTCAGGTTGCCTGTGTCCATAGATGCAGACAGCGAGGCTTGGCCCCCGAACCTCGCTCCCTTGTCACAGGAGGAGAGAGCCACTGCAGATAAGCACAGTGCTGTATTGAGTGATAGTAAACGATCACCTTGTAAAACAACCCATTAAAGAGGAAGTAAACCCTGATGGGTGTTACTACCTCTTTGTTTCCCTGCAAAGGTAAAGCATAATGGGCTACTATGCATCGCATAGTAGCCCATTATGAGACACTTACCTGCAGGAGAAGCCCGTGATGTCCCCGTCTTCCTCGCTAGTAGCGAGCATCCATTCTTCACCCCTCTTCCTTCCGGGGCCGCAAACTCCAAACTGTGACTGGCCAGAGTCGCGTGACGTCGCATGATGTCACTCCTGCGCATGCGTGCAGGAGCCACCTTTAACGGCATGACCCAAGCTAGAAATGGCACAGCGTGCCCTTTCTAACTCCGGAACATGCGCAGAAGCAATCACTGTACGGGGATTTGCAAATATCTCCTAGACCCTGCAGGTCTGGGAGATATTTCAAGCACCTACAGGTAAGCCTTAATCTAGGTTTACCTGTAGGTTAAAGTGGTTGTAAAGGGTTTACAACCACTTTAAGTTTAAAGTAGAAATGAAAAGGCAAAACATTTTTGTATAGATATAAAAAAAAAAAACATTATAAATACCTTTTTTTTAAATAAGTGATCACATTCCCTCTGTTCTCAGCTGCATAAGAGCTGGAGAGGAGAAGCAGCAGCACACTGAGTTTCCCAGTGAATGGCTGGCTGTGCAGGGGGGGGGGGGCATGTCAGGACAAGTCTAATAATTGGAGTAGAGCATACTGAGTTCCCAGCATAGCTAAACAACTGACCACAGTGTGCTCCTCTGCTTAGGGTGGTCAGTTTTTAATAGAAAAGCAAGGGGACTAGCAGGAACACCAGGGGTTTCACATAAAAAAAGCAATACAAAGAGAACAGGATACTTTCTCATACAAGTAGACATGGTACAGCAGGCACATATCAGGAATATGAAATGTTGGGGTAACAAACACTTTAAGTATTATGGGGGGGGGGGGGGGGGGGGGTGATACTTTAGCCTAAACATTTTTTACCTTAATGCAAGGAATGAGCCATCTGAGATTTTGTGTGAGATGTTTCAGCTTGATTAACATCCATCGTCCCTAGAGGCCATTTTTTACCTCCAGTATTCCATGATAGCAGAGTATGTGCATAGGAATATACTATGTATGTTTTCTGTTTAAGGGTAATTTGTGACAGGGGTGTATGCCTGGATTGAGTGATCAATATAGTGAGACCATGTGCACACACATAGCTCCCAACTGTCCCTGATTTGGAGCAATGTCCCTCATTCCTCCTCATCAGTCCCTCATTTTGGTCTGATCTATAGTTGTATATAAAATGCACTTTTTAATGTTTAAAAAAGTGTTTCCCAGCGCTAAACCTTTCAATTTCTAAATTGCTGCATTTGTAAATTTTAAAAGCCAATATAAAGGAATAGTAGTGGTAAAAAAAAAGTCCTTGTGGATTTAATTAACCTTTTTTTTTGGTCAATTCTCCTTTAAGGGGGTGTGGCAGGGGGCGTGTCCTATGCCTACATACATGTACTAGTAGGTGTCCCTCATTCCCATCTCCAAATGTTGGGAGGTCTGCACACAGTAAGGTAAGATCTCACTTCTGGCATTTGATCAGCAGTGTCCGGACACAGTGGGGTTTTAGCTAAGACAACCTAGTCTAGCACAAAGAAGAGGGGGGGAGGGGGGTTGGGGTGTTAACCACTTCAATACCGGGCCTACTTTGGCCTATTCTGCTTCATGTAAACATCATTACTCAGAACCCCCAAACATTATATACGTTTTTTTTTTTAGCAGACACCCTAGGGAATAAAATGGCGGTCATTACTTTTTATCTCACATGGTATTTGCGCAATAATTTTTCAAACACCTTTTTTTTGGAAAAAAAACGGTTTCATGAATTAAAAAATAACAAAACAGTAAAGTTAGCCCAATTTTTTTATATAAAATATGAAAGATGATGTTACGCCGAGTAAATAGATACCTAATATGTCACGCTTTAAAATTGCGCACAATCGTGGAATGGCGCCAAACTTCGGTACTTAAAAATCTCCATAGGCGACGCTTTAAATTTTTTTACAGGTGACCAGTTTAGAGTTACAGAGGAGGTCTAGTGCTATAATTGTTGCAGGCACTCTAACGCACGCGGCGATACCTCACATGTGTGGTTGGAGCGGCGTTTACATATGTGGGCGGGACTTACGTGTGCGTTCGCTTCTGAGCACGAGCTACCAGGGACAAGGGCGTTTTACATTTTTTTTTTTATTATTATTTATTTTATTTTATTTTACTTCATTTTTTTTTATTTTTACACTTTTAAAAAAAAAAAAAAAAATTTTGGATCACTTTTATTCCTATTACAAGGAATGTAAACATCCCTTGTAATAGGAATCTATGTGACAGGTACTTTTTATGGAGAGATGTGGGGTCAATAAGACCCCACATCTCTCCTCCAGGCTGGAAAGCATGAGATCGGAAAAAAAAATTCACCGATCTCATGCTGACAGCCGCGATCGCAGCTTTGTTTACTTCCGGGTAGCGCTATGACGTCACGTCCGGGCCTCCGACGGTCATAGAGATGACAGGTGACCATCTGGTCACCGGAAATCTCTATGCTCGTCATCCGGCGGCGAGCGATTCTTTCTCCGGGCTCCCGATGGCACGGGAGAGCAAGGAGAAGCACCGGATGGCGGCGGGAGGGGGCCTATAAGAACGATCAAGCGGCGGAACTGCCGTTATGATCATTCTTATCGTGCACAGAATCGCCGGCCGGAAAGATTGATATCTGAATGGTGCCTGTAGCTGCACGCATCATTCAGATATCCCCACTCAATGTCAGGGACGTCATATGACGTCCTTGGTATTGAAGTGGTTAAGGTGTTTATATTTTAAATTGGTTTGCACTGATAAGTAATTTTGTAATAAAGATTATATTTTTATATTATGTGTTGATTTTGACGGTTTAGATGCCGCAAAGGTCCATAGTAGGGTGGTACTTTTTGGAGTGTCTATGCCTCAATCTTTCTTCTGTGTAGTGCTTTTTTTTTTCTTGCTAAAAGATTTTATTGCATTTACAAACCATAACAGAGATGTTGAGTAAGCAAACATGAACAAAGTAAGTGAAGCTCAATAAAATTTCTGACCAGAGCTGGCGATGTATAACAGAAAATCATTATATAATCGTGTACAAGGTCATCGGAGTAACAATGCACTCGGTATCCCACCCTGGCATTACGGACCTGATGCACACAACCATTAATATATGGAATAAGGCCCCCTTATTAGCTCCCCTGAAACTAGACATGTGCACTGACAAAAAATTTGTTCATTTTCGTTTCATTTGTTTTTATAGTTTTTTTTCGGAAATTCGGAAAATTCGGGAATTCGCAAATTCGGAATTCGCAAATTTCGGGAATTTTCACATTTCTATTTTTCGTATTTCCGAATTTCGTATTTCTGAATTTCTGAATTTCGAATTTCGAATTTCGAATTTACGGATTTACGAATTTTGGGTTTTCGGTTTTTCGAAATTCCGAATTTTCGGATTTTCGGAATTCGGGAATTCAAAGATTTGAAAATCCCAAACTTTGAAAATCTGAAAAAAAAGAAAGAAAATCAGTTTAATTAATAACTATTAAATTAACAAGTACGAATTTATCTGAAGTTACGAATTATCTGAAATAACGAATGCCGCATCTAAACAAATGGAAAAAGGTTTTATTATTATTATTGTTATTTATTATTATTAGATCGTTACGTTCCATTTGGTTAGATGCGGCATTCGTTATTTCAGATAATTCGTAACTTCGGATAAATTCGTACTCGTTACGTTCACTAACAGACAAATTTGAAAGGGAATTCCAATACCTATAATTTAATAGTTAGTTATTATTTAGAATTAAACAGGATTTTCTTTCTTTTTTTCAGATTTTCGATTTTTCTAATTTTTTCATTTCCGAATTCCGAAAATTCTGAATTTCGAAAATCCGAAATTCTGAATTTCGGAAATCCCAAAATTCGGACATCCGAAAATACGAAATTCGGAAATTAAAAATTCGGAAATTAAAAATTCGGAAATTCGGAAATCCAAAATTCGGAAAATTCGGAAATCCGAAAATCCGAAATTCGAAATTGCAGAAATTCGTTAATTCGGCAATTTCGGAAATTCGTAATTTCGCAAATTTTGAAATTCGTAAATTTTAAAATTTTAAAATTCTGAATTAACGAATTTGTCAAAAAAACGAATTAGGAACTAAACGAATTGCACATGTCTACCTGAAACGTTCTCTCCTCACATACCTCTTTAGGGCAATCCCAACTTACCACATATGAATACAGTTCCGGACCCACAAATTTGGGCAAAGAAGGGTATAGTAAAGTTGAAACATATAGTCACGAGGGGTAAGCTAAGGACCTTCTCTGATCTTAAAAACACCTACTCGGGGTCTAAGATAAAAGCAGTATACATGCAGGGAGAAAAGAGCACACAACCTGCGGGATGACGTCATGTACGGCATCTTCATTTCCTTGTATCTCTATCTTGCAGACTGTTGCCATATTCGCTGAATGCCTTACAGAGCCTTGATGTTTGAGCCACATGTCATCTTTAGTCTATCTTAGATTTGTATCCTGCTGATATAGCTCCCACGTCTGCTTGGTAAGGGTTGGGTACCCCTCCGTCCTTTTCTTTGTAGTCAGCCCTGGCCATCGAGTAACTCTGAAAATGTATCTGCTCTCTAAAACTCCTGAAGAAGCAGTGAATACCATGAAAATGTTGAGAATCATTGAAAATGAATGCGGGATCTCTGATATCTCTGCTATCTCAGTTGTATACATGAGCTATTGGAAGAGCAGATCAGTGCATTTGAAGTACTTGCCCTTATATGGGCACTACCTTTTAATTATCCCAAAGTGTGTTGCATGTTTTTTTAATATGATGTTTTGTAATAAAATGTATGTATCATTTTAATTCATTGTTGTACGTGAAGTCTATGGTGGTATAAAAAAAAAAAAAAAAAGAAAATTCACATTCCTCAGTATTCTTTTTTTTCTCTTTGATAGTTTTTAGGGTGAGGTACCAGAGTTATAATAATGGCACCTAACCCAAAATTTCATAAAGCACAAATCAGTTTAAAAAAAATAAAATAAAAAAACTGTTTTCCACTCCATCCAAATTCTTTTAAGCCTCCAAGACCCAGAAAAACATTACTTACTCTCACGTGATCCTCTGCAGTGTCCTTTCCAGTAGTGGAGGAGACCAGTTGGTGCTCTATTGTCAAGGCAACCAGTCTTGTTTTTGTCCCCTGCATAAGCGTGTGCACAGGGTGTGCCGGATGTGCCCAGGCACACCCTAATCCCCCCATGCGCATTAGTGTTATCGCTCTGTGTAGCAGCAGGAACACAGGAAAGATCTCCCTCTTACCGGCTCTACCATAAGAGAAGTGTTTAGACTCTTCTCTTTCACTGTGCCGGCAGGGAGATCAATGTGCCCGGGTCATATATATGTAGTCACACACACATGCATGTGTGTTTGAGCTTAAGGGTGCATACCCTAATCCAATAGGCTGCGCACACCTATGGTCCCTTGTATGATGTCACTACTGGAGGCTTTAGGACCCCTTGATAGACCTTTCAGATAACCAACGGGCAGTGCCCAGGTCACAAAGAAGTGATATGGACACTGCAGTCTGGGTCCTTTCACACTACAGACCAAAACAAAAAGGCACTGGCATACGACTTGACATGTGATAGTCTAGACCGGCCCTACACGGTTCGAAACTCGGCTGGTTCAGCAGGAACCAGCCGAGATTTGAACCATTAATGGGCAGTCTGAATGTACCAAGTCGATCGATCGATCAACTTGGAAAACAACCAGCCTGCCGAATTCGCTTGTGATTATCGCAAGCAGTTACTATAGCCGCTAGCGATAATCACTGTCTTCTCCCGGCGGGGACAGCTTTCCCCGCCCGCCTCCAACTCCCGCTGGGAGAAGACGATTGTTTGGCAGTAGGGACATCGAGGGACTGTCCCCGATTTGGAGCAATGTCCCGCTGTCCCTCATTCCTCCTCATTTATCCCTCATTTTGGTCTGATCCATATAGATGTATATAAAATTGACTTTTTATCTATCAAAAAGTCTTTCCCAGAGCTAAACCTTTCATCTGATTTCTAAATTGCTGCATTTGTAAATTCCAAAAGACAATATAAAGGAATAGTAGCAGTGCCGATCCTGACCTCCCTGGGGCCCTAAGCAAAATTCTGCTGAGGGGCCCTCTACCTGACCCGTGATGCCGTGAGCTATGTAAACCATTTGCCACACAGTCACACCTGACACTTCAGCGCTCCCAATACAATCCTCCCTCCTTTAAACAAAACAGTCAAAGAATAAGTACAACAATATAGAACAGACATTATATATTTATCTTTACATATCTGAGTGTGGATCCCCCCCCTTACATCAGGGTCCCCAGAGAGCCCCCCTTACATCAGGGTCCCCAGAGAGCCCCCCTTACATCAGGGTCCCCAGAGAGCCCCCCTTACATCAGGGTCCCCAGAGAGCCACCCCTTACATCAGGGTCCCCAGAGAGCCTCCCCTTACATCAGGGTCCCCAGAGAGCCTCCCCTTACACCAGGGTCCCCAGAGAGCACCCCCCTTACACCAGGGTCCCCAGAGAGCACCCCCCTTACATTAGGGTCCCCAGAGAGCACCCCCCTTACATTAGGGTCCCCAGAGAACACCCCCCTTACATTAGGGTCCCCAGAGAGCACCCCCCTTACATCAGGGTCCCCAGAGAGCATCCCTATAAAGCCCCTCCTTACATCGGGGTCCCCAGAGAGCCCCCCATACATCAGTGTCCTCAGAGAGCCTCCCTACTTACATCAGGGTCTACAGCATTGCCCTTTATATCAGAGTTCCCCCTTGCACTGTAAGGTGGAATCCTGCATACTATGATGTAAAGGGGAACTCTGGGACTGTGGGGAGGACTCTGGTGACCAGAGAAAGAAAACACTAAGATAAGGGGGTTTACTGATAAGGGGGAACCTTTATATCAGTGCCCCCTTACAATATTGTATTGACCCCCCCCCCCCCCCCTTTGACTGGCCTGGCGGTGCTGTCACTGACCTCCTCTCAGGTGCATCATGCAGGGCTCAGTCAGTCGGCTCCAGCTTGGTGGCTCTGGTTTTATCCCATAGTTTCCTCTCCACAGTCCATACATGTCTGACTTCTCCTATGACCCCCATCCTGGCTGCGCTCCCTCTCTTGACTCAGGGGAGGTCAGAGGCTGCGGATGGGACAGGGGAGGTCAGAGGCTGCGGATGGGACAGGAGGTCAGAGGCTGCAAGGGGGGGGGACAGGAGGTCAGAGGCTGCAAGGGGGGGCAGGAGGTCAGACGCTGCAGGGGGGGGGGCAGGAGGTCAGAGGCTGCAAGGGGGGGGACAGGAGGTCAGAGGCTGCAAGGGGGGGGACAAGAGGTCAGACGCTGCAGGGGGGGGGCAGGAGGTCAGAGGCTGCAAGGGGGGGGCAGGAGGTCAGAGGCTGCAACGGGGGGGGCAGGAGGTCAGAGGCTGCAAGGGGCGGGCAGAAAGGCAGAGGCTGCAAGGGGCGGGACAGGAGGTCCGAGGCTGCGAGGGGGGGGGGCAGGAGGTCCGAGGCTGCGAGGGGGGGGGACAGGAGGTCCGAGGCTGCGAAGGGGGGGGGGACAGGAGGTCCGAGGCTGCGAAGGGGGGGGGACAGGAGGTCCGAGGCTGCGAAGGGGGGGGACAGGAGGTCCGAGGCTGCGAAGGGGGGGGCAGGAGGTCAGAGGCTGCGAATTGGGGGGCAGGAGGTCAGAGGCTGCGAATTGGGGGGCAGGAGGTCAGAGGCTGCGAGGGGAGGGCAGGAGGTCAGAGGTTGCGAGGGGGGGGGACAGGAGGTCAGAGGCTGCGAGGGGGGGGGACAGGAGGTCAGAGGCTGCGAGGGGGGGGACAGGAGGTCAGAGGCTGCGAGGGGGGGACAGGAGGTCTGAGGCTGCGAGGGGGGGGCAGGAGGTCCGAGGCTGCGAAGGGGGGGGGGACAGGAGGTCAGAGGCTGCAGGGGGGGACAGGAGGTCAGAGGCTGCAGGGGGGGGGGGGGGGACAGGAGGTCAGAGGCTTTGAGGGGGGGGGGGGGTCAGGAGGTCAGAGGCTGCGAAGGGGGGGGGGCAGGAGGTCAGAGGCTTTGAGGGGGGAGGGGGCCCAGGAAGTCAGAGGCTGCGGAGGGGACGTTTTATTTTTTAAAATGGCGCTACTCGGCGCCATCGTGTCACTGGTGCCGCTGCCGCTGTGAGGGCAGCGGCGCCTGAAAAAAAGATGGCCGCGGGGCCGACATGCAACTGCGCATGCGCCAGCGCTGTTGCCGCTGCTCGGCAATTTTCGGAAAGGCGGGCGCATGCGCAGTTGCATGTCGGCCCCGCGGCCATCTTTTTTTCAGGCGCCGCTGCCCTCACAGCGGCGGCGGCAGCGGCACCAGTGACACGATGGCGCCGAGGGGCCCCAGAGCAGAGCCGATCCGCCGCGGGGCCCTACGCAGCTTGCGTAGTCCGCGTATAGGGCGGATCGGCTCTGAATAGTAGTGATAAAAAAGCACTTGTGTGTTTAACCAATCTTGTTTTCCTGTACAGTTCTCCTTTAAGGGGGCGTGGCAGGGGGTGTGTCCTATGCCTGCATACTTTTGCTGATAGGTGTCCCTCATTCTTATCTAAAAAAGTTGGGAGGTATGAGTAGGGATTTCATTCTCAGCACTGTCGATGGAGGAATCATGCGCATTTGTTTCCTGCAACCAAAATCTATGCCTTAAGTAATTGGGCAGAGGATTTTTTAATGAAATATAAAGAGGAGTATAGGGGGATGGATTGGAAAAGAGTTTTTCTTTTTATCCTCGGAGATTAGTTTTAAATTATGCATGCAATCACCTCGTGGTTTCCAGCGATGGTTGCGATGTGAAGTGCCGTTAAAGCGCCGTAACCCACCTGCTGGATGTCGGCTCCACCGTGCAGCAGTGCTGTCAGCAGCTCAGCGCTGTCCTAACAAAAGGAATATAAATTACATTCATTACATTTTCTGGTGAGAGGGGACAAGCAAAACCAGAGAGAACATCAATATGTATTGTATTCTATACAGAAAAGCAAATCAATTTACAGCAATTTTGCCTTTCCCTTTAAATGACCCAGGATTGAACGCCGACAGCTGCTTTTGATACACAGATTGGGACCTGGCAGTTACACTGACAGCTGAGTCCTACAGACGACAGTCCCCCGGAGAGTAATCTGCGAACGGGGCTGCCAGTTTGACAGCTCTGTGTATGGAGAGAGCTGACAGAGGCTCCTGTAAAATGAAGCCTGCAAACAAGATTTCCAGAATGAAGTTCCTTATTATTCTTGAAGTAAAAATATCAAAATCTAAGAATATTAAATATATTATATTGCTGCTTACCAGTCCTCAGATGTAGTGGCTGCATTTGTTTTTGTTTTTTCAGGGATTTTTTGTTTATTTTCACCTTCATCTAACACTTCCTGTTCTGAGGTGACAGCACTGTATAGAGAGGAACAGTGTTGTCATCAGTGGCGGCTGGTGGGGTTTTCCTTTTTGGGGGGGGGGGGGGCAGCAAACAAGGGCAAACCAGCACCCCCCCCCCTCTGGGCGGCACTGGCATCCCCCCCCCCCGGCCCGCAGCACGGGATTGAAAGACATCCCGCCCAGCACTCCCTGCCCAGCCTGCGGCGCTGGACTGACAGACATCACCCACCCCCCCCCCCCCCCGCCAGCCTACCCGATCTAGGGCTGGGGCATCCTCTCCTCCGGTGCGGGCAGCAGCTCCAGTGTCCGCTCCTCCCGCGGCATCTTCCGCCTCCTCTGTTCCGCAAAAGCTAGGCATCCAATAGAATTGCCTGACGCTTTGGCCAATCAGGAAAGAGGCCTCACAAATCCTTTGGCCAATCAGGAAAGAGGCCTCACAAATCCCTATTCTGTTCTGAGAGGAGTGACAGATCATGAGTTCCTAATAGCTAGGAACCACGATCCGCCACTTCCTCTAGTCAGTCCCCTCCCCCTTCAGTTAGAATCATCCAATAGAATTGCCTGACGCTTTGGCCAATCCTCTAGTCAGTCCCCTCCCCCTTTAGTTAGAATCATCCAATAGAATTGCCTGACGCTTTGGCCAATCAGGAAAGAGGCCTCACAACCTTCCTCCTGATTCGCGGGGAGGAATTTTAGTGTGAAAATAGCGGAAATACAGTTGCTATCATCACACAATTGGGTGGGATCGGGGCACACGCTCTGCGCCCAAGCTCACCCTCTTTTGAAGCCTATTAGAGCCTCTGGTGCTTCAAAAAGACACAACCCCGCCCCATTCCCACAATTGTAATTCATGCGCCCGGAGTCCTGAAAGTGTTTTTAACAGCTTGCCGACCAGCCGCCGTCATTTTACTATGGCAGGTCAGCACGATCGGAAATAGCAGGCACGCGTGCCCGCTGCACTGCGGGGGTGCCGATGCTCGTGGCCGACAGTTGCGATGACCGCCGGCCATGAGCGATTGCGAGCACGAGGGACAGAACACGAAAGTGTGTGTGTCAACACAAATCCATATTCTGTTCTGAGAGGAGTGACAGATCGTGAGTTCCTAATAGCTAGGAACCACGATCCGTCACTTCCTCTAGTCAGTCCCCTCCCCCTTCAGTTAGAATCACCTCCCAGGGAACACAATTAACCCCTTGATGGCCCCCTAGTGTTATCCCCTCCACTGACAGTGACATTTTTACAGTAATCAATGCATTTTTATAGCACTGATCGCTGTATAAATGACAATGGTCCCAAAAATGTGTCAAAATTGTCCGATGTGTCCGCCATAATGTCGCAGTCACGATAAAAAATCGCAGATCGCCGCCATTACTAGTAACAAATTCTATAAATATATCCCCTATTTTGTAGACGCTATAACTTTTCCGCAAACCAATCAATATACGCTTATTGCGATTTTTTTTTTTTTTTTTTTTTTTTCTACCAAAAATATGTAAAAGAATACATATTGGCCTAAACAGAGAAGAAATGTGGGATCTTTATTATAGCAAAAGGTACAAAATATTGTTTTTAATTCAAAATTTACGCTTTTTTTTTGTTTATAGCGCAAAAAAATTAAAACCAGAGGTGATCAAATACCACCAAAAGAAAGCTCTATTTGTGGGGGAAAAAAAGGACGTAAATTTTTTGTTTCGGTGCAGCGTTGCACGACCGCGCAATTGTCAGTTAAAGCGACGCAGTGCCGAATCGCAAAAAAATGGCCTGGTCATTCAGCAACCAAATCTTCCGGGGCTGAAGTGGTTGAGGACTGCAGACCACCTCTCCCTCTGCTCGCCTCCATAACATGGGCGGAGACATTCTGTAGTCCACAGAGAGAGATGAAATCAATGGTAACAGATAATAAGCAGATGCAGAGAGCACAGCAGTTTTCCAGCTTACACTATTTCCATTGTGATTAACAAATATTTTTGAACTTATCCAACAGATATCTCACATTTTTTCCAATCGTATAATTAACAGACCAAAAGGGGCCTTATTTAGAGTGATTATCTGCCAGGTAATGAATTATCGATACGAACGAATATGAAAAACAATGAAAATACGAAATAATTAAATTAGAAACAACGAAACTACGAAAGAATGAAAATCCGAAAAACGAAAACAGAAACAACGAAAATCAAAATGAACGAAAAAATTTCGTACATTCGTAACTTTTTTTTTGTTTGTTGATTCGTAATTTTCCGTGTCTCTTACAATGGCGTTGCTTAACATGCTTCGAATGGATTGAACGAAAAAATTCGTACATTCTTAACTTTTTTTTTTTTCTTGATTTGTAATTTTCCGTGTCTCTTACAATGTAATAATAGCATACACATTACATAACATTATGAATTATGCTCCGATTACGAATCTACAAAAACAATGTTACGAAAGTACGAATAAATCAATCTTACGAAAGTACGAATGTAACTAAATCTACGAAAATACGAATGCGTCCGAATACAAAATACAACGAAAATACGAATTTCCAATAAACGAAAATTAGACTAACGGAAAAACGAATCAACGAAAAAATAACTCTACGAAAATAAGAACAAGTCGGAATACGAACACCGACGACTTACGAATTTACGAATCGTTACGAATCAACGGAAACGAACAGAAACGAAACAAATCTAAACTAAGTTTTCTATTGTGCACATGTCTACTGTCCACTAGTCAGCTCAGTAGGACAGCTTAGCAAAGCACCTCCTATCCTTGACAGAGAACATGAAGGGCCTTCATAGATCATACCTTATAGGCCGCCATGTGCAGTGCAGTGAAGCCATTTTTAGTCAATCTGGATGGTCTTAAGCCTTTCAGCATTAACGTTCGGATATGAGATTTTGTACCTGCAAAGAAAAACATGTCTGAAATGCAATTCACAGTACCAGAGGTAAAGTGTATTTCTGTTATTCATGTCCCGCTCCTGCCAAAACATCCTATTTTGTTAGTATTTGGATGGAGTAGGGGAACCTCCGTTTTTTTTTTTTTTTTTTTTTAAGTTTATATATATATATATATATATATATATATATATATATATATATATATAATGGTTTTCAACATTTTTTACAAATAAATATGTGAAAAGTGTGGCGTACATTTGTATTCAGCCCCCTTTACTCTGATACCCCGAACTAAAAATCTAGTGGAACCAATTGCCTTCAGAAGTCACCTAATTAGTAAATAGAGTCCACCTGTGTGTAATTTAATCTCAGTATCAATACAGCTGTTCTGTGAAGCCCTCAGAGGTTTGTTAGAGAACCTCAGTGAACAAACAGCATCATGAAGGCCAAGGAACACACCAGACAGGTCAGGGATAAAGTTGTGGAGAAGTTTAAAGCAGGATTAGGTTATGAAAAAATATCCCAAACTTTGAACATCTCACGGAGCTCTGTTCAATCCTTGATCTGAAAATGGAAAGAGTATGGCACAACTGCAAACCTACCAAGGCACGCGGGTGGTAAGCAATTTTTTGCGGGCAATGGCTGGTGTTGGCGCTTCAATCATCATGGCACCATGGTTGATATGGTGTCAGGGTGATTAAAGCGCATTATTTCTATTGTTACATTCTAATATATAATGAAGTGGTTCAACTCACCATAATGCAGAATCAGTGGGAGCCTGAGTGTGTCACTTGCCCCATCTCCTGTCACCAGATGCAGCTTGTCACTTGCCACCAGCGCCTGCCACCATTTGCAGATGGTCATTTGCCACATCACCTGCCACCAGATGTGGGTTGTCACTTGCCAACTGATGTGGATTGTCACTTGCCATGCCAGCCAGTGCCACCAAATGTGCATTGTCACTGCATTGGTGGCAGGCTGGCAGCACTGGTCTATTTAGTGAGGGCAGGAAAGCGGTGATGCGGGACGGGCAGTGAGAGATGATGTAATCTCTCTGCTCCCTGCCGCACCTCCAACATTGAAGAGGCCCGCACTGTTAGGGCGGAAGAGCGCTGATGTGTGGCAGGCAGTGAGAGATGTCATCTCTCTGCTCCCTGCCGCACCTCGCTAACACATTGAACAGGCACGGTTGTGAGGGCAGAAGAGCGGTGATGTGGAGTGGGCGGAAAGAGATGATGTCATCTCTGCTCGTCTGCCCGCTCGCTTCTCTCTTCTGCCTTTCTCAGCGGCCCACTGGTTAGGCAGGGATCCTGCGGCAACAGACTCAGGGCCATGGGCCCCTGATTCGGAGCTATAGCCCCAATAGCCACCCCCTAGTGACGCCACTGGTGGTGGCAGCATCATGTTGTGGGGATGCTTTTCTTCAGCAGGGACAGAGAAGCTGGTCAGAGTGGATGGGAAGATAGATGGAGCCAAATACAGGGCAATCTTAGAAGAAAACCTGTTCGAGTCAGCAAAAGACTTGAGACTGGGGTGGAGGTTCACCTTTCCATTGGGACAACAACCCTAAACATACAGCCAGAGCTACAATGGAATGGTTTAGATCAAAGCATATTCATGTGTTAGAATGGCCGAGTCAAAGTCCAGACCTAAATCCAATTGAGAATCTGTGTCAAGACTTGAAAATTGCTGTTCACAGACACTCTCCATCCAATCTGACAGAGCTTGAGCTATTTTGCAAAGAAGAATGGGCAAAAATGTCACTCTCTAGATGTGCAAAGCTGGTAGAGACACCCCCAAAAAGACTTGCAGCTGTAATTGCAGAGAAAGGTGGTTCTACAAAGTATTGACTGGGGGGGGGGGGGGGGCTGAATACAAATGCATGCCGCACTTTTCACATATTTATTTGTAAAAAAATGTTGAAAAACATTTATCATTTTCCTTTAATTTCACAATTATGTACCACTTTGTGTTGGCCTATCACATAAAATCCCAATAACATGACAAAATGTGGAACATTTCAAGGGGTATCAATACTTTTTCAAGGCTGTGTGTGTGTATATATATACACACACACATACATACCTTCATGCCACCCAGCTTTTTGAGATGGGAACGAGGGATACCTATTAGTAAAAGTATGTAGGCATAGGACACACCCCTTTCCACTCCCCCTTAAAGCAGAATTATACAAAAAATTATTAGTTAAACCCACAAGTGCTTTTTTTATCACTACTATTCCTTTTATACTGGCCTTTGAAGTTTAGAGATTTTCAAGTCTGGGCTCAGCCCCTCCTTCTCTGAGCTGGTCCCTCAGCTGTCGGCTAATTGCCAGCTCCTATCTCTCCACGGTTACTCAGCTGTTGATGATATCCTGCTCGTCATTCCTGCCTACTTAAGCTGTCCAGCCCAGAGGATCTCTGCCTTCACTTTAGTTAACATCACAGAGACTATCTCCTGCATTCCTGTTTAAAGACTGGCTTGGCTGACATCCCTTCTGGCTCCATATCCTGCATGCTATTTTACTACGCTCATCTCCGGCTTCCTGAGGTTTGGCTTGTCTGACTATCCGTTCCAGTTCCTGAACTCTGGCTATGTTTTGACTACCTTTGTTCTTTTTACTTTTATTATTAAACAAGTGTGATTCAACTGTACTTCTGTCTCGGTTTGATTTCATGGTTTCTCACACAAATGCAACAATTTAGAAATTGGATGAAACGTTTAACACTGGGAAACACTTTTTGAAAAATGATTAGTGCATTTTATATACAACTATATTGATTAGACCAAATCAAGGGTCAAATGAGGAGGAAAGAGGGACAGAGGGGGCTTTGTTTCTAATCAAGGACTGTCCTTCAAAATCAGGGATAGTTGGGAGCTAAATTTAATATTATATATATATATATATATATATATACATATACATATACACACACACTATCTATATATATATATATATATATATATATATATATATATATATATATATATATATATATATATATATATATATATATATATATATATATATATATATATATATATATATACATATATATATATATAGATAGATATAGATATAGATATAGATATAGATATACACACAGTGCCTTGCGAAAGTATTCGGCCCCCTTGAACTTTTCAACCTTTTTCCACATTTCAGGCTTCAAACATAAAGATATAAAATTTTAATTTTTTGTGAAGAATCACCAACAAGTGGGACACAATTGTGAAGTGGAACGAAATCTATTGGATATTTTAAACTTTTTTAGCAAATAAAAAACTGAAAAGTGGTGCGTGCAAAATTATTCGGCCCCTTTACTTTCAGTGCAGCAAACTCACTCCAGAAGTTCAGCGAGGATCTCTGAATGATCCAATGTTGTCCTAAATGACTGATGGTGATAAATAGAATCCACCTGTGTGTAATCAAGTCTCTGTATAAATGCACCTGCTCTGTGATAGTCTCAGGGTTCTGTTGAAAGTGCAGAGAGCATCATGAAGACCAAGGAACACACCAGGCAGGTCCGTAATACTGTTGTGGAGAAGTTTAAAGCCGTATTTGGATACAAAAAGATTTCCCAAGCTTTAAACATCCCAAGGAGCACTGTGCAAGCGATCATTTTGAAATGGAAGGAGTATCAGACCACTGCAAATCTACCAAGACCTGGCTGTCCCTCTAAACTTTCAGCTCAGACAAGGAGAAGACTGATCAGAGATGCAGCCAAGAGGCCCATGATCACTCTGGATGAACTGCAGAGAACTACAGCTGAGGTGGGAGAGTCTGTCCATAGGACAACAATCAGTCGTACACTGCACAAATCTGGCCTTTATGGAAGAGTGGCAAGAAGAAAGCCATTTCTCAAAGATATTCATAAAAAGTCTTGTCTAAAGTTTGCCACAAGCCACCTGGGAGACACACCAAACATGTGGAAGAAGGTGCTCTGGTCCGATGAAACCAAAATCAAACTTTTTGGCCACAATGCAAAACGATATGTTTGGCGTAAAAGCAACACAGCTCATCACCCTCAACACACCATCCCCACAGTCAAACATGGTGGTGGCAGCATCATGGTTTGGGCCTACTTTTCTTCAGCAGGGACAGGGAAGATGGTTAAAATTGAGGGGAAGATGGATGCAGCCAAATACAGGACCATTCTGGATGAAAACCTGTTGGAGTCGGCAAAATACCTGAAACTGGGACGGAGATTTATCTTCCAACAAGACAATGATCCCAAACATACAGCAAAATCTACAAAGGAATGGTTTACAAATAAACGTATCCAGGTGTTAGAATGGCCAAGTCAAAGTCCAGACCTGAATCCAATCGAGAATCTGTGGAAAGAGCTGAAAACTGCTGTTCACAAACGCTCTCCATCCAACCTCACTGAGCTCGAGCTGTTTTGCAAGGAAGAATGGGCAAGAATTTCAGTCTCTCGATGTGCAAAACTGATAGAGACATACCCCAAGCGACTTGCAGCTGTAATCGCAGCAAAAGGTGGCTCTACAAAGTATTAACGCACCACTTTTCAGTTTTTTATTTGCTAAAAAAGTTTAAAATATCCAATAGATTTCGTTCCACTTCACAATTGTGTCCCACTTGTTGGTGATTCTTCACAAAAAATTAACATTTTATATCTTTATGTTTGAAGCCTGAAATGTGGCAAAAGGTTGAAAAGTTCAAGGGGGCCGAATACTTTCGCAAGCCACTGTGTATATATATATATATATATATATATATACACACACACACACACACACACACACACGTTTTAGGTGTTGAGGAGTGCTTGATTACCCAATGTGTATTTAACCTCTTGCCACCCAAATGTTGCATATATGCGATGGCAAAGATGGTGAGCTTTAATGCCCGCTTGTCCCACATATGCGTCCTTGAGTGGCAGAGATCCAGGCAAAGTGATCAAGCTGTTAAAGACAGCTCCTAGTCTCTAGTAATGATCGCGAGCTTCCGGGACCGGCTCCCGATCATGTGACTAATGTGACAGTGGTCAAAAGATCAGGAAGACCTTCCTGCTTCTCTGGGTTAAGGGGGATGGGCAGGGAGGGGATAAAAGTATATTGGAGTTGGCTGGCAGCTTTTTATCCTAGATATAAAATTACCAAGAAAAAAACAATGTGGTTCACGGGTTGTGATAGACACCCTTCATCACGGCTATAAACGTAAACGTAAAAAAAAACATGAATTTAATCCATTTTATATCTAAATAATAATATTAGGATACTGTAAAAAAAAAAAAAAATACTATGGAAAAAATTACTATGAAAAGACAAAAAAAAAACAAAAAGAATATGATAACAATTAAGTCCAAACTAATTTTAAATTAAAATGAATTAGTTAAAATCTATTCAGTCTCAAAGGTTATTTCTAATCTCATTCATATATAACCAATTAAAAAAAATGACATACTGTATAACCTTTTCACTTTAATCCCATTTATATATAACAAATATCGTTTAATATCTTTTAATAGGTTATGTATGAATAAGATTATAAATAACCTTCTACTGAATAGACCAATTAGAATGAATTAATTAAATTTTAAAATGAATTCACAATTATTTGTTAGAATATCGTATTGACATATATGTTTGTATAACTTCGTCATTTTTTTTTTTTACAGTATTGTTTACAGGATTTCAATATCGTTTAGATCTCATTTTATATGTTTATAAACCTAAAGGTGGGCCTCATTTACTGAAATGTGTTGGCTTTTCCATAGTGTTTATTGCTGTCTGTCTCTTTTGGGGAGATGTCCCCTCACTTCCTGTTTCAGTGACAACTTTTTCTATATGTAGTAACACTTTATATTGTTTTACAGTTATTTAACATAAATTAATCAATTTCATACTAAATTAACAGTTTTATAACGTTATAGCCCTGAAGAAGTAGCACGCTCACATTCCTGGAACATGTTGGCCTTTCTTATCTTGTTGACTTTCGTACATGGGATTTTTTTTATTTTTAATAAATTTGCAAAAAATGATATGGGGTATTGTTTGTAGAATTTAGAGATTTAGAGATTTTGTGATAATATTGAATTTAATCCATTTTGGAATAAGGTTGTAACATAAAAAAATGTGGAAAAAGTGAAGTGCTGTGAATACTTTCTGGATGCGCTGTATATTTTTTAGATATGATATGGAGTAAATTCACAATTTTATATGTTTATAGCCCTGAAGAAGGGGGGCAGTCATATTTCCTGAAACACATTAGCTTTTGCTGAGTGTTTTGTTGCTATCTTTGTCCCTTTTTGGAGAGATTTTCCCTCACTTCCTGTTCAAGTTATAACGTTACCACTGGGAAAGAAATGAATCAGCTCTGGTAAGATCGGGGAAGGGTTTTAACTTCTCTTAGGTTTTTTAAACTGTCTGTCCCCCTGTACTGTGTGACACCCATCACCTAGACAGGAAGTGAGGGGAATCTGCCTCAAGGGGACAGAGATAACAACAAACAACAAAGGATCTAACCCGCCTTTACTCTACTACCAAATATGTTTTCAATGTTGTCCGTTTTCCTGTTGAGGGGTTTTGCTATACTTCCTGTTGCTATCTGATAACTATTTAAAAAGCAGGAAATAGAGTGAATTCCCCTCACCTCCTGTTCTGTCTGTTAACCACTTCTGGACCACTCTACACAGATGTACTGCGTCAGGACGGCCCCAACCTCACATGATACCACAGCACCCAGGGCAGCTCTCCCTTCTGCTCACCCCTTGTCCCAGACCCTGCACCCATGGGAGGTAAGTGCCGGGGGTTGGGGAGGGTGTAGGGCGTTAGTTTGTTTTTTCTGAAAAAACAAACTAACACTTTAAAGCCAAACTCCAGCCAAATCTTCATTTTTTGTCATATTCGATTGTATTAGATTGGCTGTAGATGGGTTCAAATCTCTTTCAAGTTTTAACTGCTATCCTTATATACAGTGGGGATGGAAAGTATTCAGACCCCCTTAAATGTTTCACTCTTTGTTATATTGCAGCCATTTGCTAAAATCATTTGCCGTAAGTTCATTTTTTTTTCCTCATTAACAGCACTCCATATTGACAGAAAAACACAGAATTGTTGACATTTTTGCAGATTTATTAAAAAAGAAAACCTGAAATATCACCTGGTCCTAAGAATTCAGACCCTTTGCTCAGTATTTAGTAGAAGCCCCTTTTGATACAATACAGCCATAGAGTCTTTTTGGAAAAGATGCAACAAGTTTTTCACACCTGGATTTGGGGATCCTCTGCCACTCCTCCTGGCAGATCCTCTCCAGTTCTGTCAGGTTGGATGGTAAACGTTGGTGGACAGACATTTTTAGGGCTCTCCAAAGATGCTCAATTGGGTTTAAGTCAGGGCTCTGGCTGAGCCATTCAAGAACAGTCACGGAGTTGTTGTGAAGCCACTCCATTATTTTAGCTGTGTGCTTAGGGTCATTGTCTTGTTGGAAGGTAAACCTTCTGCCCAGTCTGAGGTCCTGAGCACTCTGAAGAAGGTTTTCGTCCAGGATATCCCTGTACTTGGCCGCATTCATCTTTCCCTCGATTTAAACCAGTAGTCCTGTCCCTGCAGCTGAAAAACACCCCTACAGCATGATGCTGCCACCACCATGCTTCACTGTTGGGACTGTATTGGACAGGTGATGAGCAGTGCCCGGTTTTCTCCACACATACCGCTTAGAATTAAGGCCAAAAAGTTCTATCTTGGTATCATCAGACCATAGAATCTTATTTCTCACCATCTTAGAGTCCTTCGGGTGTTTTTTAGCAAACTCCATGGGGGCTTTCATGTGTCTTGCACTGAGGAGAGGCTTCCGTCGGGCCACTCAGCCATAAAGCCCCGACTGGTGGAGGGCTGCAGTGATGGTTGACTTTCCACAGCTTTCTCCCATCTCCCGACTGCATCTCTGGAGCTCAGCCACAGTGATCTTTGGGTTCTTCTTTACCTCTCTCACCAACGCTCTTCTCTCCCAATAGCTCAGTTTGGCCGGACGGCCAGCTCTAGGAAGGGTTCTGGTCGTCCCAAACATCTTCCATTTAAGGATTATGGAGGCCACTGTGCTCTTAGGAACCTTAAGTGCAGCAGACATTTTTTTGTAACCTTGGCCAGATCTGTGCCTTGCCACAATTCTGTCTCTGAGCTATTCAGGCAGTTCCTTTGACCTCATGATTCTCATTTGCTCTGACATGCACTGTGAGCTGTAAGGTCTTATATAGACAGGTGTGTGTCTTTCCTAATCAAGTCCAATCAGTATAATCAAACAAAGCTGGACTCAAATGAAGGTGTAGAACCCTCTCAAGGATGATCAGAAGAAATGGACGGCACCTGAGTTAAATATATGAGTGTCACAGCAAAGGGTCTGAATACTTAGGACCATGTGATATTTCAGTTTTTCTTTTTTAATAATGTCAACAATTCTGTCTTTTTCTGTCAATATGGGGTGCTGTGTGTACATTAACCACTTACCCACAGGGCACTTAAACCCCCTTCCTAACCAGACCAATTTTCAGCTTTCGGTGCTCTCACATTTTGAATGACAATTACTCAGTCATGCAACACTGTACCCAAATTAATTTTTTGTCCTTTTTTTCACACAAACAGAGCTTTATTTTGGTGGTATTTAATCACCGCTGTTTTTTTTTTTATTTTTTGCGCTATAAATCAAAAGAGATTAAAAATTTGGTAAAAAAATAAATTCTTTGTTTCTATTAAAATTTATTGGCGAGTATTGGCAGAGTATTGCAGTGTTGCACAATATTGGCAGAGTAATGCACAGTGCTGGCAGAGTATTGCACAGTGCTGGCAGAGTAGCTGTCACTGACCAGCGCTGGGGGCACTACACATCCAGCCCACAGCGCTGCTGCCATCTCTCCCCCTCTCCGCTTCTCCCCTCTCACTGTACTGATCGGTACAGAGAGGGGAGGGAGGAACCGGCGTCATGATGTGGCGCCGGTTTGTTTACATGTGATCGCGCCGTCATTTGACGGCACGATCACGTGGTAAACGGTCACTATCAGCAGTCATTTACCATGATGCGCCGAGTCCGGAGGATGTTCATGAGTGCGCGCCCCAGGGGCCAAGGTTCTGGCAGAATAAGCCGACTGCGCTGTAGCCGTCTTTCGGTTATGGCCCGGTCGGCATGTGGTTAATGAGGAAAAAAATAAATGTAAGGGGGTCTGAATACTTTCCGTCGCCACTGTAGTTTATTAGTGGTTTATAGTGGTTAGAAAAAGATAGGAAGGATTTGATTGGCCAGAGTCCTTTTTTACTTTTAGATCCTTTTTGATAACCTTTTTGATAATAATGGACTCCATCTTGCTGCTGGCTTGACAAATAATTCCCGTTTTGCGATGAAACCGTGAAGTCTGAACAGCAATATATCCCTCTCTACTCATTTGAATAAAACGATTGCTCTGCTTATTGTACCATTAAATGTGTTTATATTGTATTCATTTTTAAATAGAAGTTTTTTTATTTTTTTTATATCGAGGAACCATACTTACCGCCGCAGATGCAGCACAAGTGAAGGAGAGATAGGCCATTCTCTGTTCGATAGTTTAAATTGACTTTGCCGAAGGCGTCGTCTGAGCTGCAAAATAGATTTTACAGCTGATCACACAGGCTTTATCGCTAGCGCTATTTTATTTAGTTATGTGAATTTTAATCAGACACATAGAGAAAGCAAAGTGTTGATGGATTCAACCTGATGTAAAGTGATTGACGGCATAATGTTAAAGTAGAATTAAACATAAAAGAATAAAAAAAAAAACAACTAAAAAGGAAAAACTTCAATCCATTATGTATTTTATAATCGTTCCCCTGAAAGTTCTAAAATCCGTTTACGTAGATCTAAACCCTAGCAGGATATTTATTTTTGCTAAAATACTGTTTATTACAAATCATTGTGATTTTTTTTATCTATAAAATACTGTTTGTACTGTTTTTATCCTCTTTTTTTATGTCAATGTCGCTGATCTTCTCCGGCATCTTTTAGCCATTTCCAGGGTTGTCAAACGCCAGTAAACTTACTGACAGTTTGTAAAAATCTGATTTTTTTTTTACAACTGCCAGTAAATATCAGGGGCTAATAATTTCATGCTGTGTTGACTTTTTAAGTGTAAATCAAGCAAATTATTTTGTTATAGGTATTGTCAGTGTTTCCATATCTGTTTCTACTGTTTAAATATTGTTATTTTTCAATAGGAGTTCTGTAATATCTTAGGTTGCCAGTAAAAAAAATGTGCTCCGCCAGTCAATTTTCCATGTTTTGTCGTCAGTAAAAAATGCTGCATTAGGTGGGCAACCCTGGCCATTTCTTGTGTACATGTACTTGCTTTAGTGTGGGCTGCTCATTACTGCTCTTGTCTGGCTTCCTGATGTGGTGGACAATGTCTACACAAAATCTAGTTAACCACTTCAATACCGGCACTTATACACCTTCCTGCCCAGACCAATTTTCAGCTTTCAGCGCTGTTGCACTTTGAATGACAATTGCACAGTCATACTACACTGTACCCAATGGATGGACACTGATAGGCAGCACGGATGGGCACTGATAGGCGGCACAGGTGGGCACTGATAGGCGGCACAGATGGGCACTGATAGGCGGCACAGATGGGCACTGATAGGCGGCATTGTAGTGTAATGTACTGATGGATGCCAATCAGTGCCAAACAATAATGCATGTCAATCAGTGATGCCCATTGTGGGCACTGATTGGCATCCATTGTGGGCACTGATTGGCATCCATTGTGGTCTAGGATGGCATACATGGTGCTGGGCATACATGGTGCTGGGCATCCCCGGTGGTCTAGTGGTGTCCCTGGTGGTCCAGTGTGGGCATCCTGGGGGGGGGGGGGGGGGGCTGCGCTGATAATCGATCAGCACAGACCTCTGTCAGAGGAGCAGCCGATCGGCTCTCCTCTACTCGCGTCTGACAGACGCGAGTGAGGAAAAGCCAATCAACGGCTCTTCCTATTTACACTGTGATCAGCCGTGATTGGACACTGCTGATCACGTGGTAAAAAGTCTCCGGAGACTCTTTACCGAGATCGTAGTTGTGGGGTGTCAGACTGACACCCCGCAACAACAATGGCCGCGGAGCGGCTCAATATCCTGAGGTCATATGACGTCCGTTCAGGATTTTTAAACCACTTTGCCGACGTCATTCTGCTATATGGCGGGCGGCAAGTGGTTAAATAGTTGGTAAGGTTGAAAAACACCAGTCCATCCAGTTCACAACCTGTGTGCGTTTATGTTAACACCATTTCCCATAGCCCTGTATATTGCATTCGCTAAGATGCTCAAAAAAGAGTTTTCTTATTTTTCGGTACTCCCTGGAGACACCACCAACCGTGGAAGGGAGTTCCACATCCTTACTGCTCTGACAGTAAAGAACCCCCTGTGCAGTTTAAGGTTAAACTGCTTCTCATCAACTTCATTGAGTGGCCAGATGTCCCAATTAGTGACCTGAGGCTGAATAGCGTCCTCCCTATGCTAGAATCACCATTAACCACTTAAGAACCGAGACTCTTTTTGAGAGTTAAAGGTAAAACATATTTTTTTTGCTAGAAAATTACTTAGAACCCCCAAACATTCAAAAAAAATAATTCCTAACACCCTAGAGAATAAAATGGCGGTCGTTGCAATACTTTCTGTCACAGCGTATTTGCGCAGCGGCACTTTTTTTTGGAAAAAATACACTTTTTTGAATAGAAAAATAAGACAACAGTAAAGTTAGCCCAATTCTTTTTTATATTGCGAAAGATAATGTTGCGCCGAGTAAATTGATACCCAACATGTCGCGCTTAAAAAATGCGCCCGCTCGTGGAATGGCAACAAACTATTACCCTTAAATCTCCATAGGCGACGTTTAAAAAAATTATACAGGTTGCATGTTTTGAGTTACAGAGGAGGTCTAGGGCTAGAATTATTGATCTTGCTCTACCGATCGCGGCGATACCTCACATGTGTGGTTTTAACACTGTTTTCATATGCGAGCGCTACTCACGTATGCATTCGCTTCTGCACTTGAGCTCGGCGGGACGGGGCAGGTTTAAACATTTTTTTTTCTTATTTCTTTTACACGGTTCTTTAACCACTTCCCGACCGCCCCCTGTATATTTACGTCGGCAGAATGGCACGTACAGGCAGAATCACGTACCTGTACGTGACATTCTTCCGGCGGTTGGGGGGTCCGATCGGACGCCCCTCCGCCGGCGGGGACGGTCGGGATCGCTTCAGAAGCGATGCGGGACGAGGTAACGCCAGTCGTTTCTGGCCACCCCCTCCCGATCGCTCTGGCCAATAGGATTCGTCCGCTTCCTTCCCCTTCCTGTGTAATTGTAAACACAGGCAAGGGGAAGTGATGTCACGCTCCTCGTGTCGGTCTTTCTGACCGGGACGCCGAGCGGAGAAGACATCAAGTAAGTGCACAAACACTACACTGACACCAGGTACACATAGGCACACATTTCACCCCCCTGTCACCCCCTGATCACCCCCCAGATCACCCCCTGCCCCCCCTGTCACAGTGTCACTGATTGCAGTGATCATTTATTTTACTGATCACTGCATTTAGTGTCAGTGTGACTGCAATAACTGTCAGGGCAGTTAGTTTTAGGCCCCTTTAGGTCCAAGGTAGCCCCCTACCCCCCCCCAATAAAGGTTTAACCCCTTGATTGCCCCCTAGGTAACCCTTTCACCCCCTTTTGCCAGTGTCACTAAGCGATCGTTTATTTTGATCGCTCTATTAGTGTCACTGGTGCCGCTAGGTAGCCAGTTTTTTTTTTAGGTAACCGCCAGGTTTATATAGGATTATAAATAGGTTTATAGGTCAGGTACCCCCACATTACAACCTAAATAAAGGTTTTAACCCCTTGATTGCCCCTAGAGTTAACTCTTTCACCAGTGATCACAGTATAAGTGTCACTGGTGACGCTGGTTAGCCAGTTAGTTATTTAGTTATTTAGGTTCCCCGTCAGGTTTTTATATATCGTCAGGTACCCCCATATATTACCTAATAAAGGTTTTAACCCCCTGATTGCCCCTAGTTAACCCTTTCACCAGTGATCACCGTATAACTGTTACGGGTGACGCTGGTTAGTTAGCTTGTTTTTTTATACTGTCAGGGCACCCGCCATTTATTACCCAACTATCGGTTTAACCCCCTGATCGCCCGGCGGGTGATATCAATTAGGTGTTAGGGTCAAATAAGGTCTGCGTCGCCCCAGGTTAGTGCCAGTACCGCAAACACCCACGCGCAAAGCATACACCTCCCTTAGTGGTATAGTATCTGAACAGATCAATATCTGATCTGATCAGATCTATACTAGCGTCCCAGCAGTTTAGGGTTCCAAAAAAACGCATTGTTAGCGGGATCAGCCCAGATACCTGCTAGCACCTGCGTTTTCCCCCTCCGCCCAGCCCAGCCCAGCCCACCCAAGTGCAGTATCGATCGATCACTGTCACTTCCAAAACACTAAGCACACATAACTGCAGCGTTCGCAGAGTCAGGCCTGATCCCTGCGATCGCTAACAGTTTTTTTGGTAGCGTTTTGATTCATTCGCCAGCAGCCTAGGAGCTTTTTTTTTCCTGTGAATCTCACTAGTGTACTACTAAATTTAGAGCCCAAAATGGCAAATCGCAAGTACACTAGTGAACAGGCCTACTTGTTTCTGAGTATGTCAGATAGTGAAGAGGAGGTCACTCATCTGTCAGAATCAGGCTCAGAATACGATCCAGTAGACGACAGCGGCTCCATGACAGATAGCTCTGGCGACGAAGGTGTGGTCCCTGCTAAGGTCAGGCGTACCCGATCCCGATCTTCTGATGTTGTTGAGGTGCAGGAACCGCAGGTCTCTCGTATGGAGCAGAGAAGTACTAGCGCCGCTATTCCTTCTGGTGAACTGGCAAGCACCAGCGGCCTAGTACACCCTGGACGTAGTCAAACCAGCACTGCAGTAACACTTGGTGACGTGGCGAGTCCCATAAGTGCAGTTCAAGCTGGCGAGGTGGCAAGCACAAGTAGTGTCCCGCTGCCACCAAGAAGAAGACAAAGGCAGGCCCGTCGATCACATAGTGTCCTTCCTGCAGAATTCGCCAATCCTGATTGGGTGCCCACCACTTCTGCAGAACCCGTACTTCCCCCATTCACTGGCCAACCCGGTATTCAGGTGGAAACAGCTGATTTTAAGCCATCCGATTTTTATTCGCTGTTTTTCACGGAAGATCTCTATAGATCTATTGTGGACCAAAGTAATATATACGCTGGTCAACACATCGCCGCTAATCCCCAAGTGCCTTCCCTTGCCAGAGATTGGAAACCAATTACGGTTTCCGAATTTAAGACCTTTCTGGGCCTTTCCCTCAACATGGGCATACACAAATTCCCGACGCTGAGGTCTTATTGGTCCACCTCACCGCACCACCATATGCCCGTGTTCTCTGCCTCCATGTCCAGGGCACGATACGAACAGATCTTGCGGTTCATGCACTTCAGTGACAATGAACTTTGTCGTCCTCGTGGAGACCCTGAATTTGATCGGCTCTACAAAATTCGGCCCCTCATAAACCACTTCAACCAATGTTTTGCAGCCTTGTTTACGCCCAATCAAGTTGTCTGCGTTGACGAGTCCCTGATTAAGTTTTCTGGCCGCTTGTCTTTCAAACAGTTCCTTCCCAGCAAGCGTGCCAGATACGGGGTCAAGCTCTACAAGCTCTGTGACAGGGCAACAGGCTATACGTGGAGCTTTTCGGTTTATGAGGGAAAGATAGTCACGTAGAGCCGGAGAACTGTCCAGATTACATAGGGAGCGCTGGCAAGATAGTGTGGAACTTGGTGTCACCCTTATTCGGAAAGGGGTACCACTTGTACGTGGACAATTATTACACGAGCGTGCCACTGTTTAGTCACTTGTTTGATCATCAGATTGGAGCATGTGGCACCGTGCGACCTAATCGCCGGGGCTTTCCCCAGCGGCTTGAAGATTCCCGTCTTAGGCTGGGGGAGAGAGCCTGCTTGAAGTGTAATAACTTGCTCGCTGTGAAGTGGAGGGATAATAGGAATGTTTTCGTTCTTACCTCCCTTCATGCAGACACGACAGTCCAAATTCGTACGGCGGCTGGTGTTGTGACGAAACCCCTCTGTATCCACGAATACAACCTTAATATGGGGGGGGTGGACCTCAACGACCAGTTGTTGGCGCCGTACCTAGTTGTCCGTAAGGCTAGACGCTGGTACAAAAAAGTGTCTATTTATTTATTCCAATTGGCTTTGCTGAATGCTCATGTGCTATACGGAGCTTCAGGCGGGACGTTACCCTTCCTTGAATTCCAGGGAGCGGTTGTCATGGAACTCCTGTATCCAGGCGATTCCACACCTCACCATCCCCTACCAAATGCAGTAAGCCGGCTGCATGAGAGGCATTATCCTCATGTCCTCCAGAGTACCCCTACCCAACGAGCCCCCCAAAGAAGATGTCGTGTCTGTAGCAAGCGCGGATTTAGGCGTGACACCCGTTATTATTGTCCACGCTGTCCTGACAATCCTGGTCTCTGCGTTGGTGAATGCTTTGAACGCTACCACGAACTAGTGAGGTATTAGCGTAGGGTACAGCATTTCACAGGCTAGGATACACTTTCACAGGGTCTCAAGAATGCCATCGCATTTTGAGACCCGACCGTTGCAGTTCAAATTATAGTTACAGGGTCTCAAGAATGCCATCGCATTTTGAGACCCGACCGTTACAGTTAAAATTATAGTTATAGTTTAAAAAAAAAGTGTAAAAAATAAAAAAAAAATAAAAAAGTACAAAAAAAAAAAAAACCCCCAAAAAAAATATAAAATAAAAACCAAAAATAGTTGTCGTTTTATTGTTCTCTCTCTATTGTTGCTCTTTTTTACTCTATTCTATTCTGCAATGTTTTATTATGTTTTATCATGCTTGCTTTTCAGGTATGTTTTATTGTTAACCATTTTTTTGTTTTCAGGTGCGCCATTCAGTTGCAGCGCGGATTTATTTATCTTGACAGCAACAGCGTTTGCTCCCACGATACATAAAGCCGCGACTCCAACACTGTAGGAGGTGATTTCACCACCACAGTTAAAAAAAAGAGCATATATGCCGAAGCATGGGGGCAGCAGAGGGCGGAGGAGCGATTTTGCTCCTAATGCCACGTACATACGGTCGAAAAAAGTCCGACCATGTGTACGTGGCATAACTTTTTTGCGGGAGGATGCCCCCATGCTTCGGCATATATATATTTTAGGCACCGGTTGCGTTAACAAAATGTTTTATTTTTTACTATGTTTTTTTTTTGGTATTTGCTTTGCAGGTATGGTATGGTAAGGTCTTACTGTTATACTCTAATGTTACTTTGTTTTAATGTTAACCATTATTTGCTTAGCAGGTACGCCATTCAGTTGCAGCGTGGATTATTTATCTTGACAGCAACAGCGTTTGCTCCCACGATACATAAAGCCGCGACTCCAACGCTGTAGGAGGTGATTTCACCACCACAGTTAAAAAAAAGAGCATATATGCCGAAGCATGGGGGCAGCAGAGGGCGGAGGAGCGATTTTGCTCCTAATGCCACGTACATACGGTCGAAAAAAGTCCGACCATGTGTACGTGGCATAACTTTTTTGCGGGAGGATGCCCCCATGCTTCGGCATATATATATTTTAGGCACCGGTTGCGTTAACAAAATGTTTTATTTTTTTACTATGTTTTTTTTTTGGTATTTGCTTTGCAGGTATGGTATGGTAAGGTCTTACTGTTATACTGTAATGTTACTTTGTTTTAATGTTAACCATTATTTGCTTAGCAGGTACGCCATTCAGTTGCAGCGTGGATTTATTTATCTTGACAGCAACAGCGTTTGCTCCCACGATACATAAAGCCGCGACTCCAATGCTGTAGGAGGTGATTTCACCACCACAGTTAAAAAAAAGAGCATATATGCCGAAGCATGGGGGCAGCAGAGGGCGGAGGAGCGATTTTGCTCCTAATGCCACGTACATACGGTCGAAAAAAGTTCGACCATGTATACGTGGCATAACTTTTTTTGCGGGAGGATGCCCCCATGCTTCGGCATATATAAATGGTGCATGTATGCCCATCATTAGAAGTGGGTGGATGAAGGGAGGTATTCTAATGGTGGGCATACCCACCGCGCCATTGGGAAATTGGGAAAGCATTTTATCACACCGATCTTGGTGTGGTCAGATGCTTTGAGGGCACAGGAAAGATCTAGGGTCTAATAGACCCCAATTTTTTTCAAAAAAAGAGTACCTGTCACTGCCTATTGCTATCATAGGGGATATTTACATTCCCTGCGATAACAATAAAAATGACAACTAAGAAAAAAAAAATGGAAGGAACAGTTTAAAAATAAAATAAAAAAGCTAAATAAAAAGAAAAACTAAAAAAAAAAAAAAAAAAAGCACCCCTGCCCCCCCTTCTTTTGCGCAAAGGCGAACACAAGCGTTGGTCTGGCGTCATATGTAAACAGCAATTGCACCATGCATGTGAGGTATCACCGCGAAGGTCAGATCGAGGGCAGTAATTTTAGCAGTAGACCTCCTCCGTGAATCTAATGTGGTAACCTGTAAAGGCTTTTAAAGGCTTTTAAAAATGTATGTAGTTTGTCGCCACTGCGTGTTTGTGCGCAATTTTAAAGCATGTCGTGTTTGGTATCCATGTACTCGGCCTAAGATCATATTTTTTATTTCATCAAAAATTTGAGCAATATAGTGTGTTTTAGTGCATTAAAATAAAAAAAGTGTATTTTTTCCACAAAAAATGCGTTTGAAAAATCGCTGCGCAAATACTGTGTGGAAAAAAAAAATGCAACACCCACCATTTTAATCTGTAGGGCCTTTGCTTTAACAATATATATAGTGTTTGGGGGTTCAACGTAATTTTCTTGCAAAAAAAAAATATGTTTTCATGTAAACAAAAAGTGTCAGAAAGGGCTTTATCTTCAAGTGGTTAGAAGAGTGGGTGACGTGTGACATAGGCTTTTAAATGTTGTGCATAAAATGCCAGGACAGTTCAAACCCCCCCAAATGACCCCATTTTGGAAAGTAGACACCCCAAGCTATTTGCTGAGAGCAATGTTGAGCCCATTAAATATTTTTTTTTTTGGTCCCAAGAGATTGAATAATGAAAAAAAAAAAAATAATATTTTTTTTTACAAAAACTTGTCACTAAATGATATATTGCTCAAACATGCCATGGGCATATGTGGAGATACACCCCAAAATACATTCTGTTGCTTCTCCTGAGTACGGGGATACCACATGTGTGGGACTTTTTGGGAGCCTAGCCGCGTACGGGACCCCAAAATCCAAGCACCGCTTTCAGGCTTTCTAAGGGTGTAATTTTTTTATTTCACTCCTCACTGCCAATCACAGTTTCGGAGGCCATGGAATGCCCAGATGGCACAAACCACCCCCAAATGACCCCATTTTGGAAAGTAGACACCCCAAGCTATTTGCTGAGAGGTATGGTGAGTATTTTGCAGATCTCGCTTTTTGTCACAATGTTTTGAAAATTGAAAAAAGAAAAAAAAAAATTTTTTTTCTTTACTTTCTTCATTTTCAAAAACACATGAGAGCTGTAAAATACTCACCATGCCTCTCAACAAATAGCTTGGGGTGTCTACTTTCCAAAATGGGGTCATTTGGGGGGGTTTTGTGCTATTTTGGCATTTTATGGCCTTCGAAACTGTGAGGTAGTGAGGAGTGAAATCAAAAATTTGCACCCTTAGAAATCCTGAAGGCGGTGCTTGGGTTTCGGGGCCCCGTACGCGGCTAGGCTCCCAAAAAGTCCCACACATGTGGTATCCCCATACTCAGGAGAAGCAGCAAAATGTATTTTGGGGTGCAATTCCACATATAACCATGGCATGTGTGAGCAATATATCATTTAGTGACAACTTTTTGAATAAATTTTTTTTATTTTTTTTTTTTTGTCTTTATTCAATCACTTGGGACTAAAAAAAAAAATATTCAACGGGCTCAACATGCCTCTCAGCAAATAGCTTGGGTGTCTACTTTCCAAAATGGGGTCATTTGGGGGGGTTTTGTGCCATCTTGGCATTTTATGGCCTTCAAAACTGTGATAGGTAGTGATAGGTAGTGAGGAGTGAAATCAAAAATTTATGCCCTTAGAAATCCTGAAGGCGGTGCTTGGTTTTCGGGGTCCCGTATGCGGATAGGCTCCCAAAAAGTCCCACACATGTGGTATCCCCGTACTCAGGAGAAGCAGCAGAATGTATTTTGGGGTGTAATTCCACATATGCCCATGGCATGTGTGGGCAATATATCATTTAGTGACAACTTTGGGCAAAAAAAAAAAAGTTTGTAATATTCCCGCAACTTGTGGCAAAATATAAAATATTCCATGTACTCAACATGCCTCTCAGCAAATAGCTTGGGGTGTCTACTTTCCAAAATGGGGTCATTTGGGGGGGTTTTGTGCAATTTTGGCATTTTATGGCCTTCGAAACTGTGATAGGTAGTGAGGAGTGAAATCAAAAATTTACACCCTTAGAAATGCTGAAGGTGGTGCTTGGGTTTCGGGGCCCCGTACGCGGCTAGGCTCCCAAAAAGGTGGTATCCCCGTACTCAGGAGAAGTGGCAAAATGTATTTTGGGGTGCAATTCCACATATAACCATGGCATGTGTGAGCAATATATCATTTAGTGACAACTTTTTGAATACATTTTTTTTTTTTTTTTTTTTGTCTTTATTCAATCACTTGGGACTAAAAAAAAAAATATTCAATGGGCTCAACATGCCTCTCAGCAAATAGCTTGGGGTGTCTACTTTCCAAAATGGGGTCATTTGGGGGGGTTTTGTGCCATCTTGGCATTTTGGCCTTCAAAACTGTGATAGGTAGTGATAGGTAGTGAGGAGTGAAATCAAAAATTATGCCCTTAGAAATCCTGAAGGCGGTGCTTGGTTTTCGGGGTCCCGTATGCGGATAGGCTCCCAAAAAGTCCCACACATGTGGTATCCTTTAAAAAAAAAAAATATGCCCATGGCATGTGTGGGCAATATATCATTTAGTGGCAAAAAAAAAAAAGTTTGTAATATTCCCGCAACTCAAAATATAAAATATTCATGTACTCAACATGCCTCTCAGCAAATAGCTTGGGGTAAAAATATTTGAATTTTATGGCCTTCAAAACTGTGAAGGTAGTGAGGAGTGAAATCAAAAATTTGCACCCTTAGAAACCCTGAAGGCGTTGATTGGGTTTCGGGGCCCCGTGCGCGGCTTCCCAAAAAGTCCAACACATGTGGTATCCCCATACTCGGGAGAAGCAGCAAAATGTTTTTGGGGTGCATCTCCACATATAACCATGGCATGTGTGAGCAAAAAAACAACTTTATGAAAAAATTTTTTTTTTTTTTTTTTTTTTGTCTTTATTCAATCCCTTGGGACTAAAAAAAAAAATATTCAATGGGCTCAACATGCCTCTCAGCAAATAGCTTGGGGTGTCTACTTTCCAAAATGGGGTCATACTTCCCTGCCATTTTAGCACCTCAAGAAATGAGATAGGTAGTCATAAATAAAAAAAAAAATGTACTCTAGTTTGTAGACTATAACTTTTGCGCAAACCAATAAATATACGCTTATTTTTTTTACTAAAGACATGTGGCTGAATACATTTTGACTAAAATTGAGTTTATTAGATTTTTTTTATAACAAAAAGTAGAAAATCTCTTTTTTTTTCAAAATTTTCGCTCCTTTTCCGTTTATATCGCAAAAAATAAAAATCACAGAGGCAATCAAATACCATCAAAAGAAATAGAAAAAAAAAGCATGACCGCGCAATTACCAGTTAAAGTAGTGCAGTGCGAAATTGAAAAAAGACCTGGGGTCAAAAAAAAAAAAAAATGGTGTCACTTAAACATCCCTTGTAATAGAAAAAAAAAGCATGGGAGAATAAAAAAAAAAATGTCCCTTTAAGAGAAGTTTTGACGTCGCTTCCGCCCTGCAATGATATGGAGACGGGTGGGGGCCATCTTCCCCTCACTCATCTCCATACCCAGCAAGGGAAAACATCCAATCGCCTCCGCCACTGCCAAAAGCTCGGGTAATCGGTGGAGATCGCTGGATCACAGCGGGAAAGGGGGCCCCTCTCCCGACGCCGATAAAAGTGATCTCACAGCGAATCCGCCGCAGAGACCACTCTTATCGGAAACCGGCCGCCGGCCGAAGAAGAGGATCCTGGGGTTATGGCAGCTAGCTGCTGCCATAACAATATTCCTCTTCAAAGTGAGTAAACTCCCATTCATGATTTTTACCTATAGGTAAAAATAAGGCTTACTTCTAGGTACAGTAGATATCTCAAACATGCACTATTTAGGAGATATTTACTTTAGATACCGGCGGTGACATCACTGGCATTGCTGTGCCGTTCCTTCAGAGTCCTGTGCCATAAACGGCGGCTTCTGTGCGCATGCATGAGAGTGACGCAGGGTTGCCACCTTTTCTTCAAGTCAAACCCGAACACTTTAGCGGCACAGCAATTTTTTTTATTTATAGTATAAACTATACATATATTTTGCTATTAAATAACATTTCTAATAATATGAAGATAATAACAAGTGTCCCCATTTACATCAGAGTCCACAGAGTTCCCCCTTTTACATCTGAACTGGCAGAGTTCCCATTCACTGTAAGGGGGAACTCTGTAGACTCTGATGTAAAGGAGAACTCTGGGGAATCTAACATAAGGGATGCTCTGGGAACCATAATTTAAGGAGGAATGCTAAGAACTCTGATGTACGGAGAAGACTCTGATGTAAGGGGAAACACTGTGGCCTCTGGTGTAAAGGAAAACTCTGATGTAAGGGGTGCTCTGAGAACCCTGATTTGCCCTAGTGTACTTACTCAGATGCAGGAGAGAGAAGGGGGAGACTTCAGTCACAGACAGGGATAGATAGCTCACTCACCCCTTACCAGTCCACACCTCTTATGTATCTGAGGCTGCTGGACTTCAAATTTCCGGCCCCCACTTCCCTTTTCTGAGGCACAGTGCCAGGGATTGGAGTGTGGACAGACACAGAGGCCCTCTCTCCTCTCCCATCTGTGTGTGTGTTTGGGGGGATTGTTAGTGCTGGCTTTGGGAAGTGTGAAAGAGAGTGTAACAGACACTCCAAGCTTAGACAACTGCATACAGCAACCCTGCTGGGAAGCCATAATCCAGTCTAAATAATGTGTCCGGGTTTCAGGCAGTCTGAAACCCGGACACATGATTCCAAACCCGAACAATATTGAAAAAAGAGGAAGTACCTCCCAAAGGATACTAAGGGACTTTTGAGGCAACTGATCAACAATTGATGAAAAAAGCGTAGAAATTTATTATTATAAAATTGTGTAAATATACATGGTGCATAGGACACCAAACAGGATATGCATATACAACATGGACAGAATCATATAACAATTATAAAAATGCAGTTCACTCAATACTGAGCCCAACGCGTTTCTGGACCTGTGTAGAGTCGTTTCTTCAGGGGCATTTCGTAGGAAAGTAGTGCTGCTATATAAATAATCTATAATGAGACATAGTCACACATCAAAGTCACTGTGAATATGTGCATGGACACATAGCATAACATGGCTGCTGAAAAAAACACTGGAACCCAAAAACAGCAGCTGTAAAAGAGTCCAGTGTGTATGAGGCCTAAAAACGTCCAGTGTGTATGAGGCCTAAAAACGTTCGGTGTGTATGAGGCCTAAAAACGTTCGGTGTGTATGAGGCCTAAAAGCGTCCGGTGTGTATGAGGCCTAAAAACGTCCGGTGTGTATGAGGCCTAAAAGCGTCCGGTGTGTATGAGGCCTAAAAGCGTCCGGTGTGTATGAGGCCTAAAAACGTCCGGTGTGTATGAGGCCTAAAAGCGTCCAGTGTGTACGAGGCCTAAAAACGTCCGGTGTGTATGAGGCCTAAAAAAGTCCGGTGTGTATGAGGCCTAAAAACGTCCGGTGTGTATGAGGCCTAAAAGCGTCCGGTGTGTATGAGGCCTAAAAGCGTCCAGTGTGTATGAGGCCTAAAAACGTCCGGTGTGTATGAGGCCTAAAAGCGTCCAGTGTGTATGAGGCCTAAAAAAGTCCAGTGTGTATGAGGCCTAAAATTGTCCAGTGTGTATGAGGCCTAAAAACGTCCAGTGTGTATGAGGCCTAAAAACGTCCAGTGTGTATGAGGCCTAAAAACATCCGGTGTGTATGAGGCCTAAAAACATCCGGTGTGTATGAGGCCTAAAAAAGTCCGGTGTGTATGAGGCCTAAAAAAGTCCAGTGTGTATGAGGCCTAAAAACGTCCAGTGTGTATGAGGCCTAAAAGCGTCCAGTGTGTATGAGGCCTAATGGTCAGACCCAGAGTAAATCTTTTTACATTGCATTGTCACATTTATCCAGCTCAAACGGGCTTTTATATGATCAGTAAACTGCTCCATGTCTAAACGTTCCTTGGAAAAATTAAGACAGAATCCCAGCTGACAGTGAGCATTATACAATAGGACAACATGGGGAGATCTAATCCGTGACAGAAATAACTGACCAATAATGAAGACCTTTATACTGGTAAGACTTATTTTGTGTTGCTTTTATCTTCTCCTCCCATATAGATTATAGAAGTTCTAGACTGAAAGGAATTACCTGCACCAGGAAAAAACCTCAGGAGACCTGACATTATCAGAGAGCAGCACAAGTGACTACTGTATCCAGCAACCTTTTCAGTATTCACCTCTACCTTCCAATTCATCTTAAGAAGAAGCTGGTATATTGTCTCTGCTGCATACTTACTATGTACTTGCTTCTTCTCAGTGTTATACATGGGAGGTGCAGTCTAAAATACAGCTTAGTTCAGTTCATATTTGTGTTCATGCAAAGCAGATTTAAAAAAAACAAAAAAAACATTTATTAATGTAGTTATCATTAAACAGATTTTTCAAATACAGCTAATACAAGTACCTGAGTCTGACTTTGTATCAGCTTCCTGAAAAAAAGAGAGAGGGGAGCACCAGGGACTAATCAGGTGTGTTGTTCAGCCTTTCATACACCCCCTAATTGTCAAACTCAATTTCACTGTGGGCCACATCAGTAATATGGTTGCCCACGAAGGGCCAGTTGTATCTGGGGTGCGCTACGTACAGAGTGCAGAGTTCAAGGGTGTGCTATGTACAGAATGCAGGGTTCAGGAGTGCGCTATGTACAGATTGCAGGGTTCAGGGGTGCGCTATGTACAGAGTTCAGGGGTGTGCTATGTACAGAGTGCAGAGTTCAGGGGTGCGCTACATACAGAGTTCAGGGGTGCGCTACATACAGAGTTCAAGGGTGTGCTATGTACAGAGTGAAGGGTTCAGGAGTGTGCTATGTACAGAGTGCAGGGTTCAGGGGTGCGCTATGTACAGAGTGCAGGGTTCAGGGGTGCGCTATGTACAGAGTGTAGGGTTCAGGAGTGTACTACGTTCAGAGTGCAGGTTTGAAGAGTGTGTTGTTACGTACAGAGTGCAGAGTTTAGGATTATGCTACATAAAGAGTGCAGAGTTTAGGATTATGCTACATAAAGAGTGCAGGGTTCAGGAGTGCTTTACGTACAGAGTGCAGAGTTCAGGATTATGCTATGTACAGAGTGCAGAGTTCAGGGGTGCGCTATGCACAGAGTGCAGAGTTCAGGGGTGCGCTATGCACAGAGTGCAGAGTTCAGGGGTGCGCTATGCACAGAGTGCAGAGTTCAGGGGTGCGCTATGCACAGAGTGCAGAGTTCAGGGTTGCGCTTTGCACAGAGTTCAGGGGTGCGCTATGCACAGAGTGCAGAGTTCAGGGGTGCGTTATGCACAGAGTGCAGAGTTCAGGGGTGCGCTATGCACAGAGTTCAGGGGTGCGCCATGTACAGAGTGCAGAGTTCAGGGGTGCACTGTGTACAGAGGTGTGCTATGTACAGAGTGCAGAGTTTAGGGGTGTGCTATGTACAGAGTGCAGAGGTCAGGGGTGCGCTATGCACAGAGTGCAGAAGTGTGCTATGTGCAGAGTTCAGGGGTGCGCTATGTACAGAGTGCAGAGTTCAGGGGTATAAGCCGACCCGAATATAAGCCGAGGCACCTAATTTTATCACAAAAAAACGTATTGACTCGAGTATAAGCCTAGGGTGAGAAATGCGCAGCTACTGTAAGTGTAAAAGAGGGTCAACAATGCCCATTTGCAGCCTCACTGTGCCCATTTGCAGCCATGGGTCCCCCGAACTTCAAACTTGGTAGTTAAGGGTTCCTAGATGCCTCCCTAGCTGCAGCCAAAATTCCCCAAAGGGTCCCGAAATGACATTGCTGCAGATGGACACAGTTGACCGACTTTGGGGCCCTGTATCTCGGGGCCACTTGGTGCTAGGATGTTCTATTGATAGTTCCACTGGGTTTTCACACCACATTTGGGGTTCCTAGCACTAAGTGGCCCCGAGATATGGGGCCCTAAAGTCGGGTCGGAAAATGTCACTCTCTGCTGCAGAAAAGTGCTTGACTCGAGTAAAAGGTGAGGGGGGCACTTTCAGCACACAAAAAAATGTGCTGAAAAACTCGGCTTATACTCGAGTATATACGGTATATGGATCAGACCAATCTGGCTTTTGGAATTTACAAATGCAGCAATTTAGAAATCAGATGAAAGGTTTAGTGCTGGACTGGAAAACACTTTTTGATAGATAAAAAGTGCATTTTATATACATCTATTCCTATCTCAAAATATTGGGAGGTATGTAATTTCCCAGTCTACAATGATATTTAAAAGAAAAATCCATTTTATAATTGTTAGATAAAATGTAGAAGAAGTAAGATTTCTGCTTGGTTTTTATTTCCATCTGTGACCCTCATTCGGGAGATTTTCTCTCACTGTCTGCCCCTGTGATGCCCATACAAGAGATCAGGCATAGTCATAAGGTAAAGGGAAACACAGCCAGCAATACAAATTGTTGGAGGTTCTAACCTTTTCCCACTGTAGTAAAAATGTGTTATTTTATTTGGTTTGGGCCCCCACTGAAAAGATTTCCCAACCCTAGGAGTCAATTCCAGGGGATCCAAAGTTGCATTAAACCAGTCACCATTCACTTCTTCTTGATGCCATCAACCTCTACAATCTTAAGAGGACCTCACTACTGGACAGCCTATAGGAAGTGTCTAGGTCACCAAGGAAGTAACATGGACCCCAAAAGAAGGATCCTCCTTCTCTGAAGAGAAGAAGATAGTTGACTCAGGATCCAAGGTATCAAGTGGCCAGGGATTAAGGTAAGTATTTCTGGGATAAGTTAATCGAGGGAGTCAGTGTTCAGCTTTATCCTCTCTTCCTGTAATGGATAGTGAAGAACTTGGGTTTGGCCGAAACCGTAAAAGCAGCTGTCATTCCTGGGCCAAGGAAATGAGGCAAGAATGCTTGTGACATCATTGACATTGACCCAATACAGCCACATGGCCAGGTTAAGTCAATAGTCAGTAGGATCATCTGCTCCTATTAGGTCAATGATTATACAAGCCAGCCCAAGCCTTTGTGTACATTCAGCTGCAGGGGGAGGGGGGCATTCCCACACCTGTAGCTCATAGTCCTGGCACTAACAGCTGACATTCGGGTTCAACCAGCCATACATGGGTTTGGGCGGACCTGGGAGCTGAACCCAAGCTCAGCCCTAGTAAGGAGTAAGCCCCCGTACACACGATCGGAAATTCTGACCACAAAATCCGTTGGATGTTTTCCGACGGATTTTGTCCGACACTGGTGCAACGGTTTGTCCGACCGTGTGTATGCAACATACACACGGGCGGGCAAAGTTGTCGGAAAATCCGTCATTCCGAACGTGGTGACGTTTGTTGCGTACGACGAAACTACGTAGAGACCATTAGCCAATAGCTTTGGTCTCCTAATTTGATCTGAGCATGCGTGGCACTTTGTCCATTGGAATTCTCTACACACGATCAGAAAAAGTCTGATCGGATTTTGTTGTCGGAAAATTTGAGAGCAGGATCTCAAATTTTTTCCGTCGGAAAATTCCACACACGGGCAGATTTATTCGACAACATGGTCTGATCAGACATTTTCCGTCAGGAATTTCCGACCATGTGTACGGGGCATAATAGAGGAGCTTATATGAATTTTCCCCAAAAGTGCCCCAAATCACCTCCTGTGCTGGCCATATAGCCGAATGTCTAGGAAATTTGGACATGTTGGCTCAGCCATATTAGGTCGAAGATGTCACAAGCAACCCCCAAACCTTTGTGTACATGACGCTGCATGGCAGGGATTCCCACACACACAGCGCATTGTACCGGCACTGACAGCTGACTTTCGGTTTGGCCAATCATGGGTTTGGACTGAACTGGGAGCTGAACCCAAGCTCATCCCTAGTAAAGAGTAGTAGAAGAGCTTAAATACTTACTTTTCCCCAAACTGCACTGAATCACCTTGTGTACTGGTCATTAAGCCAAATGTCGGCTGAAGGGACATCAGTCAGTCTGATCTTTTGGTCAGATGGCCACTTACAGGATCCTGGAGCAACGTTTTCTTCAGAAAAGATACGCATTTCTAATCTACAAAGTACAATGGTACTTTATTTATCCATCCAAGACTTTTTGTTACCATCTCCGCTTTAAAGGAATCTTCTGTTCCATACAGCCTTTGCACAGGACAGTCCATTGGATGAAAAAAAAAAATCCTAATGGGCAATCCCTTTAAACCAAACAGTCAATAACAAGTTCAATCTATTAAAATTCCAATCTCCTTTCTTTCCAGAGTTTGAATGTTTCTCAATAAATGGATTAAACATAATTTAATTTTACGACAGTAAAACAAGTTGCAGCATCCATGAAGCATACCGGTGAAGACTCCCATTGAATCTTTAATAAATTCCATGCACTATTTATTGGCTTGCCAAGAAGAATTGTTTAAATAATGATAAGCCACAATCTGCATCAGCACTAATGGAAATAATATCTCACTGACATAATTACAGCCTAATTAACCGTGACATTCCACAAATCAGTTTTTGCATATTGCCCTGTTCTTGTAAATTTTGTACAGGGAACAGAAATACGAGTAACAAATAATCAATTTCCAGCATTATAAAGTCTTGCTTCTATTTGAAGTTTATTTTTCAATTTTTTTTTCCCCCTATCTAAAAGGCTGTAAAAATGATCTGCAAGACTTAATAGGGACTTCTGTCATACGCGGCGCAAGATCAGAGTGTTGTAGAGCAGAAATAAACTGGAAATTTGGAAATCAATGTAAGTTCTTAACCACCTGAGATCCGCGCTATAGCCGAATGACGGCTACAGCGCGGATCTGATATGCCGGGACGACGTCTATTGACGTCGTCTCGGCAACGAGCTGCCGGCGCACTCTGTGATCCGCGAGTCTGTGAGACTCGCTGGATCACAGATCCGAGTAAGGGGTCGATCCCGACCCCTTACCACGTGATCAGCTGTCAGCCAATGACAGCTGATCATGTGATAATAACCGAGCCGGTAATCGGCTTTTTTTCCTGCTCGCGCTGACAGCGCGAGGAGAAAAAAAAAAAGCCGATCACCGGCGGCAGTGAGAGGGACATCAGTCCCTCTCACGGCAATATGCCCAGGGTCCATGGTGCCCACCTTTTGCTAATAAAAGTGCCCACTAGCTCCACCTGTCAGTGCCCACAGTGCCATCTGTCAGTGCCATCAGTCAGTGCCCACAGTGCCATCTGTCAGTGCTGCACATCAGTGTCACCTACCAGTGCTCATCAGTGTCCCCTACCAGTGCCATCAGTGCCACCTATCAGTGCCCATCAGTGCCATCTATCAGTGCCATCCATCAGTGCCCATCCGTGCCACCCATCCGTGCCACCCATCGCCATCTTTGCTGTGCCCATCAGTACCGACTTATCTGTCCCCACCAGTGCAACCAATCAGTGCCCACCAGTGCAGCTTATCAGTGCCCACCAGTGCAGCCTATCAGTGCCCACCAGTGCCGACTCATCAGCGCATATCAATGAAGCAGAAAAATTACGTGTTTGCAAAATTTTATAACAAAACTATTAAACAATATTTTTAATTTTTTTTTCTAATTTTCCATCTTTTTTTATTTGTTTAGCAAAAAATAAAAACCCCAGCTGTGATTAAATACCACCAAAAGAAAGCTCTATTTGTGGGGAAAAAATTGTAAAAATTTCATTTGGGTACAGTGTTGTATGACCGCGCAATTGTCATTCAAAGTGCGTCAGCGCCAAAAGCTGAAAATTGGTCTGGTCACGAGGGGGGTTTAAGTGCCCAGTAATCAGGTGGTTAAAGTGAACTTGTATTGAAGATTTAAAGCGGTTGTATGCCCCGATTGTGATTTTTACCTACAGGTGAGCCTATAACAAAGCTTACCTGTAGGTAAAATGAATATCTCCTAAACTTGCACAGTTTAGGAGATATTGACCCTGCATGCAGCTGGTGATGTCGGCAGTGCATGCACTCTGAAGGTCCGGATTACTGTGCCGGAACTTCAGAGCCTCTTCCCGGAACCGAGGGTGCCACTGAGAGGGCTTCGTTCTAAGGTGAGTATATTATAATTTGCTAGTATGCGATGCATACTAGCACATTATGCTTTTGTCTTGCAGGATTTTCTTCTTCTTCCTCGGATTACAACCACTTTAAAGTTGAACTCCAGCCTTTTTTCAGTCTTGCACAGTTGTACAGGTCCCTCTCCTGTACTGGGATTGCTTATTCTGACTTCATTATACCTCGTACACACGATCGGATTGTTGGCCAACAAAACCGTGGAATTTTGTCCGAAGGGCGTTGGCCCAAACTTGTCTTGCATACACACGGCCACACAATTTTTTGGCCAACAATTCCGAACGTAGTGACGTACTAGACGTACTACATGGTTTTTCAGCTCTTTAGCGCCACCCTTTGGGCTCCTTCTGCTAATTTCATGTTAGTAGAAGTTTGGTGAGTGTTGATTCACGCTTTTCATTTTGTGCTTTTCAGTTCGCGCTTTTCAGTTCGTTTCTGAACGGCCGTTCGCCAACCAGAATCGGAGGAGATAACGTGTTATTTATTATTGGCCTTGGAGTTATTGCTTTGACATAATTTTTTGGGTTGAATAATGATTTGATTTGGTATATTTCCTATATTTTTGGATGCATAGAATGCACTTTTTGGTTAAGTTCTATTAGCAGATAGCATGTCTAATTTTATTTGTTTTCTTTTTTTAATGCACAATAAAAAAAATTGTGTGAATAATACTTGGCTATGTGTTTTACTTCAAATGACAGTTTGGGAGTCGGCAGTTACATTTAAAAAAATACAATGTAAAATTGACAAGGGACACCAACATAGTTGTATCTTTGATCTTAAAAACTACTGGATAATGGTGTTGTGGTAACTTGCCCAAATAAAAAAAAAAAAAACATAACATTATATTATTCTTGATATCACTAGGAAAAAAAAAAAAAAAAAAAACCTTTAAAAAATGTGTTTGCAATAACTCCATCAGTATCACCAGCAAAGCAGCTTCATTATTATCCCATTAACCACTTTCAGACCGGACCATTTTGCTGGCCAAAGACCAGACCACTTTTTGCTATTCGGCACTGCATCACTTTAACTGACAATTACGCGGTCGTGCGACGTGGCTCCCAAACAAAATTGACGTCCTTTTTTTCCCCACAAATAGAGCTTTCTTTTGGTGGTATTTGATCACTCCTGCGGTTTTTATTTTTTGCGCTATAAACGTCAATTTTGAAAAAAAAAAAAACGCATTATTTTTTACTTTTTGCTATAATAAATATCCCCAAAAATATATAAAAAAAATTTTTTTCCTCAGTTTAGGCCGATACATATTCTTCTACATATTTTTGTAAAAAAAAAATAAAAAAAATCGCAATAAGCGATTATTGATTGGTTTGCGCAGAAGTTATAACGTTTACAAAATAGGGGATAGTTTTATAGCATTTTTAATCATTTTTTTTTTTACTAGTAAATGGCGGCGATCAGCAATTTTTATTGTGATTGCGACATTATGGCGGACACATCGGACAATTTTTGACACATTTTTTGGACCATTGTCATTTATACAGCAATTAGTGCTATTTAAATGCACTGATTCCTGTGTAAATGACACTGGCAGTGAAGGGGTTAACCACTAGGTGGCAGTCTAGGGGTTAAGTGTTTCTAGAGGCGTGTTACTAACTGTGGGGGTGTGGCTGTGATCTAGTGAATGCTGATCTCTGCTCCAATCACAGGGAGCAGAGATCGGTGTCACTAGTTGCTAGGCAGAACGGGGAGATGCTGTTTACTTCCGCATCTCCCCCGTTCAGCCATCCTGTGAGACGATCGTGGGTATCCCCGCGGGACCCGCGACCGGACTCACGGGGGTCTCGACCGGCGGCAATCTTAAAGGGGATGTACCTGTACGCCCTTTTGCCTGTCCGTGCCATTCTGTTGATGTACATCGTCGTGCGCCGGTTGGGAAGCGGTTAAAGAAGAAGAGAATGGTGCGCTGCATTTGGAGATTTTATAAATTGCCACGTCACGATTGTTAATTCTCCATTACGAAGGCTAGTTTACAAGACCGACCGCTTCTGGCTCGTCCTTGCTTCCGAGCATACGTGTTTGTACTTTGGACTTTTGTCCGACGGACTTGTGTACACACGATCGGAAACTCCGACAACAGACATCTGTCTGTGGAAAAATTTGAAAACCTGCCATCCAACATTTGTCCACGTAAAATCCGACAACAATTGTCCGATGGAGCGTACAAACGGTGGGATTTACCGCCAACAGCTTGTCATCACACATTTCCCATCGGAAAGTCCGATCGTGTGTATGAGGCTTTAGAAGCTGAAGGAAGTCTGATAAAGCCCACCTCATTCCATGGCTGGAGGATGTCCAGCATCATCTAGCAGTCCTTGACCACTCCTTTCATTCATTGGATTTCAGTTCTTTCAGTCTTGTTGACTGTATCACAGGTGGGAGTTACCTAGGGTGGATTGCATGCTAATGCAGCTTGCTCAGCAGTGCCCACTCCCCCAGGCTGATACCCACAGAGCCAGAGACCCAGTGATGATGTTGGGGAGAACGGGACCAAGAAAGGGAAAGTATAATCAGTATACGTTTAAAAGTGGTAGTAAACCACATACAAAAAAATGGCACTGAGCAGTTTAAGTGATAATGTGCTAGTATGCATCGCATACTAGCACATTATGACAGACTTACCTGAAAACAAAGCCCTCCACCAAAAAAGGCGCTTCCATCTTCACCTGGTCTTCCCACTGAGTTCACAGGCTTCAGCGATATGGCCGAGCTGGCGATGGCGTCACTCCCATGTATGCGTGTCACTGTTTACGGCACAGCTCTGGAGGAACGGCACAGGTATGCCATTCCTTCAGAGCGCATGCGCCGGTGACGTCACCCGCTGCATCTATAGTAAATATCTCCTAAACGGTGCATGTTTAGGAGATATTTAGTGTACCTATTAGGTATGCCTTATTACAGTCTTACTTATAGGTAAAAATCATACATGGGAGTTTACTCCCACTTTAAGCTGCAAAATGTTACAGGGTCACTTTGAAACATATATCATGCCAACCCTTTTTTAAATTAAGGATTAGGAGTAGGGAAGAGTTAAAACGCCTTTTGGGGGGGGGGGGGTTCCCTTTACTTCCTGTTCTGTAAACTACAGGAAGTAAGAGGAAATCTCTCCAAAAAGAGTCAAATAGCCCCTCCTACACAGCTGTCCCCGAAACAGGTGTTTTTGTTGGAAGGTTTCTCCTAACATCCTGTTCCAGTGCCAAATGTAACATTTTGGATTTCCCATCCCTTTTTGTGCCCGTAAAAATGGCCGCCAGAACAAATAAAGAGGGCATGTCTCCTCTAGAGGGAAACAAACCTGACAAGGATTATAACCTTTCTATGCAAAATCTACTATAAGCTATAAAATGTATTGTAAAGCTGAACTCTGAGCATAAAAACTTTAATGAAAAGCATTTGTTACCCCAACATTTTATATTCCTGATATGTGCCTGCTGGACCATATACTTATATGAGAAATTATTCTGTTCTCTTTGTGTTGCTTCCTTTGAAATCCCTGGCGTTCCTGCCAGCCCATCTGCTTTCCTATTAAGAACTGTCCACACTAAGCAGGAGAGCACAGCAGGGTCAGTACTCTCCTCCAATGATCAGACTTGTCCTGTCACCCCCCCCCCCCCCCCCCGCCCACACACACACACATCCTATCGCTGGGAAGCTCAGTGTGCTGTTGCTTCTCCCCCCCCCCCCCCCCCCCCCCGCTCTTATGTTGAACAGAAGAAATGTGATCACTTAAAAAAAAAAAAAGGTAAAATAAGTTACATATAGTTTATGTTAAACTGAATGGGTTGTTTTACAAGGTGATTGTTTACAAACACTTTAGATACATTCCTCAAAAGCCAAAAGTCTTCTTCCTTTAGAACCAATTTAAGCTATTGGGCTCTGTGAACAGCAGGATTTTTTCCAACAAAGACGGCAAGTAGAATCTGGAAAACCTATGGAAAAAGGCCAAAAGCTACAACTACTGGCTGCATTTTAAAATACTAAATAATTCTATGCAATATTTTGTTTTCACTTATTTTTTCAGTTCCGACCCAAATAAAGAAAGAAAATCACATCCCTTCAATGTACTGTATATACTGTATATTCATGTCATAAAAATCCCAAAAGGCGGGAGTGGAATCTGCTCTCTATTTTTACAACTATAGGAGGAAAATAAAAACTGCCGCCCTTCACCTGTAAAGTGTGTTTTGCCTTTCAGAAGCCCGAGGAGCGAGGTAGCAGAATCTGCCGTCTAGTTCTGGTCCTCTGGAATGCGCCGTGTCAAGGATGGTACGTATACTGCGTATTAACCTCTCTATTACTCCACAACCTTGGCAAGAGAAGCGGAATTGTTTCCTAAATCCCCCAGCCAATTAATCTGCTGCTGCGTGCCTGTGATATACTGCACAACATTACAATCTACATGCACCTGTCTCCGGGGACTGGAAGCCTACAGCCTCAGCAGATGCAGCTAAAAGGGGAAAGCTCGGATACCAGAACAGTGAAATCTAGAACAGAACTACGGCTTATAGAAGCACAGTGAACCAAAGAAGAGAGAAAGAGAATATCTCATTTCATACTGTAGTTACATAGCACTTTTATATATGAATTCTATCTGATTTTATAAGTAGGTAAGAATAATGATCCTCCCTTTTTAGGTCCCCCATCAGCACTCCTGGCCCCTCCTACCTTCCAGTAACCCCCTTTAGCAAGCAGGTTTCTAGGGGGTACTCATGTGGGCTCGCTCCCAAACCACACTGCGTGCATCTATTGACACACACAGTGCAGCTCAGCCCCGCCCCCTGCTCCCTCGTCACTGAATTTGATTGACAGCAGCGGGCAGTGCTGGGACAAGGTCTTCTAGAGCCCATGGCGAACATGCCAAACTGCACCCCCCCCCCCAAGATATGTATGAGTATTATGTGGCAACAAACATCCTCCGTAATGCTGTGTACACACGGCCGGACTTTTCGGCAGCAAAGGTCCGACGGAACAAAATCGACAATTCGACCGTGTGTGGGCTTCATCGGACCTTTGCTGTCGAAAAATCAGACGGACTTTAGATTTAGAACATGTTTCAAATCTTTCCGACGGACTCGAGTCAGGTCGAAAAATCAGTTCGTCTGTGCGCTAGTCCGACAGAGGAAAACCGACGCTAGGGCAGCTATTGGCTACTGGCTATGAACTTCCTTATTCTAGTCCGGTCGTACGTCATCACGGTCAAATCCGTCTGACTTTGGTGTGATTGTGTGTAGACAAGTCCAATTCGAAGTCCGTCGAAAGTCTGTAGAGAAGACCGACAGAATTCAGTCCGTCGAAAAGTACGGTCGTGTGTACACGGCATTAGTGTATTTTATGTGTAGCCCAAGACAATTCTTCATCTTCCATTGTGGCCCAGGAAGGTCAAAAATTTGGACACCCTGTCCCAAACAGCTTGTTAAGATAGTGCTCAAATCCAGTACAAATGATGAGATATATGCCTCCAGACAGGGATAATTATGGAAAACAAAGCTTCCCAGCATCTCTCACAAAGAGAACTAAGTAGAATGTTTCCTTGGTGGAAGTTCCAGAAAAGAGCATCATAAATGTTAAGCTTTTTTTTTTTTTTTGTCAATGGGTAAATGCAGGGCTCAAATCCTGCGGGAAGGCATGGGAATGGAGTTCCTGTACTTTTTCCACAACAGGAACTCAGTTCCCATTAGCAGCTGTGTCCTGCAAGACTTTGAAGTATGCAAGCTGTGTGGCAGGTGCTACACCAGCAGCCGCCGACACAGCTCGCAATAGTAAGAGCCGCACACCTGACCATTCAGGCATTGCCAGTAGGGGGCCCCATGACAGCTTCCGCTTCGATCTACCTGTCAATTACAGATAGCTGACAGGTAGATCAGGTCCCTGCTGCTAAGATATTGTATTTAGTCAGACCTCTCGTGATGCGCTCCTCCCCGCCGGGCCCCTCCTGAATTTCTGTCTCTTTATCTCTCCCCCCCAGTCTCTTGCAAACTTGCTCTGTGTGTCCCGCTGAATCCCCCCCTCCTCTATCTTCAGTGCCATATGATGAGAGAACCCAGAGGAGGAGCATAGCTCTTCTGCTCACAGGACATGCAGGGAGAGAGGTGAGCTGAGGGAGGAACATCAGTTTGGGGTGGTAAGCTGAGCACAATACCTGGCAAAGTTTAATGCCAGGAGGGAAGTTTATGTGGAAATATGTGAAGGGTTGGAATAGCAGCGAGTGTGTGTTGGAGCCCTGCAGAGTTTGCAGCCCCCCAAGCTAACATACAGCTCCTAAGCAGGAACACATCACTATCTCCCCAAGCATTCTGTCCATATAATGTGCAGTTAATTTATGACCTTTCCATTTAACCCTGTGTTATCCAAACTCTGTTCAATGAAAAGTGTAAACTCACCACAAATACTCTATATACAAAATAAAATTCCCCAATAAAGATCAGAACACGATGTTCACATTTGCATGGAAGCACAATTGAATGAATGCTGATTATTCTGAGAATTACCGTATTTATGTTTATTGAGGATTGTTTTTTTTTTATGTACTAACAGTTAAGCTTCATACACACACAATATGATAATTGGATGAAAAAATACCACTTTTGAAGCGCTCGTGCATATGAGCGTATCATTTTTTTTTGGTGGGGGAGTGGATCTTGGGTAGGAGTTCCCACACTTTTTTTCCCCAGGACTTGACCCCTGGGTAAATGTAACAAATATAAGGTAGATAATATTCCAATTAGTCTGCAAAAGCACATATACCCTTAACTGTAGAAAAGATGAGAGGAACTAGTTAAAGTCCAGTCAATTTGTGTTGTCCAAAGATAAGCCATGAAAATAAATCAATGCGTTTTGAGGGCTCAAAGCTACCCCTTCATCAGGGCTCAACATGTTGGAAATAATAGAGGATAAAACTGAACAAGAAGCACTGAAAATGAAAGCCTAAGATCTGTGGTTGTAACTGGTCACTGGCGATCTGTTACAGCTACAAAATCTTATGCTTTTATTCCTCTTGAGCCCATGGGTTATATTCATGGCTTATTTTCGATAAAATAAAAATTGACTTGGACTTTAACTAGTGCTATGGCACTCTCATCCTTTCTACATTTACAACGCTTAGGAACCTAAACTGAATAAACGTTGGAATTTAAACTATATAAGGCTCCAGTTGATAAAGGCTACATAATATGTCAGCTAAATTGTTCATAAGATGTTTTATGAACCCTTTCTCAGTGATAAATAATGTAAGTTGCAGTTGCTACTATAATGTTAAATACCAAAACTGAATACTTCAGAACCCTTTCTCTGTGATCAAATTCTGTAATTTGCAGTTGATAAAACTACCAAAGTGCTATGATCTTATTCTGGAATTGAAGTAATATTAAAGTTTATTTATTTTTTTGGATTAAAATAATAAGCATGTTATACTTACTTGTTCTGTGCTGTGGTTTTGCACAGAGCAGCTCCAATCCTTTTATTCTCGGGTCCCCCGCCGGCGCTCCCGACTCCTCCTATTCTCGGGTCTCCCGTTGTCGCTCCTGGCTCATCCTCTTCTCAGGTTACCTGCCGGTGCTCCTTGCTTTTTATGGGGGACACTCGTGGGCTTGCTCCCAAGATGAAGACCTTTTGTTGTCGAAACACGTTGGGCTAACATTTCTATGTCTTCCACAATGCTTTTAGATGTTTATCGATTTTTGTGATCACTTTTAGATTCTGTATCTTGCATATCATTGTAAGATTTTTTATATTTGAATAAACCATCCCTGGTTGACCTGCACCATAGGGAGCCCTCTTCCATTTTTCCTTCCATTTTTGGATTCTGCTGATTACTTACCCACCTCTACTTCCTGGATTGTCCTGGACCCATCTGGCGGCGGGGTGCCCATTGCCTGTCGCTTATACGATTTGGAGCTGTACATGCTTCATTGCATCCAGCGTGACATCTCCCAGAACGGAGGATTTTCAAGCCTGTTTTACTCACTGCCATATGGTATTTGGGTCCACCATTTCCGGTAAGGGTACTTCACCTTTCCTATGTGAATCTGATCAAGCATCCATAGGTATACCATCCGGTTTATCGGGAGTACACATCCCAGCCCATATAGAAAATGGGGGAATAACATCTCTCTCCACTTCATATGGACTTGGCCTCTTTGAACTGTGATCCAACACACCATTGTGTTGTACCTAGTACATTCTGAATCACTTTCACAGATTTATTTGATTTTATTACTGTGTATTGATATTTCTCACGTGTATATTTTCACAAGCCCTAAAACGTTGGTATCCGCCTTAGTTTTTGATATTTATATTATTACATGTATATACATTTCCTTTATTAGGTCACAATATTTAGCCCTACACATTATCTTTGCACATTACTTTGAACTTTGTTTGTTTGAGTGTTATCTGATTTTTGTATACACATCTGTTTTATTTTAGGTTTAGCGCAGTATTTCCCCTCCCCGTTTTCCCAAAATGCCTTGTCTGTGTCTATAGAAACAGACAGTGGAGCTTAACGACATGGGTATGCCATTCCTTCAGAGCACATTCACCGGTGATGTCACCGGCTGCATCTAAAAGTAAATATCTCCCAAACGGCGCACATTCAGGAGATATTTACTGTACCTATGGGTAAACCTTATTATAGGCTTATCTATAGGTAACAATCATACAAGGGAATTTACTCCCACTTTAATTTTTTATTCTCTTCTTGGGTACCCTGCCGGTGCTCTGGGCTCCTCCCCCTTGTTGAGTGGCCCCATAGCTGTGAGGGCACTCCTTTGTATATGTCCAGAAGACACAGAGAGCATGGCTCAGCCCTCCCCACTCCTGCCTCACTGGCTGTGAGGGACAGCAGCGGGTGCCAATAACTCCTGCTGCTGCTTCTCAGCCAATCAGGAGGGAGAGACCCGGGTGAGCCTCAGGTCTCATGCACATCTCTGGATTGAGCTCAGGCTTAGGTAAGTATAAGGAGGGGCTGAGGGGGGAGCTGCTCACTGAAGGTTTTTTACCTTCATGCACAGAATGCATGAAGATAATAAAACATTCAGCCATTTACAACCACTTTAAAGCAGAGTTACACCCACATTTCTCACCCCTCACCATGCAGCACTAATGTACATTCTTGGCAATTTATAATTTTTTTTCTGTTAACCTACCTGATTTATGTCTATATCCAATTTCACTTCCTCATTTAGGGGCCATGGCGCCGTATGTAATTTCCGGTTTTGCATTGGCTCCTGGGAGAACTTGGTCAGCTTGGCATGGCACTGCTCTCGTAACATTTAACATTTGCGTCTATGGAAATTCTTGGTCAGCTTGGCATGGCACGGCTCCAGTAACATTTAACATTGGCGTCTATGAAAACTCTTGGTCAGCTTTGCATAGCACTGCTCTCGTAAAACATTTAACATTGGCTCCTATGGAAAATCTTGGTCAGCCTGGCATGGCAAGCTGACCAAGATTACACATGCCCAAGATTGACAGGTGCATGCTGGGTAGCCCGCATGCACGGAATCCAGGAAGAGGGACACTGTGGCTTCAGATGCCAACACTGGAGATGGCCGCGCTGTGCAGAAACTTCACAAAAGTAAGAAAACAATGCTGCACAAATAGAAAACGGGGCATAGTTTACAGTATACCTTTGTTACATTGCACGAGGCATGAGTATTCTAGGGGTATTTTTATCTTAAAATTCATATTTCGCCTGGAACTCCGCTTTAAGTTTATAAAGTCTCGATCCTCCTGGGAAGTGAAAATTTTGGCAATTTCATTTAAACAGGAAACTGAAAAAGCTAATCCTGGGAAAACCTCACATTGGGGAGTTTAAATTATACATAAGTAATATATAAACAGAAAGCAAAAGTATTACCATATTTATCGGTGTATAACTCGCACTTTTTCCCCCTTAAAATCGGGGGAAAGTTGTGGGTGCGTGTTATACGCGGATCCCCAAAAAAAATGTGCCCAAAAAAAAAAAAAAAATCGAGCGGCGCCGAAAAATAGCGAGCGCCGTCAAAAAAAAACGGAGCGCCCCCGAAAAAGACCGATCTGACTGCTCGGCTCCACTCGCAGTCCCGCCTCCCTGTGCTAGCTTCCGAAACAGCAAGGAGGCGGGACTGCGAGTGGAGCCGAACAGTCGGCTCGGTCTTTTCCGGCGGCGCTCATGCGGTCTGTATAGGCGGCAAATTTCAAACATGGGCAAGCTGCAAATGACGCTGGGCAAGCTGCAAATGACGCTGGGCAAGCTGCAAATGGCGCTGGGCAAGCTACAAATGACGCTGGGCAAGCTGCAAATGGCGCTGGGCAAGCTACAAATGACGCTGGGCAAGCTGCAAAAATGTAATTAAATGTAATTTTTTTTTTCCCCTAAACATCCCTCCTAAAACTTTTTTTCCTTAAAATTCCCTCCTAAGCTTGGGGTGTGTGTTATACGCCGGTACGTGTTATACGCCGATAAATACGGTACATTATCACACAATTATAATTATTATACAGGACGTATGTAGCGCCAACAGTTTGCGCAGTGCTTTATAATATAATGGGGAAAGTACAATTGGAAAACATTTCAATACAGAAATAACAGGAGGGCCCTGCTCATGGAGCACACAATCTAAAATATAATAAATATACTATAAATATTACCTGTTAAAATATATACTATGAATATAAAAAATAATATATAATAATGAATTTAATTAAATATATGCCAAACAATTGTAGTTTGAACTTACGTGAACACCATTTTAAGTTCGGCGTGCTCGACTTCTTTAAGTTGAAGGTCGTCTTCCAGCCTCTCCACAATAACGGTGTAGGACTCGCTTACTTTTTTCTTCCACTCATCTATAACAAAAAAAAAAAAAGAAGAGAAGAAGATTAATGATGCAATAAGAGAAAATGATAGCCATAATAATTTACTGTTGCGTTGCCATATTTTTTAGTAAATGAAGTGTAGACTTCCCCTTTGTGTAAGTGGAAATAGCGCATGCCACGGTGGAGCCTGCAGGAATTGTTGCCAGTGTGTTTTTTTTTCACTTTGATATTTTGTGATGCTTGTAATTTGGCCTGAACATTGCACAGTAAACGGGATAGAAGTGAATGTGAAAAGGAGTCAAAGTAATAATCCAAACAGGTTCATTGGAAGAAATCTCAAGGGTAGAATGAAGCCGACCAAGGAGCACAAATAGTATTGTAGCAGCAGGGAGCAGATAGTAGACATTACTGTGTCCTCAACTCTAGCCGGAGCCGGCGCTGACCCCAGAATGCTTGACCAGTGTCCCAATAGAAACATTACTATGTGTTGATTACTTAGAAAACGCTTCCAGCTTCTCATGCATTTTATATTGTATGAGCCATTTAGGCTGGAGAACAAGGATGTATTCAAAAGGTAAAAAAAAAGTGACACTGGTAATGGAGGGGGGAACTGTAAAAAGGAAACCATAACCAAGGTCATTTTTATTTTATTACTCTTCTGTTTATATTTATTGCCTATCCATCTAGGAATTGTAATTTTGTAATTTTTTGGAATACATTCAGCATATTGAGCAAGAAACTTTGTAATTTGGTAACTTTCCTAGATGAATATAGTATTGTATATAGTATAGTATTGTGCATATGTGGAAGGAGCACCAGCCAAAAGACTTCAGATTCCTGTATTGTTATTGTCCTTAACCACTTGACAACTGGGCACTTAAACCCCAGACCAAAATTTCAGCCAATTTTCAGCTTTCAGCGCTCTCACACTTTGAATGACAATTACTCAGTCATGCAATAGTGTACTCAAATTCCTTTTCTGTCCTTTTTTTCATACACATAGAGCCAGGGCTCAAGTCCTGCGGGAACGCATGGGAACGGAGTTCCTGTACTTTTTTCACAACAAGAACTCAGTTCCCGTTGCAGCCGTGTCCTGCAAGACTTTGAAGTATGCAAGCTGTGTGGCAGGTGCCGACACAGCTCACAATAGTAAGTGCCGCACACCTGACCATTCAGGCATTGCCAGTAGGGGGCCCCATGACAGCTTCCGCTTCGATCTACCTGTCAATCACAGCTAGCTGACAGGTAGATCAGGTCCCTGCTGCTAAGAGATTGTAGTCAGACCTCTTGTGATGCGCTCCTCCCCGCCGGCCCCTCCTGACTTTCTGTCTCTTCATCTCTCCCCCCCCCCCCCAGTCTCCTGCATACTTGCTCTGTGTGTCCTGCTGAATCCCCCCCTCCTCTATCTTCAGTGCCAGATGAGAGAACCCAGAGGAGGAGCAGCTATTCTGCTCACAGGACATGCAGGGAGAGAGGTGAGCTGAGGGAGGAACATCATTTTGGGGTGGTAAGCTGAGCACAATACCTGGCAAAGTTTAATGCCAGGAGGGAAGTTTATGTGGAAATATGTGAAGGGTTGGAATAGCAGCGAGTGTGTGTTGGAGCCCTGCAGAGTTTGCAGCCCCCCCCCCCCCCCAAGCTAACATACATCTCCTAAGCAGGAAACACATCACTATCTCCCCAAGCATTCTGTCCAGATAATGTGCAGTTAATTTATGACCTTTCCATTTAACCCTGTGTTATCCAAACTCTGTTCAATGAAAAGTGTAAACTCACCACATAAACACTCTATATACAAAATAAAATTCCCCAATAAAGATCAGAACATGATTTTCACATTCGCATGGAAGCACAATTGAATGAATGCTGTTTATTCTGAAAATTACTGTATTTATGTTTATTGAGGATTGTTTTTTTTATGTACTAACAGTTAAGCTTCATACACACAGTACGAAAATTGGATGAAAAATACCACTTTTGAAGCGCTCGTGCATATGAGCGTATCATTTTTTTTTTTTGGTGGGGGAGTGGATCTTGGGTGGGAGTTCCCACACTTTTTTCCCCAGGACTTGACCCCTGCATAGACCTTTTTTTTTGGTGGTATTTGATCACCTCTGGGTTTTTAAATTTTTTTGCGCTATAAATGAAAAAAAACGAAAATTTTGAAAAAAAACAAATTTTTCTTCGTTTCTGTGATAAAATTTTGCAAATTATAAATTTTTCTTCATACATTTTGGCCACAATTTATACTGCTACATATCTTTGGTAAAAAGAACCAAAATTAGTGGATATTATTTGGTCTTTGTGGAAGTTAGAGAGTCTACAAGCAAAATGTGGTGCAAATCATAAAAAAAATTATCACACCTGATGTACTGGTGGCCTATCTCATTTCTTGCGACCCGAACAAGCCAGGAAAGTACAAATAACCCCCAAATGACCCCTTTTTTGAATGTAAACATTCCAATGTATTTAGTGAGAGGCATGGTGAGCTTTTTGATATTGTCATTTTTTCCCCACAATTCTTTGCAAAATGAAGATTTTTTTTTTTCCCACAAAATTGTCATTGTACTAGGTTATTTCTCTCACATGGCATGTCTATACCACAAATGACACCCAAAAATAAATTCTGCTACTCCTCCTGAGTATTACGATACCACATGTGTGGGACTTTTCCACAGCCTGGCCACTTAGAGAGGCCAAACATGCAGGGAGCGCCATCACGTGTTCTAGGAGCATAAATTACACATCTAACTTGTTGACCACCTATTACACTTTTGAAGGCCCTGAAGCACCAGGACAATGACACGTGACACTGACATGGCATTGATGACAGATGGCACTGATACGTGGCACTGATTACACGTGACACTGATATGGCACTGATGACACGTGACACTGACGACACTTACACGTGACACTGATGACACGTGGCACTAATATGTGGCACTGATAACAGATGGCACTAATACGTGGCACTGATGACAGATGGCACTAATACGTGGCACTGATGACAAATGGCACGTGACACTGACAGGTGGCACTGATAACAAATGGCACGTGACACTGACAGGTGGCACTAATGACAGATGGCACTGATTACAGATGGCACTGGGGACAGGTGGCATTGACATGTACTGTGGCACTTTATTTTCGTATTTTTTTTTTCACCAACCGCTGCAGCCGTTCATCTCTCCCTCCTCACACGTGGTCTCTGTGTGAGGAGGGAGAGCCAGCGATGAGAGATGATCTCATATGTTTACATATGAGATCATCTCTCATTGGACACACCGATCACGCTGTAAACGGCCGCTGTGATTGGCCATTTACAGCTATCTGTGACTGGCTGCGTCCAAGGGACACGGCCAGCACAGAATTTCCCAGATGCGAGATCGCGGGAGCGCACATTGCGGAACTAAACAGGAGGATGTCCAAGGACACCCTCCCGCCAATTGGCGTTTGCACTGCAGCCGTCTTTCAGCTATAGCGAGGACGCCTAATGGTTAAAGACAGCCAACGTGTTCCGGGGTCAAAGGAACTTTCCCTTCATCAGGGCTTCAGTTAAAAATGAGAACCTTGAATGGACTGGATCTGTACAGAGAAGCTAATTGCTGGATAGGAAAAATTACTGGCCAGCAGCATCTGCTTGAACAGTCAAGATAAGAACTTATCAAGACCAGATGTTTTCTTGATTGCTCATGCAGATATTGTTGTGCAGTAAATCTTCCTATCCGGCAATTGGCTTCCATGCACACAGGAAAGCCCTAATCTCCTTTCAGATGGAGCGGATCCATCCAATATGCCTGCTCAGCAGGGGGGGATCTCTCCGCTAATCCCTGCTGAGCAGGCAGATGACAGGTCCGTGTCTGCTCCGCTATGCTAAGCGGAAACAGACACAACCCGCTTCTCCTCTATGAGGCTGTCAGATGAAAACTTCATGTCCATTTTCCATCCAATTTTTATCTGATCCGATCCGCTGGATGGATGGCGAACGTATTGTCATATGTCTATTTCTAGTGGATTTTATCGGATCGGATGCCTGGCAGGTGTCAGCGGACATCCACCGCCCCCTACAGAACAATGGATGATCCGATCGGGGTCCATCTGAAAAAAAAAAAAAGGTGGACCCGATTGGTCTGCTGGTGTGAAAGGGGCCTCAAGCCAGCCATAAGCAGTTTGAATCTCAGCTGGTTCAGCAGGAACCGGCCAAGATTCGAACCATGTATGGGCAGGCTGAGTGTACCCAAGTTAATCGATCGATCAACTTGTGTACAACCAGCCTGCTGGATTTTACATGTGATTATCGCTAGAACACAATGGCTCAGCGGGAGGGATTACACTGTGTTGATGGGGATTCAAGTGAATTTCTTTCCTGCGACCCGTGGTGGCAGGAAAGAATTTGCTCCATCCATGGCCGGCCTTATTTTGAGTCCATTCAAGGTTCTCATTTTTAACTAAAAACCCAGATGATGGGGGAGTTCCTTTGACCTCCGAAACGCTTTGGCTGTCTTTTGGCACAAAACCAATAAAGGAATTTGGACTCTTATGATTTGGTCTGGCGCTGCTTTGCATGGATGCATTTGTTTTTCTGGTAACCTGCTGGGGTTCCCACTGGAGGGTAGCCTTGACCGTCATTAGCAGCTTAACCTGAACCAGTGGCTCTGCAAATGTTTTTGTCTTCTTAATACTTAGTATAAACCTGTATCAAAGCCCCAGCGCCTCTTGGGTGCTTTTTTTTATTCATTGGAATATAGCAGTGATGGCGAACCTTGGCACCCCAGATGTTTTGGAGCTACATTTCCCATGATGCTTAACTACACTGCAGAGTGCATGAGCATCATGGGAAATGTAGTTCCAAAACATCTGGGGTGCCAAGGTTCGCCATCACTGGACTATAGTATTGTGACAGTTTGTTGCCTGCATCCTTTACAAAGAGATAGCGCCTTACCCGTTTTGTTGAAATATATGAGACAATGTTCAATTGTAAACATTTTTAATAAAAGTATTTCTGGTGACCTGGGGGGGCCCCAAGGGATTCCCTAAATTTGGAGGGATTTCTTCTTATTTCCTGGTTGGCTATGGGACAGAAAGTGAAGGGAAATCTCCCCAATGGAAAACAGATGGCAAAAAAAAAAAAACTGGCCCCCGTTATATCCCCCATATAACCCTCCCTTACTCAATCCACAATGCCAAAGTTTTGCCTATAGTTCTACTTTAACCCCTTGTCGACTGGCTCACGCCGATATACGTTGGTAGAATGGCACTCCTGCGAAAACTGATGTACCTGTAGTCCAGTACGTAAAAGAAGGATAGCAGGCGCGCACCCGTTGCTTGAGCATGCCCGCGGGGCCTGCGGACTCCATGTGAGGCGGAACGGGGACCTGCCTATGTAATTTCCCTGTTCTGCCTAGTGACATGACAGGGTTCTACTGCTCCCAGTGATCGTGAACAGTGCCCTATGTCAGTGCCCACCCCCCCTAAAGTTAGAATATGCTGAGGGAACACACTTAACCCCTTGAACCCTCCCTAGTGTTAACGCCCTCCCTGCCAGTGTCATTTATACATTGATCAGTGCATTTTTATAGCACTGACCAATGTAATAATGTCACTGGTCCCCAAAAAGTGTAATTTGGGGTTAGATTTGTCCGCCGCAATGTCGCAGTCCCGCTAAAAATCACAGATTGCCGTCATTACCAGTAAAAACAATAAAAAAATAAATAAAAGTCCCTAAATCGATCCCATAGATTGTAGATGCGATAACTTTTGTGCAAACCAATCAATATATGTCTATTGCGATTTTTTTATACCAAAAATATGTAGAAAAATATATATCGGCCTAAACTGATTAATAAATTCGTTTTTTATATTTTTTTTTTTCAAAATTGTCGCATGACCGCACAATTACCAGTTAAAGCAGTGCAGTGTCAAACTGTAAAAAGTGCTCTGGGCAGGAGGGGGTAAAATCTTCTGGGGCTGAAGTGGTTAAGCTTTAAAAGCCCACTAATAAAACACCAATACGTTGTGACAAGTGTACCATTACCTGTCCCCATCAAATGTAGCCACTGTGCCATCAATTGAAGCCACTGTGCCATCAAACGCAGCCACTGTGCCCATCAAACGCAGCCACTGTGCCCATCAAACGCAGCCACTGTGCCCATCAAACGCAGTCACTGTGCCCATCAATACCAGCCACTGTGCCCATCAAACGCAGCCACTGTGCCCATCAAACGCAGCCACTGTCCCATCAAACGCAGCCACTGTCCATCAAACGCAGCCACTGTCCCATCAAACGCAGCCACTGTCCCATCAAACGCAGCCACTGTCCCATCAAACGCAGCCACTGTCCCATCAATACCAGCCACTGTCCCATCAATACCAGCCACTGTCCCATCAATACCAGCCACTGTCCCATCAAACGCAGCCACTGTCCCATCAAACGCTGCCACTGTGCCCATCAAATGCAGCCAGTGTGCCCATCAAGTGCTGCCACTGTGCCCCATCAAATGCTGCCACCGTGCACATCATCAAAAGTTACCTGTGCATGTCTGGGTCGGTCTGGACTTGTAGTTCCCCATAGGTTTTTCTTTTTCTTCTTCCCTTCAGCCAGAGAATTCCTGCTAACGCAATTCCAACTGCAAGAACAATGTCCCAACTGCTGAGAGTGCTTTGATAATCCCCAGCTAAAAATAAACATGGCTGTCAACAGAATGTCACACAACAATGACACGGAACAACTTCTTTGAGCAGGCGAGAGTCAACGCTGCCGGAAATCACTTAATTAGTCATTTAATAAAATTCTAAAATAAAAAATGATTTGTGCTTTGTAAGAACTTTTTGTTTTTCCCCCACCTTTCCATGCTCGCTTACAAATTTCAGCCACACTGTATCCAGACCCATAAGGGCCACATAGCAGATTTGCACATAAAAATACTTCATATAAAACACAATTAAATCGCACCTGTTATAAGAACTTACGTGAATCAATAGTGCCCTTGCCAGCATTACCAACACTATAGATCTGAGCTGAAAATACCTAATTTTGCTATCAATAAAATATGCCTGTTAATAGAGCTCTATAGCTGAAGCTCAGATTACACACACAGCTCAATGAGCCAGAGAAGCTCTGCAATATGTTTCAATTAGTGAGAGAGTCTAAAATGAAAAGGGCAACTACTGTGCTTTTTTTAGGACAACTTATAGGGGATGATTTACTAAAGGTGAACAGACTGTGCACTCTGCAAAGTGAAGTTGCTGCAGAGCTTAGTAAATGAGGTGATGCTTCACTTTGCAAAGAATACCCAATCACATGCAAGGAGTTTAAAAAAAAAAAAAAAAAAAATTTTACTTGCACATGATTGGATGATGGACGTCAGCAGAGCTTCCCTTCCTTTACTAAGCTCTGAGGCAGGGGTCTCCAAACTTTCTAAACAAAGGGCTAATTTACTGTCCTTCAGACTTTAAGGGGGCTGGACTTTGACCAGTGGGAATATAATTTTTTTCTGTCATCAGTGGGAGAAACAGTGCCCCATTGTTGGTATTAGTGGCAGCAGTTATGTCCCATTGTTGGTATCAGTGGCAGGAATTATGTCCCATTGTTGGTATCAGTGGCAGGAATTATGTCCCATTGTTGGTATCAGTGGCAGCAGTTATGCCCCATTGTTGTTATCAGTGGCAACAATTATGCCCCATTGTTGGTATCAGTGGCAACAATTATGCCCCATTGTTGGTATCAGTGGCAGCAATTATGCCCCATTGTTGGTATCAGTGGCAACAATTATGCCCCATTGTTGGTATCAGTGGCAACAATTATGCCCCATCGTTGGTATCAGTAGCAGCGCAGTGGCGGCTGGTGCTAAAAACATTTTTTTTTGGGGGGGGGGGGGGCACAAATTGAGAAATGTGGAAAAATGTTGAAAAAAATGTTGAAAAAAAAAAAAAAAACATCAATTGCAGCCTCACTGTGCCCATAAATGCAGCCACTGTGCCCATCAAATTCACTGTGCCCATCAATTCCAGCCACTGTGCCATAAATGCAGCCACTGTGTCAAACAAAGCCACTGTGCCATCAAATGCAGCCACTGTGCCCAAACGTAGCCACTGTGCCCATCAAATTCTGCCACTGTGCCCTATCAAATGCAGCCACCTTGCTCATCTAATGCCGCCACTGTGCCCATCAAAAGTTGCCACTGTGACCCCCTGCCCGCTCGCCGTCTGCTCGGCACTTACCCTATCTCAGGAGCGGGTGACAGCGGCGAGCTGTGGGACCTTGCAGCGGCGAGCTGTGTCCTCCATGTGTCTCTTCCCCCTCCTCCTGATAGGCGTCAAATCACAGCGCCTGTCCTTTCAGCCAATCAGGTGACGGGTAATCAGACCCGCGCTACCTGATTGGTGGAGAGGCGGTTTAGTGTTAGAAAAGCGAATATTCAAATTCCGATCGTGTGTAGAGAATTCCGATGCACAAAGTGCCACGCATGCTCAAAAGAAATTTGGAGACGAAAGCTATTGGCTACTGGCCTCTACGTAGTCCCGCCGTACGTTTTGTACGTCACCTAGTTATGTTGTGGACAGAGATGCCAATGATACAGTTATTTAAAGTGGTAGTAAAGCCCTTTAATGATTTTTACCTATAGGTAAGCCCAGGGGCAGACTGACCATTCGGCCACTCGGGCACTCGACAACTTTGTCCGACCGTGTGAACAGTAAGTATCTCCTAAATGTACACCGTTTAGGAGATATTTACTTTGCAACACAAGTTTTCCGAAGGAAAAAGTCTGACAAGTTTCGGACAAAATCCGTCGGAAAAAATCTGACAGAACTAGCTCTTAGACCACTTTCACACTGATGCGCTTTTCAGGCGCTTTCACGCTAAAAACAGCACCTAAAAAGCTCACGAAAAACTTATTTCCATTAAAATCAATGAACGCTTTCACACTGGGGCAGTGTGCTGGCAGGGCTGTGAAAAACTCCCCTCCCCATTGAAATGAATGGAAAGCTCTTCAAAAGCGCCTGAAAAGCTCTTCAAAAGCGCTCAGTGTTTATACTGGCAGTTTAGAAGCGCCTCAGTGTGAAAGTGGCCTTAACTACTTCCCACCCGGCCACTGTACATATACGGCCGGGTGGGAGCCGCCTACTTCTGATCGGACGTTCCTGAACCGATGCGCTCGTGTCAACTGGACACGGCGCATCTCGGATCGGCAGGAGGGCTCTGTGATTGGCCCTCCTGATCACATGACGGCCTTGTCCAATCACAGCCGTCATGTGATGCTAGGCAACCGGCTCTCCTCTCCTCACACGGAAGTCGTCGGTAAGGAGAGGAGAGCTGATCGCTGCAGCCGGCTGGTGATCAGTGAGTATTAGCTGTTTTTTTTTACTCACTGATCTCCAGTTTAGTGTCACCAACACCTGTAAAACACTGTAAAACACACGTCCCCAAAACACACATGTCCCCAAAACATACATGTCCCCAAATAAAAACACATGTCCCCATAAAAAAACACATGTCCCGAAATAAAAAAAACACATGTCCCCCACATATATCCCAGTAAAATCACATGTGTCAATGATTATCTGCACACATATGTCCGTGATCACCTGCACACATCTGTACATGATCATTTGCGTACATATGTCCGTTATCACGCGAACCAATTATTATACACTTAACGGAATTTTTTTTACTAAAAACATGTAGCAGAATACATTTTGGCTTAAATTTATGACAAAATTTGATTTTATTGGATTTTGTTTAAAAAAAGAAAGGAGAAAATATATTTTTTTTTTTCAAAATTTCCGCAATTTTTTCGCTTATATCGCAAAAAATTAAAAACGGAGTCGTGAATAAATACCACCAAACTAAAGCTCTATTTGTGCGAACAAAATGATAAAAATGTCATTTGGGTACAGCATTGCATGACCGAGCAATTGTCACTGAAAAAGCAAGAGCGCTCAAAGCTGAAAATTGGTCTGGGAAGGAAGGGGGGCGAAAGTGCCCAGTATTGTAGTGGTTAAACCATGCAGCTCAGCATGACCAGGCTGTCTGCCTGCCAACGTGCAGGAAAATCCCCAATGAGGGAGGAGGGGCTTCATTTCCAGCCTTCCTTTGCAGGATGTCCAACCTTTGGCCTTCAGCTCTCAAAGGGTTCGGCAGGGCTTAGAATAACTTTTACAAGTAAAATAGGAGTTAAGGGAAAAAGAAAATGAGACTCTGAACAGAATTGGCAAGATGAAATTTATTTCGGCAATAAATACCAGAAGGATGTCAGTGTGGATGGCGAGGAATACGGTTTTTCATCAGCCACTGCAATTAATCTATATATCACTCAGTGTAATAACTGACCTACTTTGCATGCATTTAATGACAAGATAAAGTGATATACACCGGGGAACGGCTGGCGTTTTTTTCCGTCAAAGGAGCGTGCTGCAAATTTTGCGGCGTACAGTAGATCAAACAGCTGGAAGTCTGTTATTGTATTATTGGAATATTAATAATATTTATTTGCTTGTCGGATTTAGAAGCGATGAATGCATCTCAATCCCACTTGAAGATATTTTAGTGTCTGTCCGATGTTATATTTACATATCCTTGGATGATAGGCATAGATCATATCTCTTGACTGGCTTAAAACATTTATCATATTCATCCAGATCAGGCCAACAAATGTCATTTTACAAAATGAAGTCAATTATTAGTCGATGCTTTAAAGGCGTTCAAAGTTCGATGTTCTGATCGGAGATTTAGGCCCTTTTCATACCGGCAGCTTCCTTGTCCATAGACGGATCCCCTGCTGAGTCAGAACAGACACTGATGTGACATCTGTCTCCCTTCCCATTCCATTGGAATGGAACAAAAATGGTTTTCCCCAAAACCCTGGCCCAATGGTTGAGGGGGTTTGCAGAGGCGGGCAGCCCTCTTTATAAAAGTGATCCCCCAGATATTGGGGTTACTCATTTACAAGAAAAACTGATAAGAATATTGTCTGGACCACGCCTTTCACACCGTACCCTGTTTAATCTTCCCAAACAAGGGGGGCTAGGCCTACCAAACCTTCTTTGGTACTACCAAGCAGCTCGGTTAGCACAGCTCTCAGCTATATACCTTAAAACTGAACAACCGGACTGGATAAAAATTGAAAGTCAAGCAGCTCCTACATTTACTTTGGAAGATTTATTATGGTGTCCTCCCAAGAGTAGACCCCCCATTCTATCTCCAACTCTCTCTCAATCTCTCTCTATGTGGGATTCACTTAGGAGGCTTCCTTCCCTGGTCTCTGAACTACAACCATTGGCTAATTTGTTCCGAAATCCCCTGTACAATCATGGCATGGACATTGATGACTTCAAATGGTGGCTAGACAAGGGGATATATCGCTTAGGACACTTTATATCTTGCACGGGCCCTCTACCTTTTAAACAATTTGTGGAAAAACTGGAGCTCCCTTCTTCAGAAAGGAGTAGATTTCATCAGATCTACAGTTTCATCCACTCCATATGGAAAAATAAATTGAATCCCTTGAGAATTACAGCTTATGAAAGCTGGTGTGAACAAGCCATGGGGCGGAAGGGGGGGATTTCTGTGATCTATGAGTCTCTAGCGTCTAACTCTGATAAACTACCATACATGCTGGCCTGGGAGAAGGATCTACATACTGACTGGGAACTGGTAGACTGGTATGAGAACTATTCTCGATCGATCAAAGGCATTTACAATACCTCTCTCATTGAGGCTAACATCAAAATATTTACAAGATGGTACTTAGTTCCTACAAAATTAGCGGCAATGTATCCTTCCACTTCGCCTCTATGCTTTAGAGGTTGCCAAGGACTGGGCTCTATGATACATATTTGGTGGGAATGTCCCAAACTCCGGGGATTTTGGAATAGGGTCTTCCATATTATTAGAAAAGTTACGGGTTATGCTGTCCCCCAAACACCAGCGATTGCCTTGCTCAATGGATTAGTGCCGCACGTGCCTAAAAACACTAGAAGACTGATTCTATTTATATTAACGGGAGCCAAATTAACCATTGCAAAAGATTGGAAGAAGCCCTCGGTATCTGTATTGTCCATGAAAAGGAAAATTTCATGGATAATGGAACAAGAGAAAATGGTCAGCTCCCTATTGGATAAGACCACACAATTTGAAATCATATGGGATCCCTGGGCTCAGTATCTGGGTATTTCACTGATGCCAGGCACAGATAGCAATATTAATCGCTGATCTTTGGATCTTTTATAGGACATAAAGGCATCATCTCTTCTTCTATCTATCTCTTTTCTCTCTCTTCTCAGTTTTTAGTCTTTCCTTTTTTATTTTGGATATTATTATTATTATATATATATATATAACATTATATATATATATATAATGTATCTTTCCTTGAATTACCTAGGAATTGACAGGTTTTTTACATTAGTATGTCTTACTAAATATAGGATTTTTTCCTGGGCTTAATCCAGTGAGAACATGATGTTGTATCCATGTTAGAATCTACAATTTTATTTTGTCTGGGCAACTCGAAAAGTTAATAGTATTATATCTTGCTTCTCAGAAGTTATATAGTAAATTGTATTCGTTCAGGGGGGGGGGGGGGATATCTGCACCTCCTTGGACACAGCTTGATCCCGGTTGGGGTGTCGGAGGGGATGCGGAGTTCCTACCCTTCTTGGAGTGTTCTGGGATATAGCATACAAATGAGTTGTCACAGCTTAAGTTACATACTTATTTCTTACTTTGTTAAATTCTCAATGTCTCATTGGTATGTTAACTAGTCACATTTGTTAGATTTACTGTGAATTCTTCTGTAATGAATTTACTTTGTGAAAATAAAAATCTTAATGAGAAGAATATTGTCTGGTTGACCAGGGACCAACTAATGCCCCGTACACACGGTCGGATTTTCCGATGGAAAATGTCCTATCGGACAATGTTGTCGGAAATTCCGACCGGGTGTAGGCTCCATCGGACTTTTTCCGTCGGATTTTCCGACGGACAAAGTTTTATCTCCTGCTCTCAAATTTTCCGACAACAAAGTCCTATCGGACTTTTTCCGATCGTGTGTAGCGAATTCCGACGGACAAAGTGCCACGCATGCTCAGATCACATTACAAGACCAAAGCTATTGGCTACTAGCCTCTACGTAGTCCCGTTGTAGGCAACAAACGTCACCACGTTCAGGATGATCGGATTTTCCGACAACTTTGTCCGACCGTGTGTATGCAACACCAGTGTTGGACAAAATCCGATGGATTTTGTGGTCGGATTTTCCGACCATGTGTATGGGGCATTAGATTCGATCCATTAATGGGCAAGCTGCTTGTACCCAAGTTGATCCATCGGTCGTCTTGGGTACAACCAGCATGTTGGATTTATTTACATGCGATTACCAGCAGCTATAGCGGCAAGCAGTAATCGTCACCATCCCCCCCCCCCCCCCCCCCCCTGGCAAGAACACAATAGCGCTCCGGGGACATTACCCCATCAACACTGACTTCCCATGGTGGAAGAAAATAAAATCATCTATTGGCTGTTTAGGTAAACACACACCTTGAGAGCCGGTTCACGCAGGGGCAACTAAGTCGCCTGACAAGTCGCGTCCCGTTCTGTACTATGGAACCTTTCTAATCGGAGCGATTCAAGTCGCTCCGACTTAGAAAAAGGTTCCTGTACTACTTTTGGGGCGACTTCAGGTGACTTGCATTGACTTCTATACAGAAGTAATTTTGCAAGCCGCTGCTGAAGTCGGATGCCGGTCGCCTGAGGCAGTCTCGCTGCAAGTCGTGCTGCCTCAGTGTGAACCGACTCTGATTAACAATGCCCAGTGACCCAACAAAGCAAAAAACATGCCAGCACGTCCAGTCTTGACATGAATAATGCAGGAGGTTTCCAGGGGGATGTCAGGGACCAAATATGAAATTCGTGAAAAGTAAAAAAAAAAAGAAAAAAAAAAGTATACTACTCCGACCCTCCAAAATGCTCCTCTCATATGCTGGAGCCAACACAATCCAAAAGAAAGCTGCAGCCCGATGAGGTCTTCACTGGCAAAACTTAAGAGAAGTATGGGGTTTTTTTTTTTGATTCATACTTACCTCGTGGATGGAGCACCAGACCGATGCTGTATCTGTCCCCCGCCGTCTTTGCACTGAGAACCGAGCCATCGAACATCGCCGGTGGCTCAGTTCTCACAGATCCCAGAGAGGAGAGCTGCTGACTGTCAGTCAGCGTTTCTCCTCTCTGCTTCTCCGCGCTCACTTGAGCGCTGAGCTGTGGAGGGGCGGGGAGAGGCTGTCTCAAAGACTGCAATCAATCAAGGCAGCTGGCAGATCCAGACTTTGAAGTCGGGATGACGTGCTGCCTGAACTGATGGCAGTGACGTCAGCGGAGAGCAGACTTCAGACTGCTCTCCGCTGAAAACGGGTCACAGGAGTGCAAAGTGAATTACACTCCTGTGACCCATAGACGCCCGGCCTAAAAAGCTCAGGCTGGACTACAAGCTTCAGCACAGGATCCTGCCCCCAGGACCACCCTTCTAACATGCTTTACCCGATTTAGCCTCAAACACAGAGGATGATCCTTTAGCTAAACCCATCAGGTGAAACATGTCACAGGGGAGGTCCTGGAGGCAGGACCCTGCTTGTCAACTGATTGAAGTTTTTCCTGTGAACACATCATTAGTTTGTGGATTTTTTTGCTTTGGATTATACTGAGCCAAGTTCCAGAGTAGTTGCATTTTGGTTCTTATTGATGCAGGGTTACCCTAAAAAGGATCAGCCTGCAGCTTCTGCGGTCTCTAGCCTGGGTAGCCAGTACACACTCTACTCCAAGGTGTTCTCTATGAAGATCAGGGAACTCTGATACTTTAGCATATATTGGTGATCAATATATTTTAGGAGGCCCTTACTAGAAAGAGGGCTGTACCCACTATAGATCTAGCAGTGTTCCCCCTTAACAATGCCCTGACTATTCGTGTCAAGGATGCTCCAATGTACAGCATCTCACAAAAGTGAGTACACCCCTCACATTTTTGTAAATATTTTATTAATCTTTTCATGTGACAACACTGAAGAAATTACACTTTGCTACAATGTAAAGTAGTGAGTGTACAGCTTGTATAACAGTGTAAATTTACTGTACCCTCAAAATAACTCAACACACAGCCATTAATGTCTAAACCGCTGGCAACAAAAGTGAGTACACCCCTAAAGTGAAAATGTCCAAATTGGGCCACAAGTGTCAATATTTTGTGTGGCCACCATTATTTTCTAGCACTGCCTTAACCCTCTTGGGCATGGAGTTCACCAGAGCTTCACAGTTTGCCACTGGAGTCCTCTTCCACTCCTCCATGACGACATCACAGAGCTGGTGGATGTTAGAGACCTTGCACTCCTCCACCTTCCGTTTGAGGATGCCCCACAGATGCTCAATAGGGTTTTTTTGAGAAATGCTTGGCCAGTCCATCGCCTTTACCCTCAGCCTCTTTAGCAAGGCAGTGGTCGTCGTAAAAGGTGTGTTTGGGGTCGTTATGGTGGAATACTGCCCTGCGGCCCAGTCTCCGAAGGGAGGGGATCATGCTCTGCTTCAGTAGGTCACAGTACATGTTGGCACCACCATGCTTGACACACTTGTCCTTGTACTCCTCACCTGGTTGCCGCCACACACGCTTGACACCATCTGAACCAAATAAGTTTATCTTGGTCTCATCAGACCACAGAACATGGTTCCAGTAATCCATGTCATTAGTCTGCTTGTCTTCAGCAAACTGTTTGCAGGCTTTCTAGTGCATCATCTTTAGAAGAGGCTTCCTTCTGGGACAACAGCCATGCAGACCAATTTGATGCAGTTTACAGCGTATGGTCTGAGCATTGACAGGCTGACCCCCCACCCCTTCAAACTCTGAAGCAATGCTGGCAGCACTCATACATTTATTTCCCAAAAACAACCTCTGGATATGATGCTGAGCGTGTGCGCACAACTTCTTTGATCGACCATGGTGAGGCCTGTTCTGAGTGGAACCTGTCCTGTTAAACCGCTGAATGGTCTTGGCCACCGTGCTGCAGGTCAGTTTCAGGGCCTTGGCAATCTTCAAAAAAACGGCATGGGGGCCCCACCAAAAGTTCATACCAGACCCTTATCCGAGCACGCAGTCCGGTCGATCAGGAAAGGGGGTGGGGACGAGCGAGCGCCCCCCTCCTGAGCCGTACCAGGCCGCATGCCCTCAACATGGGGTGACAGCGACGACGAAACAGAAGCCCGGGCCAATGCTAGTAAAAAGAGCTGGAAGAAGATAGCAGAGGAGCCCGGCAGAACAACCGGAGATCGGGAGAAGAGGCCGGAAAGCGCAGAGAGACCCCTGAAGTCGGAAGAGGACCCCCGGAGCTGACTAATAAACTACTTTAAAAACCTATCTAGTGTGTTTTTTTTATTGACTTTTTTTTCCCCTAGGTGAATGGTTAGGGGTACCCCATACTCATTCACATAGGGTGGGGGCCGGGATCTGGGGGGGGGGGCACTCGCTCGTCCCCACCCCCTTTCCTGACTGGCAAGGCTGTTTGCTGGGGTAAGGATCTGGTATGGACTTTGGGGGGATCCCCACGCCGTTTTTTCGGCGTAGGGGGTTACCCTCAAAATCCATACCAGGCGGCGTGGCTCGCAAGGTGTCAATCTTGCCGATGAAAGATTGGACTTCCTTCTCTAGTCCCGTCGTACCTCGAGTCGCGTTCAAATTTAATGGACTTTACTCCGTGTGTGGGCAAGTCTGTTAATTTGGAAAGTCCGTTGGACCTCTGCCGAAAGTCGGCGGATTGTCTGTCGGACTTAGCTTGCCGGAAAGTCCGTTCGTGTGTGCTCGTGTGTGGGCAAGTCCGCTTGTTTTGAAAGTCCGATCATGTGTACGGGGCATAAGATAAACAAACATTGTCAACATACATGTGTATTCTTACTTAAAGAATACATTTTTTTTGCCTTAATGCATTCCTTGCATTAAATGCTAAGTTCACCTTTTTTTCTAAAATCCAGAATGAACTGTGCCAGCAACCCAGAAGAAACTGTGCTGGGACTGAGTGAGAACATTGGGCTCTAAAAAAGTGAGAAAGACTGGCCTATAAACAGCTAGTTGAAATTATTTAAAAAAAAACATTTTCTTCGTACAGCATTCCCATCAAATGTGCTCCCGCTCTCTAAATAGTTTTGTGGATTGGAACAATGTGCAGGGGGTGGTTGTCGGGCATCTAGGAACCCGGCTGCAGTGTTCAGTTTTGAGCAGTTCTGCAGATCTCCAGCATGCTCCCAGCACAGGGCATTTTAACTCTTGCTGCAATACACTAGTATAGTAAAAAAAAAAAAAAAGAAGAAGAAGCCCTCATGAATCACTGTTTTCATAGATACCAACTGTTTCAAAAATGCTGGGACAGTCCTGCAACTAGGTGTCCTCTTTTTTTGATAATGCTGTGCCCCAAGATCACAGCATCACCCTTCTTTGAGTCATGAGCATGCACATTATTATTGAAGGATCATGGCTGTGAGAGGGATTGCCCAATAAAGTGGACATGATCTGGGCAGGGCCACCCAGAAAGTGGCTGTAATTTGGGTGTGATATGCATGGGCCATGGATGGGGGTTACAAGGTTCCAGGGACTGGGATGAAGATGTTGGCAAGTTTACACAGACTAACTGCTTTACAGCAATACAAAGTGAAGTTTCAATTTGAATTTAACATAAAAAAGTAAATTTAAAAGGTCTTTTTTAGTCTATTCAAATCTGCAGATTTTATTCAAATAATACCTGGTGAGCCATGCTTGAAGGTCCTTGTTCAGGCACATTTTATGATAGGGTGAGAACTGTTTCCGAAATGGGCTCTTGTGTTGACATACTGTCACATGGGCCTCAGGTGTCTATCTTCTTCCATCTCTTTTACTAGCGTTGGCCCGAGTGCCATGGTTGTCATCTCCAGCAACGCTGTATCCTGGCCTAGGCCGACAGGGTAGCACTGCAGGGGGGCAGCACGAACAGAGTCCCCGTCAGCTTGTGCTACACTGTTAGTGTAGCGCCAGTCTTATAGGGGGGAATGGGCTGAGAAGCAAATTAGTCTGGCGCCCCCATAAAGCTATCACACTACTTCCGGTATGCGGGCAGCCGGCATTCTGCAACTGTGGGGATGGGGGGTGCGCTGCTACTAATTTTGACTGTCCTAGGACCAAAAACCTTCCTCACTGTGCTATATGTTTTATGCTGCACCATTGGAATGGTTACAGTATATCTTCTTATGCCGCGTACACACGAAGGGACTTTTCCCGGCGGACCTAAGTCCAGCGGACAATCCGCTGGACTTTCCGTGGGTACGCTGGACTAAAAAGCGAACGGACTTGACCACACACGATCACGCAAAAAGTCCGGCGGTTCACGCGATGACGTACAGCACGTACGACGGGACTAGAAAAAGGAAGCTCGAGATCCCAAACGACACCCTTTGGGCCCCGTCAGCTAATCTCGTGTGTATCGCGTGTTAGTTGACGTTTGGTTAGAGACGATTCGCGCTTCTCAGACTTCTGCTTAATTCGTTCGCTTCTGCCGTTCAGTTTGTGCTTGTGAGGTTTGTATCTGGCTTTCAGTGCGTGTGGATCAGTTCCTACCTGTTCTCAGGCCGTTCTGGTCCGCTCGTTCCTGTTTTTCAGGTCGTTCTTCATAGGCCTTGCTGTTCTTCAGTGCGTTCTGTTAAGTTGTTTGTTTGATCAGCCGACCGTTTTGAAGCCATGGAGTGTGGACGTACTCGGGAACGAGTTCGTGCTGTGCAGGGGCTCGGTGTTGCGGTTAACACCTTGGCACGAGCCCAGTCCATGAACAGGGTGAGGAGGAGTTCATGGACCAAGAATTGGTTGCGCCAGCGTGACCAATTCTCGCATATGCCTTTGCTCCGTGAGATCCGTGAGAATAATCCTGATGATTTCAGGAATTATCTCCGTCTGTTGGCTTCGCTGTCCCCTTATATTACCAGGCAGAATACCTGCATGCGGCAAGCCATCAGTGCGGAGCAGAGGCTAGTCGCCACGTTGCGTTACTTGGCGACGGGGAGAAGCTTGCAGGACCTCAAGTTCACGACAGGCATCTCCCCCCAGGCTCTGGGGCTCATTATTCCAGAGACCTGTTCTGCCATTATCCACGTCCTGCAGGAGGAATACATTAAGGTAAGTCTTCTCTTTTAAAATTACCTATGTCTTGTATGTTTGCTAATGTAGTGCATCAATGTCATCATTAGCTAATTACCATGATAGGACTATTCTATGAATGTCCCCTATTCCTTTTTTATTTTTTTTTTGGTTTTTTGTCTAGTATTTTATGGTTGACTTATCGAAATAGCTTTAAGAATGTATTATTTAGTGGGTCACATGCATATTTGCTTGCACCAACCTCCCCAGCATGGAAGCTTGGCCCCCTAAACACCCCTAGCCTAGTCACTTTCTTTGGTTAAAAATGTATATTACCAGCTCCATTGTACAGCTTTACTCACCCCCCCCTTTCACCCCTTTCACCCCCCTTGACCCTCATTTTTAAATTGATTGCATGTGGTTTTGTTCAGCTTGTAATTAACCCACCCCCCCACCCCACCCCCCCACACCCCCTGATAATTAATAGCATGTGGTTTTGGTTAGCTTGTAATTAACCCCCCCCCCCACACCCCCTGATAATTAATAGCATGTGGTTTTGGTTAGCTTGTAATTAACCCCCCCCCCCCACACCCCCTGATAATTAATAGCATGTGGTTTTGGTTAGCTTGTAATTAAACCCCCCCCCCCACACCCCTGATAATTAATAGCATGTGGTTTTGGTCAGCTTGTAATTAACCCCCCCCCACACCCCCACACCCCCTGATAATTAATAGCATGTGGTTTTGGTTAGCTTGTAATTAACCCCCCCCCCACACCCCCTGATAAATAATAGCATGTGGTTTTGGTTAGCTTGTAATTAACCCCCCCCCCACACCCCCACACCCCCTGATAATTAATAGCATGTGGTTTTGGTTAGCTTGTAATTAACCCCCCCCCCCCACACCCCCTGATAATTAATAGCATGTGGTTTTGGTCAGCTTGTAATTAACCCCCCCCCCCCACACACCCCGTTAATTAATTGCATGTGTATTGTGTGACCTTACAATTAATGACTCCACACCCACATCCCCATTATTATCTTCTCTGGGCCATCAGAGGGGTCATCAATCAGAGATTTGTCCCTTATCCTTAATCTTTTGGCTTTATTTCAAGGACTTACTAAATAAATACATATGTTCTTCCAAATTGTTTGTTAATTTGTTGCATTTAGTTAGGTGTTTTGCCTGGTTTTTAATTCGATTTGTATATTTGTGTTTGACTTCACAGTGTCCCTCCACGCCACAGGAATGGCAGACTGTGGCTTCCCAGTTTGCTGCCCGTTGGGACTTTCCCAACTGCGGAGGGGCGATTGACGGGAAGCATGTGCGAATTGTGCCCCCACCCCATTCGGGGTCATACTATTGGAATTATAAGGGGTTCCATAGTATCGTGTTGATGGCGGTGGTGTCGGCACAATATGACTTTCTGTATGTGGATGTGGGGAAAAACGGCCGGATGTCGGACGGAGGAGTCTTCAACCACACGGAGTTCGGTCATCGTCTCCAGACTGGTGGCCTGGAGCTGCCACCAGATGAAGATAATGTGGAGGGACTCCCCTTCGTTTTCATTGCCGACGAGGCGTTCGGTCCGGGTGTCCATCTGATGAGGCCATTTCCCCAACGATCCCTCACCCCTGAGAGGAGGATTTTTAATTATCGGTTGGCCAGAGCAAGACGGGTTGTGGAAAATGCCTTTGGTATTATGGCCAACCGTTTCAGATTGCTCCTTACATCCCTACATCTGGCAGAGTACAAACTGAATACTATTATTCTTGCATGCTGTGTCATGCACAATTATTTACGCAAACATTCGGCAACATACTCATTACCAATCGGCCCTGAGGCCGGAGTGGAAGGCAACATGACAGGGCTGGATAATCGCCGTCTTGGTTCCGCCCCACAATCAGCCCAGCAAGTGCGGGACCGTTATTTACATTATTTTAATGGTAGGGGGGCCATTGCAATGGCAGCAGACCCTTAAACCATCTTTTTGATTTACAAAGAATAAATACAGTTATTGATGTTTGAAATATTGGTATTTTCGTATGGTTTTGCTTTTAATTTTGCCTGTTTTATATGTTGTCCTAGTGCACATCTTTAATAGTGGCAAACTTGTTTTGCGTTTAGTAAATAAGCCCCTTTGTCAATGAACCACAACATGTTTTGGTCAAACTGGTAGTATTTAAAAAGAAGAAGCCACACATTGTTTAATTTGTGCAAACATTATTATTTTTTATTCTAGTGCACATCCAAACCTTTTTTATGTTATCTTTTTTTTTTTTTTTTCTTTTTTCAACAAGATATTTTTTTTTTTTTTTTTCTTTTTTCAACAAGATTTTTTTTTTTTCTTTTTTATGTTATATTTTTTACATTTTTTTGGTCTTTTTCTCACAACATATTTTTTTTTTTTTGTGATTGATTTTTTTAAACAAACATAAAAACATGTTTTAAAATGGTAAAAAATTTAGGCTTAGCATTAGAAAATATTTACACAATGTAAAAGCCCAGAACTTACAAAGTTCAACAGGTAACCCATGAACAGTAGAAGCCAAATTTAGAATATGCACACTAATTTAACAGGAAAATGGGTAATGTCAACATGTGCTATGTTCCATCATGGGGAATCAATGGACGTGTTTTGTGTGTGAAACCCCTTCCCTCTCACCTACTAGCATTAGGGGTTGCAAACACAAAATGCGTCCATTGAGATCCCCTGATGGCACATAGCACATGTTGACACACCGTGTGCATATTAAAAATTTGGCCTCTAAAATTTGTTAAACAGCGCATCAAAAGGGGAATGAAGGACATGATTGATGTTAAGAAATGGAAAAGGGGTCTTTAGATTCTCCCAAAACATCAATCATGTCCTTCATTCCCTGCTGCATGGTGGCCATCTCCTTCTGCATATTTTCCAGCTGCAGATTCCAGGCCATGATCTGCCCAATAAGCCTGTGGGCACTGTCTGTGGAAAATGGCTCCGCAGCTTGTCCTTCCACAAACAGATCAGCATCACCTAAAAGTTGGGTAGATAAAACACAAGAAAAAAACTGTCAAAAACATGCAGACCTTAATTTCTTAGCTCAATCTGTGTTCTGAGACACTCACTTGGTGGGGTGCAGATTTGATCCACTTCAACCACCTGTTCCGCCACATCCACGCGTGGGCTTGGGCTAACTGCCCAATTAGTCTGGTGAGGCCGGGAGGTCCTCGTAGGTTCGGACTGACGTCTGAGTCTTTTGCCCCCTATGGTAATGGAACACAAAAAGGTACACTTTTAATCACACTGATATTTGAGTGCCAAAATAGGATTATTAAACATTGTTTAAAAGTGTTGTCCAATTATTAGCAGTTTGTTAGAAGATCCTACTTGAAGACAGAATTGAAATGTCTATCTAATGAAACTCCAATACTTAAACCGCCCTTCAACCCTAAATTTTAACTTCCGCTCATTGGATCCCTGCACCCCTGTGGTGTCTTATTTGGAACCTTTTAGGGGTGAGGGGTTGCAGATACCTGTGTAAGGCAGGTATTTGCACACACATCCGGCCATAGACTCCCACAGAAGTATACGCCACATCCCGTCCCACCGTGCTGTCTGCTGGGACACACAGGGGTCCCCGAGCTCGCGCGGACCAGTCCTATTGCATTGCGCAACTGGCGCATGCCCAATAGTGACCCGGGAAGTGAAGCCGCAAACATTAATTTCATGATTGCAAGATCAGAGATTGTAGCTGCACCATCCAAGGGACAGGTGAGTGTACTTCTTTGAAAAGTCACCACCTACAGTATTTGTAGATGATGAGCATTTTTCGGGAATTGTGAGCATGACACCCTGCTTAACATATTTATCCCCACCCCCAAAACAGCTTCTGGAGTCCCTGTGTAAGTTACCCCTAAAACCCTTACTACAGCAGTAATTGTATAGATAGTGACAATAATAAACAACCTTACAACTCCAACAACCCAAAGCCAGGTAAACTCAATAAACGTTATGAAGACAAACTGAACTTTCATCAAATCTGCGCAAGTTTCACGTACGAATGCTAATAACATCTGCGCAAGTTTCACGTACGAGTGCTAATAACATCTGCGCAAGTTTCACGTACGAATGCAAATAAAATCTGCGCAAGTTTCACGTACGAATGCTAATAACATCTGCGCAAGTTTCACGTACGAGTGCTAATAACATCTGCGCAAGTTTCACGTACGAATGCTAATAACATCTGCGCAAGTTTCACGTACGAGTGCTAATAACATCTGCGCAAGTTTCACGTACGAATGCAAATAAAATCGGCGCAAGTTTCACGTACGAATGCTAATAACATCTGCGCCAGTTTCACGTACGAGTGCTAATAACATCTGCGCAAGTTTCACGTACGAATGCTAATAACATCTGCGCAAGTTTCACGTACGAGTGCTAATAACATCTGCGCAAGTTTCACGTACGAATGCAAATAAAATCTGCGCAAGTTTCACGTACGAATGCTAATAACATCTGCGCAAGTTTCACGTACGAGTGCTAATAACATCTGCGCAAGATTAGACATATCAAGTATAACCATAGTAGCGCACGTGCTTGACTTACTTTTTTTGATGGCTTTTCGAATTCTCCTGTACTGATCGTGCTCCCTGGATTTGATGTCGGACCATCGCTTGCGCAGTTGATCCTTGCCCCTTCGTACGCCGAATTTCTGCTCCAGGGTGCTGACGATTGTAGTGAGAATCTTGTCCTTGCGCAAATTGGGTCGAGGGTAGGGGCCATTTTCCCCGTCGTAATCTTCCCTTTGTAGGATGTCCACCATCTCCACCATCTCTTCAAAGGCCATATTGGTGGCCTTATATCTGCTGCTGGATGCAGATGTGTTCGCTTCTTGGCTTTCCTCCGCGCTACTGGCTGAGAATGTGTCCGCCATCTTCATTAATTTATTCACCCACAATGCAACGAGGGGAAGCGGGGCGGGGAATACTCGTCAGGAGGAACGTCATGGGCGGGCGACGCGGAGGACGCAGGCGGACTTCCACGCGTGCGCAGTGTATATAAGGCTGTTTGAGGGCCCCACGTGTTCCCGAACGGAAGTAGCGAGCGCTCTGTACGAAGGTAAGTGTTTTCTAGGATGCATTACTGTGGTTTATTGGGTTTTGGGCCTGCATTTTTTAAGGATATGTGTGTGTTGCTGCCTGTGTGTAGGGGTTGCTGCCTGTGTGGGTGTGTTGCTGCCTGTGTGGATGTGTTGCTGCCTGTGTGTAGGGGTTGCTGCCTGTGTGGATGTGTTGCTGCCTGTGTGTAGGGGTTGCTGCCTGTGTGGATGTGTTGCTGCCTGTGTGTAGGGGTTGCTGCCTGTGTGTAGGGGTTGCTGCCTGTGTGGATGTGTTGCTGCCTGTGTGTGGGTGTGTTGTGTAATGTTTGGTTAGAAAAACTGGATGTGCGTTTTTAGTAACATTTGTGTTTTTGGTCTTTTGTATTGCCATTACTAACAAAACAGAAACAAACATGTCAGCAGCCCAGTATAATCCATTCAAGGACCAGCAGTTCATGTCCGAATTCATTGCGCTCTACAGAAAAAATACCAACCTGTGGCAGCTCAAGAATCCTTTATATGGCAATAGGGATGTGTGTAGCGGGGTCGTACCCCTTTTAGGGGAAGAGACTACACTCTTCCCTCCACCCTTCCCTCCAATCTTCCCTCCACTCTTCCCTCCACCCCAGCTGAGGCTTCCACGGAAGGAGAAGACCCCTCCACCTTGGAGCAGGCTGATCCGCCCAGCTGGAGCCAGGTATATATTTAGTAGCCTAAATAGTGATTGTGTGAATATTAGAGACCGCCTCTTTCCTGTTCTGACTGGGCTGGTGACTCAGACACAGACCCCATCCCCAGAGGCTGCTGGGGGAGGATATAAAAAGGAAGAGGAGAGACCGCCTCTTCCTGTTCTGACTGGGCTGGTGACTCAGACACAGACATCACTGAGAGAGAGAGACACCTGTGCGGACCGGGACTGCTGAAGGCCTGAAGCCTGGGCCTTGCAGCAGGTGGAGAGAGACTCTCACCCCTCAGAGTCTGCAGCAGCGGAGCGGAGACTTTTCCCTACAGTCGGTCGGTCGGACCTGAGGACGGTACCCCAGGATTGGTGAGAGAGCCGGAAGGCTCATCCTGCATTGATACACACGTTTATGCCTATTGAACTGCCTAGGCACAATTTACCTCAGAGCAGCAAATGTCACTTTCTGTGGATTACAAATACACCATTTAAAGCTACATGTGCACCACCTCTACAGATTTATTGCCGGTGAAGAACACTGTACTTGTACAAGGACTGAGCTCTATTGCTAGGGATCAGGCCTGGTCCGTTAGGTAGGCGCAGATAGATTTATTGCACCTCAGGGGTGCATAGCAGACGGTCGCCACACTTGGCGCTCCGTTTCCCCATTGCTAGTTGTTACATATATGTGTACATGTTAAAGTGCATATTGCAGGGACCTGCTAATGTGTTGTAAGTCATATGTTTAAGTGCATGTTACTATTTCTTTTCCTTACTGCCAAAGTAAAGCCAGTTATTCTTATTTCAGCAGTCTGCTTGTGAGTTCCTACCCATTACACTTAGAGTATAAGTGATGTTATATGTGCATAGATACATACCCCTTTACTAACTGTGCCAGAGCGGGTAGAGCAAATTGCCGGGGGTTGGTGGAGCTGTACTCAGGGACCCAAAACAAACCAGCGGCTCTCTTAACTGGGGGTAGCGCTACACGTGGGGGCTCGTAATCCGGGATCCTGAGTCAGCGGGAAAACCCGCCAGAAGGTACCGGCATGGACCCGATAGAAGTGGGACAGTGGTACACACTATGGGCCACTGACCCAGCCGCAGCATCAGTCATTGAACTGCCAGGGATATGGCAGAGAGAGGCAGTCAAGCAGCTTATAATGTCCCTATCCCCATGCCAAAAGCCATGGATAATGGACATGAGAAATGATGCCGGGCATACATATGCCTTAATAGAATGGCAGGAAGAGACTCCAGAGCAGTTCAGGAGCCAAAGCATACAAGCACCGAATGGTCAGGCCTATCAAGTGCTGCATGCGCTGCCGCGCAAGGGAGACTGTTCTCCTATGGAAGCCATGCTATCCCCAAAGGAGGAAGAGCAGAAGGGCGCGGAAAGTCCCGCACCCGCACAAACTACTCTTAGTGCAGAACTGTGTGCTGTCCTAGGGGAGATTGTGACTCAGTGCAGAAGAGACCCCGGGGATTACCCAATGTCGGGATACAGGAAACTCCGGATGTTTTCAGGGAGGACACCTGTGCCCTCGGGAGAAGAGGGATTTGAAGAGTGGTTAGATGGCGCCACGCAGGCCTTAGAAGAATGGGAGGTCTCAGAAGGCAGAAAGAAGCAAAGGATTGTAGAGAGCCTAAAAGGACCTGCCTTAGAGGCCATACGCAATCTGAAGACGAGTAAGAAGGATTGCACTGCCCAGGACTACATAGACATCCTGGAAAGTGTGTTTGGTGGGACAGAAAAAATCACAGAACTTACCTATCAACTGGAACACTGTTACCAGAAGACAGGGGAGAAGCTGTCAGAGTATATGGGACGCATAGACAAGATCCTGCATAGGATTATCCTGAAGAAGGGGATAGATCCGGGGAAGGTAGATGAAGCCCGTGCCCAACAGGTGGTCAGGGGAGCCCAACCCCTAGACCCTGTCGCACTAATTCTACGCACCCGGCAGGATGGGAAGAGCCTGGACTACCCCGATCTCATTCGAGTGGTCAGAGAAGAAGAGGCCCTGTTGGAAGAGAAACGGGAAAAGCAAGTGATGGGGTCTACAAAACTTCCAGTGGCCACGGTCAGGTCGGCCTTAACCCCTGAAGGAGACACAGAGGTAGATGCCCTGAAGTTGCAGATGTCCCAGATGATGGAGATACTGACATCTCTAGTGGCGAAAGAGACGCCCAGTCCCAAGAAAGAAACAGGCAGGAGGGAATTGTTTCCAGCTGTTCCAGCACCAGCATCCCCACCTGACTACGGTGAGATGATTTGCTTTAATTGTGGAGGAATTGGTCATATTGCAGCTGTATGTTCCAGTCCCAAGAAGAAGGAGGCAGAAAGCCGCCAGCCGGCGGGAAACGCCAAAGGGCCCCGGTGAAGGAGTCAACCGGGTGCCCATCACCTTCAGGGAGCTCCAAGAAGCATAACAGGAAAAGGAAGCGAGGAGACCAAACCCCTCAGAAGGGGCCCAGGGATCCTCAACCAAGGTGCACTCCAGAGAAAGGGGGCAAGACCCCTCCGAAGAGACACAGCACTCCTAAACGTGAACTCTTCAAAGTGAGAGATAACAATGTCCCTCAACGGGTTCACACTCCCACTGAGAGGGAGAAAATTAATGCATACCAGGCTCAAGAAAGGAGCAAGTGCAAATCAAGTGCTGGTAAAGCGAAGAGTCCAAAGAAGAGGACAGCATCAACTAGGCCCTACCCAGAGGAGCTGGTTGGTCCATCCCCTACTGTACCCATCCAAGTGGAAGGAGTGTACACGAAGGCTCTCCTGGACACTGGAGCACAAGTGACCCTATTGTACAGGGACTTCTATGACAGATACCTGAGTCATCTGCCAATACAGAAGATAGAAGAGTTGGAGATAAGGGGATTGGGAACCCAGAGTTTCCCCTATGATGGATACTTACCCATCAGATTGACGTTTGACCCATCCGTAGCTGGGAAGTCTGAAGTGTTCGACACCTTAGCAGTGGTGTGTCCCCGCCCACCAGGAACCAGCAAGACGTCCCTGATTATAGGGACGAACACGGATCTAGTCAGAAGGCTTCTGACCCCCCTGGTGAAGAAAGAGAATCTTTCAACTCCCAAGATCCATCCCATGCTGAAGGCAGCCTACCAGCGGTTGGTCCTAGAGCAGAAGACCCCAAGTGAGGGGATAGGAAGGGTATGGAGGCTTGGAAAAGAAGGAGCAGTGTTACAGCCTGGAGAGGTGACCTGCATGAGAGCCACGGTGAAACTTACTGGGAGCAGCCTGGCCCCTTTGTGATGTTGGAACCTGACCCAATGGAGGGTCACTCAGGTCTGGAGGTGATACCAGAAGTAATTTCACTGAAGGACCTGAAGAAGGCAAGAGGAAGAGTCCCTGTCAGTGTGAGGAACCCCACGGAGCAGCCCGTGGAGATCCCTGCCAGGATGCTTCTGGGACAGGTGAGTCCTGCTGTCCCAGTTGGCTGGTCAGAAGTGAAGGGGACGGGTACAGGAGAAGATGTTTGGAAGAAACTCTCCATGGAAAACCCTAACCTACCTGGAGCTTGGAGAGAGAGAGCCAAGGCCCAGCTGACCAGATGGGAGAAGATTTTCTCTAAAGATGAGTTTGATGTAGGGTGTGCGAGGAGTGCCACCCATCGAATCCGCATGCAAGAGGACAAGCCATTCAGAGAGAGAGTGAGGCGAGTCCCGCTAGCAGATCTGGAGGATCTGAGGGAGCAGCTTGCGGAATTGAAGAAGACGGGAGTGATTAGGGAGTCCAGAAGCCCCTATGCCTCCCCAATTGTGGTAGTCAGGAAGAAGAATGGGTCATTGAGGCTCTGCATTGACTACAGAACTCTCAACAGGAGGACCATTCCTGACCAGTACACCACGCCAAGGATAGAAGATGCCTTGCAGAGTTTATCTGGAGCTAAGTGGTTCAGTGTGATGGACCTCAAGAGTGGGTATTACCAAATCCCCATGCATCCAGAAGATAGAGAAAAGACTGCCTTCATAACCCCAGTAGGATTCTTTGAGTTCAACAGGATGCCTCAGGGCCTATCTGGAGCTCCTGCTACGTTTCAACGCCTAATGGAAAGGACAGTTGGAGACATGAACCTCATAGAAGTCCTTGTGTATCTGGACGATGTCATTGTCTTTGGAAAGACTTTGGAAGAACATGAAGCCAGGCTGGAGAAAGTACTGAAGAGGCTCAGTGAAGAGGGACTTAAACTTTCTCCAGAGAAGTGTCGGTTCTATCAGTCTTCTGTGAACTATCTGGGACACATAGTGTCTGAAAAAGGAGTGTCTACAGACCCTGAGAAGTTGGAGGCAGTTACTTCGTGGCCAAGGCCCACAACAGTTACAGAACTCCGGTCTTTCTTGGGGTTCTGCTCCTACTACCGCAGGTTTGTGGATGGATTTGCCCGCATTGCCAAACCCCTCAACGAGCTGCTCAAGACAGAAGGAGAGGAGGATGGAATGGGGCCTAGGAGGTCCAGTGAGTCGGTCCAAAACCAGTGGAATTCAAGGTGTGAAGAGGCTTTCAGAACCTTGAAGAGAAGTCTCACCACAGCCCCAGTTTTGGCCTACGCTGATCCCACTAGACCATATGAGCTACATGTTGATGCCAGCCATGAGGGCCTAGGTGGAGTACTCTACCAGGAGTATGAAGACCAGCTACGACCAGTGGCCTATGTGAGCCGGAGCCTGACCCCCTCCGAGAAGAACTATCCCACCCACAAGTTGGAGTTCTTAGCTCTCAAGTGGGCAGTAGTTGACAAATTGAGAGACTATTTGTATGGGGCCGAGTTTACTGTAAAGACAGATAACAACCCCTTGACCTATCTATTCACCACCGCCAAGCTGGATGCAACTGGACACAGATGGTTGGCGGCGTTGTCTGGATTCAATTTCAGCCTCAAGTACAGACCAGGGGCTGGAAATAGGGATGCAGATGCCCTGTCCCGAAGATCCCATGTCATGGTCGATGACTGGGAAGACTGGACCCAAGTGGCACCAGAAGGAGTGCGAGCTCTTTGTCAAGGGGCTGAACTCCAAGCCAGAGGAGGATCCAGAGCTGAAGAGATAGGAGTTACCACAGTGGGAGTCCCAAAGTGTTACTGTGGGGTAACTCAACTGGCAGAGGAGTGCCTACCGAAGCTGTCCAAGAAGGAGCTGAGGTGTGACCAATTGGAAGATCCCATGGGGAGATTGGTCCTGGAAGCCCTGGAAGACCAGAGTCCAGAGGGACTTCGCCTTCACCCTTCTAAAGAAGCTCGCCTACTGAGGAGAGAGTTGGACAAGTTACAGGTGCATCAGGGGGTAGTCTACCGAAGGGGCCCCTCTGATGGCCCAGAAGACAAGTGGCAGTTGTTTCTCCCAGAGAAGCATCGAGAGACTGTGCTGATTGCCTTACATGACCAGCATGGTCACTTGGGAGCAGAGAGAACCTTCCAACTTGTCAGAGACCGGTTTTACTGGCCCTGCATGAGGGCCGAAGTGGAGGAGTATTGCCATTCCTGTGCAAGATGCATTCAGAGGAAGACTTTACCCCATCAAGCTGCCCCAATGGGCCATCTACAAAGTGAAGGCCCAATGGATCTGGTATGCATTGATTTTCTCTGCCTTGAACCCGATTTGAGTGGAGTGGGAAATGTTCTGGTGGTAACCGACCATTTCACTCGTTATGCTCAGGCTTTCCCAACCAAGGACCAGAAGGCCTCTACAGTAGCCAAGGTACTTCTGGAGAAGTACTTTGTTCACTACGGACTGCCACAGAGAATCCATTCAGACCAAGGAAGGGACTTTGAGAGTCGCCTGATCAGGAAGCTACTAGATTCTCTGGGAGTAGAGAAGACTAGGACTACACCATATCACCCCCAAGGTGATGCCCAGCCTGAAAGGTTCAACAGGACACTATTGAACATGTTGGGAACTTTAGAAACAGAGAAGAAGCAACATTGGAGTCAACACATTTCAGCTCTAGTGCATGCTTATAACTGCACCACAAGTGATGTGACAGGTTTTTCCCCTTACCGACTTATGTTTGGGAGAGAAGCAAGATTGCCAGTGGATTTGGCCTTTGGCATTTCCTAGACCATGCCTCTGCTGCCTCCCACAAAGGATATGTGGACAGACTGAGGCGCAGTCTGAAGATGGCTTATGAGAAAGCTCAAGCGGCCTCTGACCAGAGGGGGGCCCGAAATAAGAGGAACTTTGATTTGAAAGTTAGAGTACAGGACCTACAGCCTGGGGACCGTGTACTGTTACGAAACCTAGGGATCCCTGGAAAACACAAGATTGCTGATAGATGGAGATCAGAGCCATATATCATCTGTAGAAAACTTCCAGGATTGCCTGTCTACAAGTTGAAACCAGAAGGAAGGTTGGGGCCTTTGAAGACCTGGCATAGGAATCATTTGCTCCCACTCACTGAAGCAGTCAGAATGCCTCCAGCAAGAGACTTACCTGAATCTGTTTCCATTCTGGATACCCCCAGGCCTAACACTAGGTCTCAAACATCCCAAGTTAGGGGTGGACAGGACCCCCAACCAGAGGAAGAAAGAGGAGAACTTGAATGGCTATGGCCTTCCTCAACTCCAGGAAATTCTGCCATAGATCTTCCACCTACTGAAGATGTGGAAGATAGCACATTGAATCCCGAAGCCACAGAGTTTGTGCCATTCAGTGTTGTGCCTGAGTGCTGGGAAGATATCCCTGGTCTCTACTCAGAAGAAGAAGAAGTAGATGTTCCAGAACCAGAGATGTTGCCAGAATGTGTTCCTGAAGAAGTTCCAAGAGAACAGAGAGCTCGCAGAGCTGTGAAGCCTCCCAAGAAGTTAACTTACCCCAAGATGGGAGAAAGTTCAGAGGACTCTGTTACCACAGCAAGGAGAAGTGCTGAACGCCCTGACCCATCCACTGTTCATTTGGTGGAGGGCAACCCCAGCTCACTCTCTGGCACAGTTAAACAGGTCGCCCACACTGAAGTGACCTGTAGACAGGACAGCTCCCCATCTTATGCTAATTGGTGGGAAGCTCCTCTGTCTGAATTATGTGAACGTGTTGTCTCCAAGAAAGCTTGTAGTTTGAACAATGTCTTTGGGGACCAAAGATTCAAAGTGGGGGGAGTGTGTAGCGGGGTCGTACCCCTTTTAGGGGAAGAGACTACAATTCCCATAATTCCCCAGGCTCCCGGGAGGATGTCTGTTTCCGCCCGAGAGGCTGCTGGGGGAGGATATAAAAAGGAAGAGGAGAGACCGCCTCTTCCTGTTCTGACTGGGCTGGTGACTCAGACACAGACATCACTGAGAGAGAGAGACACCTGTGCGGACCGGGACTGCTGAAGGCCTGAAGCCTGGGCCTTGCAGCAGGTGGAGAGAGACTCTCACCCCTCAGAGTCTGCAGCAGCGGAGCGGAGACTTTTCCCTACAGTCGGTCGGTCGGACCTGAGGACGGTACCCCAGGATTGGTGAGAGAGCCGGAAGGCTCATCCTGCATTGATACACACGTTTATGCCTATTGAACTGCCTAGGCACAATTTACCTCAGAGCAGCAAATGTCACTTTCTGTGGATTACAAATACACCATTTAAAGCTACATGTGCACCACCTCTACAGATTTATTGCCGGTGAAGAACACTGTACTTGTACAAGGACTGAGCTCTATTGCTAGGGATCAGGCCTGGTCCGTTAGGTAGGCGCAGATAGATTTATTGCACCTCAGGGGTGCATAGCAGACGGTCGCCACACTTGGCGCTCCGTTTCCCCATTGCTAGTTGTTACATATATGTGTACATGTTAAAGTGCATATTGCAGGGACCTGCTAATGTGTTGTAAGTCATATGTTTAAGTGCATGTTACTATTTCTTTTCCTTACTGCCAAAGTAAAGCCAGTTATTCTTATTTCAGCAGTCTGCTTGTGAGTTCCTACCCATTACACTTAGAGTATAAGTGATGTTATATGTGCATAGATACATACCCCTTTACTAACTGTGCCAGAGCGGGTAGAGCAAATTGCCGGGGGTTGGTGGAGCTGTACTCAGGGACCCAAAACAAACCAGCGGCTCTCTTAACTGGGGGTAGCGCTACACATATATAGTGTATACATACATCCAGTACCCCCAAGAAGGCCCAGGAGGATGACCATTGTTGAGGAGGAATCACTCCAACTTATTAGGAAGGCGAGTGCGATTCTCGACAAACCCCCCATTCCAGAAGAGGCCTATGCCACCTACTTGGCCAGCAGGTTGCTGGAAATGGAGAAGGGCCAACGGCACCTGTGTGAGGGCATCATATTTGAGGCTATTAAGGGGGGTTTGAGGGGTCAATTACGAGAATCAACCCGCCTGACCCATGAAGGCCCGACACCAACTTCTCCTCCTCCTCCTCCTCCTCCTCCTCCTCCTCCTCCTCCTCCTCCTACCACAAGTCAGCCTCCAAGGAAGCGTGCAGGGAAGACTGCAGGGAAGAGTGCAGGGCAGCGTGGTGGGAAGAGTCGGAAGTGATTGCCTGGCTTCAGTCTGGTCTCACAGAAGACACAGGCTGTTGTAGTGCCACAGCTTGGGGACATAGATGTCATCTGCTGCTGTTCCTGGTCTGTCTGATTCCTGGTCAATCTTCTTGTGCTCCCTATATTGGATGAAATGTGCCCAAGCTTAATTTTTGGCTTCACAAACTTGATGTCTGCCGTTGGGGCAAAAAGTCTTCTCAAAATCGCAAAGTGGCTCCAGTGTTGCCTTCCTATTTTGTTTTGCCTTGTTTGTTTAAACCAGAATACAGGGGGTCCCCGACTTACGAACACCCGACCTACGAACAACCCCTACTTACGAACGGGGTGCTGCGGGGACCCTCCGCCATTTTCCGGTGGTTTTCGGCGTCTGTCGGCCGTTCTGCGCATGCGCGGCCATACGGAGCGTCGAAAAATGCCGGAAATGTCCGTAATTTGCCGCGCATGCGCAGAACGGCAACAGACGGAACATCGGAAATGTCCGGAAATCTCCGTATTTGTCGGTCTGCGCATGCGCGCCGACTTACGAACATTTCCGAGTTCCGTACACGGGGCCAGTCCCTAACGAGTTCGTAACTCGGGGACCCCCTGTAAATGGTATTTTTATTTTCTGAAAATAATGATATACGTGCTTGTTATTCAAAAACATAGTTTCTTTAGGAGTAGGCAGGTACATGTCTAAACATTCATTTGACAATACAAGTGTAAAGTGCAACTTCAATGGAACTGCAAGTGCAGTCGCTGGAAAGGTGAGGGTTAAGATCTGAATTAAGGGCAAGCTCTGCTGACTCCACAATTGTATCATGTGTAATAACAAATCCTTTTGATAACCAACAAATAATAAAATATATCTAAATAGAGATATATGTACATATATAAATATATATATATATATATATATATTGTAACCTGGGGGACAGGTAGCAGGTACAAAGCTCCCTGGGATGAGCTGTTTATTTAGGCACAGATACCAAATCCACTTGAGGTAGTGAAAACAGTGCTGGGTTTATTGGTTTTAAATACAAGTCCATACACAGGTGCTGCACAGTCTTCCAGAAAACATATCAAAACAGAAATAACAAAACAAAAGTCCTAGCCGTGTCTCGGCTCTAACTAAACCATACACCGTCTCTAACTATCAGGCTGAGCAAGCCTACCGCTTGTCAGTTTCTGTAAAGAGTTTTAAGGGGTTTTACCAACCTTTTGGCTCCTCACAAACCATCCATGTTTGTGTGTCCCAGGCAGAGAGCAAAGGCTGTTTGCTCAGGTGAGCTTAAATTAGCCTGGAGAGGAGGACTAAGATCCGAACTGGATCTTGTATCAGAGACCTCTGAATGTGTATGAGAGGAGCCTGGGAGATGTATAAACCCCGAACAAGACTTCTCCTGGCTCTCTCTGGGACGCTCTGCTACATATCCTCCCCCCTTGTTTCAACCCCAGGGTTGGAACACCTGTGGCCCAACAGGAGTGAACACGGGACAGGGCATCTACATTTCCCATCTCCACACCTGGCCTGTGTTTTACGGTGAAGGAGTAATCCTGTAGAGCCAAAAACCACCGGTTCACCCGTCTATTAGTCTCCTTCTTTTGGGCCATCCATTTCAGGGGAGCATGGTCAGTTATTAAGTCAAACTGACGCCCTAACAAATAGTACCTGAGCGCATCCACGGCCCACTTTATGGCTAAACATTCCTTTTCAATGACTGCATACTTTTTCTCATGGTCATTGAGCTTTCTGCTTAGGTACACGACAGGGTGTTCTTCCCCATTGTATACCTGTGATAGTACCGCCCCGATACCAACATCAGACGCATCCGTCTGAACCAAAAACTCTCTGGAGAAATCGGGAGAGTACAGTACTGGCTGTGCACACAGAGCCTTCTTCAGGACCTGGAAAGACTCCTCTGCTACTGGGGACCATTTCACCATTACAGAATCTTTCCCTTTCGTAAGGTCTGTCAGAGGGGCAGCTATAGTTGCAAAATTTGGGATAAATCTTCTATAATACCCCGCAATACCAAGAAAGGCCCTGACCTGCTTCTTGTTTGCAGGGCGTGGCCATTCCTGGATGGCTGCTATTTTACTCACTTGAGGTTTTATGACACCACGGCCAATAGTATAGCCCAAATACTTGGCTTCCTCTAGACCAATGGCACATTTTTTTGGATTTGCCGTAAAACCTTCTTTGAAGAGGGAATCAAGAACAGCCTGGACACGAGGCAAGTGAGACTCCCAGTCAGTACTATGTACCACTATGTCATCTAGATAGGCTGCTGCATATCGTCGGTGGAGTTTTAGGGTCCTGTCCATGGCCCTCTGAAATGTCGCGGGGGCATTTTGCAACCCAAAAGGCATTTTTTTATATTGGAAGGAACCGTCTGGGGTCACAAACGCAGTCTTCTCTTTGGCGCTACCAGTTAGGGGTATTTGCCAATACCCTTTTGTCAAGTCCAAAGTGGTAAGATAGCGAGCCTTGCCAAGTCGGTCTATAAGTTCGTCTACTCTGGGCATTGGGTATGTGTCAAACTTTGTCACCGCATTAAGCTTCCTGAAGTCGTTACAGAACCTCCACGTGCCATCCGGTTTTGGGACTAACACGATGGGGCTAGATCAGTCACTATTGGATTCCTCAATGACATCTAGCTCCAACATTTTTTTAACTTCCTTGCTGATGTCCTTTCTCCTCGCTTCAGGAATTCGGTAAGGTTTGAGCTTGACACGTACCCCAGGTTCAGTAACAATATCATGCTGAACTGCTGAAGTCGTGCCAGGTAACTCTGAAAACTTCTCTCTATTCCTTATCAGGAATTCTCTAGTGTCCTGTTTTTGGGAATATGAGAGGGTATCTGGAATCGTGACCTCGGGGATGAGAGGGGACTCAGTACCCGTAGGCGTTACTGGGAGAGGCCTCGCAGTTAACGCCATTCTATCCTTCCAGGGTTTTAACAGGTTTATATGGTAAACCTGTTCGGGCTTCCTTTTTCCTGGTTGATAAACCTTGTAGTTGACCTCCCCAACTCTCTCAATTACTTCAAAGGGACCCTGCCACTTAGCCAGGAACTTGCTCTCAACAGTGGGAACTAACACCAGGACCCTGTCACCAGGTGAGAAAACACGGAGTTGGGCCCCCCTGTTGTATATTCTCTGTTGGGCTGCCTGGGCCTGCAGTAAGTGTTCTTTTACCACTGGCATGATTGCTGCAATCCTCTCCTGCATTTGGGCAATATGCTCAATGACACTTTTATGGGGTGTCTGTTCTCCCTCCCAAGTTTCTTTGGCTATGTCTAAGAGTCCCCGAGGGTGTCTCCCATAAAGCAACTCAAATGGGGAGTACCCCGTAGAGGACTGGGGAACCTCCCTGATGGCAAACATCAAGTATGGTATCAGGAAGTCCCAGTTTTTCCCATCCTTGTCCACAACCTTTTTTAACATGCTTTTTAACGTCTTATTGAAGCGTTCCACTAAGCCATCCGTTTGAGGATGATACACTGAGGTTCGCAGCTGCGTCACCTTAAAAAACTTGCAGAGCTCCCTAGTTATTCGCGACATAAACGGGGTGCCCTGGTCTGTAAGGATTTCTTTCGGGATGCCAACCCGACTGAACACCATAAACAGTTCTTTGGCAATGTTTTTAGCAGACGCGGCGCGTAAGGGAACTGCTTCAGGGTAGCGGGTAGCATAATCCATGATTACGAGGATATGCTGATGACCCCTGGCAGACTTGGGAAGTGGGCCCACAAGGTCCATGGCAATCCTCTCAAAGGGCACTTCAATGATAGGCAAAGGTACTAAAGGACTTCGGAAGTGGGATAGTGGGGCTGACATCTGACACACAGGACAGGATTGACAATAATTCTTAACATCTTTCTGTATCCCGGGCCAGTAAAACCTGCGCAACACCCTTTCAGTAGTTTTTTCAACCCCTAAATGGCCTCCTAGCAAGTGCCCATGGGCAAGTTCTAACACCAGCCGTCTGTATGGCTTAGGGACCACCAACTGTTCAACCACTTCATCATTCATTTTACATATACGATACAGTAAATCCTTATTGCTGTTGAAATAAGGAAAACAGGGCCTGTCCCCGGGTTCGACAGGTACATCATTAATCACTATTACATTTTCCCAGGCCCTGGAAAGGGTATGGTCTTTTCTCTGCTCAGTACCAAAATTTTCCTTATGCACATTAAGGTCATCAAACTCTAACATAGGCTCGGGGTCAGCAGACGGCTGTCCGTCTCTACTGGTAGTAGGGACTTCCTCAGGGTCCTCCAGCTCTCCTGCCATAACCGATAGAGGAAAACCCGGGGAGCCCTGAGAAGAGTCCCCTGAACCCACCTTGTCAGTAGTGGCCAGGAATTCTGGCTCTGCGACTGAGTCGGGTACTGCGACCGGGTTGGGATGATCCCACAGTTCCCAGAACTTAGGGAAGTCCCTACCAATGATGGCCTCATGCACCAAGTGGGGAACAAGTCCAACCGGATGGGTCACTGTACCTAAACCAGTTTTAAACTGAACAGTGGTTACAGGATACTCCCGGGTATTCCCATGTATACAGATCACAGCAACATTTTTAGCATGATAATTCACAGGTTCAATAATTTCAGCTGTAACCAAAGTCACTAGACTTCCAGAGTCCAGCAAGGCTGTAATAGGCTTATCATTCACAGTCATTTGGCACATTGGTTTTCTCATATTTGGCGTTGCAGTGCATGAAACCGCTGCAAACATAGACTGCCTTCTAATAGATAAATCACACTGCATTGGTTCATCTGTCAATGGACAATTTGCCGCCACATGTCCCATTTCTTGGCAACGAAAACACCTGACGTTTCCCCAGTTTGGTTTGCTGACAGGCACCGGCTTCCCTTGTTTGGGAGGCCAAGCTTCAGTCCTGGCACCAAAAAATCCTCCCCCCTATTTCCTTGCCATGCTTACCACCCACTTCCCCTGGAACAGTCTTACCGGTTGCCTGGGGAGACCGTGGCTTTGGGCGGAAAGTCCGTGTGGCTGTAGGGGTGGTCACCAGGTTCTTTGCAGCAAAATACCTTTCAACAAGTTCCACCAGGTGGTTTGCCGAATTGGGGTCTCCTTGACTCACCCACTCCTGCAGGGGAATGGGTAGTGACCTCAGAAACTGGTCCATGACCACACGCTCCACTATTTGTGGCCCAGACAGGGACTCCGGCTGTAGCCACTTCCTCACCAGGTGAATTAGGTCGAACATCTGCGATCTTGGAGGCTTCTCGTCTTGGAAGGACCAGCTGTGGACCCGCTGTGCTCGAACTGCCAAAGTGACACCAAGTCGTGCCAGTATTTCCTGTTTGACCTTTTCATAGTCTGCTGCTTCTGCTGACTCCAAATCATAGTAGGCCTTCTGCGATTCCCCAGTAAGCAACGGGGCGACCAGTCCTGCCCACTGGGTTTTAGGCCAACCTTCCCTCTCAGCAGTCCGTTCAAACGTTAGCAGAAAGGCCTCTGGATCATCATCTGTAGTCATCTTGGACAAAAAGCGAGCCACATGGATGGCTGAGGGCTTGTCTCCAACATTATCAATGTTAGCAGGTGACCACTGTGCTATTGTCTCCACAACCTCAGACAAGGTTTTCCTATCTGCTTTTGCATCAGTGGCTAGCTGTTCAAACAGCCTCTGCGATTGCTCCTGTGCGATAGCATTAGCTTGCTGTTGTGCCGCATGGAGTGCAGCGTTTGTTTTCTGCTGTGCAGCGTTTGCTTGCTGTAGTGCAGCATTTGTTTTCTGCTGTTCAGCGGTTGCTTGCTGATGTGCAGCGTTTGCTTGCTGTTGTGCAGCGTTCGCTTGCTGTTGTGCAGCGTGGAGTGCAGCGTTTGTTTTCTGCAGTGCAGCGTTTGTTTGCTGTTGCGCAGCGTTGGATATCATCAACTGTTTTAGGATTTCCTCCATGTTTAGTCACTCTAGGTACTGGCCTTTTAAGTAGTAACTTACTACAGCTGCCCGCTGAAATCCACCATATGTAACCTGGGGGACAGGTAGCAGGTACAAAGCTCCCTGGGATGAGCTGTTTATTTAGGCACAGATACCAAATCCACTTGAGGTAGTGAAAACAGTGCTGGGTTTATTGGTTTTAAATACAAGTCCATACACAGGTGCTGCACAGTCTTCCAGAAAACATATCAAAACAGAAATAACAAAACAAAAGTCCTAGCCGTGTCTCGGCTCTAACTAAACCATACACCGTCTCTAACTATCAGGCTGAGCAAGCCTACCGCTTGTCAGTTTCTGTAAAGAGTTTTAAGGGGTTTTACCAACCTTTTGGCTCCTCACAAACCATCCATGTTTGTGTGTCCCAGGCAGAGAGCAAAGGCTGTTTGCTCAGGTGAGCTTAAATTAGCCTGGAGAGGAGGACTAAGATCCGAACTGGATCTTGTATCAGAGACCTCTGAATGTGTATGAGAGGAGCCTGGGAGATGTATAAACCCCGAACAAGACTTCTCCTGGCTCTCTCTGGGACGCTCTGCTACAATATATATATATATATATATATATATATACACTTACACGTATATATCTATATATCTATATATATAAATATATATATATATGTATATATAGATATATCTTTTTTTGGGTTTATTGAGAAATATCGATATAGTTTTCATTTGGATATATCTATCTATCTATCTATCTATCTATCTATCTATCTATCTATATATATATATATATATATATATATATATATATATATATATATATATATATATATATATATATATATATATATATATATATATATAGAGAGAGAGAGAGATAAAGATAAATATATATATATATATATATATATATATATACAAATATATAAATTCACTAAAGAATGCTGAAGAAAAAACGTTCGGGAGTACTCGGCGTGAATATACAAGCAGCAAGGCAAAATCATTCTTCAAGTACGATAACATACAAATCCCGCTGTCAGAAGAAAAAAAAAAAAAAAATCAGCAGCGTGACGATTGTGCGACCTTCAAAACGAAGGCTAGTTTTACCAGACCGAGCGAGTCCGTGACATACTAGCTACTGAGCATGCGTCCTTTTTGGTACGCCGGACCATACTACACACGTCCGGATTATCCGCTGGACTGCCAAGTCCAGCGGATAATTTGAAAACAAAACTTGAAACTTTAGTCCGCCGTACTTTGGCCAAAAAAAGTCCGCCGGCGCCCACACGAGGGGATTATCCGCTGGACTTCGGTCCAGCGGATAATCCCGCGGGATAGTCCCTTCGTGTGTACGCGGCATTACAGCGACTGGGCTGAGAAGCAAATTAGTCTAGCATCCACATAAAGCGGCCGCACTGCTTCCGGTATGCGGCCGGCCGGCATTCCGCAACTGGGGGGGGGGGGGGGGCGCTGCTACTAATTTTGACTGTCCTAGGACACCAAAAACCTTCCTCACTGTGCTATATGTTTTCTGCTGCACCATTGGCATGGTTATATCTTGTTAGTCCTCTCTATAAAATTACCAGAAATTTGTGCTTTAAGTAGAACTATAGGCAACACACTTTTTTTTAATAGACTAAGGGAGGGTTATAGCCTCTGTCAGTTTACTTTTTACCATCCCTGTCCCATTACAAAGATTTCTCTTCACTTCCTGCCCCATAGCCAAACAGGAAGTGAGAGGAAATCTATGCAAATTAAGGGAATCCATTGCCCCCCCCCCCCCCCACCAGGCCCTCAGAACTAGTGTCCCCACTCGAAAATTTCAAGGCAGGTCTTAAACAGTAAGGGGGTGTGGCCTTGACAGGAAGGGGTGGGTCATGTTTAAATTAGGGGGCGCATGCGTTTAGTCAGGCCTAGGGCAACACAAAACCTAAATACACTACTGATCTCAGGGCCTAGTCACACCACTTTAGGTGCGGGAAACGTGCGTTTGCTGCACGCATAGGAAGTCGCTGTCCTCTGTTAGACATGTAATTTTTAATGGCACTCAAGACGAATCTAGTAAAGCGCACACATTTGCGACTACCAGGTTGATGAAGGGCAATTTTTGGCTCCTGACAGACTTTTTTTTACTTTCCCGCACATTTGGCACCCCACTAAAATGAATGAACTGTCAAAAACGCACCACGCGCGAATGTGCAGAACCATGCTAACGCGTGCGTTGTGATGTGTACCGGCCCTCAAAGTCATCCTGGGTTTAGATCTACTAATATAGTATACTCTGAAGTTCTACATATTCACCTCTCAGTCTGCTCCCGCCTTTTGCACACAGACGCTCCATCACAAGACTTTTTTTGGTTTCTTTTTTATTCTTTCAGCATTAAATGTGTTTTAGCACAGCATTTGTACCATCCGCAGTCCAGGAAATGTAGGTATGTTAATGGTCGGGATACAAATAGCTGCAGTAAAATAATAAACGAATGAAAGTGGGTCAGAAAATAAATGGCGTGTATACAATATGTGATCTATGCTAATTAGCGGCATATTAATGGCCGGTGTAACACTCCGATATAGACGGGGGAGTGGAAGTAGGTTGCAGATATCTATATGAGTGAAGATTTCTCAGCCTCTTGGAAGACAGCGGACATTAATACAGGGAAATGCATTTAGGGAATCCCATTATTTAGCTCTGGTTACACAAACATGGGGGATATATACAATTTATCATCAGGAGGAACAAGTCCTTAACCTCTTTAAAAAGGGACCTTGATTATCATCCTGTAACAAATAACATTTGGAAATAATACCTATCTAATCTAAATGTAATATGTATATACCGTTATACTACGTACCGTATATACTCGAGTATAGGTCGACCCGAATATAAGCCGAGGCCCATAATTTACCGCAAAAAAAAAAAAAACTGGGAAAACTTATTGACCCGTGTATAAGCCGAGGGTGAGTAATGCAGCAGCTACTGTAAGTGGAAAAGAGGGTCAACAATGCCCATTTGCAGCTGCATGTCTCCCTGTGTACTGTGTACCTCCCTGTGTCCATTGCAGCCTATCTGTGTCCTGTGCATGCCTCTGTGTGCCCATCTGCAGATCTGTGCCCATCTGATGCTCTGTGTGCCGTTTTTCAGATCTATGCCCATCTGATGCTCTGTGTGCCGTTTTGCAGCTCTATGCCCATCTGATGCTCTGTGTGCTGTTTTGCAGCTCTATGCCCATCTGATGCTCTGTGTGCTGTTTTGCAGCTCTGTGCCCATCTGATGCTCTGTGTGCTGTTTTGCAGCTCTGTGCCCATCTGATGCTCTGTGTGCTGTTTTGCAGCTCTATGCCCATCTGATGCTCTGTGTGCTGTTTTGCAGCTCTGTGCCCATCTGATGCTCTGTGTGCCGTTTTGCAGATCTGTGCCCATCTGATGCTCTGTGTGCCGTTTTGCAGATCTGTGCCCATCTGACGCTCGGTGTGCTGTTTTGCAGATCTGTGCCCATCTGACGCTCTGTGTGCCGTTTTGCAGATCTGTGCCCATCTGACGCTCGGTGTGCTGTTTTGCAGATCTGTGCCCATCTGATGCTCTGTGTGCCGTTTTGCAGATCTGTGCCCATCTGACGCTCGGTGTGCTGTTTTGCAGATCTGTGCCCATCTTGATGCTCTGTGTGCTGTTTTGCAGATCTGTGCCCATCTGACGCTCTGTGCCCATCTGATGCTCTATGTGCCGTTCTGCAGCTCTGTGCCCCGCTCAGCGTGTCATAGCAAAACATACGGCGGCCATACCAGGATTCAAAAGCCGCGCCTCCTTCTTGTCTGTGATAGGCGGAACACTCAATTTCCCAGCAGTCAGTGTTCCGCCTATCACGGACATCCGCTCATCCTCATACCACGGACGAGGATGAGCGGATGTCCGTGAAAGGTGGAACACTGACTGCTGGGAAATTGAGTGTTCTGCCTATCATAGACGAGGAGGCACGGCTTTTGAACACTGGGATGGCCGCCATCTGTCTGCATGACAAGCTGATCATGTAGGCCGACGGCGGCGACTCGAGTATAAGCCGAGGGGGGCCATTTCAGCCCAAAAAAAAGGGCTGAAAATCTCGGCTTATACTCGAGTATATACGGTACATAGACTGGTTTTCTTGTGTAAATTACATTCTGGAGATGCTCAATTTACAGAAAACACATATAGGGAGCCTATATGCGAGTGAAGAAGCGGCACTGAGGTCCGTTTCTTCACAGCGCATGTGCCCATGACATCATCGACGCACTACAAGGTAAATATCTTCTAAATGGCGCAAGTTTAGTAGATATTTCTACTACCTATGGGTAAGCCTTATTCTAGGCTTAACTATAGGTAAAAGTTAAAATCGGGGGTTTACAACCACAGCAAGAGGAATAGCAGCCACACACTTCAGAAGAGGACCACCCACTTCCCAACTGGTGCAGCCTCTTGGTGGGGGGATGACTACCAGATCTAAATGATCTGGCCTAGTCATTGGAGCCCTATGGTTCCTCCAAGGTTTGCTAGGGGTTCCTTGGGCTGTGGTTAATTTACCGCCCATTGGATGGTTCCTGCATAGTTCCAAGACCAACGCCACATGGCAGAGTCATCGGCATGACATCAGTGATATTTTTTAGCTGTCTGTGATGCCGCGAGCCGAAATTCCGCCAGCAAAAGTCCGATGAGAGCTTTTGGTCTGAAAAAGCGACCGTGTGTATGCTCCATCGGAATTGAGAGCAGGTTCTCAATTTTTCGGTCGGAAAAAGTTCCGATCGGAAATTCCGATCGTCTGTACCAATTCCGACGTGCAAATTTCCTACGCATGCTCGTCATAGTGTTGTACGTCACCGCATTCTTGACGGTCGAAAGTTCAGCAAACTTTTGTTTGACCGTGTGTATGCAAGGCAAGCTTGAGCGGAATTCCGTTGGAAAAACCATCCAAGATTTTTCCGTCGGAAATTCCGCTCGTGTGTACGGGGCATAAGAGTGTTATTTTGACCACTGTTGTAAAGGTGGCATTCTTCCTACTGGCCACCAATGAAAGGGGCCTTGTTCCCCACTGACCACCAATGAATTGTTTTTAACAGGGGTTCCCCAAGACATAAAAAAGGATTTCAAGGGTTCCTCGGGGGGTAAAAGGTTTGAAAAAGGCTGATCCAGGCTATCACCCAGCTAGCAGCTTAGTTGACGATCATTCGCAATAGGAGATGAAGTATAAAATAGCTGACAAGACCCCATTGTGGTAGCACAATGAAAGTGACAGGTTCCCTTTAATGAGACATCAGGGGTCTATTAGGCCCCTAATGTCACTACTGCACTCTATTGAAGCTGATCATCTGATGGAACAAATCGTTTTATGTCATGGGCAGCAAAAGAGTTAATGAACTCCAAGAGATGGATTTTACGATAAGTACGATAATTTTTTCTAGTGATTAGTCATTCAAGAATTCTAGGTTGCGTGTTGGGGGATATCACTGTTTTTGAACATTACACTTACCCTGACATTCACAGCCCGACCAGAAGAAGGAAATTGCAGTCTAATGGGAGGGTGGATTTATACTGATTAACGGTTTAATAGTTTTATTAAAAAGATAACTGTAATGCCGCGTACACACTATCGGAATTTCGGCCAGGAAAAGACAGATGAGAGCTTTTCATCGGAAAATGCGACCGTGTGTAGGCTCCATCGGAAGAATTTCGTAAGAATTTCCGCCAGCAAAAAATTGAGAGCATGGTCTAAATTTTTCCGACGGAAAAGGTTTCTCTCGGAAATTCCGATCGTCTGTAGCAATTCTGCCGCGCAAAATTCCTACGCATGCTCGGAAAAAAAAAATCAGCGCATGCTCTGAAGCAACTTCATTTTTTCTCGGCTCGTCGTAGTGTTGTACGTCACCGCGTTCTTGACGGTCGGAATTTGGTGTGACCGTGTGTAGGCAAGACAGTTTGAGCGAAATTCCATCGGAATTCCGACGGGAAAACCATCAGAGCTTTTTCCGACGAGAATTCCGATCGCGTGAACGCGGCATTAGAGTTACCGCGCATGTGTATTTCAAACAAGAGTAATAATATTAAATAAGACGACTGGCCCGGGACAGAGAGCCAAGAGACGTGACTGCCCCGGGACAGTTGCCATGTATCCAAAAAAAAAAACAAGCTTTTTTCTATGTACCAGTTAGAAAAGGTTTTATTTTATGTGATGTTGTTTGTTTAATTTACAGTTTTTTTTTTTTAGTCTGGCAGATGTTGTCTTATGGTAAATTAAAATGTATTTCTAATTTGTTCATTCTGACACAGGGTCCTTTAACTGCTGACAAAACTTTCCTTCAACGCAAAAAGTTCACGACAATGTAAATAAACACTAATTAGGTTCAGAGACAGTCACGTATAGACGGCACTCAACGGTGAGATTTAGGGGTGACAGGGAAGTAGACATTACTGGAGAGCAAAGAGGATATAAATTTAATTAGCAACCCAGATGATTAGCGTATAATTGCGATATAAATTATTTTTGCAATTTCTCAGATTCTCATTAGAATGCCCATTAAACCTCTTCACATCATATTTAAAAATATATCTTAATTCAGCAGTCTACTATATCTGGATGCATTTGTGGATCATTTATTATATAAAGAAATATGGCCTGTTTTCATAATGCAATGTGAGAAGTGTAAAAACACAATAGCATGCTGTAAAGTATAATGAAATAGTGTTCTATTTAATTTATTCAATAAATATTCTTATGCCCCGTACACACGGTCGGAAATTCCGACCACAAAAAGTTGTCGGAAAATCCGATCATCCTGAACGTGGTGACGTTCGTTGCGTACGACGGGACTACGTAGAGGCTAGTAGCCAATAGCTTTGGTCTTGTAATGTGATCTGAGCATGCGTGGCACTTTGTCCGTCGGAATTCGCTACACACGATCGGAAAAAGTCCGATAGGACTTTGTTGTCGGAAAATTTGAGAGCAGGAGATAAAACTTTGTCCGTCGGAAAATCCGACGGAAAAAGTCAGATGGAGCCTACACACGGTCGGAATTTCCCACAACATTGTCCGATAGGACATTTTCCGTTGGAAAATCCGACCGTGTGTATGGGGCATTAGAGCCCTTTCACACCAAGGGCGTATTGTAGGCGCTATAGCGTTTAGAAATAGCGCCTGCAATCCGCCCTCAAACTGCTGCACCATTGTCTGCAGTGTGAAAGCCCGAGGGCTTTCACACTGCAGCGGTGCGCTGGCAGGGCGTCACAAAAAGTCCTGCCAGCAGCTTCTTTGGAGCAGTGAACTCACCGATCCTCCAGCGCTGCTCCCCATTGAAATCAATGGGGCAGCGCTGTAATACCGCCGGCAAAACGCTGCAATAGCTTTAACCCTTTCTCGGCCGCCAGCGGGGGGTAAAAGCGCCCCGCTAGCCGCCGAAATGCGCCGCAAATCCGACGGTAAAACGCAGCTAAAAATACATTTTACCGCCGACGCTATGGGCGGTGTGGTGTGAAAGGGGTCTTAAAGCTGAACTCCAACAAATTTTGTTTTTTAAATATAATCCTTAATAGCCACAAAGGATATACAGTAAATTAACTTTGTGTGCACCAAATCCCTTTGCAAATGCAGTTATTATTACCTTGTAAAAGTAGCAATGACATCATCGTTGTGCTGTACATAGCCTGTGCAGAGTACAGAGCTGTGGGAGGGACCCAGCAGGCCCCACCCACTACAGAAGTGGGCGGAGACAAGACCAGTCAGCCTGTATAAGGTGGGGGAGCAGCAGTGAGCGGTCTTTTTTTACAGGAAGCTCCTGCACAGCGGCAAAGTTTCACACTGGATTACAGCACAGATCTGGAAGAAATACACAAAACACGCTAACATTCAAGGTAAAATACACATAATGCCGCGTACACACGGCCGGACTTTCTGGCAGAAAAAGTCGGATGGGAGCTTTTCATTGGACATTCCCACCGTGTGTATGCCCCATCGGACTTTTTCTGCCGGCATTTCCGATGGACTTAGATATAGAACATGTTGTAAATCTTTCCGTCGGAAATGCAGACGGAGCTTAGTCCGTCGGCAAGTCCGGCCAGGTGTACGCGGCATGACTTTTATATTTAGACTAATATTTAGGTCCCCTGATTGCAGATGACAACGATCCTTCTGGCAATCCCATACCCTCTGGCAAACCAAGGCTGAAGAAGGAGGATTTAAGAAGGAGAGTTATGCCATCTACTTGTACAAGGTAGAAATCTGCCATCTACCTGTACAAACATTGGATGTACCGTATTTATCGGCATATAACACGCACCCCAAGTTTAGGAGGGAATTTTAAGGAGAAAAACTTTTAGGAGGGAAGTTTAAGGAAAAAAACTTACATTTAAATGCCCATCATTGCAGCCTTGTCATTGTAGTCTTGTCAGTGTCATTTGCAGCCTTGCATTGCAGCCTTGTCAGTGTTGATGCAGCCTTGCAGTGCAGCCTTGCCATTTAAAAATTTTGGCTGTTTTCGGCGGCTTTCGGCCGCACTCGGCCGATCTTAGCGGCTTTCGGCCGCACTTGGACGTTCTTGGCGGCTTTCGGCTTTCCGAAAGCCGCCGAGAGCGTCCGAAAGCCGCGGAGAATGGGCGAAAGCTCACGATCGGCGGGGGATCGGCGTATAACACGCACCCGTGATTTCCCCCTGATTTTAAGGGGAAAAAGTGCGTGTTATACGCTGATAAATACGGTGAAGTGAATCTTCCTAGTGCATGTAAACTCTTAACAGTGATTGATTCACCACCGGTGAATATTTAGATTAAGTCACATTCACTGCTTTATAAATATGCCCACAAAACAAGAAATTCGATTTTGGAACAGTAACGCAGATTGTCTTATGTTTAGAGCCACTAAAATGATAATGAACTCCAAACCGAAATCATGCAAATCTTCAAAGTGTTTATTTGACATAAATACATTTCTATTTTAGGATACCGAGAGGAATATTTAGTTCCCCTTCTGGTTCAGGACTGGAAAATGTGTATATACATATTATACTAAAGAGTGGAACCTCATCAGTATGATGTAGTGTCAGCACTGCAAAAGACATACTCAGCAGTGTATGTTTTCATCCGTAACGAGCGTGAAATCGCCAGTCATATGTATGTACAACATACAGTATATGATTTACATTTACATGTCCGCGTGAGATTTTTGCATAATAAATGTCTCACAGCAAGCGCAAATGATTGGGATTTCACAGAAAAAAAAAGTAAATTAAACTTCAACTGAATAATTTATTCATTGCGTGTTCAGAAAGCCAACTGCTACCCAGCGCCACTCTATAAACTAGTAGGGCTTTGTTTAATAGGGCTTCGTTTATTAAAGGAAACCTGTCACACTAGAAATATGAGGGCTGCCACTGCTGATGTCTCCCTGAAAATGCTTGGCTTAGCCATAGTTATAATAAGGGATGAGCAAAGTCTACCTAACAAATCAAAAAAAAATCTCATTTAACTCAGATTTACTCTTTATTCTTCATTTAAAAGGTGTTTTCTCTTCTTTCTTTTTTTTGTTCTGTATTGAAGGTAGTTTTATTTATTTATTATTATTTTTTGTTTTCATGTATTTGTGTTTTTCACTTTATTTGCATGTACTGTTGCTTCAGTTTTTTATTTTTTTACACTGTTTGCCTATTTGCATCCTTTTATACAAAAAAAGTTAAATTATAACCCTATTGAGGCATCTGTATATGGCATAAGAAGAGCTCTGGGTTAGTTGAACGGAGCTTCAATTAACCTCAGGAGCCATTTAAAGCCCGATGTACCCTTATGCCCCATACACACGGTCGGATTTTCCGACGGAAAATGTCCTATCGGACAATGTTGTCGGAAATTCCGACCGTGTGTAGGCTCCATCGCACATTTTCCATCGGATTTTCCGACGGACAAAGTTTTATCTCCTGCTCTCAATTTTTCCGACCTATCTGACTTTTTCCGATCGTGTGTAGGACAAAGTGCCACACATGCTCAGATCACATTACAAGACCAAAGCTATTGGCTACTAGCCTCTACGTAGTCCCGTCGTAGGCAACAAACGTCACCACGTTCAGAATGATCGGATTTTCCGACAACTTTGTCCGACCGTGTGTATGCAACACCAGTGTCGGACAAAATCCATCGGAAAAAATCTGATGGATTTTGTGGTCGGATTTTCCGACTGTGTGTACGGGGCATTAAAGTGGTATTAAACCCACAATCTAAAATTTAATATAATGCAGCTTACCAATCGTTAGATGTGGTGGCTGCATTCATTTACTTTTTTATGCTTTTCTGCCTCTAATTTCACCTGTTGATCTGGCAAGTAACACACTTCATGTATAATGCCGCGTACACACGATCGGAATTCCGCTCAAGCTGTGTTGCCTACACACGGTCACACCAAATTCCGACGGTCAATAACACCGCGGCATACAACACGTTTCGACAGCAGTATTAAAGGGAAGTTTAATACTTCTGAGCATGCGTCGAATTGTTTCCGAGCATGCGTCAGAATTTTGCGTGTCAGAATTGCATACACACGATCGGAAAATCCGATAGAAAGGTTTTCTGTTGGAAAAATTAAGAACAGGTTCTCAATCCAAAGTCCGTCGGAAATTCCAACAGAAAAACGCGGTCGGAAAATCCGATGAAAAGCTCCCATCGGACTGTTTCCATCGGAAATTCTGGCTGTGTGTACGCGGCATTAGAGTACTCCCACTCTGGATGGGCCACCTTTGGGCAGCAGAATTGTCAGTCTGATAGGTGGAAGAGTGTTAGATTTAGATAAACAAACAAATTGAAGCAAAATTCTAGCTAACACTCTTTAAAGCGGAGGTCCGTCGTTTTTTTTGTTTTTTTTAAAGTCAACAGCTACAAATACTGTAGCTGCTGACATTTAAAATAAGGACACTCATCTGTCCAGGGCGCCTGGGTGGCACCCCGAAGCCGATCTATCCCTCGGCTCTCGGGTGCTGCCGCCGCCATCTTCGGTAGGGGAATCAGGAAGTGAAGCCTTGCGGCTTCACTTCATGGTTCCCTATTGTGAATGCGCGACTCGCCCTGCGCTCTCCCACAGGTCTCTGCTGTCTTCTGGGACCTGTGTGTCTCCCAGAAGACACCGGGGGGGACGCAGGAGGTGTCGGACATGGCGTAGATATCCGTGGGTGATCTTTAGATTGGTAGTCAGTGGGAAGAATACTCCTTACTATGTTGGTTAGTTGGAAGAATGCCCTCTTACAGATAGGGAGATGATCATGTCAGTGGACACCTATCTGAAAAATAGAAATTACTGATTACTCAAGGAACCCCAATCAACCACTGGAGGAACCCTAGGTTTTGACAGAACCCTGGTGGAGAAATGCTGGTTTAGGGTGACAACACTGTTTCTTGAAAGATACTGTATGGTAAGTGAGTGTTGTCACCCAGGTAAAAATAACGGTAAAAAAGCCTGAAAAAAATTAATAAAAAAATTAATTAATCAACACATCCAAGGACTGGTAAGGCTGCAATATATTAAATGTTTGCTTTGAGGTGTAGCGGTACCCCCCATATGGGATCCACTGAAGAGATGATGATAACATCTCTTCAGGGGCGGCACAGTGGTGTAGTGGTTAGCACTCTCACCTAGCAGTAAGAAGGGTCGCTGGTTCAAATCCCAACCACGACACTACCTGCCTGGAGTTTGCATGTTCTCCCTGTGCCTGCGTGGGTTTCCTCCAGGTACTCCGGTTTCCTCCCACAATCCAAAGACATGCAGGTAGGTTAATTGGCTTCTGTCCAAAAATTGGCCCTAGTATATGAATGAGGACCTTGGATTGTGGGCTCCTTGAGGGTAGGGACTGATGTGAGTGTGCAATGTACAGGGATGGGGACAATTGTAGACACTCGCTCAGGTTGAACTGGATGGACTGATGTCTTTATTCAACCTTACTAACTATGAAACTTGAGTTTTCACCTACTTGTACCGAGGCTGCCAGCACACCAGAGCACAGTCTGTGCGATGGTGTGACCGCACACTGACGCAAGAAAGCCATCTATCTAGGGGAATGTCTTTTTTATGATTTATTGCTAGAACTTGAACAATGGGAGAAGGTGCAGACTATAAAGTTCAATAAAAGGGCATTCTCTTCTGTGCTACACTCCTCAAAGATTGATTTTCCGCGAAACCTCAGGATACAGTTCCCTGCAACAGGCTGAAATTAAGCCAGAGATAGGTATATAATATACATACAAATTACTTGGCATAACCACCAGGATCTTGTAGAACTGTCAGTACTCAGGCCAGGGAGCAGCTGTGCCCATTCAGTTGGCTCCAGATGCCATCTAGGGAGGCTTTGAAGATCTGTCAGGTGAAGTCTTGTGGTGTTCAAGATAACTTTAGGTTTAGGCCCCCAGCTCTACTACAGCTGGGACCTTGAAGAGCAGCAACCTGAGTAGAATGTTCTACTGGGGAGGGGGGTAAAGACCCCCCCCCCCCAGACTGGTGAAATATCTTCAACAGGAAGACCTTGCTGTTGTGGAGTTCACACTATTTATCGCCTCTCTAGCCACCTACTGAGCCATCCCATCCCATGGATTGGCTGAAGTTCAATGGATATTAAACTAACTATTTGACTCTCCCCTCCCTGAACCCACTAGAAAGCAGGGGGATAGTCAAACCTGCAAACTGTGAGAACCAGAACAGCCTAAATACATCAATAGCCACTCCAATGATTATAGATTGGCCAAAAAAAGAACAAAGTTTACCCAACATCCAAGCAGCCTAAAAAAAAAAAAACATTTGAATTTTTTTTTTTTTTATTTTACCTTACCAGAAATCCCTGTTGCTAGGCAGTCTTCCTAATCTGCCTCCTTCCTACTCCGCTGTGATCTTTAGTCTTCTTCGGTCTTCTCCTCTCCTCCACGTTGTCTTCTGGGTAATGGGTGTTCCCTAATACAGTGCGTCCCATTCACAAAGCGTTGCGCGCCTCGGGCATGCGCAGTAGGAAACGGGCAGTGAAGCCGCAAGGCTCCACTGCCTGTTTCCCTTAGTGAGGATGGCGGCGGTGGGACCATGGCCTCGGTGGCCGACATCGCGGGCGCCCTGTAAAGGTAAGTGTACTTATTAAAAGTCAGCAGCTACTTTTTTTTTTAGCTGCAGACTTTTAAAAAAAAATTTTTACAGATGAAACACCGCTTTACCATATGTTTAAGTGTTACTAAACCCAGGACCCTGCATTCACTATATCTGGTCTCTCATAGTACACAGAACAAGGAAATGCAATTATTTAAGTAAATATAAACTGATAAATACCTTTTCTCATCAGCAGTATGTAGCAGTGTTGTGACTTCTATGAGTGTCTGGTTAAAGCTTGTACTCTGACTGTCCAATAACCCTGCAGGAATCCTGACCCTTTGTTTGGACAGTGCTGATTGGCCCTGTGCTGATCACATGCACCCTCCCAAAAAAAATAACTCTTTATCAATACACACCAAACTGAGCATGTGCAGAGTGACTCCAAAAGCTCTGTCTTATAAAGAGTTGGATTGGGGACAGTGGAAGGGGAAGATCAGAGAAGATCGTAAAAAAAAATGCCTTTTTTACAAAATGTGGAGGATTAACCCCTTAGGTTCCACAGTGAGAATAACAAGCATGCTTTGCTGCATATACAGACTGATTTTACTGTTTTGGGTTTAGTAACACTTTTAATTTCACCTTTTTTATTGACTCCAATGCAGTTCAGCAAGATTTTCAGTGATATTTCTGCTACAACAAAACGGTCAATTTCTGATAGTTGTTTCCTCCTTTTCAATATAGGCAGAATGGATGCAGAGGTCAGCTCTTATAGGGGCTCGCCCACCCTCCTACCCTTAATTTGCCTGGTAGAGTGTCCCCAACATTGTGAGTGTGAGGACACATACCTGCATGACTTTGATGAATAAGCTGTTGTCTCACATTGTCAATGAATTAATTGTGCGTGTGGAATGAAAGCATGCCTCCCGAAAGTGTGTCTGTGTGATTTCCATAGACAGCGGGGGGTCTGACAACTGAGAGCCGCACGGAAAAAATTAGCACTGAACATCACAAGAATGACAAGATGTGGGAATCCCAGGAGAGGACGGTTCATTCGCTGACAGACACAGGATACACTTCCCTAGGCTGGAGGAAAACTATGAGGAATATTAGAGGCTGAGCATAATTGTGGATTGAGCTCCATATGGTAGACAGTATCTATTAATATTTAGTAAAAAAATGGAAAGCTTTAAAATGATCAAGAAAATGCAAACGCTGCTATTGTTGACCTTTGTCTAAAAATGCTAGCTGCCTAACCCGGAGCATTATTACTGGGCGGCACAACTGCAGCAACTGGTGGGGTTTAGGGAGACGAACGGAGGTACCCCGAATGGAAAACCCTGTTGATATAAACTATGCATGACTCAATAGTAGAGGCATTGGAAGCGGACTCTTTTCTTTATAAGTACCCGACAATTAGGATGATAATAAAGATATGGGAAGCGACTAAAAAACTATTGAATTAAAGAGGATTAAATGAATTTACGCCCATATGGAACAACAACAACTTGCAGGAAACCCTCTTGATAGGCAGAAACAAAGAATGGGAAAAGCGGGGAATAAAGAGATTGCGACAACTCTATGTGGGAAATACCCTTAAGAAATTCGACGAGTTGAAAAAGGAATTTCAAATACCCCAGAGTACATACTATACATACCTCCAAATAGTGCATGCTTTGAGATCTCAGTTTAGTGGCCACCCCATGCAGTTGGAGGATACCCCCCTTCTGCAACACTTATCCCGGACGGGCCCCACGAAGGTCTTAATCTCGGCAATATACGGGCAAATAAACACAATGGCTAAAAGGAATGTGAAACTTGACCTAGTAAAAAGTAGATGGGAACAAGATATAGGGGAGATATTGCAAGAGTAGTGGAGAAGAATCTTAGAGATGAGCCCATTAGTGTCAGTCTCACCCTCCCAGAAGATTTCACATTTAATGCCAATAAACAGAGCTTATTATACCCCAAAGCGATTGTTTAAATTTGGCAAATGAGCAGATGATAGATGCCCCAGATGCCAGGGATCTGGGGATCTCCTACACATGGTGTGGAGATGCCCGAAACTATTCCGTTACTGGGAGGGGGTGACCCAGATACTGAAGGAAAGATTTTCCACTGGGTTGGAAAACGAGGCGGTAGTATGTATTCTGGGGTATAGGCAGGAGCAAAGGGAAAAAAGGAGTACTACGGTGGCTATTTTGAGGAGCCTGTATCAGGCGAGGAAGTTGATCACATTGAGGTGGCAATCAAAATATCCACCGACAGTAGAGAACTGGGTAGAAATGGTAAATGAAACCCTTATCAAAGAGAGAGTAGCCTATGTGAAGAGATGTAATCTTACAGAGTTCGATAGGATGTGGAGGCCCTGGATGATGAATAATTAAGATAATTTATTAGAAAAACTAGATAGGTTAATACTGGGGGTGTGAGGGGTGGGGAAGGGGGGATATACTCCTAGACATTTGGTTGCGGGAGGGATGAAGTGGGTGAGAGGAGGGGGGGGGTTTCAGCATTAAGAGCTGGGGTGCCTCTCCACTAACCCATCTAAAACTCCTGATAGACCCTTGTATACTCCTAAGTTCAAGATAAACGGAAAAAAGGCGATAGAAGACGAGGGTAGTAAGGGTGGGATTAGAAGGGTAAAGGAAAAGGGGTAATGGCGGACAGGAATATTTTTGTATAGGAATGATAAACACATTGTAAATACAAATGTCTGTAAGAGAAAGATTTTCAATAAAGATTAAAGATTAAAAAAAAAAAAAATTGCTAGCTGCCTGGCTATTGTGCTCAGCCAGTGGCTTCAGAATTTTCTGAAATTATAAGGAGAACAATAGTACCACTCCCAAGGTTTAGGAGTCTATGTGGTAAATTTACTAAAACTGGTGCACACAGAATCTGGTGCGGCTGTGCATGGTGGCCAATCAGCTTCTATTTCAGCTTGTTCAATAAAGATTTGCCAATAAAACCTGGAAGCTGATTGGGTTCTATGCACAGTTGCACCAGATTTTGCACTTTCCAGTTTTAGTAAATAACCCCCATGTGAGTTTTCAGTATATAGCAACATAGAAGTGTGATGCCAGAAGTGGTCCATTAGATTGGAGGAAGGGTTGTTTATGATTAACCACTTCCATACCGGGCCTATTCTGGCACTTCTCTCCTTCGTGTAAAAATCATAATTTTTTTTGCTAGAAAATTACTCAGAACCCCCAAACATTATATATGTTTTTTTTTTAGCAGACACCCTAAGGAATAAAATGGCGGTCATTGCAACTTTTTATCTCACACGGTATTTGCGCAATAATCTTTCAAACGCCTTTTTTTTGGAAAAAAAAAAAATGTTTTGTGAATTAAAAAATAACAAAACAGTAAAGTTAGCCCAATTTTTTTTATATAATGTGAAAGATGATGTTACGCCGAGAAAATAGATACCTAACTTGTCACGCTTTAAAATTGCACAAAATCATGGAATGGCGCCAAACTTCGGTACTTAAAAATCTCCATAGGCAACGCTTTAAATTTTTTTTACAGGTTACCAGTTTAGAGTTACAGAGGAGGTCTAGTGCTAGAATTGTTGCACGCGCTCTAACGCACATGGCGATACCTCACATGTGTGGTTTGAGCGGCGTTTACATATGTGGGTGGGACTTGCGCGTGCGTTCGCTTCTGAGCGTGAGCTACCGGGGACAAATTTTTTTTTTTTTACTTAATTTTTTTTATTTTTACCCTTTTTTTAAATTTTTTTTTTTTTGATCACTTTTATTCCTATTACAAGGAATGTAAACATCCCTTGTAATAGGAATCTATGTGACAGGTCCTCTTTATGGAGAGATGTGGGGTCAATAAGACCCCACATCTCTCCTCCAGGCTGGAAAGTATGAGATCGGTAAAAAAAAATTCACCGATCTCATGCTGACAGCCGCAATCACGGCTTTGTTTACTTCCGGGTACCGGGCGTGATGCGCCCGGGCCTCCGACGGTCATAGAGATGACTGATGACCATCTGAAAAAAGGAAAAAGGAAAAAGGAAGTAGTGTTTATGAACACCCATTGTTCTGAGGAGGGCTGCAAGACGTTAGACATTACCTTGAGGAACTATTTACATCACGAATCAAGAGACTAGACACCAAAGCGCAGGAGAATTTGTTGTGTGATGACCATCTGGTCACCGGAAATCTCTATGCTCGTCATCCGGCGGCAGGCGATTCTTTCTCCAGGCCCCCGATGGCACGGGAGAGCCCGGAGAAGCACCAGATGGCGGTGGGAGGGGGGGCGTCCCCTCCCGTCGCCTGTAAGAACGATCAAGCGGCGGAACCGCCGCTATGATCATTCTTAAGCCTCATACACACGATCGGACCGTGGACCAACTTTCCTGTGGATTTTTGTCCAAAGGGCGTTGGCCCCAAGTTGGTATTGCATACACACGGCAGGATTTTTTCAGCCAACTTCCACCAAATCACTTGGTTTTTCTGCTCTTTACCGCCACCTTTGGTCAACTTCTGTATTGATGTCTGATCTTTTGCATTGGTTCTGTATTGGTTTGTACAAAAGTCCGTTGGTTTTGTGTACACACGGTCGGACTTTGGTCCATCGGATTTTTGTTGGCAGAAAGTTGGTCCGTTCGCACAGCTAACAAAAGTCAGATGAAACCTGGAAAAAGTTGGTCCGATGGAGCGTACACACGGTCGGATGTTGGTCCAAAACAGCTAATTTGCATGTTGGTTGTCAAAAAGTCAGATCGTGTGTATGGGCCTTTATGGTGCACAGAATCGCCAGGCTGCAAACAAGGATATCTGAATGATGCTATTATTAGCCATTATTCAGATATTCCCACTGAAAGTCCAGCACATCATATGACATCCTTGGGCGGGAAGTGGTTAAGAGTAAATCTGTAATATTTTTCTTTGGACACTGAAGTATGCGCTATAATACTTATATCTATGTATTAATTTGTCTAGTCCCTATAATGTTGTTAGTCTGTTAAACCTATGAGCGCATGCTACTGTTAGTATCACAATAATACGAGGTTAGCTATGAAACCAAACACAAACTGCTGCTAATAACACACTATCTTATTTATTTCCCAAGAATCAGGAATGCTAACATAAAGTAATACATGACATTACAATATCACAAGGCTCACAATCAAATCATATAATACAAGAATATCAAAGATACTTATCACAGGGCCCTCCTTGTAGCCTCAAAAATGGCCGCCAGACCATGAGGTGACCAGAAACACCTTCTCGGGTCAGGGATTCCCAGCAAACAGAGAGAAGAGCTCTCTGCGAATTCCTTTTACCAAGCTCACTCATTCAAGCTCCCCCCCCTTGCTTCGCACCCAATGAACACCAGCAAAAGGTGATCCAGGAAGTAAACTGCACTTTCCACTCAGGGGCTGTGCCTCTAGCCTGGAGCCGTCTTCACCGCAGGTGGGCCCAGCCATTGCTGGTGTGTTTTCCAACCTGGCTACATTCCAATCCGGGGGAATGCCTTCTGTCCTCAAAGATATTGGGAATGAATCGATGTAATATTACATGAGTTCATATTGAATCCAACATATGCCACTTTGCGACTGAAAATCGCATAAAAACCCTTCTTCAGACACGGCTCCTATTGAACAGTCCATAACTGTTTTGTCCCTGACATGCGTTTCCAAACCAGTATCCATAGAACAGTCCTTTAAACGTCTTAACGTGTTGTATTTTTACAACGTGTCCCTGACATGCGTTTCCAAACCAGTATCCATAGAACAGTCCTTTAAATGTCTTAACGTGTTGTATTTTTACAACGTGTGCAGAAACAGCTCCTATGGAACAGTCCATTGTGGTCTTACCATGTTATGCTTCCCAACACGTGCCGCTTTGCCACTGAGTAACACATCCTTCTTCAGCGACAGCTTCCATGTCACCAGTATGTATCTTTGGTATCTTCTCCTTTCCGGTGTCTTCAGGACGGATGCAGTACAGGCAAGGGTGTCCATTCATTCACCATTCACCAGTACACATTCAGAGCACCATATCAAACAGCTCTCAAATACTGATCTATTATTCAGATAAGTCTCGAGGAGGGCCTTGTTCACCCATATTAATAACCTACAATACTCATAGGTCACACTATACCATAATCTAAATCAACTTATTACCATACTATATACATATATATGTGTCCCGTCCATTTACGCACCCTGCTCCCAACCCTATAACCCTTTACTGTACATATGGGTCGGGATTAGGCAGGCTTGCTCACAACGGTATTGCAGGGCTCTGACTTGGCAGCAAGGTCTCTAATTTGTACACAGAGACTCTACTGTCAATTCGTCCCTCAACTTGCATAGCCAAATGGGAGACCCTTCTATATAAATATTGAGTCTAATCACACATATGAATTTGCAAAAATTACAAAACCACACAATTCCATCCCTGTGCCTGGATTTCAGAGACCATGCCCAGGGTATACCATGCACCTCTACCTATGGTTAGGTTCAAGGAACCTTCCAGTTTTATGACTAACATTACATCGGCATTCTTTAGGACAAAGAAACAAACTTGTCTATGTCCCAAATGACACCCAGGTGCTTCCTCCCCAGCAATGATCCCCGAAATAACTTCCCAACATTTTTACGTTCACCACCATGATGTATTGACCTGGCATACAAAGGACATCATGGTCATACTTCCGACCGAAGGAAGTATCAACCTGCTTCCATCTCCTCTGATCACATGTGGGTGATTTAGCCTCAAATGCGACAAGATAGAATCCCCAATCAGTAAGCCCATTGATGCCACCAAACATACAGACCAAGTCCGCACTTCTGTATATGGGATCATACAGCCTAACACCTTTCACCATCCAAACTGGTACAGCCCATCCAGGCATTCGACCACCATTTTGGATTAGTGTAGGCGACGTGTTTTGGCAGAGTCTTACTGAGCGGTGATGCTAACTCATCAGGCCACTGCCCTTTATACAGAGATTGCACAATCAGCTTGATGCTGGTTGACACTTCCGCCCGCCACTGCGTGTACGCCAGAGCCCATGACCGATTTCCATCCTGTACCCTCACACCCTCCACCAACCTCTCAATATGGTTCACCAAATCTGGAGCTAATTTACCCTGGGTATTTTGTGAATGTTATTAAGGATGCCACCAATCTCTCTGAGTAACAAAGTCCCGCTCAAGCTATGGCTGAGAGTTTGTTCCTCAGGATACCGATGTCTACTCCATTACCAACACCCATCCCAGCTCCTATTCCCCCAATATAGTGCTGAATACATGCCTCCTCTTGTGGTTACTCCTCAGAGATAAGCATCCTGCATGCACCTTATTTTGTGTCCGCACATCTCTGGGAGTAAGTTCCTGGTATGATGACAGCACTTGATTCAGCGTATACTCAGCAAATATAGGGTAATAGGTTTTATCAACCACTGTGAGATGTTGCAGCGCCATGTGGTGAAGGCATACTGTACTCTGGTAGTCAGCGTTTGCTCCCTTTATCTATCGGAGCATGCTCATGTGTGTATACACTGGCATTCCCTGTGCAGGGTTTCAACTTCTCAGGTGAGACCTCAACCAAGGCGCATCTCCCCCATACAAGGAAATGTTCACCCCATTGATGTGTCACCTGACACCCTCTAGTCCGGCCAACAGACACCTTATTATGTATAAGTGCCCGCCTCCTGGGTACCTGCACCATATAAACTCCGTTACGTCAATACATGTCATACATTACACAACTTTTCTTATTTCAACTCCTCCCTCCAACAAAAACATATATATTTTACATTTTCATGTTCTGTTGGATTGGATGTGTTATGTTCCTTCCCCCAACCTCCAACCCATTGTACGTATATTAATAACACGTTTGCATTCATCAGGAGAGAGTCCAGCAAAAAAAAATGTTTCAAGTCTTATTGATAGGCACAGTCTTTCAGATTCAGCACCAGATCGTCCATAGGAAAAGAAAAGTGTTAAAGTGAATCTTTTTGTTTGTCCCGTCTCTCCTGATATTTAGTGGAATAAATTTGGGGCGTGGTATGGCACAGACAAACTGCCAACCAGATGATCATCCGTCATCCATTTTCCAGAACCTTTCCAATCTCGCTCCACCAGGATTCTGGAATTGAAAAACAAGAGCAGAATCAAATTCTTATCCATAATATCTGCTTGCTTATTATATTTACTCCTATTTCCTTCCTTGGAACCCAGGAACTTAGTATTCCTGGCTTCTGCAATTTGACCAAACTATCAAAAACAACCATGACCTCTTTAGGCAGAACCCACTCTAAAATGGATCCCCACGGTATGGTCAAAAATTTAAAAAAACGAACGTCACTGTTGTTTCTCAAAAATTCTTAATTTAAAAACGCAAAAAGAAAAACAACCAATGCATTTATCTTTATCTTACGATCTATGCACTAACTTTATCTTACGATCTATGCACTAATTCCCCTTTCAGGTGTATAAAGCCTAAACCTTTTGGAGCTTTTTACACCTGAACAAAACAACAATAAAATAGCTGATTAAGCCAATACCCAAAAACAAAAAAAATATATGTTTTTTTTTAAAAAAAAAAAACAAAAATTTAAAAAAGAATAAACATTAAAAGTTTGGCCATTATCACCCAAGAACAACATGACAAGACAACCACCATACAACAATGACAAACACTCAACTTTTAATTAAAGACATCCATGGATTTTCTCCTGAGAAGAGTACATGTTTCTTTTTTTATCTGAAAGACAATAAGTTAATGGGAAAAACAACACAAACAAAACATTTGTAACTTCATCACAACATTTGCTACCTCATTTGTAACTCTTTAGTTTTGTCAGATTATTGTTTAAATATTTTCATTGTTTAAATATTTTCATTGTTTAAATATTTTCATTGTTTGCAAACAATTACTAATTAATGAGCTCATGGTACCATGTGATAATCGATTATGCATTTACAATAACCTAACCCCCGTGTTGGTCTCACTTTGACGGACCTGCAATCAAAACACAAATGTTTAGTATCCAAACCTGTTCTCTCCCTGATTTCTGGAAAAGGAACACAAAGACAATGATTAAACACGATTATCATGACAATTGACTTTAAGTGCCCCAAGTCTCTTTTCATTAATTGTATTGCTAGGGGAACACCGAGTTGTAGTATAAACAACTAAACTAAAAAAAAAAAAAAATTACAAACATTAAAACTAAAACAAAAATTACTAAAATAAAAAAAAATTGAAAAATGAAAAATTGAGAAAAAAAAAAATTAATAGTAAAAAGAAAATATGAAAAAAAAAAAAATTCATAATAATAAAAAAAAAAAAACATTAAAAATTAATAATAAAAAAAAAAATTGAAAAAATTAATGGAAAAAATAAAAAAAATAATAATAAAGAAAATTAAAAAACCTAATAAAAATTCATTAAATTAATAAAACATTAAACCTTATAAAAAAAAACTACAAAAATACTTAAAACCTTATTCATAGGAAGGAAACTTTGATCAGAGTATTTTTAACATACTTGCAGCTGACTAAGTGCTGCTAGCATTGCTTCCCCCAGTGCTATGTTTGAATAACCATTCGGCTACTTCCATTTTGATTTTATGCAACTGTCCTACATATTGCTTTTCAGTTTGTAGACTCCGTAATTGGGTCTTAACGGGGAATTGGGTTTGCTTACTATGGGCTCCATGCTTTGGATTGCTACCCCACCTGGCCGAATAACATTCATAATGCCTTGGGGTAGTTTTCAGGTATGATCTTTTTTTTGATATCGTTATTCGCCCAACAATACTTTGCGATGTGACCTCCCCTTTTACACAAACAACATTTTAGCTCTGGTTTCTCTGCATAGGCCCTTTTTTTAACCTCCTGTGCTGGAAATTCACATTGCTGGATACTATTACTGTGATTGGAATGAACAGACTTTACACTTTCATCGTCTGAGGAGTCATCAGAAGTTTCCATTTCAATTCCTGAATCAATTTCAAGCGCAGTTATCACGTTTGTATTTACGTCTCCAGCATCGATTCCCATCATAGTAACATGATTTGCAGCAACAATAGCATACGGGTTTTCTTTATGTTCCACTTGTATTTTTGCACACTGAGCATGTGCGGAGGGTACCTCCACCATTGCATCTTCGGCTATTGTATGTTTGGAGGATAAATCCATTATGGCTGCCTGTGCACCCTGTAACTCCTCCTTAAGTATTGTGATAACCTGCAAATTCTCAGCCTCCCTCCTATTCAAAAGAACGATGCAACCTTCTCTTAACTCACACGTTTTCCCTAATTCATGTACTCTCTGTTCCAATTCGCCTTTTTCCGTCACTAATTGTTCAATCTGACTACGCGCTTGTGCATCTGCATTTTCAACCCTAATTAATATATCTTTTGTTATATTTTGTAGCTGCTGCATGAATTGCTTCCTTTCATCTATCCATTCTGATTCCTTCCGTTCAGAAATGTCTCTAATTTTTAAAAACATGCACATCAAATTTGCTAATCTCTGTTTTCTGCCTTTTTTTGATTTATTACTTATAAGGCTGTTATGTGTATTACATTGTGTCAAAAGTTCATTAAATTGTTGTGTCAACCCACCTTCTTGTGTAGATTGAAATCTAATAGCCCCATGTTTAGCGATGAATAGCTCGATGGCCTCCATTGATATGCTAATTAGCAAGCCCTCTATACCGGAGCTGTAAAACCTGTTTTGGTTACACTGCACTACAGACAAACAGATAAGGCTATTCAAAGGTTTCGTTGCAAGCTAGCTTGTAGTCCCACAACAGCCTACAACAAACAAAAAAAAACTCCTACCTGCTACCTGTAGTTCTACAGCCTACACAAGGCACATCCTAGGACACAAGGCAGACTCTTAATCAATGCCTTCCTGTTAGTTTGCAGGCCACATTGAACTTCTATTGGATCAGAGAGTTATGTCACTCTCACGTGAGTAGAAATAATAAAAAATGACAAAAAAAAAAAAAATGACAACAAAAAAAAAAAAAACTTCCAAAAATAAACTAACAATATCTCTATCACTTTTTTTTTTTCCTCAAAGATGTATGGTAATTCCTGTCAATTACTAACCAAGGGTGATCAGCCCTTACTCACCAGCCCTCTTGACCAGCTACAAGTATTCTAACACTTTGCATTAGCAATACAACATTTAACATATATATATATACATATCTCGGATAATGAAAAAAAGGTCTCACCAGATTTGTTGCGCGTCCGCTATCCGATGAAATATTTCACACAATTTTTATGATCATCCAAGCGTGGTTTCAGAATTCGCGAGCCAGCGCCAATCTTGTCCACACGAGAGACGATTTTCAGTTCTGGGTGTCTTTGATTACCAGGACTCAAAACAAAAATACATTAGTCTGTGGATTCTGTGTAAAAATACATTCTACACGCCTTGGTGGGGTGCCATATGAAGTACGCGATATAATAATTATATCTATGTATTAATTTGTCTAGTCCCTATAATGTTGTTAGTCTGTTAAACCTATGAGCGCATGCTACTGTTAGTATCACAATAATACGAGGTTAGCTATGAAACCAAACACAAACTGCTGCTAATAACACACTATCTTATTTATTTCCCAAGAATCAGGAATGCTAACATAAAGTAATACATGACATTACAATATCACAAGGCTCACAATCAAATCATATAATACAAGAATATCAAAGATACTTATCACAGGGCCCTCCTTGTAGCCTCAAAAATGGCCGCCAGACCATGAGGTGACCAGAAACACCTTCTCGGGTCAGGGATTCCCAGCAAACAGAGAGAAGAGCTCTCTGCGAATTCCTTTTACCAAGCTCACTCATTCAAGCTCCCCCCCCTTGCTTCGCACCCAATGAACACCAGCAAAAGGTGATCCAGGAAGTAAACTGCACTTTCCACTCAGGGGCTGTGCCTCTAGCCTGGAGCCGTCTTCACCGCAGGTGGGCCCAGCCATTGCTGGTGTGTTTTCCAACCTGGCTACATTCCAATCCGGGGGAATGCCTTCTGTCCTCAAAGATATTGGGAATGAATCGATGTAATATTACATGAGTTCATATTGAATCCAACAGACACATGTGTTCACAAAGTGTAAACGCCAAATTTTTTTGTTTTTAAAATCAACATTTTTAAGTAAGTTTACGATTTTGTGTTGGGCTGCATTCATAGCCATTGTGGGCTGCAGGTTGGACACCCCTGCTTAAAACCCCTAAAGTAACCCCTAATACTAAGATAATCCTCTTCTGCCTTATAAACACCTTATCTCCCACCAACAGTAACCATGCCAAAATAAAAATAAAAAGTCCACAAAACCGAAAACTACCAGCACCCAACTGAATTTTGGACAAATGTACAGCCAAACAAGAGAACTGGATACATCTACAAATGAGAGAAAAACCTTAAATTGAGCAGAAAACAAAAAACATTTAAAATAAAGTACAAACGAAGCATTGCTAAAAAAAAAAAATGTATTTGCTTGGACACAATCATTTAGAACAGACAACTGGATTAAAACATTTAAAAGGCTTCCAGGATTGTTCTCTTTTTTTGTTGTAATTTTTTGTAATTTTCAATTACTGTATATACTCGAGTATAAGCCGTCCCGAAACCTCTCAAAAATGATCTAACTGCCCCCTCCACCCGAAGGTTGAACCTCCTGATGTTTATGTTTACGCTTAACTTTTTTCCTGCATGACCCTGAAGGTTTAGTTACACTCATCTTTGATATGACGCCATGCATGCCAACCCCCCCCCCCTTCCCCCCTACCCCCCCCCCCCTCCCTCCTAACTTTCCCACTTTTTCTCATTTCATCTCCTGGTCTTTCTCTTTTTCTCTGTTTCTCTGATAAAATTTGCAGATCCTGTTTGCCTTGAATACATGAGTAGAAGCATACCGTTGCCTGACCAACTGTCACAATCATTGATGCCGATACCTTAGCAAACATAGAGTTCACTATTACATCTAATCTTTTGATGTTACAACTTGTTCAGGTAAACTATTGCACTTTTCATGTAACATTGCATATTCTCTGTCAAATGTTTATCTTTTACCTTTTAATGTTTCAATAAACAGTTATTAAACAAAAAAGTAAAAAATAAGACGACCCGAATATAAGCCGAGGCACCTAATTTTACCACCAAAAAATAGGGAAAACGTATTGACTTGAGTATAAGCCTAGGGTGAGAAATGCATGCCTCACTGTGTCCATTTGCAGCCATAGGTCCCCCGAACTTCAAACTTGGTAGTTACGGGTTCCTAGATGCCCCCTATCTGCAGCCAAAATTGGGTGTCTCTGGACCCAAAGGGTCCCGAAATGACATTGCTGCAGATAGACACAGTTGACTGATTTTGGGGCCCCGTATCTCAGGGCCACTTGGTGCTAGGAACCCCAAATGATGTGCAAACCCAGTGGAACTAGCACTACAACACCTCCAAGATGGGGTTCCTAGCACCAAGTGGCCCAGAGATACAGGGCCCCAAAATCGGTTCGGAAAATGTCAAGCACTTTTCTGCAGCAGAGAATGACATTTTCCGAACCGACTTTGGGGCCCCTTATCTCAGGGCCACTTGGTGCTAGTTGTATGTTGTAGACTAGTTCCATTGGGTTTGCACACCAAATTTGGGGTTCCTAGCACCAAGTGGCCCCATGATACAGGGCCCCAAAGTCAGGTCGGAAAATGTCATTCTCTGCAGCAGAAAAGTGCTTGACTCAAGTATAAGCCGAGGGGGGCATTTTCAGCACAAAAAAATGTGCTGAAAAACTCGGCTTATACTCGAGTATATACCATATGTTGCAAAAGGGAGTAATACCCCTGCAATTCATTCGGTGGTCTGAACTGAGCACTTTGCGGTTACATTTAACATGTTGATGGTTTACTAAAGAGTATCTAAAGACAAAGCTGTTTTTATTTTTGGATGGAGTCGGGTAGGTTAAAACCCCTGTCAAGTGGTTCTTCCTTCCCTTCCTGTCCACAGAAGTGGAAGTGAGAGAAAATTTCTCCTAATTTAGACATCCACATAATTGAGTCCCCATTGGAAGATTCCCTCCCTATCCCTATTCTGGAGACATCTCAAAATCTTCCCAGTGGTCATAGCCAACAGGACAAACAGAGAGGGTGAATCTCCCCAGCAAGGACACAGACATAAATAAAAACCTGCTGGGGGTTCCAACCCTTCTACACTTTATCTGAAACCAAAAAAAGTTTGGGCTTTAGATACACTTTTAGGATTACTACAGGAAATGTAACACCACCTTTCACCAGTAAGCTGCACTGCAGGTAAAATCTGGAATTGTGACTGTACATGGAAATCTCAATTTGCCAACTTGTTTCAGGGCATTAATGTTCTAGAAGTGTCTCTTTGGAAACAGGCTGATTGACGAGGACTTTATCCATGGGTTGTGCTATAACATGCTGACCCTTTATGGCTGTGACATGAACCTGGGCTTCCTGCAACCGGTCATTGCTTTTCTGAAGAATGAGAGAGTCCACAGCAAACTTTTCGGAAGCGTTTTCAACCTGGAGCACCAACTCCCTGCAAAATATGAAAGTATCAGTTTCAGTAGATTATCACTTTAATAGTAGGTTACAGCATTGAATTTAACATTAGCATTTTAGGCCCTTAAAGTAAACTTTTGCAAAGAGAAATATGGAGGCTACCATTGCTGACCTTCTACGCTACTTGCCTGACTTTAATGCTGACCAGTACTTTTTGAATCACTGACCAGCCACCAATGGTATCCGATACCTCCAGATGTTTTGAACACTGGGTCCTTCACCATGCACTGTGGTTCTCCCCCCAACCTCTCGATTAATATTGTGTCCTATATATGTGGTGCAGTGCTGTTCATTGTGACTGGTACCCCAACACATTGTACAGTAGAGATCATAGAACTACAGTGCACCATAACTCATACACCATGTGCTGTGGTGTACTGCATTGCTAAAAAGGGTCATGTATATTTTCTCAACTAGTTGTGCTGCAGTGGCAGCCCATTCATAATAAATGGGCTCCCTTTATGCAACACATGTTAAAGCATGCACTGCCAGCCAGGCAGCCCCTGAACCCTCCCGCAGTCTCCAGCACAGATCCACCTCATCCTTGCCTCTACAGTGGTCAGTTGCTAGTACTGCTGGCCTGGCCCTAGAATTGACGGAAGGACTGGACTTCCTCTCTCCGGGCTTTCACCACCTTCTGGCTGCTCTCTGCCTGACAGGTAAGGGGGACTCTGCTGGGCACACATGAATGTAAGGGGGGACTCTGCTGGCAAATATGGGGGGGGACTGAAGGCACACATGGATGTAAGGGGGGCAATGCTGGCACACATGGAAGTAAGGGGGGACACTGCTGGCACACATGGATGTAAGGGGGGACACTGCTGGCACACATGGAAGTAAGGGGGGACATTGCTCACACACATGGAAGTAAGGGGGGGCATTGCTCACACACATGGAAGTAAGGGGGACACTGCTGGCACACATGGAAGTAAGGGGGGACACTGCTGGCACACATGGAAGTAAGGGGGGCACTGCTGGCACACATGGAAGTAAGGGGGACACTGCTGGCACACATGGAACTAAGGGGGGACACTGCTGGCACACATGGACGCAAGGGGGAACTCTGCTGGCAAACATGGAAGCAAGGGGGGAACTCTGCTGGCACACATGGAAGTAAGGGGGGACACTGATGGCACACATGGAAGTAAGGGGGGACATTGCTCACACACATGGAAGTAAGGGGGGACATTGCTCACACACATGGAAGTAAGGGGGACACTGCTGGCACACATGGAAGTAAGGGGGGACACTGCTGGCACACATGGAAGCAAGGGGGAACTCTGCTGGCACACATGGATGTAAGGGGGGACACTGATGGCACACATGGAAGTAAGGGGGGACATTGCTCACATACATGGAAGTAAGGGGGGACATTGCTCACACACATGGAAGTAAGGGGGACACTGCTGGCACACATGGAAGTAAGGGGGGACACTACTGGCACACATGGACATAAGGGGGGGGACACTGCTGGCACACATGTAAGTAAGGGGGGAGACTGCTGGCACACATAGATGTAAAGGGGGACACTGCTGGCACAAATGGATATAAATGGGAACTCTGCTGGGCACACATGGATATAAGGGGTAACTTTGCTGCGCACCCCTGAATGTCAGAGGGGACATTTATGGGCACTTTTTGAAGGTATGTAAAATGTATTTTTTTAAGCCCATGAATATTTGTAAAAAAATACAATGTGGCTCTTATACAGAAAATGTTGGATGCCTCTGCCTAGGTGTATTGAAGTGTCATTTAAAATGAAAAGAACTGTAGTGCAGCAACACATGCTAAGTGTTAGGGCAGTGAGCGGTAATGTACGTATTTCTGCAATGATGGAGTGTGAATGGGTCCTAAAATTTAAAAGTAATTTTCTGAAGAAAAATCTTTTTATTTATTTTTTTTCTGAAAAGAAGTCCTTACACTAGCTGAAAATCTACCTTCAGACAACAATAAACTGAGAGAGGCAGAGACAAATGCACTGACCCCAAGTTCAAAAATAATACATTATGCCATTGTTGGTGAATGGAAGAAGTGTGTGATGTCCTATGGCCTAACAAAAAATCGTTAGGTCTAAATAGGACTATAATTGCCTTGTCGATGTTTCTAAACAGACTAATGCACATGGTCACATCTCAAGATTCCCGGTCTAGGAGTGTGGAATTGGCGAACAAAATACTAGGCGAAACAATCAATTAAATAACCATATTAAGCATGATCTGCATCTATTCTGGCCATGTAACAGGAACTCAAGTCAATTTCTGGAAAAGAACAACCCTAGCGGTAAAAGATATTTAAAAAAAAAAAAAAACATGCATTTAAGATGTCCCCAAGCCTCGAGTACATGTTGAAGATTTTAACAAAATTTTGACACATGTTCGACCATTCCACCATCTTAGTCTTAAAGGGTCACTAAAAGCGGAAGTAAACCCATCCATTTAACAGTTTAAAAAAAAAAGGCATGCCGGGAATGCTAACTGCACATTGGCTGTGCTTTCAAACATCCAATGGCTGGTGTCATAACGGATCACATGTGCAGCACTGTGGCAGTTGAAGATTAAACAGAGGCAAAGATGGCAGCTTCCTTGGCTAAAAACGATAGGGGGGTTTACTTCTACTTAAAGGAAATTTTTTTTTTTTTTTTTTTTAAATAACCTGCTATACTTACCTCCCCTGTGCAGCTCGTGTTGCACAGAGTGGCCCCGAACCTGGGCTTCTGGGGTCCCCCGGCGGCTGTCTCGGCTCCCTCTCGCAAGGACTCCACAACTTCATGCGAGCTCCCTCGCATAGTGTGGAGTGCTTGCGGGCGCGCTCCCATGATACAGCTGTCAGCCGTAGCCGCTCACTGTATCACTCGGCTTCGGCCCCCGGCGCGCTGCGTCATTGGATGTGATTGACAGCAGCACGAGCCAATGGTCTGCGCTGCTTTCAATCTATCCAGTCTAGCCAATCAACCGCCAGGGTGAGCGGCGAAGAGGACGTTGGGGCAAGCGCGGGACTTTCGAGGGGTCAGTTAAGTATAACGGGGGGCCTGGGGGGGGGGGGGGGGGGGGGGCGGCATTGTCGGATGTTTTTTCACCTTAATGGATTGAATGCATTAAGGTGAAAAAACTTTTACCATTATAACCACTTTAAATGAGCAAATCATAGTTCCCGTATTCTGAGTCTGATCTATATTAGATGTAAACACACAACAAATTCTCCTGCGCTCTGGTGTCTAGTCTCTTGGTTCGTGAAAAAGTATATATGTATAATTCCTCAAGGTAATGTCCAAAATCTTGCAGCCCTCCTTTGAACAATGGGTGTTCATAACACTAAGGAAACAAGAAAAACAGAAGGGCGCACCGACCTTTGTGCATTACCACTAAAAAGGCTTTATTAAAATAGATAAAAACAGCAAAGTTACTACTCACAAACGAGTACACGGTACAGGCAAAAACATGGGTGGATGAACACGTCCACTGCTATGAACTTCCAACCTCGATTCTTGGATACCGGGAGGATCTGATGGTTCCTCTAGTGAATGGCTGACGCGTTTCAGGGGAGTACCCCTTTCCTCAGAGCCTACAAGCGGGCAATGGTCTCGTCTCCCCCCATTTTTGTCTACTCTCCTTTTTTTTTTATGCCACATTTTGGTTTTTAATTTTTAATATTTATCTATCATCAATAGTAATATAATACAATATAATATAACATGATTTTATCTATGTATTTATCAATTTCATTGACTTAGTGATTTTTAACTAAAACTGGTTTTATATCTATATTTGCACATCCACTCTTTACAGGTAGTGATCTGAACACTGAACCTGAATGCTCCTGTGTATTTTTATATCTACATGCAGCGCATATATATATATATATACATTAATATGCCAACTGCATGTGGGTACTCTTCTATGGTTTATGGCCCTTGCCAGTGGTACTACTGTATATAATATTATTATGCACACTTTTTGTATTTAGATAATACGGTGGGGCACCTTCAATTTTCCCCCCCCTGTTTCTTTATATTTATACTAATTCCCCCTTGCATTGTTTCGTTCCAGCTATACACTGTGCAGGTGTTTCCTCTCGATGCTTGGGTGGAGAGTGTGTCCACTGATGCCCGCCCGCACAAAGCCGCAATGTATGTGCGCGCATGCGCGGCAATAGCCCGTTGATTTGAGGTGCGCGGGCGCAGTAGAGGCATGCATAGCTCTATTGGGTCCCTGGCCGCTGCATGAGCGAGGCTTGGGCTGACCGGAAGTCGTGGGTGGAGCGCAAACACACCCGCGCTTCCGGGATATGGTTCATTATATTATCATCATTTTTTGGCCAGTCTGGGAACGAGGCGTGGTTCGACCGGAAGTCGCGGGTGGAGCGCAAATACACCCGCACTTCCGGATCGGAGTCGCCAGCCATTCAGCCACTAAGGGGAATCACTGGAGCAATGGGGAACACGCCGGCCAAGGACCTGGGTATGTTAAGTAGATCCTTTATGCTTTGAGAAGCCCTGGGGGTTTGGGGATGTCACTGGAGGATCATCTGGTTATTGTGATAGATATATAGAGGCACCTTTCATATTAATGCAACTTATCATATACTGAATGGGAGATGGGAGTGCCTATGAGGAGGAGGGGGTGGGGGGAGGGGTTAAGTGCCCGACCACGCCTACCTGTACACCCTCCCTATAAAAGGAGAGTAGACAAAAATGGGGGGAGACAAGACCATTGCCCGCTTGTAGGCTCTGAGGAAAGGGGTACTCCCCTGAAACGCGTCAGCCATTCACTAAACGCGTCAGCCATTCATCAGATCCTCCCGGTATCCAAGAATCGAGGTTGGAAGTTCATAGCAGTGGACGTGTTCATCCATCCATGTTTTTGCCTGTACCGTGTACTCGTTTGTGAGTAGTAACTTTGCTGTTTTTATCTATTTTAATAAAGCCTTTTTAGTGGTAATGCACAAAGGTCGGTGCGCCCTTCTGTTTTTCTTGTTTCCTCTATATTAGATGTACTCAGCTAATGGGATGGAATTATAAAAAGACTACAGTCAGATTTAAAGCAGATCATCATCAATAGGCCAGCGAAAAACAAAAAAGAAGAAGCCAGCCATGAAAATGGTGGCATGGGATAGAAGGAGGGGAAAGAGCGGTGCATTAGCATGAGGGATACAGCAAAAGAGAAGACAAGATTTGAGCTTTAAATATTTATCATCTGTGTATATACAATACCATACTGGGGGTCTGCTTTAAATCTGACTGTAGTCCTTTTATAATTCCATCCCATTAGCTGGGTACATCTGCGACATTGCAGCAGACAGATCGGAGACTTTTGACACATTGCTAAAAATCAAATGGGTTGAGTGTTCCCTAGGGAGGTGTTTCTAACTGTGGGGGGAGTGTAGTGACTGGAGGAGGAGAGAGATTGCTGTTCCTAATCACTGGGAACAGCAGATCTGTCTCTCCTCCCCTGACAGAATGGAGATCTGTCTGTTTACATTGACAGATAAAAACATTCAGGGGCAACCACAATTGGAAGTGCTAAATGTTGATAATGCTGAAGAACTCATTCAGCAAGATGCTCTGGCAACACTCATGGATCTATGGGATAATGGGTTGCCTGACAGCATTCCATGTGAAAACTATGGTATTCCTGAGGTGGCTCACACAGGGTTCAAACCTAAGTCCATGTTCTTTCCTTCAGCTTGTAAAGGTCCCTATGTTGAGACTTATTATCAAGCTACCTATAGAGATCTTTTAAACGTGTGCAACACCAAGTCCTCGAGTCCCTCAAATTTGTCTAGTGCTGAACGCACAGCTCTAAGTACCCTAAAGAATAACAACCGGTTGGACATCAAACAGGCCGACAAGGGGGGAGCCTGGTTATCCAAGATAGAACGGATTATGAGAAATAAGCTTATCGCTTACTGTCCGATCAGAAGACTTACAGTAGCTTAAAAGGAGACCTCTTGCCAGGGTTTCAAGTGGAACTGAATTCTTTGGTAGGGGGAGCTGCAGACAGGGCCGGACTGGACATAAAAACCAGCCCTGGAAATAATTTCATAGCAGCCCCAGTGGTGTAGCATGGGTTGTCATTTAGCACTCTGAGTCCCTTCCACTCAAACAGTATATTTAGCATAAGGTACCCCTATGGTACCTCTTAGGATGTACCATACTTTCTCTTTGTTCTCCTTTTTTCCCCATATATCGCTCTCTATCCTAATATCTTCTTTCTCACCCGCTTTCTTTGTTCCTCCCCCTCTTTTTATTCCTTCTCCTCCTCTTTGTTTTTTTTCCCCCCTCTCTCACCTCTATATCCACATAAATGCAGACATAGTGCAGGAGAGGGGCAGAGACTGCAGATATAGTACAGGAGAGGGGCAGAGACTGCAGACATAGCACAGGAGAGAGTCAGAGACTGCAGACATAGCACAGGAGAGGGGCAGAGACTGCAGACATAGCACAGGAGAGGGGCAGAGACTGCAGACATAGTACAGGAGAGGGTCAGAGACTGCAGACATAGTACAGGAGAGGGTCAGAGACTGCAGACATAGCACAGGAGAGGGGCAGAGACTGCAGACATAGTACAGGAGAGGGTCAGAGACTGCAGACATAGTACAGGAGAGGGTCAGAGACTGCAGATATAGTACAGGAGAGGGTCAGAGACTGCAGACATAGTACAGGTTAGGGATCGCAGACATGATTGATTCAGGAGACTGCATTTAAAAGCTGAACTCAGTGTACAGGTATATAGTATCGCAGGGTTGCTCCACTCTATTTAAGCCATCTCTGCAAGATCAAGTCAGTGATTTTCCTTTGAAAGTACAACCAAGTGACAGAACACAGCTTCACATCCCATTTCCAAAATACAAATTTTCTTGCAAACACTAAACTGCTCAGGATTAGTGGAGGACGGTAACCAGTTAATGGGGCTGTGAAGCTTTTAGCCTGATCCAGCAGTACATCCTCCAAAAAAAAACCAAACAATCTGTGCAGCACACACAGAGGGAGCTCTGCATAAATAGCTGATTATAAGCTGAAACGGTTAACAGCCATGTGTCCTGGTCTCATAGAATGCTGCTGCAGCGTCTTCCAGAGATCCTATCAGTGATCAGACAATGTGCCGGTCAGGTTAGCAAATAAAAAAAAAAGTAATCAGGGAGACAAGAGGGAGGGGAGGCTGATCGGTAACCTGCACACTGCCTCATCACATTTGGAAGACACTGCAGCCGGCCAGCAATATGTTACTGTCTTCCTGACGATCCTGTTTTTTCCATTCAGCCAAACTTGTGAGTCCTGCAGAACTTACATTGTTGTAGTCATATGTCTGTGTATCTCCCTCCTGGCGTCCCCATGCAGCCCCATTCCCGCGTTTACAGTCAAATGTGAGCGGGGGAGGGCTACACTGCCTTCTGATTGGCTGTGGATGGATGGGAGGAGGAGCAAGTCCTCCCTTGTACTCCCCTAAGCAGCGCTATTGGCTGTGGGTTCCCTGCTACAAGAAGTGATCAGTCCATTGCCCAGTGAACACACAGTAAGTGTCCATGCTCCCTCCCTCCTGCACGCCACAGACCTGCCTGCCGCAAGATAGCCAAGTGCTCCTCCGACCCTCCACTGCTAGAATAAATTTCCTCAGCCAGCCCCGCCTCCTGTTCACAGCTCCTAGCTGACAGCGGCCCCAGGGCAGCCAGCCTACCGGGAAATCTCCCGCTATCCCGGTAGGCCAGTCCGTCCCTGGCTGCAGATGATGGGGTATTATGTAAAAGGGAGAAACAGTTCCTCCTGCCCCACATATGCAGTACCCCCTACTTCTACCACCTGCTGAAGATTCACAAGTCCACCATATGTCCTCTAGGCAGACCCATCGTAGCTAGTACTGATAGATTTACCTCTGGACTATCTCATTATATTGACTTCTTTTTACAACCCATAGTCTCAGGTTTACTGTCATACATCAAGGATTCAGGTCATGTGATTGAGACCCTCCTGAACTATGAATGGGAGACAGACTACCCGTGGGCCTCTTTGGATGTGGTCTCACTCTACACCTGGATTCCACACAGTGTAGGCCTAGAGGCACTCCAACATTTTCTTTCCAAAGATCCCAATATGGATTATAAACAGGCACAGTTTTTGATTGATTCTACAGGTTTTTGCTTGGAGCACAATTATTTTGTGTTCCAGGACAAGTTCTACATTCAGAAACATGGAACAGCTATGGGAGCAAACTTTGCCCCCTTCTATGCCAACATCGTCATGGGCTATTGGGAAGAGCGATATATATGGACACAAAACCCTTTCGCCAGACATATAGTGTTCCTAGGGTGTTATATTGATGATATTTTGATCATCTGGAATGGGAGTATTGAGTTATTTGAGTCATTTGTTACTCATTGTAATGCCAATACTTTGGGTCTCAGTTTTACACATGTGATAGATTCCAATAGCCTAGTGTTTCTAAACTTGGTATTATATCATGAAGGCGGGTCCATTTGCACTAAAAACTATTGCAAACCCACTAGTGGCAACTCGTACTTACAATATATGAGTTGCCACCATCCCTCTTGGATAAACAACATTCCAAGTGGACAGTTTCAAAGTCTAAGAAGAAACTGTACCAACCGTGGGGAGTATGAATCACAGAATGTGTCCCTAAAAAAAACGTTTTTGGATACCCAGCAGAATTAGTGCAAACGGCTCATGATACATAAAAAAAAAATATGTAGAAGAATACATATCGGCCTAAATTGATGAATACATTTATTTTTATTTTTTTTAATTTGGGATATTTATTATAGCAAAAAGTAAAAAATAATGTGTTTTTTTTTCCAAAGTTTTCGCTTTTCTTTTGTTTATCGCGCAAAAAATAAAAAATCGCAGAGGTGATCAAATACCACCAAAAGAAAGCTCTATTTGTGGGGAAAAATGACATACATTTTGTTTGGGTACAACGTCGCACGGCCGTACAATTGTCATTTAAAGTGATGCAGTGCCGTATCGCAAAAAAGGCCTTGATCAGGAAGGGGGTAAATCCTTCCGGGGCTGAAGTGGTACTGAAATGCAGCAGACGCAAACTGAGTCTCTCATCCTGCCAGACAGGACTGTGCTGTGGATAGAGCTGTGCTGAGCTCAGTAGCCATTCAAGCTGTGTGCATGCGCAGTGCACTTGCGCAGAGCACTCTCTCCTTATCTAGCTAAGCTCAGCCGCTCAGAAGAGAAGCGAGCGCACTGCACGCACATGCAATTTGAACAGCCTGGAGCGCCCACTAGGGGGCGCACAACTATAGTGTTGAGTGTGCCCTGCATATCATACCTGTGTTCCTGGAGACATTTAATGAACTGTTTCTGCTTTTCCTGGTCGTCTTTTAAACCTTGCACAAATTTCATTTTCCTTTGCACTTCTTCCTGGGATCTGATTAATCGATCGTGTCTCATTAAAGTTTTTGTAACAGAAGTGTGCTGGCAGTTGAATTCCCTGGCTGATGCATTTTCTAATCTTCTGGCCTCCTTTTCATAAAGAAACTGTTTATGTCTGTACTTGACGTTGTCAATAAAGTTGGCTTTATCCAGGAGGTTGTACTGTGCACTTTGCTCTAGCTTCATGATGTCTGTCTGATGTTGCGCTATGGTTTGTTTTTTTCTTGCCTCCAAAAACTCTTCTGTGTGATATTTTGCTTGTTTTTTATCAGCCTGCATCTGAACAACCACATTTCTTTTTTGTATTAGTGTATTATATTTCTTCTGCTTCTCATAAGCCTTGTCTATAGCGTGTAGAGGTAAGAGGGTAACTAGTTGGCCTTCCTGCATGGCACGCCTCTTAGACATCGGACATTTCACCGGACTTGCCGGATCCCGCTTTGCTTCTATAATTGAGTGGATTTGTTGAATGGAGGAGCGGACGTCTTTTGCTGACTTTCCATTGGATAACAGAAGGTCTTTGGAAGGGTCTGATTGGTGGAAAAAAGCTCTTAGCCCGGAAAGGCTAATTTGCTTCTCATTTACTTGTTCTGCCTGTATTAAATCTATATAATAAAAATAGTATTAAAGTATAAGTAAACCCTCACCTTGTAAAAAAAAAAAACACAAACATTCAGTTTAAAACAGAAATAAAAGGTAAAACATGTGTGTATAAATGTTTTAAAATTATAAATTGTTTTAACTTTATAAGTGATCACATACCCTCCGTTCTCAGCTGCATAAGAAGCTTAGAGAGTTGAGGGAGGAGAAACCGCAGTACACTGGTCTTTCTAGTGAATAGCTGTGTGTGTGGGGGGGGGGGGGGGGTCAGCACAAGTTTGATCTTTGGAGGAGAGTAGACATGTGCACTGCCAAAAAATGTGTTTGTTTTAGTTTAATTTGCTTAATTTTGTTTTTTTTTTTTCGGGTCATACGTTATGATCGAAATTCGTTATTTCTAAAAAATTTGTAAATTCGAAAATTCGGAAATGCAAAAATTCAGAAATCTGAAAATTCTGAAAATTCGGAAATTCAAAAATCCAAAAATTCTAAACTAAGAAAGAAAATCCAAAAATTCAAAAGAGCAAAAAACCGAAAATAAGAACGAAAATTCAAAAATCCGAAATAATGACTAACTAAACTAACTAATAATAGCTAACTATTAAATTCTAAGTATTGGAATTTCCTTTTAAATTTGGCTGTTAGTGAACGTAACTAGTAGGAATTTATCCGAAGTTATGAATTATCCAAAATAATGATTGTTGCATCTAAACGAATGGAACGTAACGAAATAATAATAATAATAATAATAAAACGGTTTTATTATTATTATTATTAATTCGTTACGTTCCATTCGTTTAGATGTGATATTCGTTATTTTGTATAATTCGTAACATCAGAGAAATTTGTATTTATTACGTTAATTACAGCCACATTTGAAAGGAAATTCCAATACGTATAATTTAATAGTTACATATTAGGTGAGGTCGAAAAAAGACAAGTCCATCAAGTCCAACCTATGTGAGTTAGTAATAGGTATAATTTGTTCGTTAGTTATTATTTCAGATTTTCTAATTTTCGGGTTTTCTAATTTTCGCTCTTATTCTCTGATTTTTCGTTCTTTTTAATTTTCGGATTCTCTAATTTTCGGATTTTAGAATTTTAGTATTTCCTGAGTTTTCGGATTTTTAAATTTCCGTTTCTTCGAATATTCAAATTTCTGATTATCCAAATTTTCTAATTTTGTAAAAATTTGCTGAACAGGTATTCGTTAATTCAAATGTTTCCGAATTAACGAATTTCTCGAATTTCGTCAAAAAATTTATTTGGAATGAAACGAATTATATATGTCTAGAGGAGAGTAGGCTAAGTTCCCAGCACAGACAGAAAACTGACCAGGCTGTGTTCTTATGCCTAGGGTGGCCAGTTTTTTAATAGGAAAGCGGGACTGGCAGAAACACCAGGAATTGTTAACACAATACAAAGAAGAACAGGATACTTTTTCATAGAAGAACATAGTACAGCAGGTACATAACAATAATATGAAATGTTGGGATAACATATTCTTTAACATACTGGCTTTTGTATTTGGAGAAGAAAGAAGGAAGAAGAGAAGGAAAAAAGGTGAGAAGAAGGAAAGGAAGAGAATAAAATGGTAAGAAGGGAATGGAAGAAAAAAAGCTAGGGATGAATAAAGGAAGAAGGAAGTGAAGGAAAAAGACCTCTTGCACTTGGATGTAATAATTTAATGATGGTCATGTGCAGGATTTTGCTGGCAGAAAGATCCTGGGTAAAAAACACAAGCTATGTTCTGTAATGACCTCAGCTATACACACTAGCACTTAACCTCCCTGGTGGTATGATTCTGGCTGGAATTTAGTGCTGAAAGTGGTACAATTATTTTGCATGGAAATTTGGCGTTTTTATATTGTAGGCATGCAATTCTTATGAATAACTCACTTAAATCTGTCCGAACCAGAGTCTAGTATACATCCGGGTATGATAAAGTTTGAAACACAAAATAATAAATTATAATATAATAAAAATATATATAAAAAAATGATTCAATAATGTAATCAAATCAAAAACACTGAAATTTGCTCAGTTGCAGAATAGTCGCTGTCATTAAATTTATTGTTTGATGATAAATTGTGATTTTATTTTTTTATCTGTGTTTTCTAGCTGTCTAAAACCACTTTTGACATAAAGGGACACTTTTTGGTTGCTATGGACAATCTCCAGTTTCCAGGCAGAAAAAAAATCTTTTTATTATATAAAATGACATGCAGGGCACTGGACAGACCACTAGGGACAAAGGGGATGTGTATTTTTTGTATACAGTACTGTAATCTGTAAGATTACAGTACTGTATGTGTACTGTGTTTTTAAACTTTTTTGAATTTGGCGCCGATCTCCGCTCCCGTGCGTCGTAACGTCACAGGGAACGGAGATCAGCGGCACCCGGCACTGTGTGAATCGAGCGAGCGGACGGCTCGCTCACACAGCGGGGAGACATCGCAGGATCCAGGGGAAAAGGTAAGTAACTTCCCCCCTGCATCCTGCAACGCAAGCCCGAGCCTGGCTCGGGGTTACCGCTCCCAGCACAAAAAGCTGGACCCGAGCCAGACTCGGGATTACCGCCAAGGAGGTTAAAGTGGAAGTAAACCCTCTGGGACCACTTTGACCAACAGGTAAGCCTAGATTAAGGCTTACCTGTAGGTCCAATAAATATCTCCTAAACCTACATGGTTTAGGAGATATTTAGAAAAGAAAAGGCACTGCTATCTACGGCATACACAGCGGCGCGCAGGCGCACTGCGCATGCCGAGATCACGGCGATATGCCGCTCTCGTGCGCATGCGCGGGAGTGACGTCATCGCCGCTCCAGCGAATCACAGCGCTGGAGCGGCGAGACCCGGAAGTCACTCCGGGTTTAATGGCGACGCCGAAGATTGTGGATGTAGACCGCTACGGGGGCTTCGTTCTCAGGTAAGTCATTCATAATGAGCTAGTATGCTATGCATACTAGCTCATTATGCCTTTGCCTTGCAGGTTCCTATTTTTATTTTATTTTTTAAACGGCTTTACTTCCTCTTTAAAGTATGTATGTGTGTACAATTCTTCATCTTTCCCTAGAAAGGTCGGGTTTCTAGTTATTGCTGCACTATGAATGTTTATGGAGCTGTGTGCATTGCCCCATAGACAACAGCAGATCCATAAAAAAGAAGAGAAGAAAAAAAGTAAGAAGGGAAGGAAGGGAAAAAAGTAATGAAGAAGGGGAGGAAGAAGAAAAAGGAAGGAGGAAGAAATGAAGAAGGGAAGGAAGGGAAACAGATAGGAAAGAAGAAATAAAGATGAGAAGGAAGGAAAAAGATAGAAAAGAGGAAATGAAGAAGGGAAGGAAGGGAAAATGGAGAGAAGAAACAAAGAAGGGAGGGAAGGGATAAGGGAGAAAAGAAGAAATGAAGAAGGAAAGGAAGGAGAAAAGAGGAGAGGAAACAAAGAAGGGAGGAAAGGGATAAGGGAGCGAAGAAAAAATGAATAAGGGAAGGAAGGAAAAAAGGAGAGAAGAAGCAAAGAAGGGAGGGAAGGGATAAGGGAGAGAAGAAGAAATGAGTAAGGGAAGGAAGGGAAAAAGGAGAGAAGAAGCAAAGAAGGGAGGTAAGGGATAAGGGAGAGAAGAAGAAATGAAGAAGTGAAGGAAGGGAAAAAGGAGAGAAGAAGAAATGAAGAAGAGAAGTAAGGGAAAAAGGAGAGAAGAAGCAAAGAAGGGAGGGAAGGTATAAGGGAGAGAAGAAGAAATGAAGAAGAGAAGGAAGGGAAAAAGGAGAGAAGAAGGAAAGAAGGGAGGGAAGGGATAAGGGAGAGAAGAAGAAATGAAGAAGTGAAGGAAGGGAAAAAGGAGAGAAGAAGGATAGAAGGGAGGGAAGGGATAAGGGAGAGAAAAAGAAATGAAGAAATGAAGAAGGGAAGAAAGGGGAAAGGGAGAGAAGAAGCAAAGAAGGGAGGGAAGGGATAAGGGAGAGAAGAAGAAATGAAGAAGAGAAAAAGGAAAGAGGACATGAAGAAGGGGAGGAAGGAAAAAGATAGGAAAGAAGAAATGAAGAAAAGTAAGGAAGGGGAAAGGGGACAGAAGAAGAGATGAAGGGAAGGAAGGAAAAATGATAGGAAAAAAGAAATGAAGAAGGGAGGGAAGGGTAAAGAAAGGACAAAGGGGACAGAAGAAGAGATGAAGACGAGAAAGAAGGAAAAAGATAGAAAAGAAGAAATGAAGAAGAAAAAGAAGGAAAAAGATAGAAAAGAAGAGTGGAAATAAGGAAAAAAAGATAGGAAAGAAGAAGGGAAGGAAGGAAAGAAAATTGGAAAGAAGAAATGAAGAATGGAAAAAAGGAAAAAAGGTAGGAAAGAAGAAATGAAGAAGGGAAGGAGGGGAAAAGGGACAGAAGAAAAAATGAAGATGATAGGAAAGAAGACAGGAAGGTAGGAAAAAGATAGGAAAGAAGACATTAGGAAAGGAAGGAAGGAAGGAAGGAAGGAAGGAAGGAAGGAAGGAAGGAAGGAAGGAAGGAAAAAAAGATAGGAAAGAAGAAATTAAGAAGGGAAGAAGAGGAAAAAGATAGGAAAGAAGAAATGAAGAATGGACAGACGGAAAAAAAACAGGAAAGAAGAAACAATGAAGGGAAGGAAGGAAAAGAAGAAAAGAAGGAAGGAAGACTAGAGGAAAGAAAGAAATAGAAAGCAAAAGGAAAATGAAAACAATCTGGGTAACAACATACCCTGAACTTTGTGTGATAGGAAAGAAGAAATGAAGAAGGGAAGGAAGAGAAAACAATAAAGAAGAAATGAAAAAGTGAAAGCAGGGAAAAAGTTAGGCAAGAAGAAATTAGGAAATGGAAAGAAGGAAAAAAGATAGGAAAGAAGGAATAAAGAATGGAGGGAAGGAAAATGATTGGAAAGAAAGAAAGAAAGAAAGAAGGAAAGGAAAATGAAAACATAATCTGAGTAACAGCATACCCTGATCTTTGTGTGGTTTTAATTCACTTGTGTACTTCTCATGTCCACATTCAGTCACACTTTGAGCCAGCTGCTGTTGATTTTGCTTCCTGAGATCAGGAATAGTTTCTGCTTCAGATAAGACCTGCATATTAATAGAGATATTTAAAAAAAAAAAAAGGATAATGTGGGCCCCTGTGGATAAAGGGCCAATAAAGAGACATACAATTAGGAGAGCTTGGAATGTGGGGCTCGTAGCTACCTGCTGCTTTAGGAAGACATTCTAGTTTAAAGCGGAGGCTGTAATGGTTTTGCGTCAACCATAAATAAAATAAAAAATGTAGTCAAAACCAATAAATTGTCTCTTTAAAGTAACCCAGTTTTCGATCCCTTATTGAAATAAGAATGTAAATACCTACTTCTCCTGCTGCCTATGCCACTAAACACTGCTTTGTTGAAAAGGAACTGTGCCCCAAGGTCTGCTGGGAAACCATCACTTCTGGGGAGTGTCGATCTCCTGTGTTCTGCAGAGAGCTTAGTGTTCCTGCCAACTTCCATGTCAGCACGGTTCCCAATCAACATGACAGCCAATCAAGGTGATCACATAAGACTTGAGGTTCATTCATAAAATTTACCACTTCATGTTATAGGTGCCACTACAGCCTAAAGATGGCAGTGTACTTCTGCTTAATACTATAATTGTCAGATGCAATTATGGTGTTAAAAACAAAATGAATTAATTATTGTAGAAAAATGTATTTACAAACTAACGTTTTTTCAATGCATTTGTCAACCTTAAATAAAGAACCTATGAGCATGGTAATTATTAAAACAGCATACAAAGCCTTGTATGTACTTAAAAATCATTTAGGTAGACAAATTAGTCATAGGATTATTGTCAACCAGCACTCCTTCTCCATCTTCCACCCGATCCCTGTGCTGGCATGGCTCATGTCTATTTAAGGGATTCTTTGGTTATCTGCCAGGCCCCCAACATGGGGATTTGCCGAAGGCCCCTAAATATTCAAGGTGACCCTTGCTAGCCCCCTCCCACTATTTTCTAGAACGTTTCCTCAACATCCTAGAAACAGTGGGGTGGGGCATCAGAGAGCTTCCAGGATGAGTCACCCAGCCCTGGCCTTTTTTAACCTTGACCCAGATTCACTGACTAAGGTTTATCCCAGAGCCAGACTATGTTTTACCTTCACTACACTTCTAGTTGCACACACTAGAGGGTGCTACATAAGGATGTTTACACTTATAGTTTTCTTTTAGTCCCCCTGCAGAGTCGCACAAATACTGTAGCTGTGGAGCCTGCTAGTGAAGTCCATCTAAGGCAGCTTCCTGTGATGGTGTGGCGAATCAGAAGCTGCACTGCTCCAATGGAATGGGATGTCATTCATCACCTGGCTACACCTAATCCTGCCCACTGCTATCTGGATTGGCAGCACTGCCTCTGTTACTGAAACCCTCCCACTGGGAGCTGCAGTGTCTGGAAGGGGAAGCGTGTGAGACGCAAATGAAGGACACCAATATACAAGTGTCCAGCTCCACTGTCCACTGCACCCTGTTACCAGGTAGCCGGAAATATTCCCAACCTTGGCCACCATGTGAATATGTAGTCAGTGGAGCCCTGTCCATAAGGGGCGCAGGGGCACCGCCCCCCTAGTCCATGCACCCAGCCCACAATCTACATTAAAGGGAATGCTTGTCTTGCACCTCAGGATTTACATGCATCTAACTGGCATTATTTATTTGAACCCTATGATGTCCATATGAACCTGCAATCTATATTAAGGTTGCAATACCACCCCACTACCTTTGCCCTTTATTTCTCTTGGATATTTGATACTTTAAATGCAGTGACGGCTGCTCATTTGGAGCACATGGGCGCCACCCCCCTAATCCATGCGTCTGGCCTCTAATCTACATGCAGGGTGCAGGACGCATGGATTTCAATCTTTTTTTTTTAAAAGTGGAAGTAAACCCCCCTATCGTTTTCAGCCAAGGAAGCTGCCATCTTTGCCTCTGTTTAATCTTCAACTGCCACAGTGCTGCACATGTGATCCGTTATGACACCAGCCATTGGATGGTTTGACTGTTCGGTTGAGAGCACAGCCAATGTGCAGTTAGCATTCCCGGCATGCCTTTTTTTTTTTAAACTGTTAAATCGATGGGTTTACTTACGCTTTAAGCACGTGATTAGAGCCCGAGGCTCTAATTGGCTTAAAAAAAATGGTGGGCTCGGGCGCAGAGCCCTGCGCCCTGAACCCACCCAGTTGTGTGACAATAGCGTATTAATATTTACTATTGTCTTCCTGATTCTCCAATCAGGAAGCGGGTCTTAAGACCCGAATGGCTGAGAGAAAAAGCGAACGTATTGGCCGCCGAGGAGAGGAGACGCAGGGGGAAGCCAGCGAGGAGGAGGAGACGCAGGAAGGTGCCGAAGCTGCCCACGTCCTAGATGGTATAAGTGCGGGTCTGGTGGGCAGAAGAGCGAGCGAGGGAGCGACTGGGGGTGGGGGGTCGTGGGGGTTTGACTGATCTCCTGAACGGGGGTAAATATTTCTATAACTTTATAGAGCACTGGATACATTATATGCCAAATAACATAAATAAGCTGCAAATAAATAATAAATTAATAAAAACAAAATGAAGAATGCACAACAATATACAAAATACAATATAACACTGATACCCTTTAAATAAATGCACAATATATACTGTATGTACATAAGTCTGTGTCAATATCCAGAATTACCGCATACCGCCTGAGAGGCGGAGGAAGCGATCACAGCAGATCGTTTACACATATGCAAAGGCACACATTAATTTTTCGTTTTAGTGTACAATGGAGAATTTATGAGTCTTGCTCTCATCATAGTTTTATTGTTTATAGATTGGAACCAGGTTCCGCATGAGGAGGCGGAATGAGTATTTAAACTTAAGCTGATAAATCCAAGCAGCTTAAATAGCTTTCTTCAAATGAATTCTGTATGCTTTTAAGCCAGTCATTGCCTTATAAAACGTCTACAGATACGAGAGGAAGGGGAAAAAAAAAGCTACAAGCAAATATATTTAGTAACAAATCAGTATATGGTGATGAAATACACAGAATTATGTAGATGAATGTGTAACATGAGCACCATTGAAGGACAGGATGGTAAAAGAGTGCACATACAGTATCTCACAAAAGTAAGTACACCCTCACATTTTTGTAAATATTTTATTCTATCTTTTCATGTGACAACACTGAAGAAATGACACTTTGCTACAATGTAAAGTAGTGAGTGTACAGCTTGTATGACAGTGTAAATTTGATGTCCCCTCAAAATAACTCAACACACAGCCATTAATGTCTAAACCGCTGGCAACAAAAGTGAGTACACCCCTAAGTAAAAAAGGCCAAATTGGGCCCAATTAGCCATTTTTCCTCCCCGGTGTCATGTGACTCATTAGTGTTACAAGGTCTCAGGTGTGAATGGGAGCAGGTGTGTTAAATTTGGGGTTATCGCTCTCACTTTCTTATACTGGTCACTGGAAGTTTAAGATGGCACCTCGTGGCAAAGAACTCTCTGAGGATCTGAAAAAAATTATTGTTGCTCTACATAAAGATGGCCTAGGCCAGGGGTCTCCAAACTGCGGCCCAAGGGCCAGATGTGGCCCTTTGCTAGCCTTAATGCGGCCCTTGGGGCACAACTCCTTCCACTGATATGAGGAACTATTCCTCTCACTGACACCAACAATAGGGCACTATATATTCCACCGATATCAATAATGGAATACTATTCCTCCTACTAATAGGGGGAATACTCCTCCTATTGACCACCAACCATGACGCCATACTTCTTCTCACTGATGCTGGGCCCGTGACATTTTCTGCCCCTGCTGGCCACAACTGGCCCTCCTAAAGTCTGAAGAACAATAAAGTGGCCCTTTGTTTGAAAAGTTTGGAGACCCCTGGCCTAGGCTATAAAAAGATTGCCAAGACCCTGAAACTGAGCTGTAGCATGGTGGCCAAGACAATACAACGGTTTAACAGGACAGGTTCCACTCAGAACAGGCCTCGCCATGGTCGACCAAAGAAGTTGAGTGCACGTGCTCAGCGTCATATCCAGAGGTTTCTTTGGGAAATAGACGTATGAGTGCTGCCAGCATTGCTGCAGAGGTTGAAGGGGTGGGGGGTCAGCTTGTCAGTGCTCAGACCATACGCCGCACACTGCATCAAATTGGTCTGAATGGCTGTTGTCCCAGAAGGAAGCCTCTTCTAAAGATGATGCAGAAGAAAGCCCACAAACAGTTTTCTGAAGACAAGCAGACGAAGGACATGGATTATGGGAACCATGTCCTGTGGTCTGATGAGATCAAGATAAACTTATTTAGTTCAGATGGTGTCAAGCGTGTGTGGCGGCAATCAGGTGAGGAGTACAAAGACAAGTGTGTCTTGCCTACAGTCAAGCATGGTGGTGGGAGTGTCATGGTCTGGGTCTGCATGAGTGCTGCCGGCACTGGGGAGCTACAGTTCATTGAGGGAACCATGAATGCCAACATGTACTGTGACATACTGAAGCAGAGCATGATCCCCTCCCTTCGGAGACTGGGCCGCAAGGCTGTATATCAACATGATAACGACCCCAAACACACCTCCAAGATGACCACTACCTGATGATGGTCTGGCCAAGCATGTCTCCAGACCTAAACCCTATTGAGCATCTGTGGGGCATCCCCAAACGGAAGGTGGAGGAGCGCAAGGTCTCTAACATCCACCAGCTCCGTGATATCGTCGTGGAGGAGTGGAAGAGGAATCCAGTGGCAACCTGTGAAGCTCTGGTGAACTCCATGCCCAAGAGGGTTAAGGCAGTGCTGGAAAATAATGGTGGCCACACAAAATATTTGGGCTCAATTTGGACATTTTCACTTAGGGGTGTACTCACTTTTGTTGCCAGCGGACATTAATGGCTGTGTGTTGAGTTATTTTGAGGGAACAGCAAATTTACACTGTTATACAAGCTGTACACTCACTACTAACAAATTAATAATAATAAATAACAATAAAAACGTTTTGTTATTTAATTTTTTTCATTTTTCGGGTCATCCCGCATGATCGCAATTCGTAAATTTGTAAATTCATCAATACGTAAATGAGAAAAATTTGAAAATTCATAAATTCCAAAATCCAAAAGTAAGAAAGAAAATCTGGAATGTAACAAATTAATAATAATAAATAACCATAATAATAAAAACGTTTTATTATTTTAATTATTTTTTTCATTTTTCAGGTCATCCATTATGATCGCAATTCGTAAATTCGTCAATACTTAAATTAGAAAATTCGTAAATTCATAAATCTGAAAATAAGAAAGAAAATCTGGAACGTAATAAAATAATAATAATAAATAACAATAATAATAAAAATGTTTTATTATTATTATTATTATTAATTTTTTTAAAATTTTTTGGTCATCCTTTATGATCGCAATTTGTAAATACGTAAATTCGAAAAATCATAAATTCGAAAATCCGAAAATAAGAAAGAAGATCTGGAAGGTAACGAATTAATAATAATAAATAACAATAATAATAATAAAAACGTTTTATTATTATAATTTTTTTTTCCAGGTCATCCGTAAATACGTAAATTCTAAAATCCGAAAATCCAAAAGTATATCTGGAATATAACGACTTAATAATAATAAATAACAATAATAATACTAAAAACCTTTTATTTATTATTATTATTATTATTATTATTATTTATTATTATTTTGTTACGTTCCATTCGTTTAGATGTGGCATTTGTTATTTCGGATAATTCGTAACTTCAGATAAATTCGTATTCGTTATGTTCACTAACAGGCAAATTTGAAAGGAAATTCCAATACCTATAATTTAATAGTTAGTAATAGGTATAATTCGTTCGTTAGTTATTATTTCAGATTTTCTAATGTTCGGGTTTTCTAATTTTCATTCTTATTTTCAAATTTTCGTTCTTTTGAGTTTTTGGATTTTCGGATTTCCTGAATTTTCGTATTTCCTGAATTTTCGGATTTTTGAATTTCCGTATCTTCGAGTATTGGAATTTTTGATTTTCAGAATTTTCAAATTTCAAAAAAAAGTTAGTATTAGTTAGTTAGTTATTCTTTGGAATTTTCAGATTTTCTTTATTTTCGGGATTTTCGAACTTACGATTTGACATATTTACGAAAAAAAAAAATATAATAAAAACGTTTTATTATTTATTTTTTTTTTTTTTTCGTTTTTTTGGGGTCATTCATTATATGACCCTAAAAACAAAAAAAAAAAAAATAAAAAAAAAATGATGTTTCAGGTTTTCTTTCTTACAAAACGAAAACAAACACATTTTTTGGCAGTGCACATGTCTAGTAAAGACCTGCACTGCTTGATGCAAACAAATAGCAGCCCACAGATCAAAGGCAAGTATGGAGCTCTGGAGGAGGAAGGTGAGTTAGGTTAGGTTGGGTTGGGTTGGGTTGGGTTAGGTTGGGTTAGGTTGGGTTAGGTTGGGTTAGGATAGGTTGGGTTAGGTTGGGTTAGGTTAGGTTGGGTTGGGTTGGGTTAGGTTAGGTTAGGATAGGTTGGGTTAGGATAGGTTGGGTTAGGTTGGGTTAGGTTAGGTTAGGTTGGGTTGGGTTAGGTTAGGTTAGGTTAGGTTAGGTTGGGTTGGGTTAGGTTAGGTTGGGTTAGGTTGGGTTGGGTTGGGTTAGGTTGGGTTAGGTTGGGTTAGGTTAGGTTGGGTTAGGATAGGTTGGGTTAGGATAGGTTGGGTTAGGTTGGGTTAGGTTAGGTTAGGTTGGGTTGGGTTAGGTTAGGTTAGGTTAGGTTAGGTTGGGTTGGGTTAGGTTAGGTTGGGTTAGGTTGGGTTAGGTTAGGTTGGGTTAGGCTAGGTTAGGTTATGTTGGGTTGGGTTAGGTTGGGTTAGGTTGGGTTGGGTTGGGTTGGGTTAGGTTAGGTTAGGTTGGGTTAGGTTGGGTTAGGTTAGGTTGGGTTAGGTTAGGTTGGGTTAGGCTAGGTTAGGTTACGCTGGGTTGGGTTAGGTTGAGTTGGGTTGGGTTAGGTTAGGTTAGGTTTGGTTAGGCTAGGTTAGGTTTAATTGGGTTGGGTTGGGTTAGGTTAGCTTAGGTTTGGTTAGGTTAGGTTTAGTTGGGTTGGGTTAGGTTAGATTAGGTTTGGTTAGGTTGCGTTGGGTTGGGTTAGGTTGGGTTGGGTTAGGCTAGGTTGGGTTAGGTTAGGTTAGGTTGGGTTAGGTTGTGTTAGGTTGGGTCGTGGGAAGGGGGGCAAAAAGGATAAATGCACTTATCCTTTAAAACATTGAAAATGCCCTTTGAAATGACATTAACGTGTTAAAGCTTACATGATATTTTAGTGATTGTGTTTTGATACACTTTCATTTTTAAGGATGGAGGCAGGGCTGGATGAATCTGTGTGGAAAGTCGTTGACTTTTTTTTTTAGGATGAAGATAAAACACACAAGCAAGTATTGCAGCTCACCTGTCGTACGTCCCGCTGTATCTTCCACAAATCAACCGTAATACGCTTCACTGGCGTTGTATCCGGAGTGCTGTTTACTTGTCTCATGGGCTGTTAAATGTTTATGATAGAAAAAAAAAGGCCTCATGAAGCAACGTCCTTCCACCCAGCAATGTCACAGAGTCTAATGTCCATGGCTGCACCAAGGTCAGAACACTTTACAAACTTCCATGGATGCTGAAAGCAGAACATCAGCCAAACCTGTCCGCATTGAGAGATTATTTACCTAAATTTAATTTTTGGCAATCAATATATTGCAAAATAATGATTAAGTCTCATAGGTTTCTCCTGAAAAAAAAAAAATAGTAAATACGGCTCTATTTAAAGAGAAACTCCACATTTATTGAGCAAAAAAAAACCCCTCTCCTCTTGGGTGATCTATGAATGCTATATTGCCAAAATCAGTGGCGTCGCTAGGGGTGGCTTTTGGGGCTATAGCTCTGCAGGGGTCTCCAAGGGGAAGGGAGGCTCTCTGGGACCCTGATTTTAAGGAGGAGGCTCTCTGGGACCCTGGTTTTAAGGGGGAGGCTCTCTGGGACCCTGATGTAAGTGCGGGGCTCTCTGGGACCCTGATTTTAAGGGGGAGGCTCTCTGGGACCCTGATTTTAAGTGGGAGGCTCTCTGGGGACCCTGATTTTAAGGGGGAGGCTCTCTGTTGACCCTGATTTTAAGGGGGAGGCTCTCTGGAACCCTGATTTTAAGTGGGAGGCTCTCTGGGGACCCTGATTTTAAGGGGGAGGCTCTCTGGGGACCCTGATTTTAAGGGGGAGGCTCTCTGGGGACCCTAATTTTAAGGGGGAGTCTCTCTGGGGACCCTGATTTTAAGGGGGAGGCTCTCTGGGGACCATTATTTTAAGGGGGAGGCTCTCTGGGACCCTGATTTTAAGGGGGAGGCTCTCTGGGGACCCTGATTTTAAGGGGGAGGCTCTCTGGGACCCTGATATTAAGGGGGAGGCTCTCTGGGACCCTGATTTTAAGGGGGAGGCTCTCTGGGACCCTGATTTTAAGGGGGAGGCTCTCTGGGGACCCTTATTTTAAGGGGGAGGCTCTCTGTGGACCCTAATGCAAGGGGGAGGCTCTCTGGGGACCCTGATGTAAGTGGGGGGGCTCTCTGGGCATATTTATATACACATACACACACGTATATTACTGTATATACATGTGTATGCCCGCCCAAGCGCACAACTTTCTTTACTAAATGCTATGGGCTCTAGCCCCAGATCTTTTGTAGACCTGGCAATGCCCCTGGCCAAAAGTATTGGGACGCACACATGAACTTTAATGACATTCCGGTCTTAGTCTGTAGGGTTCAATATTGAGTTGGCCCACCCTTTGCAGCTATAACAGCTTCAACTCTTCTGGGAAGGCCGTCCACAAGGTTTAGGAGTGTGTCTATGGGAATGTTTGACCATTCTTCCAGAAGCGCATTTGTGAGGTCAGGCACTGATGTTGGATGAGAAGGCCTGGCTCCCCAAACTGTTCCCACAAAGTTGGGAGCATGAAATTGTCCAAAAAGAGTTCCCTTCACTGGGACTAAGGGGCCAAGCCCAACCCCTGAAAAACATCCCCCACACCATAATTCACCCTCCACCAAATGATTTGGATCAGTGCAGAAAGCAAGGTCCATAAAGACATGGATGAGCGAGTTTGGGGTGCAGGAATTTGACTGACCTCAACCCGATAGAACACCTTTGGGACGAATTAGGCTACTTTCACACTGAACCGCTTTACAGGCGTTTTAGCGCTAACAATGCAAAGTCCCTCTCCTGTCACTCCAGTGTAAAAGCCTGAGAGACTTTGAGCCAGGCCTTCTCGTCCACATCAGTGCCTGACCTCACAAATGCGCTTCTGAAAGAATGGTCAAACATTCCCATAGACACTCTCCTAAACCTTGTGGACGGCCTTCCCAGAAGAGTTGAAGCTGTTATAGCTGCAAAGGGTGGGCCAACTCAATATTGAACCCTACGGACTTATGCCCCATACACACGGTCGGATTTTCCGACGGAAAATGTCCTATCGGACAATGTTGTCGGAAATTCCGTGTGTAGGCTCCATCGGACTTTTGCCGTCGAATTTTCCGACCGACAAAGTTTTATCTCCTGCTCTCAAATTTTCCAACAACAAAGTCCTATCGGACTTTTTCCGATCGTGTGTATCGAATTCCGACATACAAAGTGCCACGCATGCTCAGATCACATTACAAGACCAAAGCTATTGGCTACTAGCCTCTACGTAGTCCCGTCGTAGGCAACAAACGTCACCACGTTCAGAATGATCGGACTTTCCGACAACTTTGTCCGACCGTGTGTATGCAACACCAGTGTCGGACAAAATCCGTCGGAAAAAATCCGATGGATTTTGTGGTCGGATTTTCCGACCGTGTGTACGGGGCATAAGACTGGGATGCCATTAATGTTCTTGTGCGTGTAAAGGCAGGTGTCCCAATACTTTTGGTAATATAGTGTGCATTGTAGGGATTTTAACAGATTACTATCTTTTGTTATTCTGACAAAATAGCTATTGGTTTGTCTGTGTCCATGTTCAAAATTAATTTGTAGGGCAGTGACTTTATAATTATCAATCAGTTGCTGCACTTGCAAGTAGAGGTGCGCCTAATGGAAATTTTGGTGGCGAACTGGCCAAAACCGAAAATGAAAATAACAGCTTTTTAAAATATATATATATTTTTATATATAACTGTATTATATATATATATTTTTTTTAAATAATATCATGAATATATATGATACTATTATATATAAAAATATATAGACACCTTTTCTCTATTGGCAAAATGCTGAAAAGCACCATTTTTGGCCGATATGTTTCAGCCCCCGAAATGTTGGTGCATTTCTACTTGCAAGGTTCTATTGAGGAAAGTGGCGGGGTTTGCATCCCTTTAGGCATGATTTCTTATTGGAAGAATCTCACTAAAAATACAATTTTTGTTGCCACGGATGCAGTGCTGATCCTGACCTCCCTGGGGCCCTAAGCAAAATTCTGCTAAGGGGCCCTCTACTTGACCCGTGATGCCGTGAGCTATGTAAACCATTTGCCATTGCCACACAGTCACACCTGACACTTCAGCGCTCCCAAAACAATCCTCCCTCCTTTAAACAAAACAGTCAAAGAATAAGTACAACAATATAGAACAGAATGAGGTCCCCAGAGAGACCCCCTTACATCAGGGTCCTCAGAGAGCCCCCCTTACATCAGGGTCCTCAGAGAGCCTTCCCCTATATCAGGGTCCCCAGAGAGCCTTCACCTACATTAGGGTCCCCAGAGAGCCCCCCTTACATCAGGGTCCCTAGAGAGCCTCCCCTACATTAGGGTCCCCATAGAGCCTCCCCTTGCATCAGGATCCCCAGAGAGCCTCCCCTTGCATCAGGATCCCCAGAGAGCCTCCCCTTGCATCAGGATCCCCAGAGAGCCTCCCCTTGCATCAGGATCCCCAGAGAGCCTCCCCTTACATCAGGGTCCCCAGAGAACCCCCCTTAAATCAGTGCCCTCAGAGAGTCCCCCCCTACATTAGGGTCCCCAGAGAGCCTCCCCTACATTAGGTTTCCCAGAGAGCCTCCCTTACATCAGGGTCCCCAGAAAGCCCCTCCTTACATCAGTGTCCTCAGAGAGCCCCCCTTACATCAGTGTCCTCAGAGAGCCCTCCTTACATCAGGGTCCCCAGTGAGCCTGGCTACTTACATCAGGGTCCCCAGAGGGTATCCCCCTACATCAGGGTCCCCAGAGAGCCTCCCCTTACACCAGGCTCCCCAGAGAGCCCCTCCTTACATCAGGGTCCTCAGAGAGCCCCTTCTAACATCAGGGTCCTCAGAGAGCCCCCTTACACCAGGGTCCCCAGAGAGCCCCCCTTACACCAGGGTCACCAGAGAGCCCCCCCCCCCCCCCTTACACCATGGTCCCAAGAGAGCCTCCCCTTACATTAGTGTCCCAAGAGAGCCTTCCCTCTTACATTAGTGTCCCCAGAGAGCCCTTCCTCTGACATTAGTTTCCCCAGGGGGCCCCCTCTGACATTATGACATTAGTGTCCCCAGGGGGCCCCCTCTTTACATCAGTGTCCCCAGAGGGCCCCGTCCTTACATTAGTGTCCCCAGAGAGCCCCCTCTTACATTAGTGTCCCGAGAGGCCCCCTTCCTTACATTAGTGTCCCCAGAAACCACCCCCTTTTACATTTGGGCCCCCAAACAGCTGACTCCCCCCTTTGCAGCGGTTCCCCTGTACCTGGCTGGTGGAGGTGGGAGGCGGCGATCGGCAGCTATATGGTGTCCACAGGCAGGGGGATCTCCCTGGGGCTAGTAGTTCTATCTCCGAATGTATACAGCGGAGAGGGGAGGGGCCTCTGACCCGGGCATCAGCAACAGTGTTCAAGCAGAGTGAAAGTGAAACTGATACCTGCCTGGGTCAGAGGCCCCTCCCTTCTCCTCTCCACTGTATACACTGAGAGTACTACAAACCCCAGGGAGATCCCTCCGCCCACTCAGGTACCATAGAGCTGTTGATCGCTGCCTTCCACCTCCTCCCACCTCTCCTCACTGCACTCTAAACGGCCAGCCAGAGGTGCAGGGGGGGATGCTGGGTCTTGGGGGCCCCCCCACAGCGGCGGGGCCCTAAGCAGGTTGCATAGTGTGCCTATAGGGCCGATCGGCTCTGCACGGATGCCTGAAATCTGACTTGTATCTTAGTGCAGACTTCTTGTAAAATCAGGGAGCCAATCACACTAGCAGGAAATGACATTTCTGGAGGGCGTTCTGTATGCCATCTGTGTACAGAAAGCCTCAAGGTAGCCATATTGCATTTTGCAGAAAATTACAGCAATACAGAAATGGAAAGCTGATTTTTAATAACATTCAATTACAATATGACTTATGACTTATATATATAATATAATATATATATATAATATTATTACGGTATTATTACTATATTATTGTTTTTTTTATTTGCTATTTTTTCCCCACGAAAGTGGTGTTACCCTTTAAACCTGTCTAAGTAGAAGGAAGCCACCATTGTTGTTTTTTTTTTTTTAAAGCTATATTAAAGCCTTGTTTTTTTTTTTTCTTTTAAAAATAACAAACATGTTATACAGTACTTACTCTGTGTAAAGGTTCTGTACAGAGCAGCCCAGATCCTCCTTTTCTCGGGTCCCAAGCCAGAGCTCCTGGCTCCTCCCTCCTGCTGGTTGCCCCCCACAGCAAGCAGCTTGTTCTGGGGGCAACCAAGCAGACGTGCTCCCAAGCCCCGGCTCTGTGTGTCCATTCACATGGAGCCGCAGCTCAACCCCACCCCCTCTGTCTCCTGATTGGCTCACTGGCTGTGATGAGAGCCAATTACTCCCACTGCTGCCAAAAGCCAATCAGGAGTGCGAGTCCCCAGAGAAGCAAGGCTCTTGTGGACATCACTGGATCGAGAGGGGGCTCAGGTAAGTATTAGGGGGGCTTCTGCATACAGAAAGTTTTTTACCTTCATGCATAGAATACACCCCTTTAAGTCTAAGTAGAAGTAAGCCACCATTTTTGGTTTTCTTAAGTCTAAGTAGAAGAAAGACACCATTGTTGGTTTTCTTAAGGACCCTTTCACACTGGGGCGGTGTGTGCGTCGGCGGTAAAGCTTTCACACTGGAGAGACAGGAGCGGCTCTTTACTGGCAATATGCAGGCGCTATTTTTAGCGCTGTGGCTCCTGTAAAGCACCTCAGTGTGAAAGTGGTCTAAGTAGAAGGAAGCCTCCATTGTTGGTTTTCTTAAGTCTAACTAGAAGGAAGCCACGATTGCTGGTTTTCTTAAGTCTAAGTAGAAGGAAGCCACCATCGTTGGTTTTATTAAGTCTAAGTAGAAGAAAGCCACCATTGTTGGTTTGTTTAAGTCTAAGTAGAAGGAAGCCAACATTGTTGGTTTTCTTAAGTCTAAGTAGAAGGAAGCCACCATTGTTGGTTTTCTTAAGTTTAAGTAGAAGGAAGCCACCATTGCTGGTTTTCTTAAGTCTAAGTAGAAGAAAGACACCATTGTTTGTTTTCTTAAGTCTAAGTAGAAGGAGGCCACCATTGCTGGTTTTCTAAAAGTCTAAGTAGAAGGAAGCCACCATTGTTGGTTTTCTTAAGTCTAAGTAGAAGGAAGCCCCCAGTGTTGGTTTGCTTAAGTTCAAGTAGAAGTAAGCCACCATTGTTGGTTTTCTTAAATCTAAGTAGAAATAAGCCACCATTGCTGGTTTTCTTAAGTCTAAGTAGAAGAAAGACACCATTGTTTGTTTTCTTAAGTCTAAGTAGAAGGAAACCACCATTGCTGGTTTCCTTATGTCTAAGTAGAAGGAAGCCACCATTGTTGGTTTTCTTAAATCTACATAGAAGGAAGCCACCATTGTTGGTTTTCTTAAATCTAAGTAGAAGGAAGCCACCATTGCTGGTTTTCTTAAATCTAAGTAGAAGGAAGCCACCATTGTCTGTTTTCTTAAAGATCAAAAAAACACACTTGCTGAGCGTTGAGGCAATGCATGCATTATTGCAACACGTCACTGAGTCACTGAGCAGGAACAAGTATAAGATCAGGAATTTTGACTTCACTGGCTGCATGCTTGCTCCAAATTGGCTGCTCATTCAGCATTTAAGCATTTCAAGTGCAGGTCTGCAATGCACACATTTCTTTTCCTATCTCATAACACGGAAATGAATAAAGTGCCAGGGACATGGGAAGCGCCATCTTCTGGATGCCCTACCTGCTGAATGGGAGCCATTCTTCTGCTGTTGGGGAGTTGGGAAACGTTATCTATCAATCTGGATTTTACAAGAAGTCTCTTCCCGTCCTCCTCCTGACTTCTCCTCCGCTGGCAATGCAATTTTGTCCTCTGCTTCCCCGGCTGAAAAATAAGGCTGCAAATATACACGCGACATATTATTTTTAGTATACCGTGCAAATATTCTAAGCCCCGGGTAATGGATGGGGGATGAAGAGTCACACTGTGACCCTCCACATCCATAAAGAGAAGTTCCGATGGCAGCCATAGCGCAGATTGGATTTTCTCTACCTTATTTTATTTTGTATATGGATACTTCATTTTTCTTTTTTATACCCCTATCACTCGTCCCGAACTCCCAGCGCTCTATTTAGCTTTGAGCTATGTCTCGGCTTCCTTCCTCTCTCTCTCGCAGCTCCTCCACCGCGCCTTCTGCTACTTACTCTTCACTCAGACAGGCGGCTCCCAGAGGAAGACGCTGGAGTATTATCCAGATCATGGGCTCAGCTGACACTACAAGGCAGGCCCAGGCTGTCAGCTAAACAACAGCAGCAAAGCGGCAAAACACCGCAGAGGTGAAAAGTGCTCGCTGAAGACCAGGGAACTTTTTTTTCGTTTTGCATTTTAAAGAGAACCTGTCCCCGGTTCTGACTTTTTTTTTTTTTTTTCTTTTAAAAAAAGGTAATATAATACATATGTGTGTCAATTTTGTTTTACTTAGCTACTTTTTTTTTTTAATGAAGGGCTCATGCTCACTACAGCTCGAAAAAATAGCTTTTTCACACATTTGAGCTTTTTTTTTTTTTTTTTTCCTCTAAACTCTCCTTCATGTTAGCCTACATGTCCATGTACACTATAGGCATTTTAAGGAGTTTTAAAGAGGTATTTTAAATAATAAAATTATTTATGTAATTTAAAAAAAGTAATTTGTTTCATTGTTGAAAATGTTATATATCCACTTGCCTACTGTGCACTTAAACACCCTTCCTGCCCAGACCAATTTTCAGCTTTCAGCGCTCTCGCACTTTCAGTGACAATTGCGCGGTCATGCAATGCTGTAACCAAATGAATTTTTTATCATTTTGTTCGCACAAATAGAGCTTTAGTTTGGTGGTATTTATTCGCGACTCCGTTTTTTATTTTTTGCGATATAAGCAAAAACATAGCGGAAATTTTGAAAAAAAACAATATTTTCTCCTTTCTTTTTTAAAAGAAATCCAATAAAATCAAATTTTGTCATAAATTTAAGCCAAAATGTATTCTGCTACATGTTTTTTGTAAAAAAAATTCCGTTAAGTGTATAATAATTGGTTCGCGTGATCACGGACATATGTACGCAAATGATCATGTAAAAGGGGTGTGCAGGTGATCACGGACATATGTGTGCAGATAATCATTGGCGCGTGTTATTTTACTGGGACATATGTGAGGGACATGTGTTTTTATTATTTGGGGACATGTGTGTTTTGGGGACATGTGTGTTTTACTGTGGGGACCCTAGACTGGTGATCAGTGAGTAAAAAAACAGCTAATACTCACTGATCACCAGCCGGCTGCAGCGATCCGCTCTCCTCTCCTCACCGACGACTTCCGTGTGAGGAGAGGAGGGCCGATTGCCTAGCAACCGGCTGTTTGTTTACATCACATGACGGCCGTGATTCGACACGGCCGTCATGTGATCAGGAGGGCCAATCACCGAGCCCTCCTGGCGATCCGAGATGCGCTGTGTCCGTTCCTGAACGTCCACTCAGAAGTAGACGGCTCCCACCCGGCCGTATATCTACATTGGCCGGGTGGGAAGTGGATATATATATAGATAGATAGATAGATAGATAGATAGATAGATAGATAGAGATATAGAGATATAGAGATAGATAGATAGATAGATAGATAGAGATATAGAGATATAGAGATATAGAGATATGGAGATATAGAGATATAGACATATAGAGATATAGAGATAGAGATATAGAGAGAGATATGGAGATAGAGAGATAGAGATAGAGATATCTACTGTATCTAGATATATACACAGTATATATATATATATATATATATATATATATATATATATATATATATATATATACACACACACACACACACAGTATCTCACAAAAGTGAGTACACCCCTCACATTTTTGTAAATATTTTATTATATCCTTTCATGTGACAACACTGAAGAAATTACACTTTGGGGTTGATTTACTAAAGGCAAATCCACTCTGCACTACAAGTGCACTGCAAGTGCACTTGAAAGTGCAGTCGCTGTAGATCGCTGTAGACTCCGAGGGGAAGCTCTGAAATTAGGGGAAGCTCTGCTGATTTTATCATCCAATCATGTGCAAGCAAAAATGCTGTTTTTTATTTTCCTTGCATGTCCCCCTCAGATCTACAGTGACTGCACTTACAAGTGCATTTGTAGTGCAAAGTGGATCTGCCTTTAGTAAATCAACCCCTTTGCTACAATGTAAAGTAGTGAGTGTACAGCTTGTATGTAAATTTGCTGTCCCCTTTAAAATAACTCAACACACAGCCATTAATGTCTAAACCGCTGGCAACAAAAGTGAGTACACCCCTAAGTGAAAATTTCCAAATTGGGCCCAAAGTGTCAATATTTTGTGTGGCCACCACTATTTTCCAGCACTGCCTTAACCCTCTTGGGCATGGAGTTCACCAGAGCTTCACAGGTTGTCACTGGAGTTCCTCTTCCACTCCTCCATGATGACATCACAGAGCTGGTGGATATTAGAGACCTTGTGCTCCTCCACCTTCTGTTTGAGGATGCCCCACAGATGCTCAATAGGGTTTAGGTCTGGAGACATGCTTGGCCAGTCCATCACCTTTACCCTCAGCTTCTTTAGCAAGGCAGCGGTTGTCTTGGGGGTGTGTTTGGGGTCGTTATCATGTTGGAATACTGCCCTGCGTCCCAGTCTCTGAAGGGAGGGGATCATGCTCTGCTTCAGTATGTCACAGTACATGTTGGCATTCATGGTTCCCTCAATGATCTGTAGCTCCCCAGTTCCGGTGTCCTGCCGAGAAATTTCCCCCGCCGGATTAGGACCCCCCTCTACTGCACAGGCGCAGCGCTTGCGCAGTACGAAGGACTAGGCATCTTCCAAAAATTGCCGACTGCACCTGCGCGGTGTACACTTCACTCCCACTTGCTTACCTTTGGCAATTTTCGGAAGATCCCTAGTCCTTCGTACTGCGCAAGCGCTGTGCCTGCGTAGTACAGAGGGGTCCTTATCCGCCGAGGGGAACCATCTCGGCAGAACACCAGCAGCACTCATGCAGCCCCAGAGACCATGACACTCCCACCACCATGTTTGACTGTAGGCAAGACACACTTGTCTTTGTACTCCTCACCTGGTTGCCGCCACACAAGCTTGACACCATCTGAACCAAATACGTTTATCTTGGTCTCATCAGACCACAGGACATGGTTCCAGTAATCCATGTCCTTAGTCTGCTTGTCTTCAGCAAACTGTTTGCGGGCTTTCTTCTGCATCATCTTTAGAAGAGGCTTCCTTCTGGGATGACAGCCATGCAGACCAATTTGATGCAGTGTGTGGCGTATGGTCTGAGCACTGAGCGCTGCCCCACCCCTTTAACCTCTGCAGCAATGCTGGCAGCACCCATACGTCAGTTTCCCAAAGACAACCTCTGGATATGACGCTGAGCACGTGCACTCAACTTCTTTGGTTGACCATGGCGAGACCTGTTCTGAGTGGAACCTGTCCTATTAAACCGCTGTATGGTCTTGCCCACCGTGCTGCAGCTCAGTTTCAGGGTCTTGGCAATCTTTTTATAGCCTAGGCCATCTTTATGAAGAGCAACAATTCTTTTTTTTCAGATCCTCAGAGAGTTCTTTGCCACGAGGTGCCGTGTTAAACTTCCAGTGACCAGTATGAGAGAGTGAGAGCGATAACACCAAATTTAACACAGCTGCACACCTGAGACCTTGTAACACTAACGAGTCACATGACACCGGGAGGGAAAATGGCTAATTGGGCCCAATTTGGACATTTTCACTTAGGGGTGTACTCACTTTTGTTGCCAGCGGTTTAGACATTAATGGCTGTGTTGAGTTATTTTGAGGGGACAGCAAATTTACACTGTTATACAAGCTGTACACTCACTACTTTACATTGTAGCAAAGTGTCATTTCTTCAGTGTTGTCACATGAAAAATAGAATAAAATATTTACAAAAATGTGAGGGGTGTACTCACTTTTGAGAGAAACTGTATGTGTGTGTTAAAAAAAAAAAAAAAATATATATATATATATATATATATATATATATATATATATATATATATTAGGGCTGTTACTGATTAAAATTTTCGTGTTCGATTAATCGTTTTTTTTGTTAATCGATTAATCAACAAACTTTGATTAATTATAACGCACATACAGATCCAACTACTTTTAGCTGATCTCCTTGCATTGCAACTCTGCATTGGTCAGTGGTAAATGTGGTATACACTATATACAATCACCCAACACTAGTTCGTTTCCCCAATTTATGACTTAACTTCAGAGTTCACACAAATATGTTTTAAATTCAAACTGTAGCACTGACGTAAGTCATTTTTTTTCCACAGTAGCGTGACAATCCCTCCACCTCCGGTCTAACTAATCACTCTTACCTTATGGCATGGACCCCTGTGCAAACAGGTGGTCATGCAAGCGGGTATCAAAAGGGTTAACACGGACCATAAACTTCTCTCACGTCTCCTTAGATCTCAGCAAGGACGCCAGGTCATGGGTAGAAAGAAAAGATCTAAGTGCTCACCGCTTAAAGAGGAGGGCCCATCAAAAAATTTTTTTTAAAAGTCAGCAGCTACAAATACTGCAGCTGCTGACTTTTAAGAATCGGACACTTACCTGTCCCAGGGTCCAGCGATGCGGGGGAACGATGCCCCCCTCGTTCCCCGCACCGCTCGCGGCGCCGGCATCCTTACTGAGGGCACCTGGCTGTGGCTTCACAGCCGGGCACCCACTGCGCATGCGCGAGCGGCGCCGCACATCGTGATACGCCGCACAGTCATCTGAGACCTGTCACGTGTCCCAGATGACTGACTGCCGAGGAGAAGTGATGTTTCTAGCCCAGGCTGAGGAAGAGGCAGATTTCTTGGGACCACCTAGCAACAGGGAGAAATAGGTAAGTGATTTTTTTTTTTTTATCCAATTTTTTTTTTTATCAGATGTAATGTAAATTCAAATAATGTTGTAATTTTGGTGGAAGCACCACTTTAAGTATAAGATTTAATTTCTGTGTTCAAACACAAACTACTCATATAAAGATGATAAAAACACGGAATGTAAAGCCGACAATCGCGTTAGTTCCGTAGGACAGCAGTGGGCGACGTCATGCGTAGCTCCTCCTCCGTACGCGTTACGTTCAATCAGAACTTCAACGTCACCGGACTCCTCCCCCTTAGCCTTCGTTAGCAGACGGAGGCACTTGGCAAAGGGGGGACGGTGACGTCAAAGTGACGTCAAAGTCCGCGACGTCACCAGATCTCCGACGGAACTCCCTGAAGACCCGATCAAAAGAATTTTGATCGATCAAAAAAATTAACGATTAATCGAGGAATTAATCTTCAATTTCCACAGCCCTAATATATATATAAGAAGGCCAGTATGGTGGCCTGGATTTATGGGAGGAGCCCGGGGGGTATTTTAGCAGCCTACTCGCCCATACTCTTTGCCAGTTCCAGTGCGTGATACCCTCCCTCCCTTCTCTTTTTCAGGGCACTTCTCAGCACATCCTTCTCCCCAACTACCCATTACTTATCTTGTGTATGCCCTCTTTTCTTGGCATACTGACTAGACCACCAGAGCACACTTCAGGTCTATTTATGTTGTAAGTCTTGTCGTGTATTTATGTTATCCATATCTGTCAGAGGGCCACGACCATATATATATATATATATATATATATATATACACATACACACAGTATATATAAACTAACAGTTCTTTCTCCAATGTCTCATGCAGTTATTATCTCGCAGATCAGATGCAGCGATTCCTTCTATAGCGCTCATGCCCTCCAGATTTGACTACTTAACAGTTTATTTCCCCCAAAAGATCGGGGCTCAGGGAGCTGCGGGCTCTTTATAGGAGGCCATTATTGTTATACGGCCGTGTGTTCATGGGACGCTAGGGCTCATATGCTTTATGGGAACATAAACCACTTTCTGAAATGTGTTTCTTATTTTCTCGGCCCGCTCCAAACAAACATAAAACCGTTCGGAGAGCATTCTACGTACCCCATCCTCCGCCGCACTAAATACCCTCGTATCCATTTCTGGACAATTAGCACCGGAGAAGAGGCGGCCAGAACGCAATTGATTTTTTTAATGATTTTGCTGGTGTCTTTTGTCTCGCTTTGCACGGAGATCTCCTGCAACACAACACAAGAAGGTCAAAGGAGATGGAAATTCACCCTTATTTAACCTGGACCCTTCATTAAGGCTCGCATTTCACGTGGATCAATAAAGTATATGTCAGCATTACCAAATCACATTATTATTTTGAGGAAATAAGTATCCAATTCTTGCCATCAATAAAAAATTGTTGTTCCCCAGCTCCCAGCCTAGGCTGCCCAGGTCACATGATTTCTACTTACCAATCATTACTGTTGTTTTTAAACCTAAATAGAAGAACTATTGACAAAGCTTCTTTTTTTTCCATTTAGGATGGAGTAAGGGAGGGTTATAACCCCTGTCAGGTTTTTTTAAAAAAATGCCATTTGTGTCCCATTGTGGAGATTTCCCTTAAAGTGGTGTCCCCCCCCCCCCCCCCCCAAAAAAAATAGCTTAAAATTCCTAGAAAAATAAAAAATAAAATAATTGGAAACATTTTTTTACCTCGAAAAATGCCTGTTGCAAGGGGGTCCCTCGTAGTCTGCCTTCTTCAGTGCCCGGGCTGGTGACATCACTTCCCCTCGGCACAGTCAGTCATTTGGGACACGTGACAGGTCCCAGATGACCGCGCGGCGTATCACGGCGTGAGTGGGTGCCCGGCTGTGAAGGCACAGCCGGGTGCCCTCAGTAAGAATGCCGGCGCCGCATAGCAAGGAATGAGCGGGGCTTCGTTCCCCCCGCATCGCTGGACACTGGGACAGGTAAGTGTCTGATTATTAACCACTTCAACACCGCCCATAGTCATATGACGCCACAAGGTGGATCTACCATCCTGGGTGGGCGTCATATGACGTCCTCGGATTCCCGGCCGCCTGGGGGGCGCGCGCGCGCGCCCACGGCATCGCTCGGGACCCGGTGCGAGTGCCGGCGGCCGCGATGTCCGCACCCGCGATTGCCCGTTAAAACAACGGGACCGGGCGGGACCGTGGAGCTGTGTGTGTAAACACACAGCTCCACGTCCTGTCAGCGGGGAGGAGACCGATCATGTGATCCCAGTACAGAGGAACACATGATCGGTCTCCTCCCCTTAAATCCCCTCCCCCTACAGTTAGAATCATTCCTATAGGGACACATATTAACCCCTCCAGCGCTCTCTAGTGTTAACCCCTTCCCTGCCAGTCACATTTACACAGTAATCATTGCAATTTTATAGCAACGATCGCTGTGTAAATGTGAATGGTTCCAAAAATGTGTCAAAAGTGTCCGAAGTGTCCGCCGCAATGTCGCAGTCACGAAAAAAAATCGCAGATCGCTGCCATTACTAGCAAAAAAAAAAAAAAAAAAAATTAAATAAATCTAACCCCTATTTTGTAGACGCTATAACTTTTGCGCAAACCGATCAATATACGCTTATTGCGATTTTTTTTACCAAAAATATGTAGAAGAATACGTATCGGCCTAAACTGAGGAAAAAAATAGTTTTTTAAAAAAAAAAATGGATATTTATTATAGCAAAAAGTAAAAAATATTGTGTTTTTTTTCAAAATTGTCGCTTATAGCGCAAAAAATAAAAACCGCAGGGGCGATCAAATACCACCAAAAGAAAGCTCTATTTGTGGGAGGAAAAAAGGACGTCAATTTTGTTTGGGTGTAACGTCGCACGACCGCGCAATTGTTAGTTAAAGCGACGCAGTGCCGAATCGCAAAAAGTGCTCTGGTAAGGAAGGGTGTTTAAAAGTCCTGTATTGAAGCGGTTAAAAGTCAGCAGCTGCAGTATTTGTAGCTGCTGACTTTTAAAAAAACATTTTTAAGGGGCACCCCACTTTAACTTCCTGTCCCATAGCCAAACAGAAAGTGTGAGGAAACCCCCAGCAATTCAAAGAAATTCCTTTGAACCCCCCCCCAGGTCACCAGAACTAGTGTCCCCATTGGAAGATTTGCCCTCTATTACTTTTCTGGGGACAACCCAAAATGCGGGATTTTCTTTCACTTCCAATGGTAATGATAAACAGGACAAATAGAGAGGGTGACTCTCCCTAATGGGGGCACAGACAGCAATAAAAAAAACTGATAGGGGTTCTAATACCTCTGCATTCTATCCAAAACTAAAGAAAAAAAAAACTTTGCCTTTAGTTATACTTTAGGTCCAAGTTGGTGCTTGACATCTTCTGGGCTTATCTCTATTATTTACATTTGACAGTTGTATTGCACTCCCAGAAGACTATTGCTGTATATCTGGGAGCCCAACGCTGATGGTTCAGGTTTTAGCATCTTCAACATTAGAGCAGCTACTATGTCTGCCCCTCACCTTCTCTCGACCAATCACAGAAACCTTTGTATTATGCAAACTTATTCAGATTGTACAAAGGCTTCTCTGAATGGGCAGCAGAGGGGAGGGGCATAGCTTGACTGTGTGCCTCTCTCTCCTCTGACAGCCCCAGTGTGTGCTCTGGCAGAGCCATAAACCTGTCAGATATAAATATTAGAGATAAGTTCAGGAGATGTCATGGACCTCCTTGCACTTAACTCAGATTGTGCCTTTACTTTTCAAAGGCCTCCCATGTACTGTATATACAGTCTACTGGACATGATTACAAACTATACACACAAATACAGTCTTTCATACAGTAAAACACATTGATATGATTGGCTGATAAGCAGAACTGTAAGCAAACATGTAAATTCAAAGTTGAAATGCATGAGTGAATTGATCTGTCTGCCAAAATATTAGTAATCTTGTTAAAGATAGACCCCAGGCACACAAAAACGCTAATTTAAATATATTCCTCAGTGGCCACATAAGATATAATGTGCATCAAATTCCTTTGCAAGCCCAGAAATTACCTTGTAAAAGTAGCAGTGACATCATCAATGTGCTGTAGATAGCCTGCACAGAGAGCAGAGCTGTGGGAGGGGAGAATCAGGCTCCACCCACTACAGGCTGCCTGCAGAAAACGACAGAAGGGGGCGGAGACAAGACCAGTCACCCATCACAAGGAGAGAGAGCAGAGCTGTGGGAGGGACCCAGCAGGCTCCACCCACTGCAGGCTGCCTGCAAAAAAACAACAGGAGGGGGCGGAGACAAGATCAGTTAACCTCGCATTACAAGAGAGAGCAGCAACAACCGGTGGGAGTGACCCAGCAGGCTCCACGCACAGAAAACTACAGGAGGAGGTCGGAGCAGGGCCGGTGTTCTGCCGAGAAAGTTCCCCTCGGCGGATAAGGACCCCCCTGTACTGCGCAGGCGCAGTGCTTGCGCAGTACGAAGCATAACGAAGCCGCCGGAAATAGCCGAAGCAGAAGACAGTTAATCAGCTGTACATTGCGCCTGTAACAGGGCCCCTCGCGGGCTCGCTACGCTCGCCACGCTTCGGGCACGGTCTCGCTGCGCTCGGCACATTTTTATTCTAGTTCTATGTCCACTTGGATGGTGGGGCTCGAACCTGGACATAGGTTAGAATGTAGTGCGCAGGCGCCGTGTACAGCTGACTGACTTTGGCTATTTTCAGAAACTCCGTTGTGCTTCATTGTGGTTCGTACTGCGCAAGCGCAGTGCCTGCGCAGTACAGGGGGGTCCTTATCCGCTGGGGGAACTTTCTCGGCAAGACACCGGGACAAAGGATGGGCACCGTGGTATCATGTGGCTGGGGGGTGTCACCACAAGGAGATTGAGGAGGGAGGGGATTTGTGTTGGGAGGAGGAATTTGGGGGGGGGGGGGTAGGGGAAAATAATTGTTCTAGGAGGAGAAATATGGGGGGGGGGGGTGCTAGGAGTGGTGATTTAGGGGAATTTGTGTTGGGAAGGGGATGGGAGAAGAGGATTTATGCTAGGGGAGATTTTTCTTTGGGGGAGGGGGTTTGTGCTAGTAGGGATGATTGGGGGGGGGAATTTGTACGGGGGGGCGGGGGGGGGGTGGGGTTGTTGGATTTGTGCCAGGAGGGGTGATTTTTTTGGGGGGTGGGTGCATATTTGCTGGGGGGATTTGGGGGATGGAGGGGGCAAAGTTTTGTGCTGGGAGGGGGATTTCAGCAGGGGGGTGGCAATTTGTATTTTGATTGTATATATGCTTAGGAAGTAATCATGCAGATTAGTCCCCAATTTTTTTTTTGGGGGGGGATTTTTGCTGACACATCATTCGCATACTACTTGGGGGGGGGGGGGGCGGGGGGCAGTTTGGCATGTTTGCCCTTGGCTCTAGGTGACCTTGTCCCAGCACTGGGGCAGAGACAAGACCATCGCCCTGCACAAGGAGAGAGAGCAGAGCTGTGGGAGGGACCCAGCAGGCTCCACCCACTACAGGCTGCCTGTAGAAAACTACAGGAGGGGGCGGAGGCTAGACCAGTCACCCTGCACAAGGAGAGAGAGCTGCAGTGACCGGTCTTGATTACAGGAAGTCTTATGCCGCGTACACACGATCGGAATTCTGGCCAGAAAAAGACCGATGAGAGCTTTTCATCGGAAAATGCGACCGTGTGTAGGCTCAATCTGAATTTTGCTGGCCGAATTTCTGACAGCAAAGAATTGAGAGCATATTTCCATTGAAAATTCCGATCGTCTGTAGCAATTCTGACGCGCAAATTCCTACGCATGCTTGGAAAAAATTTGACGCATTCTTGGAAGTATTAAACTCGGCTTGTTGTAGTGTTGTACGTCACCGCGTTCTTGACGGTCGGAATTTGGTGTGACTGTGTGTAGGCAAGACAGTTTGAGTGGAATTCCGTTGGAATTCTGTCGAGAAAACCGTCAGAGCTTTTTCCGACAAGAATTCCGATCGTGTGTACGCGGCATCACACTGGATTACTGCATAGATCTGGAAGAAATACACAAAGCACACCAAGAATCAACTAGGAATATACGTGACACCTGGATTTAGACAATAATCACGTATTCTGGAGTTCAGCTTTCATTTCAGCCGAGAAAAGCAGGTCTTCTGCCCTGCCAGATAGGGCTTCACTGTGTACCCTAGCTGGGTAAATCTCAGGTCTGGATGGAGAAAAATACAACTCCTTTGGAAGGTAAAACAGCCTATGTCTATGTATGACAGCGGAGTTTCTAGCTGTTTGCTGGAGTTCTGTTTGGTTTAGATACAAGTTTTTTTTCTGTACTAGGGAAGAAAAAGAAGGGAAAGCAGAATGTTCTTACAGATTGCACACCGCGAATATAAGATAAAAAAGCGCTCTGATAAAACTCCAGCGTACGTTGGCTGCATTTATCACAGAGAACGGACGGATGGAGTTATATTGTACATGACGTACGGAAAATTGTACAAAAATTGCTCTTACTGCCTGAATTTTTATTTATTTTTTTATTTCTAAGAAACAAAAGTAATGCACAGAGCTGACAGCCTATAGTATATAGCAGGGGCGGACTGACAACTCATGGGGCCCCCGGGCAATAGGAGATTATGGGGCCCCCAGGCAATCAGAGATTATGGGGCCACACAGTATACACACACACAGTATACAATCACACAGTATACACATACATGTACACACAGTATACACAGACATGTTTCTATTGGCTGAGAAGGTACTAGAGAGGTGGGGCAGCTATAATCTCGGGATTTCTAGATCAAAAGGATGTCGGTAAGGGACATTTCAGAAACAGATGTAAAAAAAAACACAGATTTTTACATACTGTCCCTGGTTTTACTGAGGCTGGCAACCCTGATCGGGTCCCCTAGTGGCCCGGGGCCCTCGGGAAGTGCCCGAGTGGCCGAATGGTCAGTCCGCCCCTGGTATATATTATATAGTATAGTATACATGCATTAAAGGAAAGCCAGCCAGGATCATGGAGAGGACAATGTATTTAATTGCCCGTGCCCCCGGGGGATTTCATAACCTTTACTCGTCTATAACCAGCTTACTAATGTATCATTTAACGTCTGGGGCCGCCTGGGAGCCAGACAACACGGCTGGCTCCCATTGGCTGACAGCTGATCACGTGGTAAGGGGCCAGGATCGGTCCCTTACCTCAGATCTGTGATCACCCGTGTCTCATTGACTCGGGTGATCACAGCATGTGCCGTGCGCCCCCTTCAGGGGGGGCGTGGCCAGCTTTGAAAGGGGAGGACGTCAATAGACAACCTCCCGGCAAAGCAAATCCGCGCTGTAGCCATCATTTGGCTATAGCGTGGATCTGAACAAGTTAATACCATTTTAGTCTACTAAAATACGATTAAAACTAAAACAATTGAGATGACTAAAATATGACTAAAATGCCATTTTAGTCAAAAGACTAAGACTAAAACTAAATTGAAATTCGACATCAAAATTAACACTGGTCTGTAGTGCATGTTCATACCTCAATAACATAAATAATAACATTTTAAATTTTTCACTCCAGCAGTATATAATGCGTTTTGAAATTGTAGAGAAATGCTTAATTTAATAATGGATTACAATTTAACTTTAGATTTTAGATGACTAAAATTAGTTTTAGTCGACTAAAATGTCCTTGAGATTTGGTCGACTAAACACGACTAAAACTAAAACAATTGCAGAAGACTAAAATGGGACTAAAATTAAAATGCCAATTTAGTCCTAAGGCTAAGACTAAAACTAAATCGAAATTTGCTGCCAAAATTAACACTGGTTAGTTAACCCATTTGCTGCCAGAGCCAAATTTGCTTATGTTTTTTTTTTTTTTATCTTTTTATTGAGTTTTACCTACATGTTTAAAAAAATTGTTTTAGGCCAGAGGATTTTTTTAAAACACCAAACTTTTAATATATTTTCTGAAAGCAGACAACCTGGAGAATAAAATAGTGGTGGTTCTAATCTGTTACACAATACTTGAAAACTAGAGGACGGGAGTTTTAGGGACTTTAAGGAAACCTGGACCTGGTAAGGTCAGTATATCCATCCCTATGGGACTTTACATGAAATCATGACCCGGTAAGGTCAAGTATTTCCATCCCTTGATGAGCCTTACTATCTACTTGCTTGTCTGTGCTTCATATAAAGTCCCAAATCCCCTGCCCCCCCTTTTTTGTTACACAATACTGGTGGGTTCACACGTATGCAATGTCTGTGCGATGTAAATTCAGGCATGTAGTTTGTATGGCTGAAATCGCATTGCATTCGCACCAAAATGGCAAAGGACCCTTTTTTTTTGGTCCACACCAGAATCCACACCCATGCGATCCAACTCCACATTTCGCACTCTGGCTCTAAATCAGGTGCTTCAAAAAACACCCCCGCCATAGGAATTTATGCAAAGGCGGTGATGGATAGGTCAGTGCGCCAACAAAAAAAAGGGGTTGAACCGAGACTGAAGCAGTATTAACCAGTTCAGGTCCGCCCCTTAGCAGTTTTGCGGCTACAGGGCACCATCTGTGCACCAGATCACGTATATATACGTGATCCAGATCTCCCCTGTAGGGGGTGCGCATCACACACAGCAAAAGTCCACGGGTACCGTGGACTCAATGTCTGCTGGCACCAGCCGATAATCCATCAGAGAGACAGAATGTTGGTCTGTCTATGTAAACAAGGCAGATCGACGTTCTGACAGGAGGGAAGGCATGGATCCAGTGTTCCTGCAAAGGAGGGAGTAGGATCCATGTCTTCCCCTAGGAAAAGCACCTCCCACATTGTTTAGAAAAACACAGGCTAATAACAGAGATAACCCTTTGATCCCCCCCTGATGTTAACCCCTTCCCAGCCAGTGTCATTAGTACAGTGACAGTGCATATTTTTAGCACTGATCACTGTATTAGTGTCACTGGTCCCCAAAAAGTGCCAAAAGTGCCAGTTAGTGTCAGAATGTCCGCTGCAATATCAAAGTCCCGCTATAAGTCGCTGATCACCGCCATTACTAGTAAAAAAAATGTAATAAATAAAAATATCCCATTGTTTGTAGACGCTATAACTTGTGTGCAAACCAATTAATATACACTAATTGGGATTTTTTTTACCAAAAATATGTAGCAGAATACATATTGGCTTGGATTTTTTTTTCCATTTTTTTTTATTTAATATGTTTTATAGCAGAAAGTAAAAAATATTGTATTTTTTCAAAATTGGTGAGGTGATCAATTACCACCAAAATAAAGCTCTATTTGTGGGAAAAAAATTACATACATTTTATTCGGGTACAACGCTGCATGGCTGCGTAATTGTCAGTTAAAGTAACGCAGTGCCGTATCGCAAAAATGACCTGCTAGATGTGATCCGGTGCGGGAAAACTCCCTTTGCGACCTGCATTTGGGGTGTCATTAACTTAGCATTGACAACAGCTGCAGATCGCAACTGTCTGTAGGGGGTTTTGAATGCGGTCAGGGCCATCTTAAGAGCATTATAGGCCCCCGGGCAATACAGTGCACTGGGGCCCTGTCTACACGATCAGGCACGAGAATAAAAATGCAAATTATCAATAAGGCTATATTTATTGGTACTTCCAACAAAATCAGTGTTTAAACATTAAAACAACGTTTGGACAATATAACACGAGTTTGATGGGCACAGTGGCAGCGTTTGATGGGCACAGCGGCAGCATTTGGGCACAGTGGCAGCATTTGATGGGCACAGTGGCAGCATTTGATGGGCATAGTGGCTGCGTTTAATGGGCACAGTGGCAGCTTTTGATGGGCACAGTGGCAGCTTTGATGGGCACAGTGGCTGTTTGATGGGCACAGTGGCAACTTTTGAGGGGCACAGACAGTGGCTGTGTTTGATGCACAACTTGAACTTACTTAAGTAGACATTGTTAGACTTACTTGAGGCCGCCGGCCATGTGCAGTACAGTGTGTCACTCACAGCATCAAGGCAGCGCCAGCTATCAAGGGCCGTCTTTCCTCTCTGCTCCCTCTCCATGCTGTCTGAAGAACATGGCAGAGGTGGGCGGAGCCTGTTCACTAGCCACTGGGGCAGCCACGGTGCGCTATGAATGCTGGGGCGGCCGTGGCCTCTGATTGACGTCACTGGTTGCTAGCTAGATGACGGCCGGCGAAGTAAGTAACCAGTGCAGTCAGTCAATTTAAGCAGCAGATTGCAGCGCTGAGGATCAGCCCTGGATGGGGCCCTCCAGACAAGTGGGGCCCCCGGGCAACTGCCCAGCATGCCCAGTGGAAAAAACGGCCCTGAATGTGGTGCAGGAAATGAGCCCGGAACGCTGGTTTCCTGCACTGCGTTCTGCTGTGAACCGGTCCTTAATAAAGTTTATTGAAGGTATCACATGATGCTGGTGCTCTTTCTATCTCTTCTATAGTGTTGCATGAGGATTTTCCAGTCTACAGAGAACTGCAAGGCTGGGGATATTATCCTTTGTTCTGTATTTTTATAGAAAAACTTGAATGAACATTAGATGGAATTCATCTATCAGCAGGACTGTATCATTTCCACATGTCAGCTCTAACAGTTGTGCATTCATTTGTATCTAGGCACCTACAGTATCTCATAAAAGTAAGTACACCCCTCACATTTTTGTAAATATTTTATTATATCTTTTCATGTGACAACACTGAAGAAATTACACTTTGCTACAATGTAAAGTAGTGAGTGTACAGCTTGTATAATGGTGTAAATTTGCTGTCCCTCAAAATAACTCAACACACAGCCATTAATGTCTAAACCGCTGGCAACAAAAGTGAGTACACCCCTAAGTGAAAATGTCCAAATTGGGCCCAAAGTGTCAATATTTTGCGTGGCTACCATTATTTTCCAGCACTGCCTTAACCCTCCTGGGCATGGAGTTCACCAGAGCTTCACAGGTTGCCACTGGAGTCCTCATCCACTCCTCCGTGACGACATCACGGAGCTGGTGGATGTTAGAGACCTTGCGCTCCTCCACCTTCCATTTGAGGATGCCCCACAGATGCTCAATAGGGTTTAGGTCTGGAGACATGCTTGGCCAGTCCATCACCTTTACCCTCAGCTTCTTTAGCAAGGCAGTGGTCGTCTTGGAGGTGTGTTTGGGGTCATTATCATGTTGGAATACTGCCCTGCGGCCCAGTCTCTGAAGGGAGGGGATCATGCTCTGCTTCAGTATGTCACAGTACATGTTGGCATTCATGGTTCCCTCAATGATCTGTAGCTCCCCAGTGCCGGCAGGAATCATGCAGCCCCAGACCATGACACTCCCACCACCATGCTTGACTGTAGGCAAGAATCACTTGTCTTTGTACTCCTCACCTGGTTGCCGCCACACACACTTGACACCATCTGAACCAAATAAGTTTATCTTGGTCTCATCAGACCACAGGACGTGGTTCCAGTAATCCATGTCCTTAGTCTGCATGTCTTCAGTAAACTGTTTGCGGACTTTCTTGTGCATCATCTTTAGAAGAGGCTTCCTTCTGGGATGACAGCAGAGCCGATCGGCCCTATAGGCACATTATGCAAGCTGCTTAGGGCCCCGCCGCTGTGGGGGGGCCCCCAAGACCCAGCATCCCCCCCTGCACATCTGGCTGGCCGTTTAGAGTGCAGTGAGGAGAGGTGGGAGGAGGTGGAAGGTGGCGATCGGCAGCTCTATGGTGCCTGAGTGGGCGGCGGGATCTCCCTGGGGTTTGTAGTACTCTCAGTGTATACAGTGGAGAGGAGAAGGGAGGGGCCTCTGACCCAGGCAGGTATCAGTTTCACTTTCACTCTGTTTGAACACTGTTGCTGATGCCCGGGTCAGAGGCCCCTCCCCTCTCCGCTGTATACATTCGGAGATAGAACTACTAGCCCCAGGGAGACCCCCCTGCCTGTGGACACCATAGAGCTGCCGATCGCCGCCTCCCACCTCCACCAGCCAGGTACAGGGGAACCTCTGCAAGGGGGGGAGTCAGCTGTTTGGGGGCCCAAATGTAAGAGGGGGGGCTTTCTGGGGACACTAATGTAAGGAAGGGGGCCTCTGGGGACACTAATGTAAGAGGGGGGCTCTCTGGGGACACTAATGTAAGGATGGGGCCCTCTGGGGACACTGATGTAAGGACGGGGGCCCTCTGGGGACACTGATGTAAGGACGGGGGCCCTCTGGGGACACTGATGTAAGGACGGGGCCCTCTGGGGACACTGATGTAAGGACGGGGGCCCTCTGGGGACACTGATGTAAGGACGGGGGCCCTCTGGGGACACTGATGTAAGGACAGGGCCCTCTGGGGACACTGATGTAAGAGGGGGCCCTCTGGGGACACTGATATAAGAGGGGGCTCCCTGGGGACACTAATGTCAGAGGGGGGGGGCTCTCTGGGGACCCTGGTGTAAGTGGGGGCTCTCTGAGGACCCTGATGAAAGGGGAGGCTCTCTGGGGACCCTGATGTAGGGAGATACTCACTGGGGACCCTGATGTAAGGAGGGGCTCTCTGAGGACACTGATGTAAGGGGGGCTCTCTGGGAACCCTGATGTAAGGAGGGGCTTTCTGGGGACCCTGATGTAAGGGGAGGCTTTCTGGGGACTCTGATGTAAGGGGAGGCTCTCTGGGAAACCCTGATGTAGGGGGAGGCTCTCTGGGGACCCTGATGTAGGGGGAGACTCTCTGAGGGCACTGATTTAAGGGGGGCTCTCTGGGGACCCTGGTGTAAGGGGAGGCTCTCTGGGGATCCTGATGTAAGGGGAGGCTCTCTGGGGATCCTGATTTAAGGGGGGCTGTCTGGGGACCTTGGTGTAAGGAGGGGCTCTCTGAGGACCCTGATATAAGGGGGGCTCTCTGAGGACCCTGATGTAAGGGGGGCTCTCTGGGGACCTCATTCTGTTCTATATTGTTGTACTTATTCTTTGATTGTTTTGTTTAAAGGAGGGAGGATTGTTTTGGGAGCACTGAAGTGTCAGATGTGACTGTGTGGCAATGGCAAATGGTTTACATAGCTCACGGCATCACGGGTCAAGTAGAGGGCCCCTTAGCAGAATTTTGCTTAGGGCCCCAGGGAGGTCAGGATCGGCACTGGATGACAGCCATGCAGACCAATTTGATGCAGTGTGTGGTGTATGGTCTGAGCACTGACAGGCTGACCCCCCACACATTCAACCTCTGCAACAATGCTGGCAGCACTCATACGTCTATTTCCCAAAGACAACCTCTGGATATGACCATGGCGAGGCCTGTTCTGAGTGGAACCTGTCCTGTTAAACTGCTGTATGGTATTGGCCACTGTGCTGCATCTCAGTTTCAGGGTCTTGGCAATCTTCGTATAGTCTAGGCCATCTTTATGTAGAGGCTGCTGGGTAATCATACGCGATTGCGTCACTTCCGGGAGAGGGACCTCACACCAGGAAGGGAGTCCAGGACGCACGCCAACCAAAAGGAATTTGATTTTAAACACAAGGCTGGATATGCTTAGTGCCAGCTACGGCACTGGACCATGTGAGTCTTTTATGATATTTTACTTTTAATAAAAACCTTTGAAAAACGTACTTCACCATTAGAAGCCCCTTGTTATTATCTCATTTTCTGGGGACACCTGCTGTGGAGTCTATCCGTATAACATCTGCACCAGGAAGTGAGAGAAAGAGGGAGGCCATAGATAGGATTGGTTATCCTAAAGTAACCACAGGCTTTACACTTACCAAGGTTTGGTAAGTGATCCATTTCATAGTTGGTGACGGTCACAAAGCAAGAAATCTGCACAATGAAAATTTAAAGTTTAACCAAGCACAAGTGGTGTTGTCACGGACTCTATCTTTGTTTTGTTTTTTGTTTTAATATTGTAAAATTTGTTCTCACATTGGTATACTATTTTGAACTGATGGGATCATGGTATTGAAAAGCCTAGGGCACATATAATAGATATTTATTTTATTTTATTGTATCATCATGTTGGGCAGTGAAGATGGGCTACTGATGGAATGAACTTGATAATACTAGTAAAAGCATCAGACTTTGCAATTAACACAGATCACGCCTAATATCACGTGACAGTGACCTATGATATCTATATGCACAAAGCACTTTGAATCAGCTGATTAGCACTGAGCACTTGATTTTTTTGATTTTTCGGTTTTCTGTTTTCTGATTTAATCTAATTTAATTTTATTTGAACACGGCAATTTAATAGTAGGCTAGCACCTGCACTTTAGGGATTTAGAGTTTATGGGAGTTTATGGGGAGACCACAGCATAGTACAAACTAGCGGTGGCAATCCCAATGCTTGATGGATAAGAATAGCGCGGTTTTCACCTTACTTTCCCTTCATCTTTATGTAGAGCAACAATTATTTTTTTCAGATCCTCAGAGAGTTCTTTACCATGAGGTGCCATGTTGAACTTCCAGTGACCAGTAAGAGAGAATGAGAGTGATAACACCAAATTTAACACACCTGCTCCCCATTCACACCTGAGACCTTGTAACACTAACAAGTCACATGGCACCGAGGAGGGAAAATGGCTAATTGGGCCCAATTTGGACATTTTCACTTAGGGGTGTACTCACTTTTGCCAGCGGTTTAGACATTAATGGCTGTGTGTTGAGTTATTTTGAGGGGACAGCAAATTTACACTGTTATACAAGCTGTACACTCACTACTTTACATTGTAGCAAAGTGTCATTTCTTCAGTGTTGTCACATGAAAAGATATAAGAAAATATTTACAAAAATGTGAGGGGTGCACTCACTTTTGTGAGAAACTGTAACTCTAATGCCGCGTACACACGATTGCACATTCCGACAACACAATCCATGTTTTTTCCGATAGATGTTGGCTCAACTTGTCTTGCATAAGCCTCATACACACGATCGGACCGTGGACCAACTTTCCCGTGGATTTTTGTCCAAAGGGCGTTGGCCCCAAGTTGGTATTGCATACACACGGCAGGACTTTTTCAGCCAACTTTCACCAAATCAAAAAAAAAGTTGGTCCGATGGAGCGTACACACGGTCGGATGTTGGTCCAAAACAGCTAATTTGCATGTTGGTTGTCAAAAAGTCTGATCGTGTGTATGGGACTATACACACAAATCTTGTCGGAAATTCCGATCGCCAGGAACGCGGTGACGTACAACACGTACGACGAGCCGAGAAAAATGAAGTTCAATAGCCAGTGCGGCTCTTCTGCTTGATTCCGAGCATGAACGGAACTTTGTGGGTCGGAATTGTGTACACACGATAGGTATTTACGACAACGGATTTTGTTGTCGGAAAATTTGAGATCCAGATCTCAAATGTTGTTTGTCTGAAATTCCGATGGAAAGTGTCCGATGGAGCCTACACACGGTCGGAATTTATGACAACAAGCTCCCATCGAACATTTCCTGTCGGAAAATCCGACCGTGTGTACGCGGCATAATAGTTTATCACATAATAAATTTTTATTACCATTATTGCATGATAAAGGTTATATAAGCTACTTGGACCCATTCACTATAAAAGAAAGATCTGCTGATTTCAGCAGTTGTGATATATAAGAAAAGCATTACCTTGCTGGGAGCAGGCAACATGTTCAGTTGCAGTTCCGGGCTTAGCGCTTTGAATCTTCCTTGCAGGGTCCAGTCCTCGATAATTTCTTCATCGGAGATAATAAAGTGATCTAAGGCTTTTAGTGACCATATACTGTTGACCACAATATGGCGGTAGTTTTTCTGCAAGCTCAGTGGCGTGTCATAGAGGGTGAGACCTAAGAGTGCAGGACAGGTGGATAAGGATTCTACATTGCTCACATTTCCGATGCGATTGTTGTGCAGGTAAAGAAGTTTCAGGTCCTTTAAATGTCTCCAGAATTCCATCCCAGGAAGATTCTGTATCTAAAATGCACACAAATATCATAGATAGATAGATAGATAGATAGATAGATAGATAGATAGATAGATAGATAGATAGATAGATAGATAGATATTGCAGTGTGTTCAGTCCTGAAGATGCCTATGTAGTGCAGACCTCTATCGGCCCCTGCTTATTTGCCCCAGGTTCTCTTCCCATGTGGGTGTACAGGTAGCCAGGCACACGACAACTCTGACAACTCAATGAACAAACAACAATGGAAATTGTGGCGCAAACAAATGCCAATGCACCATCCACATGAGTTAGCTGCTAAGACTCCCAGATAAATGTGAAGATACGCTTGTGTAGCATAGGTAGTTCATAAAATGTTCATAAGAAGTTTGTAAAAATCCCATAGGAAGGGTGTTGTACTTCAGTAGGCAGCTTTACTTGGGACAGTAACTAATCTCTGAAATTACAAATAAGGAACACAAGGGGGCGCCAGCTAAGTGCAGCATCAATGGGGTTATTACGATTAAAAAGCCAAATGCAAACTCACAGAAATATAAAATCAAAGAGCTTATCTCCAGCCATGCCCCATTGCATGGAAGCCATCCACCAGAAGAGCCACCTATGACAGAAAACTGTTGTCAGTGAGGAAACCAAGTCCAATGTTCCAGGAAGTGAGGCGAGCCACTGTGGGACACAAGACAGGATGTAACATCACACCTGGGAGCGGGCTAGTTGCTATGGTAACGTGTTTCGGAACCCTTTTTGGAACATTGGACTTGATTCCTCACTGACAACATTTGCTGTCACAAGCACCTCTTCCAGTGGACGGCTTTCATCCAATGTGGCATGGCTGCAGATAAGCAGCTTTTGATTTTATATTTCTGTTTCTTTTGATCATTATAATCCCATTGATGCTGCACTTAGCTGGCTCAATAACCAAGCAAGGGATGTCTTTTTTGTGTGCTTTAATGGTCATTAAGCTTGGTTGGGATGCAGGATGGGCTTTGGGACACTCCAAGTTTAGTGCACAAAGTAACCAAAGGACACTCTTTGTCCTGTCTACTCTCTTCAGCATAAGCTCCCTCTAATGCCGCGTACACCCGTTTGGAATTTTTGTCGGAAAAAGCTCTGATGGTTTTCCCGTCGGAATTCTGACGGAATTTCACTCAAACTGTCTTGCCTACACACGGTCACACCAAATTCCGACGGTCAATAACACCACGGCGTACAACACGTTCGACTGCACTATAAAAGGGAAGTTTAATACTTCTGAGCATGCGTCAAATTGTTTCCGAGCATGCGTCGGAATTTTGCGTGTCGGAATTGCATACACACGATCGGAAAATCCGATAGAAAGGTTTTCCATCGGAAAAATTAAGAACAGGTTCTCAATCCAAAGTCCGTCGGAAATTCCGACAGAAAAAGACCGATATACACGGTCGGAAAATCCGATGAAAAGCTCCAATCGGACTGTTTCCATCGGAAATTCCGACCGTGTGTACGCGGCATTAGTAGACACCATGAGAACAAGCAACCCTGGGACTCCACGCAAAGGGCAAGTCTCAATTCAGAACCACTGGAGCAGTTGGTCAAGGGGTTAAAGCAGCGGATAGTTACTAGGATTCTACATCCATGCCTATACTCACAATGTCCCTGTATACTTGGATGCCTGCACTCCGATATTGGCCAGACACATCTCCTGTGGCCAGATCCTCAGTAAACCCCCTTCAGTTGGCTCCAATTACTTCCAAAAAATACCCCCCCCCCCCAGCCCTCACTTTGCTGGGACCTTGATAATTTCCTGCAGACTTTAGATACACTGCCCAGAAGGGCAGCAGCCCATCAGGCTGAGATCTTCTCCTCGTGAACAAGAACCCCGCTGCTTCAGGCCCCAAACTATTTAGGCCCTCCACAGCCACCTACTGGGCACATAAATATTCAGGCCAAGGGTCTGCTCCAACCCACTACATTCTAGAATCCACTAGAAGGCAAGGAGAAGTAGTTGAGCCTGCCGGCAGCAAGACCCAGAGAAGCAAGCAGTAATCACACACTGACCCAATATTTAGAACAAAGAACTAAATGTACCTGATCCTTTGTAGCAACCTATTCTAGGAGGACGCTACACCTATTTTGCTGTATATTCAAAGGTAGTATGACCTGTATGCATGGCCAGACTCCCATCCTCTGGGGCATGTAGGCAGTTAATCTTTGGCACCCAAGCACCACACCTCTGCTCTGACTTTTACATTTTCTTTTTTTACTGCTCTAAAGCCCATTTTAACTCTCAGCAAGGCCAGTTGAAACTTCTCTCCCTGTGGCTGCAGGTTTCAGAGGACCGCCATTCTGTGCATGAAAGCATTGATTTCTCAGCAGTTGTCTGAACCCTGCCCCCCAGGGAGTGACAGCTAGAGCTGAGCGATCAGCAGGAAATTGCCAAGCATCAGAGCTGTTATATGGGAGAAAGGGAAGTGATTCACATACCCTTCCACCCAAACATCAGGTATTTACTTCACTACCATGTAGTGCCCCTAAGTGGAGCTTGATAAGCCAGTTCCCTTACTAGAGGCCAACATGAAAATCTTGCAGCCAGGGGGATTAGAAACCTTTTTACGGAGCTCTGACTCTATTTCCATGGTGGGGAAGCCATTGGAAAGCCATTGGCAAAACAAATACTTTACAACAGAGTTGTTGGGGTCCCAATACTTTGGTTCCAGGCAAGGACAGTCAGAGGCCATTCCACCCACCAGGCCCAAATGCAATAGGGTCACAAGTTTTTCTGGTGCACGGTCCAGACAGGTGGTCTGGAGTTTGACTGGGCCATTCTAACACATAAATATGCTTTGATCTAAACCATTCCATTGTAGCTCTGGCTGTAGGTTTAGGGTCGTTGTCCTGCTGGAAGATGAACCTCCGCCCCAGTCTCAAGTCTTTTGCAGACTCTAACAGGCTTTCTTCTAAAAATGTCCTGTATTTGGCTCCATCCATCTTCCCATCAACTCTGACCAGCTTCCCTATCCCTGCTGAAGAAAAGCATCCCCACATTCGCATTGCACTATGCATCACTGGCATTGCCAGCTCAACCGTATTCAGTACCTGACAGGTTCACTGGAAATGCTTGCGGTTGCACCCCCCAGTTCCAGGTCCAGTTGGCACCAAGCCACCATTGGCACCTCATTTGCCAACTGCAGCTTATGCGTTGGACTGTTGAATGGCAAGGGCAGAGTTTAATGCTGGTTGGTGGAGGGGGTCTACCTGACAACAGAAGCTGCAGCCCTGTAATCAGGCTGCTCCTGCAATCCTGGGGCTCTAAGTTGGCACAACTTTGTTTTGAAAATTACTGAGACTACTTGCAGACTTCGCAATGCATCACTGGTGTTGCCAACACAATGGTATTTATGATCTGACAGATTCAAAGGAAATGCATGCAGTTAAACCCCAGTTTAGCACCAAGCTAATATTCCCATACTGGCACCTTATTTGCTACCTACAGCTTATGCATTGGACTGTTGATTGGCAAGAGCAGAGCATAGCGTCAAGAGGTGGAGGGGGGTCTAACTGCCAACTCAGATACTGCGGCCCTGTGTTCAAGCTGTTCATGAAATCCTGGGGCTCTAAGTTGGCATAACTTTTTTATTAAGATTACAGCAGGAAATTGCAGGCATCACAATGCGTTGCGCTTCATTGATACAGTCAGCTCAGCCATACTTAGGATCTGACAGGTTTACTAAAAATGCTTTAGGTTGAACCCCGGTTCCAGGTTTGGCTCATACGCTAGATTTTGAGATCTGCCCAAGTTAGCACCAAACTTTTATTCCAATACTGGCACCTCATTTGCTAACTGCAGATTATGCATTGGACTGTTAATTGGCAAGGGTAGAGCATAGCGTTGAGAGGTGGAGAGGGTCTAACTGCCAACTTAGATGCCACAGCCCCGCGTTTAAGCTGCTCCTGGAATCCTGGGACCCTAAGCTGGCACAACTTCATTCTGAAGATTACCGTGGATACTTGTGGATGTCGCATTGCACTATGCATCACTGGTATTGCCAGCTTAACCGTATTCAGGACCCGACAGGTTCACTGTGGAAATGCACCGGTTCCAGATCCAGCTCATATTCTAGATTTTGATCTCTGCCCAAGTTTGCACTAAAGCCACCATTCCAATACTGGCAACCCATTTGCCTACTGCAGCTTATGCATTGGACTGTTGATTGGCAAGAGCAGAGCATAGCCTAAAGAGGCGGAGGGGGGTCTAACTGCCAACCCCGTGTTCAGTTCAGTCTGCTCCTGGAATCCAGGGGCTCTAAGTTGGCACCAAGCCACCATTCCAATACTGGTAACCCATTTGCCTACTGCAGCTTATGCATTGGACTGTTGATTGGCAAGAGCAGAGCATAGCGTCAAGAGGCGGAGGGGGGTCTAACTGCCAACCCCTTGTTCAGTTCAGTCTGCTCCTGGAATCCAGGGGCTCTAAGTTGGCGCCAAGCCACCATTCCAATACTGGCAACCCACTTGCCAATTTCAGCTTATGCATTGGACTGTTGATTGGCAAGAGCAGAGCATAGCGTCAAGAGGCGGAGGGGGGTCTAACTGCCAACCCTGTGTTCAGTTCAGTCTGCTCCTGGAATCCAAGGGCTCTAAGTTGGCATAACTTTGTTCTGAAGACTACTGCAGGTTATCACGGGCGTTGCAATGCGCTACGCTTCACTGGTACTGCCAGCTCAGCCATACTTAGGACCTGACAGGTTCACTGGAGAAGGAAGCAGAAAAAAAACCCCAGTTCTTTCTCCAGAGGAAGAAAAGTACATTTAAATGACTTTATGTTAAACATTCTTCATTCATGCAACAATGGACAACGCAGTCACCTGTTCGCGCTCATGGACCTGATTAAAAGTACTGTCAGCTGGGAGAAAGTTGAGAGGAGATAAATTATGCCGTTGCAATTAAATTGTTCCTATTGTACTTCCACGGGAAGCTTCTCTGCTTGGCTCACTAAAAATAAATGAGACGCTGGGAACTCTTTTCATCATCCTCCCTTTAAATGTGTCTAATGCCCAAAAAAGTTAGAGAGTCACCTTATGAGTTCTCCCACTTCCTGAGAAAAAAAGCTTCTAATTAAAGGGCGCCAATATTAAAATTATAAAAACTTTATATATAAGCCAGTTGCTTGACCTCATGAAAGAAAATTCCACTTTATGGGAAACGCACTAAATTTCATCTTCTTTCAAGACCATATAACCTCACACCCCGCCGTCTGATTGCAGAGGTTTTTTTCTTTTTTCATTTCATTTTTTTTTTTTTTTTTCCCGTAACGCCTACACAGTGCTTGTGCATCATCTGTACATCGCTCTGCTCTTTGGCTGTAAGAATCCAGATGAGACATACTGTTATAATAAAGGAGTATTAGGATAGAACATTAATTAAAGTGTATGTAATCCCAACAATTAACCTTTTGCCGCCCACGTAACGCATATGTGTGGCGGCAAAGAGGGTGGGCCTTAACGCCTACACGTCCTTGGGTGGCCAAGGTTTCTGTGCTGAGAGCGCGCTTGCTGTGCGCTCCCAGCACAGTGACCAAGCACTCCTGGTCTCTAGTAATGATTGGGAGATGGCGGGACCAGCTCCCGATCAAGTGACCACTGCGCAGTGGGCAGCTGGCTGTATAGTTTTTGCAGGGGGTGGCACAAATCCACCTGCCATCGGGTCACAGGAACTTCCCCCCCGGTCGATCACCAGCCCTGCACTTATCCCATTTAGGTCGCGGGCAGTGCTTCCTCCGGGCGGCGTCTCCTCCTCCTGGTGCTTCACGGCGGCTTCCTCTGTGTCTCCTCTCTCATCCTTCTCGGCTGCCAATAGGACACCTTCTCCTCTCAGCCAATCGGGTGATGGGTCTCAGGACCCGCTTCCTGATTGCCCAGGAGGAGAATCATGAAGACAATGGCGAATATTAATTTGCTAATGTTACACAACTGGGTTGGCTCAGGGCGCTTTTTGAAGCCTAATAGAGCCTCAGGCTCAAATCACGTTCTTCTAAAAAAATTAAAATAAACCCTCATTGGAATCCATGCGTCCGGTGCCCCGCATGTAGATTAGGGGGCCGGATGCATGGATTAGGGGGGCCCCTGCGCACGGTATGGATGGGCCTCCACTGCCACTGTGACAGTCAATCACAATGGTCATGTGACCGGGCAGAGCTTCTTGTCTCTAGGCATATTACACCAATTAAAGAGATGCCAAGGCTAGGCAGAAGGGGTTGAAGTAGTATACAAGAAAAAGAACCACTGCTCCAGGTGTATAAAGATAAGGCTGATTGGAGTATCTTGCAGAGTGCTAGCCCCGGCCCGTCTCCGTGGGAAACTTGGAAAGAAGAAAGAAATGGCGGCACATCGCGAACTTCGGATTGCCTTTTATTTTGCTTCACAAAGATAACACCAAAGACACCAAATTGTGGTCACGTAGACGAGTTTCACACATACATCTTGTGCTTATTAAGCACAAGATGTATGTGTGAAACGCGTCTACGTGACCACAGTTTGGTGTCTTTGGTGTTATCTTTGTGAAGCAAAATAAAAGGCAATCGGAAGTTCGGGATGTGCGGCAATTTCTTTCTTCTTTCCAGGGGTTAAAGTAGAACTGAAAGCAAAACTTTTTTGGATAGGGTAAGGGAGGATTATAACCACTGATGTTTTTTTTTTTTTGCCATCTGTGTCCCATAGGGGAAATTTTCCTTTACTTCCTGTCCCATTGGCAAAACAGGAAATGAGAGGAAATTCATCTAAAGTTGTTACCAGTAGTAGTGTCTGCATTGGAGGATTTCCCCTCTATTCCTGTTCTGCCCTGTTTCCCCTCTATTCCTATTCCTGTTCTTTCTTTTTCACTCTCGACGATAATGATCACCGAGACAACTAGAGAGGTTAAATCTCCCTAAGGGTCGGTTCACAATGGACTGACATGCGCTCCGACTTCGAGAACACAAGTCACATGACATGTCAAAATCAATGGTTCCCTATGAGAGCAGTCTTAACTGGTCCAACTTGTGTCGGTACAACTTTTAAAAAGGTTCCTGGGCTACTTTAGTCTGATTGGGCACAATTTCAGCCCATTGATTCGAATAGAGGTCGCATCAAAGTCGGGGGACATTAGCTTAACCGATACGACTTGTGGCATGCGACTTGTGCTCTGAGATCAAGTGTATGCAATGTTAGCGATGTAAAATCCCCTAAAAAAAATGTCATGGGGTCCCCCCCAAGACCATACCAGACCCTTCGGTTTGGTATCGATTTTGAGGATAAACCCCACACCAAAAAAAACAGTGTGTCCCCCCCAAATCCATACCAGACCCTTATCTGAGCATGCAGCCCGGCAGGTCAGGAAAGGGGGGGCAAGCAAGTCCCCCCCTTCTAAACCATACCAGCCCACATGCCCTCAAAATGGGGGAGCGGGTGAACCTTGGTGGAAGAAGACAGATTCCGATAAGCTCCCTGCCCGCAGACCCCCACAACCACCGGCCAGGGTTGTGGGGAAGAGGCCCTTGTCCCCACATGGGGACCTCCCAGCAGCCAGCAACAATAGACCCCTCCCTCAACAGTTGATTTCTCCTGTCAACAATTGACCCCACAGCAACACCCCCCCCCCAAGGAACAATAGATCCCCCATCCAGCAGCATTAGACCTCCCCAGCAAAAATAGATCCCCCCAGCAGCCAGCATCAAGAAAAGCCTCCAGCGCACCCCAGCAACCCTACGCATTACATACATTCAGTACTAGAGGTGCCGGAACTGCGTTCCCCCATGCTTCTGCTGAATAAAAGCCACGTATGTACCTGATTTCCATGTAAGTCCAACTTAACAAGGTGCACACATGGTTGAAGAGCTCTGATGTCTTTGATGTAGTTATCGGCCAAGGAGCAGAACTTCAGAGACGTACAAAACTGCAGAAGGTTCACGTCTTTCAAGAGCAGCTTCACTACGTGTACAGCCACAAGTTCCTCCAGCTTCTCACCCCAACAGTTGTCCACAGACAGTCCGTGTTCCAGTAGAAGACTTTCAGAGGCGGGTATCAGATAATTCTCTTCCATCTTTGATTGGTGCCCTAAAAAATATAAGATTATTCATTTCAAAATCAGCCATCGTATAAAATGCACACCAAATACCAGGCTTTTATTAAAGCGGAACTTTAGTCATTTTTTCATCTTTCCATCTATTAAATCTTCTGCCCTTGTTGTTTTAACTTTGGATAGGAAACGATTTTTTTTTCTGCCAGTAAATACCTCATACAGCCCACTTCCTGTTTCTTGTCTGGTCATTAGCCTAGGCCAGTGATGGGGAACCTTGGCACCCCAGATGTTATGGAACTACATTTCCCATGATGCTCACCTACACTGCAGAGTGCATGAGCATCATAGGAGATGTAGTTCCAAAACATCTGGGGTGCCATGGTTCGCCATCACTGGCCTAGGCTTATGACATCATGCTCAGCTCTCACTCTCCTGAGAGTTTGCCAGGAAGGGAGGGGGGGTGAGTCATAAAGGGCCAATGAGAGCTGCAGAGCTGTAGGTGTGCCTCTGTGTTTCTGTATAAATCCAGGAAGTGAACAGGCAGCAGCTTTAGCTGCCCACAGTTAAAATGGTTGCAGCCAGACTCAGTGGAGGGAGATTTCTGCAGCATATTTGGCAAGTACAGAATCACAGTGTATATCAAATAATATGCAAAGTGGTTGGAGGGAAGCTTAAGAATGGCAAAGATATTTTTATTACAAATTATTTTGCTACAGTTCCTCTTTAACAAAACGTGCCAAAAATGCAAAAGCGGTGCAGTTTTGATGTGTTTTTTTTCAATGGACAGCTGTGTTTTTGGTGGCGTTTTGAAAAGCGCAGCTAAAATGCAGCAAGTGGGGCTTTTAAAAATGCAACTAAATTGCAATTAAACGGTGTGAAGAGTTCCATAGAATTTAAGAGGGATGCATTTTTCATGCATTTTTCTTCTGCTTTTTTAAGGTGAAAAACTGATCAGTATCCAAAGATGGAGAAGGAAAGAGAAATAGAGGCATAGGTGAGAGGTATTAGATTGTGAGCTCTTCTGAGCAGCCCCTCTTAATCCTCTTGTATTGTATTGTATTGTAACTGTATTGTCTCCCTTTTATATTGTAAAGCGCTGCGTAAACTGTTGGCGCTATATAAATCCTGTATAATAATAATAATAAAAAGGTAGAAAAGACAGAAAGAAGGAAAAATGAAGGGAGAGAGGAAGAATGGTAGACGATCAGGAAAAGTAATAAAGAAAGGCGAGGAAAGAGAAATAGAGGAATACATTGAGAGAGGAAGAAAGGAAGAGATAAAGGTAAGAAAGATAATAAAGATGGCCAAGGAAAGAGGAAGAGAGGAATACAGTGCAAGAGAAGGAAAAGGGAATGGAGAAATCATGAAAAATAAATAAAAATGGGGAAGGAAAGAGAAAGAAAGGCATAAATGAGAGATCGACAGAGAGAAACGAAGGAAGGAAGTGGGGAAGAAAGAAAAGAAGGAAGGTAAGAAAAAAATAGGAGAAGATCAGGAAAGACAAAAAGATAGATAAGGAGGAAGAGAGGAATACATTGTGAGGGAGGGATGGAGGGAGGAAGGAATGAATGAAGGAAGGAAGGAAGGAAAGAAGGAAGGAAGGAAGGAAGGAAGGAAAGATAATAAAGATGGACCAGAAAGAGAGAAATGTATTGTGAGAGAGGGATTGCGGAAGGAAGGAATGAAAAGGACAGGGGGACAAGAAGGAAGGAAGACATCAGGATGGAAAATAGAGATGGAGAAGGAAAGAGAAAGAGAGGCATAGGTGAGAGGTATTAGATTGTGAGCTCCTCTGTGCAAGGCCCTCTTAATCCTCTTGTATTTTATTGTATTGTAACTGTATTGTCTCCCTTTTATATTGTGAAGATCAGGAAAGACAAAAATGATAGATAAGGAGGAAGAGAGGAATACATTGCAAGCAGTGTTGGTCATCTTACTTTAAAAAAGTAATTAGTTAAGTTACAAATTACTTCTCCCAAAAAGTAATTGCATTAGTAACTCAGTTACTACATTGGAAAAGTAATTAGTTACACAGCAAAGTAACTGACTTTTTTTTAATATTCTATACGTGTAACTAAGGGGCGGGTCTAGTATTACTGTAACCAAGGGGCGCATTTATTATTATTGTTATATATCGTGTAACCAAGGGGCTGCTCTATTATTACTCTAACCAAGGGGCAGATCTGTTATAGCGTGTAAGCAAGGGGCGGGTCTATTATTATTATATTGTGTAAGGGGCGGATGGCTACAGAAGAGGGCGAATGTTAAATTAATGGGCAGAGCTCGATATATAACAATAATAATAAATGCGCCCCTTGGTTACAGTAATACTAGACCCGACCCTTACTTACACGATAGACGCCCCTTGCAGAGTAGCACGAGCATCAGGAGCGTGTGGCATCGCCTCGTACAATTACATGTTAACTGCACCTGCGCGGTGTAGAGTTCACTCAGAGCTGTTTAGGTTCGGCAATTTTCGGAAGCTCCGTAGTCCTTCGTACTGCGCAAGCCCTGCGCCTGCGCAGTACAGGGGGGTCCTTATCCGGCGGGGGAACTTTTTCGGCAGGACACCGGAATTACACTACTGCCATCTAGTGGCGGTAGATGTAATTGGGGTAACTAAGCCAAAGTAATGGGAACTGAGTTACCATGAGGGGAAAAGTAATCAGTTAGATTACTCGTTACCCTCTAAAGTAACTGCGTTAGGTAACTCAGTTTATTTTAACTCAGTTACTTACATCACTGATTGTAAGAGATAAGAGAGAGAAGGATGGAGGGAAAGAAGAAGAATAGGATAAGATCAGGAAATATTATAAAAATAGGTAAGGGAAGAGGAATATATTATGAGAGGTAGAAGAAGGAAGGATGAAATCATAAAAGAGAAAAGTGAATGGGAAGGGAAAGAGAAAGAAAGGCATACATAAGACAGGGAAAAAAGAAGAAAGAAAGAAAGAAAAAAAAAAAAGAAAGAAAGAAAGTCTAGATGAAGAGACAGAAAACAAGTCGGAAGGAAGAAGAAAGAGATTAGGAAAGAGACTAAACTCATAGAAGAAAAAATAGATAAATAGGAGGGGTGCGGAGGGGAGGGTGAGGGGGGAGGCAGGGAAGCAGAGACCGGAGGGGGGTAGATCAGGGGGTTGCTTTGCCGAAAATTATTGTGGACTTTTCCGGTAAGAGGGAAGAGATCTCCCTGTGCTGAGCCCCCATTATATTATAGGAAAGCTGAGCGGATATATTTTCTCTCCCAGGTGACACTTTCTGAGTGTTGTCTACAATTACCTGTGTCTCTCAGCTCCTGTACAGCCTGCTAGTCTCTCCCTGGGCTGTGCGGATCCATGATGTGTGTTGCTCTCTGCTGCTATGGAAACCGTCAGCCTTAAAGTGACACAACAAGACTGACGGCGCACACCTCGCCCCGGCTCACCCTGCTCTACCAGTATGCAAATAGTTAAGGTGAATTGTTCACACTTCAAAGATTATCAAATTGTAAAATCCTTTTTTTAACAATGTCAATATCTGCTTTGATAGCAAGGCAAATGATTAGATAACAATAGAATAAATAAAGTCACACTTTATTACACTTTAAGAGCCCTTTCACACTGTGCCGCCCCGGGCGTCAGCGATAAAACGGCCCTATTTTTAGCGCCGCTTTACCGTCGTTTTAGCGGCGCTATTCGGGGTTAAAACCGCCCCGCGAGCGGCCGAAAAGGGGTTAAATTTGCCCGCAAAAGCGGCCGAAAAATCGGACATGGGGTTTACCGTGTGTATGCAATTTGCCCGCAAAAGGCGTCAACCCGGTTTTCGATCGCCGGGACGGCTACGCATATCACAATCGCGCACTGCCCCAATTGATTTCAATGGGCATTCTCTTTTCTTTACAATGCAACTTGAATGACAGTCTTTTTAGCGGCACTTCTCACCAAACTTACTTCTGGAGCTTTTATACATACTGTTTTAGCGTAATACAATCTTCTTATTTTTTTTACCAGATGTTTTTTGGGGGGAATTCGGCCGAAAACCACATTTCATTTGTATTTCTTGCTTAATTTACTAGTTACGAAGTGAATGTTACGAAAGACAAAACTGTGCAATAGGTCAAGATTATTTCAAATCAAAAAACTTTATTTAGGTCCTGGTGAAACTTCTACCAACCAGGGCAACAATAATTTTACATTTAAACCTATCTAAAATGATTGGTCCTGATAGGTCAAGCAGATGCCATCTAGTGGACTACTGACTTTCTAGATAAAGGGCTTCCTTCCACGGCCGTGGTGCTTCAGGTATGCAAACATGTGTGAGGGGAGTGCCTGACATCACCCGTTAAATTTTACTTGGCCACAGGTCGGGTGTGGCCATAGAGGGAGGCTATTTTTATCAGGTGCATGGTTTTTCGATAGGCGGAGGCGAGAGATTGCTGTCAGGCTAGAGATACCCCTGACTGTACAGCACCTACTACTGGGTTCATCAAACACACACAATTTTTCAATTTCTAGTGATGTTGCATCCTCCTTACAATTCTCAGCCCTGCACTCACCCTCTATCTAAGCCCCTTTAGCACTAAAAAGCTGGGCACCTAGTGGAAGGCCTGGTCCTCGGATTCCTCAAAGGGTGGCGTGCAAAGGGTCGCGTGCAAGGAAGAGTAGCCTCTTCCTGTCAGTCCCTGGGGCGCATAGTACCAGAGCGTGCGCTGGCTGCAGCTCAGATGACGTTATTGCACTCCCGGAAAAAAGTCTTCACTGCACGGTTGCATGCAGGGTAGGCTTTAAAAATGCCACAGCAGCAGGGCTGCGTACTTCTTTGGTCTTGAGGTTTTGCCTGCCATTTAAGAGGGGGAATTGCCGGGCAGCTGCCCAGATCGTGCTACGACACAGCGTTGTGACGTTTTATATACACTGCGCATGCTTCAAACACCGCCCGCCCCTGAGATCTTTCTCGTCTATTCCCACCCCTTCTCTTTACGGCGTCGTGGGGAGAGCACATGGCGGGGTCACCAGCAGGATGTGCGCCACAAATATCCACCAAGAGGAGGAGGACGAGGAAAAAGGTCGGAGGCAGAAAGTCCGATCCGGAACTGAATTCAAGGCTCCAATATGTCATTTGGAGAAATTTGGAGGATGGTTGGCATATTAAAGAGAGGAGTGACTATGATGGGAAGTAAAACGGCCCTATTTTTAGCGCCGCTTTACCGTCGTTTTAGCGGCGCTATTCGGGGTTAAAACCGCCCCGCTAGCGGCCGAAAAGGGGTTAAATTTGCCCGCAAAAGGCGTTTTGCCGGCGGTATCACAGCGCTGCCCCATTGATTTCAATGGGGAGCAGCGGTGGAGGAGCGGTGAATTCGGCCGAATTTCGATAAGTTACGAAACGAATTGCACAAGCCTACTTCTAAGTTTAATTTAAAATGATTGTGTAGGTCAGTGGTGGACGACTTTCTAGATAAAGGGGCCCTTCAGGTATGGTGCCTGACATCACCAAAGGGCCACACATAATATTTGGTGCATGTGATGCTAGAGATGACTGTAATACTACTGGGCATCCTCCAAACTCACCCTCTATCTAAGACCCCTTTAGCACTAAAAATAGTGCCTGAAAAAAGCCTCATCTGGGGCGCTGCGCTGGCAGGACGTCAAAAAAAGTCCTGCAAGCAGCTTCTTTGAGGCGCTTTAAAATCAATAGGCAGTGCCGCCAAAGCACCTCGGCAGCGGCGCTTTGCGGGCGCTTTCAACCCTTTATTCGGCCGCTAGCGAAGGTTAAAAGCTCCACGCTAGCGCCCGGAAATCGCTGAAAAAACAACGGTAACGCAACACTTTACCACCGATGCGCCCCCCGTGCTGGCAGTGTGAAAGGGCTCTAAACATCAAAGTCGCGCTCCATTTTTAGTCCAATCAGCTGCAAGCTGGGTCGTTCACCTTGTCTCAGCACACATAAACAAAGGGGTGGGTTGCTGGCAACGTCAGTGCCCTTATTTGGACACAATGTTAACGACTAAACATAAGCAGGTGTCCATATAAGGGCATTCAAGTCACCAGCATCCCGCCTGTTTGTTTATGTGTGTTTAACTAAATATAGACACATGTCTATATAAGGGTACTGACGTCACCAGCATCCCGCCACTTTGTTTACATCCACACTGAGTGTAGTTCTTAAGCAATGAATTCTTCAAAAACATCTTCAGCACTTGCTCCACCAACCAAATTCAAAGTCACGTGACCTTCTACGCCTATCCCCTTAGTAGTAAGTAGTTGTAAACCTCATACATGAAATATGAACAAAGCATATCACTCTACAGTGTGTACTTGTCTCAATTAAAAGCACTATTGCCGCATACACACAACCGGACTTTTCGACAGCAAAGGTCCGACGGAACGAATCCGCCGGACAATTCGATCGCGTGTGAGCTTCATCGGACCGTTGCTGTTGAAACATCAGACGGACTTTATATTTGGAACATGTTTCAAATTGTTCCGATGGACTCAAGTCCGGTCGGAAAAAAACGTTCGTCTGTATGCTAGTCCGATGGACCAACAACGACGCAAGGGCAGCTATTGGCTACTGGCTACGAACATCCTTATTCTAGTCCAGTCGTACGTCATCACGTTCGAATTAATCAGACTTTGGTGTGATCGTGTGTAGGCAAGTCCGTTTCGTCGGAACTCCGTCGAAAGTCCGGCAAAAAGTCCTCCGGAGTTCAGTCCGACGAAAGTCCGGTCGTGTGTACGCGGCATAAGTGTCAATTCTGTCTGCTGCTTCGTTCCTTTGCTATCAACATGAATGACTTCTAACAAGTTTTCCTGACACCAAGAGAATAATGGTGACATGGGAGGGATCTCTAGCACACAGCCTGTGATTGACAGCCTCAGCTTTGTTCCTGTGTGCTGTGTGAAGGGGGTGTGTCCCAGTGGCAGGTGGTTGCTTCTTCTTTTGGGGGGGGGGGCGGCAAACAAACAACACCCCCCTCCCCAGCGGCGTGGCACAGCACGGAACAGCACTGGTCCATCACTTTCCCGCTTGTGTGGCGGGCTGTGGTATCTTCTCCTGCTCTCCTAGAGTGGGGGCAGCGGCCACGGCAGCTCCGGTGTCCACTCCTCCAGCTTTCAGCTTCCTCCGCAGTGTCTCCTCTTCCGCCAAAGCGCTAGGCTTCCAATAAAATCACCTGACGCTTTGGCCAATCAGAAAAAGGTCTCACAGATCTGCCTCCTGATTGGTGGGGAGGAACTTTAGTGTGGTAATAACGAAAATGTATTTGCTATGGTCACACAACTGGGTGGCCTCGGAGCAAAAGCCTATTAGAGCCTCTGGCTCTAATCAGGTGCTTCAACAAAACCACCCCGCCGCATTGGAATCAATGGTCTGGTGCCACTATAGATCAGGGGGCCAGACGCATGGATAGGGGAGGCGGAGCCTGTGTGCCCTCTATGGATGGGCCGCCACTGGTGTGTCTCTTCCCTCCAATCAGCTCTCAATGCTCTCCTCACTGAGCTCTGCAGAGTATAACTTCAGCTCCCGCCCCCCTTTTTTCTGAACTCTCGAACAAGCTTTTCTAATCTGGCCAGTAACACCATAGCTCCGCTGATTTCGAGGGGCTGTCAGAGGAGAAAGAAAGAAAGATGGAAGGAAAGTAAAGAAAAGAAAGAAAGAAGGATGAAAGGGCGAAAGAAAGAAAAGAGAGAAAGAAAGATGGAAGGAAAGGAAATAAAAGAAAGAAATAATAATGAAGGGAGAAAGAAAGAAAGAATAAGGGAGAAAGAAAGAAAGAAAGAAAAAGAAAGATGAAGGGAGAAAGAAAGAAAGAAAGAAGAAGGGAGAAAGAAAGAAAGAAAGAAAGAAAGAAAGAAAGAAAGAAAGAAAGAAAGAAAAAGAAAGATGAAGGGAGAAAGAAAGAAAGAAAGAAAGAAGAAGAAGGAGAAAGAAAGAAAAAGAAAGATGAAGGAAGAAAGAAAGAAAGAAAGAAGAAGGGAGAAAAAAAAGAAAGAAAGAAAGAAAGAAAGAAAGAAAGAAAGAAAGAAAGAAAAAGATGAAGGGAGAAATGAAGAAAGAAAGAAAGAAGAAGGGAGAAAGAAAGAAAGAAAGAAAAAGAAAGATGAAGGGAGAAAGAAAGAAAGAAAGAAAAAGAAAGATGAAGGGAGAAAGAAAGAAAGAAGGGAGAAAGAAAGAAAGAAAAAGAAAGATGAAGGAAGGAAGAAAGAAAGAAAGAAAGAAAAAGATGAAGGGAGAAATAAAGAAAGAAAGATGAAGGGAGAAAGAAAGAAAGAAAGAAAGAAAGAAAAAGAAAGATGAAGGGAGAAAGAAAGAAAGAAAGAAAGAAAGAAAGAAAGAAAGAAAGAAAGAAAGAAAGAAAGAACGAAAGAACGCTATAACTTTTGCTCACACCAATCAATATACGCTTATTGCGATTTTTTTACCAAAAATATGTAGCAGAATACATATTGGCCTAAACTGATGAAGAAATTCGATTTTTTACATTTTTTTTTATTGGATATATTTTATAGCATAAAGTAAAAAAAAATATATATATATTTTTTTTTCAAAATTGTCATTTTTTGTCTGTTTATAGCGCATAAAATAAAAACCGCAAAGGTGATCAAATATCGCCAAAATGAATCTCTATTTGTGGGGGAAAAAAGGACTAAATTCTATTTCTGTACAGTGTCGCACGACCGCGCAACTGTCAATTAAAGTAAAGCAGTGCCGTATCGCAAAACATGGCCTGGTCATGAAGGGGGGGGGGGGTAAACCATGCGGGGCTGAAGTGGTTAATATCGCTTTAAGATAACTGATGGCTGCAGCAATAATACACACAAACGCCTCTTGTATTACCTGTTGGTGCAGCACATAGCGAAGCAACCACTTCTCCCAACCCGACACACATCGATCTATGCCCCTGAATACCTTGTTTCTGGGCCCCCTAGGGCACCGTGAATCAGAATTTTAGGATAAAGCGGTGCCTAGGCACTCAATCCCCGTCCCCCCTCCCCCGCCATAAAAACACAAATTTGTACCAAGACACGCCGTTAGTACAAAGTGTCACATTGTTGGTGCAGAGAGCGTGTTTTTAGTTTGATTTCTACTACTTCTTTTTTTTAATCTTTTATTTTTATTTACACTTCGTATTTGGCGTCTGTTGTGCGATTTTCTTAAATACTCTTGTGAATTTTTCGGGAATTTTCCGACACCTGTTTTCGGTGTGGATGATGTGCACAGGGAGCCTCTGCAGAATGTTTGTTTCATGTGTGAAAGCTAACTGTGAATCCCCCCCCCCCCCCCTTCTCTAATCTCCCTTCTCCTGCTGTTTATATAACCATATGTCCCCCCCCGTTACACAAACTGCTCCAATCCACATATCACTATATACAGGGGAAGGAAGGTATACAGTATACTGAGCCCAAAAATACTCCAAACTCCTTGTTTCAGCTGCAGCAGAGAGGGGTCAGAACATTTGGTTGGTTGTCGATTTTTGTTGCTGTTGTTTTCCTATCGGGGGCAAGTGTTGGAAAAAAGTAAAGATATAAGACAATATAGTAAATATTTTTGTTAAAAAAAAAAAAGGCTTTAACCACTTCAGCTCCGGAAGAATTAACCCCCTTCCTGACCAGGCCATTTTTTGCGGCGCTTTAACTGACAATTGCGTGGTCATGCAACATTGTACCCAAACAAAGTTGACGTCCCTCCCATTCAAACAACCCACCACAAATAGATCTTTCTTTTGGTGGTATTTGATCGCCTCTGTAGTTTTTATTTTTTTTAAAACAATATTTTTTACTTTTTGCTATAATACATTTCCAAGAAACAAATAAAAAAAAAAACACATGTTCGCGGTTTTTATTTTTTGCGCTATAAACAAAAAAAAAGAGCGACAGTTTTGAAAAATAAAACAATATATCTTTTACTTTTTGCTATAATACATTTCCAAGAAACAAATAAAAAAAAAACATATTCACGTTTTTTATTTTTTGCGCTTTAAACAAAAAAAAAAGAGCGACAATTTTGAAAAAAAAAAATATATTTTACTTTTTTTTTGCTATAATAAATATCCAAAAAATAAATAAATAAATAAACGAATTTCTTCATCAGTTTGGGCCGATATGTATTCTTCTACACATTTTTGGTAAAACAATATTTTTTACTTTTTGCTATAATAAATTTCCAAGAAACAAATAAAAAAAAAACATATTTGCGGTTTTTATTTTTTGCTCTATAAACAAACAAAAAAAGAGCGACAATTTTGAAAAAAAAAAAACAATATCTTTTACTTTTTGCTATAATAAATATCCAAAAAATAAACACATAAAAAAAACGAATTTCTTCATCAGTTTAGGCCGATATGTATTCTTCTACACATTTTTGGTAAAACAATATTTTTTACTTTTTGCTATAATAAATTTCCAAGAAACAAATAAAAAAAAAAACATATTCGGGGTTTTTATTTTTTGCGCTATAAACAACAAAAAAAATAGCGTAAATTTTGAAAAAAAAAAACAATATACAGTGGTGTGAAAAAAGTGTTTGCCCCCTTCCTCATTTCCTGTTCCTTTGCATGTTTGTCACACTTAAGTGTTTCGGAACATCAAACCAATTTAAACAATAGTCAAGGACAACACAAGTAAACACAAAATGCAATTTGTAAATGAAGGTGTTTATTATTTAAGGTGAAAAAAAAATCCAAACCATCATGGCCCTGTGTGAAAAAGTGATTGCCCCCTAAACCTAATAACTGGTTGGGCCACCCTTAGCAGCAACAACTGCAACCAAGCGTTTGCGATAACGTGCAATGAGGCTTTTACAGCGTCCTGGAGGAATTTTGGCCCACTCATCTTTGCAGAATTGTCCTAATTCAGTTACATTAGAGGGTTTTTAAGCATGAACGGCCTTTTTAAGGTCATACCACAACATCTCAATAGGATTCAGGTCTGGACTTTGGCTAGGCCACTCCAAAGTCTTCATTTTGTTTTTCTTCAGCCATTCGGTGGTGGACTTGCTGGTGTGTTTAGGATCATTGTCCTGCTGCAGAACCCAAGTTCGTTTCAGCTTGAGTACACGAACAGATGGTCGGACATTCTCCTTCAGGATCTCTTGGCAGACAGCAGAATTCATAGTTCCTTTTATCACGGCAAGTCTTCCAGGTCCTGAAGCAGCAAAACAGCCCCAGACCATCACACTACCACCACCATATTTTACTGTTGGTATAATGTTCTTTTTCTGAAATGCAGTGTTCCTTCTACGCCAGATATACTTGGACACACACCTTCCAAAGAGTTCCACTTTTGTCTCATCGGTCCACAGAATGTTGTCCCAAAAGTCTTGGGGATCATCAAGATGTGTTGTGGAGAAATTGAGACGAGCTTTGATGTTCTTTTTGCTCAGCAGTGGTTTTCTCCTTGGAACTCTGCCATGCAGGCCATTTTTGCCCAGTCTTTTCCTGATGGTGGAGGCATGAACGCTGACCTTAACTGAGGCAAGTGAGGCCTGCAGTTCCTTGGACGTTGTTGTGGGGTCTTTTGTGACCTCTTGGATGAGTCGTCGCTGCGCTCTTGGGGTAATTTTGGGCGGCCGGCCACTCCTGGGAAGGTTCACCACTGTTCCATGTCTTCGCCATTTGTGGATAATGGCTCTCACTGTGGTTCGCTGGATTCCCAAAGCTTTGGAAATGGCTTTATAACCCTTTCCAGACTGATAGATCTCATTACTTTCTTTCTCAATTGTTCCTGAATTTCTTTGGGTCTCGGCATGATGTGTAGCTTTTAAGGATCTTCTGGTGGACCTTACTGTGTCAAGCAGCTCCTATTTAAGTGATGCCTTGATTGTGAACAGGTGTGGCAATAATCAGGCCTGGGTGTGGCTAGAGAAATTGAACTCAGGTGTGGACAACCACAGTTATAGTATGTTTTAACAAGGGGGGCAATCACTTTTTCACACAGGGCCATGATGGTTTGGATTTTTTTTTCACCTTTTAATAATAAACACCTTCATTTACAAATTTCATTTTGTGTTTACTTGTGTTGTCCTTGACTATTGTTTAAATTGGTTTGATGTTCCAAAACACTTAAGTGTGACAAACATGCAAAGGAACAGGAAATGAGGAAGGGGGCAAACACTTTTTCACACCACTGTATTTTACTTTTTGCTATAATAAATATCCAAAAAATAAATAAATAAACAAATTTCTTCATCAGTTTAGGCCGATATGTATTCTTCTACACATTTTTGGTAAAAAAAAAAAAAAAAACGCAATAAGCGTATATTGATTGGTTTGCGCAAAAGTTACAGCGTCTAGAAATAGGGGATATATTTATGGCATTTTTATTATATTTTTTTTTTTTACTAGTAATGGTGGTGATCAGCGATTTTTAGCGAGACTGCGACAGATCGGACACTTTTGACATTTTTGGGACCATTGACACTTATACAGCGATCAGAGCTAAAAATAGCCACTGATTACTGTATAAATGACACTGGCAGGGAAGGGGCTAACACTAGGGGGCGATCAAGGGGTTAAGTGTGTTCCCTAGTTAGTGTTTCTAACTGTGGGGGGATGGGACTGATTAGAGGAGGAGACAGATAGTTGTTCCTACTTAGTAGGAACAGACGATCTGTTTCTCCTCCCCTGTCAGAACAGGGATTTGTGTGTTTACACACACAAATCCTCGTTCTGGTTCGCGTGCCCGCGATCGCGCTTTGCCGGCCACGTGCATCGGGTCCTCCGGCGTGCGCCTGCTATATACCTTATATGTATGGCGATTCGCGCAGGAGAGCCATCCTGCCGCTGTATATGTATAGGAGCCGGTCGGGAAGCGGTTAAAGCTGACCTCCATCCTTCCCTTTCATCTTGCATATGTAGCACCCTCTAGTGTGTGCTATAAGTAGTGTAGGATGTGTTATGCCTTGTACACAGGGTCGGACATTCCGACCACAAAATCCGTCTGATTTTTTCCAACCACCAAATCCGTCAGATTTTGGCCGAAACTTGTCTTGCATACACACGGTCGCACAAAGCTGTCGGAAAATCTGATCGCTCCGAACAAGATGACGTACGACACGTACGACGGGACTACATAGAGGCCAATAGCTTTCGCCCCCAAATGTATTCTGAGCATGCGTGGCACTTTGTGCGTCGGAATTCTCTACACACGATCGGAAAAAGTCCGATCGGATTTTGTTGTCAGAAAATTTTAGATCCAGCTCTCAAACTTTTCCGACGGAAAAATTCCGATAGAGTCCACCCACGGTCGGATTTTCCGACAACATAATCCGATCAGACTTTTACCATCGGAATTTCCGACCGTGTGTACGGGGCATTAGAGTAGGTAAATTTAGTTTAGCTCAGGGCTAAGCCTGAACCATGGAATCTGGGTCAGGTTTCAGAGAAGTTCAGGGCTGGATGACTCCTCTGGTGCCTCCCCCCCTGTTTCTGGAACCTTGGAGAATAATCTAGAGCTAGTGGGTGGAGGTTAGGAGGAGCTGCCTTGAATATGTATGAGGCCTCAGCCAATCCCCAGTAATGGGCTGGCAGGGGGCAGAGATTACCTCATAAATTGACATTTCAGCAGGGGCAGTCGGGTGGAAGATGGAGATACAGTACTGAGGAGGTTGTTGGTGGTCCTCAGGGGTGCCCCCTGGTCTGGAGGAGGGGGGGTGTCCTGCCTTGGGGCGGGGGCTCGGGTGGTGGAAGGATCCTGCCATAACATACGGGAGGAAGCCCTTCCTGGAGGCAGAGTAGCAAGAGAGGACAGCGTAAGTAGAACTTGTAGTTCTCCAATAGCTGGAGGGCCACAGGATGAGCACCTAGCTCTTTCCTCCCCAGCCTGACTGTCCCTGAACACAGGGGAAGCCCGTCGCCCTCCCTATCCATGGGCCTGGCCCCTTATAGGACACCGGGCGCAAGAATTCCTATGGTGGGGATGGGTGGGGTGGTGTTTTTTGAAGCACCTCATTAGCGCCAGAGGCGCTAATGGGCTTCAAAATAGGGTGGGCTCGTAGGCAAAAAAAAATTTGTTTGGGTACAGCATTGCACGACCAATTGTCAGTTAAAGCGACTCAGTGCCAAATTGTAAAAAGTGGTCTGGTCAGGAAGGGGGCAAAATCTTCCGGGGGCTGAAGTGGTTAACCACTTAAGCGCCGGACCAATTGGCAGCCAAAGGACCAGGCCCCTTTTTGTGATTCGGCACTGCGTCGCTTTAACTGACAATTGCGCGGTTATGCGAAGTGGCTCCCAAACAAAAAAATTGGCGTCCTTTTTTACCCCACAAATAGAGCTTTCTTTTGGTGGTATTTGATCGCCCCTGCGGTTTTTATTTTTTGCGCTATAAACAAAAATAAAGCGACAATTTTGAAAAAATATTCAATATTTTTTACTTTTTGCTATAATAAATATCCCCAAAAAATATATAAAAAAACATTTTTTTTCCCCTCAGTTTAGGCCGATACGTATTCTTCTACATATTTTTGGTAAAAAAGATCGCGATTAGCGATTGATTGGTTTGCGCAAAAGTTATAGCGTTTACAAAATAGGGGATAGTTTTATAGCATTTTTATTAATATTTTTTTTTTTTACTAGTAATGGCGGCGATCAGCGATTTTTATTGTGACTGCGAAATTATGGCGGACACATCGGACATTTTTGACACATTGGGACCATTTTTGACACATTGGGACCATTGTCATTTATACAGCAATCAATGCTATTTAAATGCACTGATTCCTGTATAAATTACACTGGCAGTGAAGGAGTTAACCACTAGGGGGCGGGGAGGGGTTAAGTCTGTGTGTGTGTTTATTTTAACTGTAGGGGGTGTGGCTTGGCATCTGATGTCACTGATCGTCTTTCTCTATGACAGGGAACAGCCGATCAGTGTCAGTCTCACTAGGAAGCGCGGGGAGAGGTTTGTTTACACAGACCTCTCCTCGTTCTTCAGCTCTGTGACCCGATCACGGGACACCAGCGGCGATCGGGTCCGCTGGTCCCGTGGCTGCTGTCACGGAGCTCAGGACCGGGTCGCGAGCGTGCGGGTGCGCGACCCACAGCTGGGCTCTTAAAGAGACACGTACAGGTACGTGATTGTGCCCAGCCGTGCCATTCTGCCGACGTATATCGACGTGAGGCGGTCCTTAAGCGGTTAATAATCGTTGCCTATGGATAGTACAAGCAACATTGTTTATTGTGAGTGTGCGCAATTTTAAAGCGTGACATGTTCGGTATCTATTTACTTGGCGTAACATCATCTTTCACATTATACAAAAAAAAGTGGGTTATGTATTGTGTTTTTTTTTTTTTTTTCCATTCGAAATTAAAAAAAGTGTATTTTTTTCCCCAAAAAAATTGCGTTTTAAAAAAACGGCTGCGCAAATACCGTGTGACATACAAAATGGTAAACCCACCAATTTATTCTCTGGGGCCTCTGCTTTGGAAAAATATATAATATTTTCTAAGCGTAATTAAAGCGGACATTCAGTCATGTTTTCATCTTTCCATCTATTAAATCCTCTGCCCTTTTTGTTGTTTTAACTTTGGATAGTAAAACTTTTTTTTCTGCCAGTAAATCCCTTATACAGCCCACTTCCTGTTTCTTGTCTGGTCATTAGCCCAGGCTTATGACATCATGCACAGCTCTCTTTCACGCCCATGATTACTGCCCATACCTGTTCTAACAAAACCGCGCCTCTTTACAAAAGTAAGGCGTGGCCTGTCACCTAGTCCTATCACCCATGCCTGGGGTAAGAAACCACGCCCCCACCTTTTTACAAACGTAAGCCGCGCCCTGTTATCTAACAAGTAACAACTAACCAAGGAGAAAAAAAAAGCCACGCCCCGTCTTCAAACATTACGCTGTCCTCTGCTATACCAGCCCGTGTCCTTCTCTGACAAACAGATTAAGCCGATCACTCGGAATGCAAGTGGTTAATTCTCCTCAGCTGTGTTCGGTAGCAGCAGCTCTGCGCTCGGCTTGTTGTGCCTGAAACCGGCGCATACGCAGTTGCAGCAGGGATACCTTTTTTTTTTTTTTTCACGGTATACCAATTGTACTACTACACCGGCTTTGGGCACTTCCCTCGACAAAGATGGCCGCCCGGTGCGAGGAGTAGGCCGTGACGTCACGTTGTCTTGTCAGAGCTGACAGGAGTGAAGATGGGTGATCAGGCGAAGTTACAGAGGGAGACCCACCGCAGGCTGTCCCAGTACAGCTCTCTGAGAGGTATACAGGGAGTATATACAGGGGGGGAGGGGGTGTATATACTCCAATAATGACGTGTACAGTGCTGACACTTCCTGGAGGATCGTCCTGTGTGTGTGTACTCACCTCTGTACAGATCTGCAGGAGGGGTAAGTGAGGAGAATACCAGGAGCTGATCTATGTAACACCCCATACAATCCGATTATACAATCACCATACACAGTACAATCTGACTTTCGGTTTACCAAAACGGTGTGATCGGAGCCCCTCCCTCAGCTCTCCAATCAGTCTGTATACAATGCGGCCGCTCCTTCCATTACATATGGAGGAAAACACCGGGGGGGGGGTGGCTCCAAGCATGCCCCCGGGTTTAGAAAGGAATTGGGACGATCGTTGTGCCCAGAGATTGTAATAAAATGAACAATTTATTTAAGAAAAGGACACGATTAAAAACAATTGTACATAAATTGATCAGTTAATGACAATTGTACATAAATTGATAAACAGTTCATGACAATGGTACATGGTGAATACAGAGGGTTCTGAAGGAAGAGGTGATCCCCCATTGGTAGTACGAGGAGCGGAGACGCGTGTCTAGATGTGACGTGTTTCCTCCTACATGTTTCACGGTTATAGTCGCTTCCTCAGGAGGAGTCAATCATTCCCATCAATGGGGACCTGCGGAGCACAAAGAAGCACCTATTGAGGCCCCCGAAGATGATCCCCCCCCCCCCCCCCCCCCCCCCCCCCCCCCCCCCACGGAGGACACTTGAGGGTGTAGATATTCTAATGTGTCCATATAGTGTATGTACACATCGTGGGGTCAAAGAGTCATTCCATCAGTGCAAGGATAAACATTCCATTGAGTAGAGGCTGTATTCAATATTCCAGATAGATCTAATCAGAGCCCCATAAGTAGCCTTGAGTCCTGGTTGCTGCCAGGTTACAACACCCAGTGGGCAGGTGCCTGGGGCCCGCGCCCCCCCCTATTGGGCGGGTGCCTGGAGTCCATGTCCCCTAGTGGGCGGGTGCCTGGGGGCCATGTCCCCTAGTGGGCGGGTGCCTGGGGGCCATGTCCCCTAGTGGGCTGGTTCCTAGGGGGGCTGCATCCCCTAGTGGGCGGGTTCCTGGGGGCCGCGTCCCCTAGTAGGAGGGTGCCTGGGGTCCATGTCCCCTAGTGCATGATCCCTCAGGGCCTTGGATGAGAATGATGTAGCCCCCATCTGTCTGAAGCCTCCTTTAATACTTATATCATTCATTGCAGGAGGCTTTGGGGTAATCTACAGAAGCTGAATATGTGCTGCGGGGGAAGGTTATGTCCTCTTTGTTCTTGCAGCAGCCCCCTCCCCCCCAATGATGGATCGCAGTGCCATCAATTCATCAGGGGGGCGGCTGTAAGATCCTGAAAAATAAGCCGACTCCTTATGATGCAACAAAGGAAGATCTTTGTGATTTAGGAGTGCTGGACCTTATGAACGTAATGAGTGGTTTGCAGTCCTAGAGGTTGCTCGCCAGCAACTGTGGGGTCTAGCTGGACCCCCAGAGGAGTTTACTAAAGTTTTGAAAGGATGGGGACTCCACGCCAGCTAAGTGATTGTTCACATTAATGTGCACACCACTCCCCCTTCACGACAAAAGGGAAAATACAAAAAAATACAAACGTCTAGTTTTTAGCTCTGATGAAGGGGAGTGCTGAGCCCCCGAAATGTGTTGGGTGTTGCAAAATAAAATCTTTTAACCACTTGCCGACCGCCCCCTGTATATATACGTCGGCAGAATGGCACGTACAGGCAGAACCACGTACCTGTACGTGCCATTCTTCCGGCGGGTGGGGGGTCCGATCGGACCCCCCCCGGCCGGCGGGGACGGTCGGGATCGCTTCAGGAGCGATCCGGGATGAGGGGACGGCCAGTGGTTTCTGGCCACCCCCTCGCGATCGCTCCTGGCGAATCAGATGCTTCCTCTGTCTGTGTCAATCAAAACACAGGCAGAGGAAGTGATGTCACGCTCGGTGCGCCGGTCTATGTGACCGGAACGCCGAGGAGTCAACACACACAGGTTAGTGCACCAACAGTACACTGACACCAGTACACATAGGCACACAAAACACCCCCCTGTCACCCCCAGATCACCCCCAGATCACCCCCTCCCCCCCCAGTCACAGTGTCACTAATTGCAGTGATCATTTTTTTACTGATCACTGCATTTAGTGTCAGTGTGACTGTAATAACTGTCAGTGCAGTTAGTTTTAGGTCCAAGGTAGCCCCCTACCCCCCCCTAATAAAGGTTTAACCCCCTGATTGCCCCCCAGGTAACCCTTTCACCCCCTTTTGCCAGTGTCACTAAGCGATCGTTTTTCTGATCGCTGTATTAGTGTCACTGCTGTCGCTAGGTAACCATTTTTTTTTTTTAGGTAACCGCCATGTTTATATAGGTTCATAAATAGGTTTATAGGTCAGGTACCCCCATATTACAACCTAAATAAAGGTTTTAACCCCTTGATTGCCCCTAGAGTTAACCCTTTCACCAGTGATCACTGTATAACTGTCACTGGTGACGCTGGTTAGCCAGTTAGTTATTTCGTTATTTAGGTTCCCCGTCAGGTTTTTATATAGCGTCAGGTACCCCCATATATTACCTAATAAAGGTTTTAACCCCCCTGATTGCCCCTAGTTAACCCTTTCACCCCCTTTTGCCAGTGTCACTAAGCGATCGTTTTTCTGATCGCTGCATTAGTGTCGCTAGGTAACCAGTTTTTTTTTGTATTACTGTTACGGGTGACGCTGGTTAGTTAGCTTGTTTTTTATACTGTCAGGGCACCCGCCATTTATTACCCAATAACGGTTTAACCCCCTGATCGCCCGGCGGGTGATATCAATTAGGTTTTAGGGTCAAATAAGGTCTGCGTCGCCCCAGGTTAGTGCCAGTACCGCAAACACCCACGCGCAAAGCATACACCTCCCTTAGTGGCACAGTATCTGAACAGATCAATATCTGATCTGATCAGATCTATACTAGCGTCCCAGCAGTTTAGGGTTCCAAAAAAAAAAACGCATTGTTAGCGGGATCAGCCCAGATACCTGCTAGCACCTGCGTTTTCCCCCCTCCGCCCAGCCCAGCCCAGCCCACCCAAGTGCAGTATCGATCGATCACTGTCACTTACAAAACACTAAGCACACATAACTGCAGCGTTCGCAGAGTCAGGCCTGATCCCTGCGATCGCTAACATTTTTTTTTGTGGTAGCGTTTTGATTCAGTCGCTTCAGTCAGGAGCTTTTTTACCTGTGAATCTCAAAAAAAATAAAAAAAAATAAAATAGTTGTCGTTTTATTGTTCTCTCTCTCACTCTATTCTCTCTCTATTGTTGCTCTTTTTTTACTCCATTCTATTCTGCAATGTTTTATTATGTTTTATCATGTTTTATCATGCTTGCTTTTCAGGTATGTAATTTTGTTTACTGTGTGTTTTAGTGTTGAGCATTTTTTTGTTTTCAGGTGCGCCATTCAGTTGCAACGCGGATTTATTTATCTTGACAGCAACAGCGTTTGCTCCCACGATACATAAAGCCGCGACTCCAACGCTGTAGGAGGTGATTTCACCACCACAGTTAAAAAAAAAGAGCATATATGCCGAAGCATGGGGCAGCAGGGGGGGGAGGAGCGATTGGCTCCTAATGCCACGTACATACGGTCGAAATTCCGACCGTGTGTACACGGCATAACTTTTGCGTGAGGATGCCCCCATGCATCGGCATATATAAATGGTGCATGTATGCCCATCATTAGAAGTGGGTGGATGAAGGGAGGTATTCTAATGGTGGGCATACCCACCAATCAATCTCTTTTTTTTCGTTCAGCCAAGAGGCTGCATGAAAAAAAAAAGATTACAATATATGTCCAGTATGTTGCTGGACTTTGAATGGTTATACCAGAATGATGCCTGCAGGTTTAGGTATCATCTTGGTATCATTCTTTTCAGCCAGTGATCGGCTTTCATGTAAAAGCAATTCTAGCGGGTAATTAGCCTCTAGACTGCTTTTTACAAGCAGTGGGAGGGAATGTCCCCCCTCCCGGATATAAACCGCGCCATTGGGAAATTGGGAAAGCATTTTATCACACCAATCTTGGTGTGGTCAGATGCTTTGAGGGCAGAGGAAAGATCTAGGGTCTAATAGACCCCAATTTTTTCAAAAAAAGAGTACCTGTCACTGCCTATTGCTATCATAGGGGATATTTACATTCCCTGAGATAACAATAAAAATCATAACAAAGAAAAAAAATGGAAGGAACAGTTTAAAAATAAAATAAAAAAGCTAAATAAATAAAAAAAAAAACAAAAAAAAAAAAAAAAAAGCACCCCTGCCCCCCCCTCTCTTGCGCAAAGGCGTACACAAGCGTTGGTCTGGCGTCATATGTAAACAGCAATTGCACCATGCATGTGAGGTATCACCGCGAAGGTCAGATCGAGGGCAGTAATTTTAGCAGTAGACCTCCTCCGTGAATCTAATGTGGTATCATGTAAAGGCTTTTAAAGGCTTTTAAAAATGTATGTAGTTTGTCGCCACTGCGTGTTTGTGCGCAATTTTAAAGCATGTCGTGTTTGGTATCCATGTACTCGGCCTAAGATCATATTTTTTATTTCATCAAAAATTTGAGCAATATAGTGTGTTTTAGTGCATTAAAATAAAAAAAAGTGTATTTTTTCCACAAAAAATGCGTTTGAAAAATCGCTGCGCAAATACTGTGTGGAAAAAAAAAATGCAACACCCACCATTTTAATCTGTAGGGCCTTTGCTTTAACAATATATATAGTGTTTGGGGGTTCAACGTAATTTTCTTGCAAAAAAAAAATATGTTTTCATGTAAACAAAAAGTGTCAGAAAGGGCTTTGTCTTCAAGTGGTTAGAAGAGTGGGTGACGTGTGACATAGGCTTCTAAATGTTGTGCATAAAATGCCAGGACAGTTCAAACCCCCCCCAAATGACCCCATTTTGGAAAGTAGACACCCCAAGCTATTTGATGAGAGCAATGTTGAGCCCATTAAATATTTTTTTTTTTTGTCCCAAGAGATTGAATAATGAAAAAAAAAAAAATATATATATTTTTTTTACAAAAAGTTGTCACTAAATGATATATTGCTCAAACATGTCATGGGCATATGTGGAAATACACCCCAAAATACATTCTGTTGCTTCTCCTGAGTACGGGGATACCACATGTGTGGGACTTTTTGGGAGCCTAGCTGCGTACGGAACCCCAAAAACCAATCACCGCCTTCAGGCTTTCTAAGGGTGTAATTTTTTTATTTCACTTCTCACTGCCAATCACAGTTTCGGAGGCCATGGAATGCCCAGATGGCATAAAACCCCCCAAAATGACCCCATTTTGGAAAGTAGACACCCCAAGCTATTTGCTGAGAGGTATTGTGAGTATTTTGCAGATCTCGCTTTTTGTCACAAAGTTTTGAAAATTGAAAAAAGAAAAAAAATTTTTTTTTTTTTTCTTTACTTTCTTCATTTTCAAAAACAAATGAGAGCTGTAAAATACTCACCATGCCTCTCAACAAATAGCTTGGGGTGTCTACTTTCCAAAATGGGGTCATTTGGGGGGGTTTTGTGCTATTTTGGCATTTTATGGCCTTCGAAACGGTGATAGGTAGTGAGGAGTGAAATCAAAAATTTGCACCCTTAGAAATCCTGAAGGCGGTGCTTGGGTTTCGGGGCCCCGTACGCGGCTAGGCTCCCAAAAAGTCCCACACATGTGGTATCCCCATACTCAGGAGAAGCAGCAAAATGTATTTTGGGGTGCAATTCCACATATAACTATGGCATGTGTGAGCAATATATCATTTAGTGACAACTTTTTGAAAAAAAAAAAAATCTTTTTTATTTTTGTCTTTATTCAATCACTTGGGACTAAAAAAAAAAATATTCAATGGGCTCAACATGCCTCTCAGCAAATAGCTTGGGGTGTCTACTTTCCAAAATGGGGTCATTTGGGGGGGTTTTGTACTTCTCTGCCATTTTAGCACCTCAAGAAATGAAATAGGCAGTCATAAATTAAAAGCGGTGTAAATTCCAGAAAATGTACTCTAGTTTGTAGACGCTATAACTTTTGCGCAAACCAATAAATATACGCTTATTGGCATTTTTTTTTACTAAAGACATGTGGCTGAATACATTTTGGCCCAAATGTTTGACTAAAATTGAGTTTATTAGATTTTTTTTATAACAAAAAGTAGAAAATCTCTTTTTTTTTCAAAATTTTCGCTCTTTTTCCGTTTATATCGCAAAAAATAAAAATCACAGAGGCAATCAAATACCATCAAAAGAAAGCTCTATTTGTGGGAAGAAAAGGGCGCAAATTTCGTTTGGTTACAAAATTGCATGACCGCGCAATTACCAGTTAAAGTAGTGCAGTGCGAAATTGAAAAAAGACCTCTGGTCCTTTGGCTGCCAAATGGTCCGGGGCTGAAGTGGTTAAAGGACTATACAACAGCCAATGCATTTATTGGATATTGAATCCACTTTGCCGCCGTCATTCTGCTATATGGCGGGCGGCAAGTGATTAAAGACAAGTCGGCCACATCCGGTCCCACATCCCTATCATGAACACTAAACCCTAAACCAGTGAATGTGAACCTTGGCACCCCAGATGTTTTGGAACTACATTTCCCATGATGCTCCACTACACTGCAGAGTGAATGAGCATCATGGGAAATGTGGTTCCAAAACATCTGGGGGTGCCAAGGTTCGCCATCACTGCCCTAAAACCAATCAGTGACACCAAAAAAGTCCTTGATGACCTTCTCAGCTGCAGCAGAGGCTCTGATTGGCTGCAGCAGAGGCTTTGATTGGCTGCAGCAGACTTCCCTGTAAGCCGAGCTGTCAGTTGCAGAACTAATCGCCAGAAATAAGGGGAGCGGAGGTGGGTAATGTTTTTTTTTTTTTTTTTTTTTAAGCAACAGCACCTGGATGGTAAGGGGTTAACTACGGATCCCACCCGACTGGCCCTTCTGAGTAGTGAAATACGCGCACGGTGCATAACAAATGAGTACCTGTCATGTCCTCCCTTCAGCAATTACACTCGCATGTACGCCGCACCAGGAACATTGCAAAGAATAGGTCGTAATTAAGTTTCATCTCAGCGCATTGAAAGATTCAGTGACAGCTGCTTTAGTCAATTAAAAGAACACGTTTTTTTTTTTCTTGTTTTTTTTTTTCGGCACCCCGTCTGATGATCGCCTGACAAGTTTGAATACCGGGGAGGAGGAACGGCGAAATCAGGCGATTTTTGATAGATTTTAATTAATGTGCTCCTGGCCGCTTTCTCTATCACGTGGGTCCCCGGGGAGACGGGGGGGCCACTTTGTCAAATTTTTGCTTCTTCAGCAAATATTACTGGAAATGGAAGCTGAGCGGCCACTTGTGATTTGTCATCGAGAGCGGATGATAGAGAAGAGGTTTGGAGGATGGTCGGTGATTCCTGAAATCTGTCCTGGAAGTGACATTTACAACAACAACAAAAAAAAAAAAAGGAACCCTTAGGCCCCTTTCACACTGGGGCGGGAGCCGCGGTGACGGTAAAGCAGCGCTAAATTTAGCGCTGCTTTACCGTCGTTTTAACCGTGGTATTCGGCCGCTCGCGGTGCGGTTTTACCCCCCGCGAGCGGCCGAAAAAGGGTTAAACACCCCCGCAGAGCGCCGCCGTAGCGGCGCTTTGCGGCGGTATTGCCGCGGTTTTACCGCGGTTTCCCATTCAAATCAATGGGAAGGAGCGGTATAGGAGCGGTGAACACACCGCTCCTATACCGCTCCAAAGATGCTGCTAGCAGGACTTTTTTTGCCGTCCTGCTAGCGCACCACTCCAGTGTGAAAGCCCTCCGGCTTTCACACTGGAGTTAAAGGGGCCGGATTTTTTCAGGCTGTGAACAGGCGCTATTTTTAGCGCTGCACCGCATGAAAAACGCCCCAGTGTGAAAGGGGCCTTACAATCACTTTAAAGTGGTGTTTCCCCCAAAATGACAACTTTATTTAGATCTGCATTAAATCTGCTAAAAAAAACTAATTGGATAAAAAAATAAATTTCACCTATTTCTCCCTGTTGCTAGGTGGTCCCACGAAATCTGCCTTTTCCATAGCCCGGGCTAAAAACGTCACTTCCCTCGGCGGCCCGGCTCGCTAAGGCTCCTGGGAAATGGTGACACACATCTCCCAGGAGCCTTAGCGAGTCTTTGAGCAGCGCCGAAGGGCTAGAATCACGTTACTTCCAAACCGGAAGTGACGCGATTCTATGTGTATTATCTCTGTTGCCATCACAACGGGGTGGGACTTCCGACGACGCCCGTTGTGATGGCAACCGAAGCTGTGTTGACGGCGCTCCGCTATTAGTCTACTGCACATGCGCAAGATCTGCGATACAACGCCCGTTGCATGATGGGATATCGAAGGCAGCGATTCCCGGAAAGAGAATGCCTGTGGGCTTCACATGCCCACAGGCAAGATGAAACCCCATGGATGGCGATTTTATAACTCTTAATGCCCCGTACACACGGTCGGAAATTCCGGCCACAAAATCCGTCTGATTTTTTCCGACACTGGTGTTGAATACACACGGTCGGACAAAGTTTGTTGACCGTGGTGACGTTGGTTGCGTAATACGGAACTACATAGAGGCTAGTAGCCAACAGCTTTGGTCTCGTAATTTGATCTGAGCATGCGTGGCACTTTGTCCGTCGGAATTCTTTACACACGATCGGAAAAAGTTCGATCGGATTTTGTTGTCGGAAAATTTGAGAGCAGGAGATCTCAGAAGTCAGATGGAGCCCACACACGGGCGGATATTCCGACAACATGGTCCGATTGGACATTTTCCGTCTGAATTTCCGGGCGTGTGTACGGGGCATTACTTTCAGAAAAATCAATGATCAAAGCAGCAAAAAAACGGAAGAGGTGACTAACGCTTTTAAACCTGTATGAGATTTTAAAGTGGAAGTAAACCCATCGATTTAACAATCTAAAAAAAAAAGGCATGCCATGAATGCTAACTGCACATTGGCTGTGCTCTCAACCAAACAGTCAAACCATCCAATGGCTGGTGTCATAACGGATCACATGTGCAGCACCGTGGCAGTTGAAGATTAAACAGAGGCAAAGATGGCAGCTTCCTTGGCTGAAAACGATAGGGGGGTTTACTTCCACTTTAATTGTACACAAAAAAAAAAAAAAAAAAAAACGTCGGAGGCAGTGGAACCCAACTTTAAGTCTAAAATATTCTTAAGCATTTTTGCATTTTTATTTATTTTCAGAATATTTTAGACTTAAAGTGATTGTAAGGGTTCGTTATGTTTGTTATTTAAAAATAAAAATAAAAAAAATGAACCCTTCCAATCACTTTAAGTCTAAAATATTCTGAAAATAAATAAAAATGCTTAAGAATATTTTAGACTTAAAGTTGGGTTCCACTGCCTCCGATGTTTTTTTTTTTTTTTTTTTTTTTTTGTCTAAAATATACTTAAAAAAGAAAAAAAAAAGAGATGAAGTAAATCCTCCTACATAGGTTGTTCCTGTTTATCTGCAGTCTTCTCTACATCCATTCAAAGTCCAGAATTTCTAAAGCTTGTCTGAGATGTCAGAAAAAAGGGGGCAGAGTTCAGTGAGGAGAATTCTGGGAGCTGATTGGAGGGAAGGAAAGGGACACACCCCTCCCCCCTTATCCCTTCCCCCCCTCCCCCTTGCCCTTCCACACCGCACACAGGAACAGAGCTGAGGCTGTCAATCACAGGCTGCATTCTCTTGATGTGAGGGAATCTTGTCAGAAGTGCTGATAGCAGAGGAATGAAGCAGCAGACAGAAATGACACTTAGGCCCCTTTCACACCTAAGCGTTTTTCATGCGGTGCAGCGCTAAAAATAGCGCCTGTTCACCGCATGAAAAAATCCGGCCCCTTTAACTCCAGTGTGAAAGCCGGCGGGCTTTCACACTGGAGCGGTGCGCTAGCAGGATGACAAAAAAAGTCCTGCTAGCAGCATCTTTGGAGCGGGATAGGAGCGGTGTATTCACCGCTCCTATACCGCTCCTTCCCATTGAATAGAATGGGACACCGCGGTGAAACCGCGGGAATACCGCCGCAAAGCGCCGCTACGGCGGCGCTCTGCGGGGGGTGTTTAACCCCTTTTCGGCCGCTCACGGGGGTTAAAACCGCACTGCGAGCGGCCGAAAACCGCAGTGAAAACGACGGTAAAGCAGCGCTAAATATAGCGCTGCTTTACCGTCACCGGGCTCACCGCCCCAGTGTGAAAGGGGCCTTAGGCTCCATTCACACTAATGCGTTTTTTGATGCATTTTGCAGAAATGCAGGGAAATTTTTTAACATGGGTTCCTATGGAGCATGTTCACATCAATGCATTTTTGTGCCTCTGTGTTTTTGGAAAGGGTCGGGGACTTTTTTCATGCAAAATGCAGCGTTTTGCATGTAATGTAAGTCAATGGACCCGCATCCAAAACGCAAGTGCCGCGTTTTTGCTGCGATTTTGCAGTTTTTTATATATATATATATATATATATATATATATATATATATATATATATATATATTTTTTTTTTCACTGCATATAGCTGGTTGCTAAGCAACCACAGTGTAAAAAAAATAAATAAAAACGCAAAACGTGGCAAAAGCGCGGTAAGCACTGCAAAAACGCTCCAAAGCAAAATGCATAGATGTGAATTGAGCCTTAGAGCCTTGGAATGAGACAAGCACACACTATAGAGCAGGGATATGCAATTAGCGGACCTCCAGCTGTTGCAGAACTACAAGTCCCATGAGGCATAGCAAGACTGACAGCCATAAGCATGACACCCAGAGGCAGAGGCATGATGGGACTTGTAGTTTTGCAATAGCTGGAGATCCGCTAATTGCATATCCCTGATATAGAGGGATATACTTTGTTTGTATTTCATGTCTGAGGTTTACAACCACTTTAATGAAATATTTTATACAAGTCACATAGCATGATATGAAGGATCACTTTATAAACTCGCCAAAATTACCAGGATTACAGTAAAATAGATTAACAACCACTTCTAGTTCCCCCCGTTATCTAAAGACGCGCTGCGCCTCCTCCCTCCATTGCGAATAACATTTCTGTTTTCTAATGTCTACAGGTAGAGAAGTGCAGCCTGGGGAATTCTGGGATGTGATTGTCATTACCGCGGCCGACAAACAACAAGAGAACGCCTATCAGCAGCAGATTGCTGATAAACTAGCCAGAAAAGAACTTCCTCTCGGAGTTCGTTATCACGTTTTCTCTGATCCGCCGGGACCCAAAATAGGTGAGCTCTTCAGCTATTTTTATAATTGGAAGTCTTAAGCCTGAACGCAGCGTGCACAAGAGCCGAGATTCCATCTGTGGGGGCTTTGTGTCTGCCGCCTTACACCCAGCTCGCCAATTAGCGTGTGATCCCAGCCTATAAATATCCCACCCTCCCCGAGCCTTATTGTTCATTAGAGAAACAAACCGGCGTCCCCTCTAATCTTCCCTCCATGACACTCCACTTCCCCCCCCCCAAATCACTGCTCTGTGTACTGTCACTTAATGAACTGTCACCGCGTCTCCTGGATGTATCAACACGTCAGGTGCGGTGTGTGTTCTTCCCTGACGTACCCCACACACAACAATAAAGGAGCTTAGCCTGTCACCGCCACTGCCAAGTACTGTGTGTGCTTATAGCCTTTATCGAGCCATTACCCTCTACACCCGTCACATGTCTCTTTCATGGCATACAGTGCATCCGGAAAGTATTCACAGCGCTTCACTTTTTCCACATTTTGTTATGTTACAGCCTTATTCTAAAATGAATTAACCGCTCGCCGACGGCCTCACGCAGATATACTGCGGCAGAAGGGCACGTACAGGCAAACTAACGTACCTGTACGTGGCCCTTTAAGAGGCGGGCGCCCACGGCAAGCTCCGCGAGTCGGGTCGCGCGGACTCGATCGGGGATACCCGCGATCGTTTCACAGAGAGGAAGAACGGGGAGATGCTAATCTAAACAAGCATCTCCCCGTTCTGCCTAGTGACAGTGTTGATCTTTGCTCCCTGTGATCGGGAGCAGAGATCAGTGACGTGCCACAAGTAGCCACGCCCCCCCCCATTAGAAACACTCCCCAGGACACACTTAACCCCTACACAGCCCCCTAGTGGTTAACCCCTTCACTGCCAGTGTCATTTACACAGGAATCAGTACATTTGTATAGCACTGATTGCTGTATAAATGATAATGGTCTCAAAAATGTCAGATTTTTCCACCATAATAACGCAGTCACAAAAAAAATCGCAGATCGCCGCCATTACTAGTAAAAAAAAAAAAAAAAAAATATTAATAAAAATTCCATAAAACTATCCCCTATTTTGTAAACGCTATAACTTTTGTGCAAACCAATCAATAATTTTTTTTTTTTTATTTATTTATTTTTTTTTTTACAAAAATATGTAGAAGAATATGTATCGGCCTAAACTGAGGATAAAAATTGTTTTTTTTTATATATATATTTTTTGGGGATATTTATTATAGCAAAATGTAAAAAATAATGCGTATTTTTTATTTTATTTTTTTCAAAATTGTCACAAATTTTTTGTTTATAGCGCAAAAAAAATAAAAAACCGCAGAGGTGATCAAATACCACCAAAAGAAAGCTCTATTTGTGGGGAAAAAAATGGACGTCAATTTTGTTTGGGAGCCACGTCGCACGACCGCGCCATTGTCAGTTAAAGCGACGCAGTGCCGAATCGCAAAAAGTGCTCTGGTCAGGAAGGGGGGTAAATTCTTCCAGGGCTGAAGCGGTTAAATTCATTATTTTCCTCAAAATTCTACAAACAATACCCCAGAATGACGACGTGAAAGAAGTTTGTTTTAAATCTTTGCAAATTTATTAAAAATAAAAACCAAAAAAAATCCCATGTACATAAGTATCCACAGCCTTTGTCATGACACTCAAAATCAAGCTCAGGTCCATCCTGTTTCCACTGATCATCCTTGAGATGTTTCTACAACTTGATTGGAGTCCACTTGTAAATTCAGTTGATTGGACATGATTTGGAAAGGCCACACCTGTCTATAAAAAGGTCCCACAGTTAACAGTGCATGTCAGAGCACAAACATAGTAAGGTTGAATAAAGACACCAGTCCATCCAGTTCAACATGGGTGCGTGTCTACAATTGCCCCTATCCCTGTACATTGTGTCTCATTAAGATACTCCTCTATTATATATTATTTATTTAACCACTTCCCACCCGGCACACTGCACATAAACGGCCGTGTGGCCTATCTCTCCTTCTGAGTGGACGTTCAGGAACGTCCCTCAGAAGGAGCGGGATCACGCATCCGCGCTCCTGCGCAGCGGCGCGATCCCGATGCGCTCGTGTCACCCGGAAACGGCGCATCTTAGATCGGCAGGAGGGCTCCTGATCCCATGACGGCCGTGTCCAATCACAGCCATCATGTGATGTAAACAAACAGCCGGTTGCTAGGCGATTGGCTCTCCTCTCCTCACATGGAAGTGATCGCTGAGGAGAGGAAAGCGGATCTCTGCAGCCGGCTGGTGATCAGTGAGTATGAGCTTTTTTTTACAGCTTTTTACTCACTGATCACCAGTGTAGTGTCACCTCACAGTAAAAAGCAGTAAACACACACATGTCCCCAAAACACTTCACCGCATAGTAATGATCCCCAAAACACATGTCCCCCACATATATAACAGTAAAATCACATGTCCCAATGATTATCTGCACACATATGTCTGTGATCACCTGCGCACATCTGTACATGATCTTTTGCGTACATCTGTCTGTGATCACGCAAAGCTATTATTACACACTTAACAGGATTTTTTTTTTACCAAAAACATGTAGCAGAATACATTTTGGCTTAAACTTATGACAAAATTTGATTTTATTGGATTTCTTTTAACCACATGCCGACCGCGCTATAGTCGTAAGACGTCTACAGCGCGGTCGGCAAGTTCTAAGTGGACGTCCTACGGACGTCCTCCCAGAAACTTGCTCCCGCGCGCCCCCCCCTGGGGCGCGCACTCGGGAACATCCGTGACCGCATCACGGATCACGGTAAACAGCCGCTGATAGCGGCCGTTTACCATGTGATCGCTCCGTCAAATGATTGGTACCGATTGGTACAGAGAGGAGAGAAGCAGAGAGGGGGAGAGACGGGACCAGCGCTGTGGGCTGGATGTGTAGTGCCCACAGCGCTGGTCAATACACTGCCACCACTGTGCAATGCTCTGCCACCACTGTGCAATGCTCTGCCACCACTGTGCAATGCTCTGCCACCAACCACTGTGCAATGCTCTGCCCCCAACCACTGTGCAATTCTCTGCCACCAACCACTGTGCAATTCTCTGCCACCAACCACTGTGCAATGCTCTGCCACCAACCACTGTGCAATGCTCTGCCACCAACCACTGTGCAATGCTCTGCCACCAACCACTGTGCAATGCTCTGCCACCAACCACTGTGCAATGCTCTGCCACCAACCACTGTGCAATGCTCTGCCACCAACCACTGTGCAATGCTCTGCCACCAACCACTGTGCAATGCTCTGCCACCACTGTGCAATGCTCTGCCAATACTGTGCAACACTGTAATACTCTGCCAATACTCTGCCAATACTCTGCCAATAATTTTTAATAGAAACAAATAATTTTTATTTTTTTTTTTAACCGAATTTTCAGTATTTTTTGATTTATAGCGCAAAAAATAAAAAACCCAGCGGTGATTAAATACCACCAAAAGAAAGCTGTATTTGTGTGGAAAAAAAGGACACAAAATTCATTTGGGTACAGTGTTGTATGACTGAGTAATTGTCATTCAAATTGTGAGAGCACCGAAAGCTGAAAATTGGTCTGGGCAGGAGGGGGTTTAACTGCCCAGTGGTCAAGTGGTTAAAATAGAATAAAGTAAATATCGTTTTTTTTTCCAAATTTCCGCTCTTTTTTCGCTTATATCGCAAAAAATAAAAACCAGAGTCGTGAATAAATACCAACAAAAGAAAGCCCTATTTGTGCGAACAAAATGATAAAAATTTAATTTGGGTACAGCGTAGCATGACCGCGCAATTCTTATTGAAAGTGCGAGAGCGCTGAAAGCTGAAAATTGGTTTGGGAAGGAAGGGGGTGAAAGTGCCCGGTATTGATGTGGTTAAGGTACCCATATAGTGCCGTCCATTTACACAGCGCTCCACACATACATCGCACACTCGCATCGGCCCCTACCCTCAAGGAGACCACAATCCAAGGTCCCCCAACTCATATTCATATACTAGGACCAATTTTGGACAGAAGCCAATTAACCTACCAAGCCATGAAGTCCAAGGAATTGTCTGTAGACCTCCGAGACAGGATTGTATGGAGGCACAGATCGGGGGAAGGGTACAGAAACATTTCTGCAGCATTGAAGGTCCCAATGAGCACAGTGGCCTCCATCATCCATAAATGGAAGAAGTTTGGACCCACCAGGACTCTCCCTAGAGAGGGCCGCCCCTCCAAACTGGGCGATCGGAGGAGAAGGGTCTTAGTCATGGAGGTGACCCAGAACCCGATGATCAGTTTGACAGAGCGCCAGTGTTTCTCTGTGGAGCATCATGCTGTGGGATGTTTTTCAGTGGCAGGAACTGGGAGACTAGTCAGGATCGAGGGAAAGATGAATGCAGAAATGTACAGAGACATCCTTGATGAATACCTGCTCCAGAGCGCTCTGGACCTCAGACTGGGGAAAAGGTTCATCTTCCAACAGGACAACGACCCTAAGAACACAGCCAAAATAACAAAGGAGTGGCCATGGGACAACTCTGTGAATGTCCTTGAGTGGTCCAGCCAGAGCCCAGACTTGAATCGGATTGAACATCTCTGTAGAGATCTGTAAATGGCTGTGCACCAACAGCCCCCATCCAACCTGATGGAGCTTGAGACGTCCTGCAAAGAAGAATGAGAGAAACTGCCCAAAAATAGGTGTGCCGAGCTTGTAGCATCATACTCAACAAGACTTGAGGCTGTAATTGGTGCCAAAGGAGCTTCACCAAAGTCTTGAGCAAAGGGTGTGAATACTTATGTACATGGGATTTTTTTTTTTTTTTTTAATTAATTTGCAAAGATTTCAAACAAACTTCTTTCACGTTGTCATTATGGGGTATTGTTTGTAGAATTTATATTTAATATTTGCCTACTTTTGATAGTGACAGTGACTTGTGGACTGCAGTGTTCAAGTCATTCCACAGATTTTCAATTGGGTTTAAGTCTGGGCTCGGACTAGTCCATGCAAGAACTTTCTTCCTCAAGAATTTGATGGTATTTTGCCCCATTTCTTTTTCCCTTCTATCCTGACAAGTGCTCCAGTCCAGAGAAACGCCATAACAGGATATTACCACTCCCCCCATAACAGGATATTGTCACCCCCCCCCCCCATAAGGATATTACCACTCCCCCATAACAGTATATTACCACCCCCCCATAACAGTATATTACCACCCCCCCCCATAACAGGATATTACCACTCCCCCATAACAGGATATTGTCACCCCCCCCCCATAACAGGATATTACCACTCCCCCATAACAGGATATTACCACTCCCCCCCCCATAACAGGATATTACCACCCCCCCCATAACGGGATAGTACCACTCCCCCCATAACGGGATATTACCGCCCCCCCCCATAACGGGATATTACCCCCCCCCTATAACGGGATATTACCCCCCCCCCCCCTATAACGGGATATTGCCACCCCCCCATAACAGGATATTACCACCCCCCCATAACGGGATATTACCACCCCCCCATAACGGGATATTACCACCCCCCATAACGGGATATTACCATCCCCCATAACGGGATATTACCATCCCCCATAACGGGATATTACCACCCCCCCCATAATGGGATATTACCACCCCCCCATAATGGGATATTACCACCCCCCCATAACGGGATATTACCACTCCCCCCATAACAGGATATTACCACTCCCCCCATAACAGGATATTACCACTCCCCCATAACTGGATATTACCGCCACCCCTCATAACAGGATATTACCACCCCCCCCCCCCATAACCGGATATTGCCACCCCCCATAACAGGATATTGCCACCCCTCATATCAGGATATTACCACTCCCCCCATAACAGGATATTACCACTCCCCCCATAACAGGATATTACCACACCCCCCATAACTGGATATTACCGCCACCCCTCATAACAGGATATTACCACCCCCCCCCCCATAACAGGATATTGCCACCCCCCATAACAGGATATTGCCACCCCTCATATCAGGATATTACCACTCCCCCCATAACAGGATATTACCACTCCCCCCATAACAGGATATTACCACTCCCCCCCCCCCCCATAACAGGATATTACCACCCACCCCCCCCCCCATAACTGGATATTACCGCCACCCCCCATAACAGGATATTACCACCCCCCCCCCCATAACAGGATATTGCCACCCCCCATAACAGGATATTACCACTCCCCCCATAACGGGATATTACCACTCCCCATAACAGGATATTACCGCCACCCCTCATAACAGGATATTACCACGCCCCCCATAACAGGATATTACCACCCCCCATACCAGGATATTACCACTCCCCCCCATAACAGGATATTACCATAACAGGATATTACCACCCATAACAGGATATTACAACCCCCCATAACGGGATATTACCACTCCCCCCATAACAGGATATTACCGCCACCCCTCATAACAGGATATTACCACCCCCCCATAACAGGATATTACCACCCCCCATAACAGGATATTACCACTCCCCCCATAACAGGATATTACCACCCCCCCATAACAGGATATTACAACCCCCCATAACGGGATATTACCACTCCCCATAACAGGATATTACCGCCACCCCTCATAACAGGATATTACCACCCCCCCCATAACAGGATATTACCACTCCCCCCATAACGGGATATTACCACTCCCCATAACAGGATATTACCGCCACCCCTCATAACAGGATATTACCGCCCCCCATAACAGGATATTACCACCCCCCATAACAGGATATTACCACTCCCCCCATAACAGGATATTACCACCCCCCCATAACAGGATATTACAACCCCCCATAACGGGATATTACCACTCCCCCCATAACAGGATATTACCACTCCCCCCATAACAGGATATTACCACCCCCCATAACAGGATATTACAACCCCCCATAACGGGATATTACCACTCCCCATAACAGGATATTACCGCCACCCCTCATAACAGGATATTGCCACCCCCCATAACAGGATATTACCACTCCCCCCATAACGGGATATTACCACTCCCCATAACAGGATATTACCGCCACCCCTCATAACAGGATATTACCGCCCCCCATAACAGGATATTACCACTCCCCCCATAACAGGATATTACAACCCCCCATAACGGGATATTACCACTCCCCATAACAGGATATTACCACCCCCCCATAACAGGATATTACCACCCCCCCATAACGGGATATTACCACCCCCCCCATAACGGGATATTCCCACCCCCCATAACAGGATATTACCACCCCCCATAATAGAATATTACCACCTCCATGCTATACTGTAGGATTGGTGTTATTTGGATGGTGAGCTGTATTGGATTTCCGCCAGACATATCTTTTGGTGTTGAGGCCAAATAATTACATTTTAGTCTCATCTGACCAGAACACCCTATTCCATGTGGCCTCAGAACCTTCAAGGTGCGTTTAAGGTGGTCAGATGAGACTAAAATGGAATTCTTTGGCCTCAACACTGAGCTGTCATTGCAATGAACCTCGGCAGCAGTTGAATGTCTCTGATGAGTGGCCTGTTATGTGGATGGTGGTCTACAGTGGAGCACAAGCTTCCTTGGCCTTGGCACCTTGCTGATTGCAGGTAATGGAGGAGGATACAGACCGGCCTGTGAGCGGTGAAAAGGCTCGGGTTTGTATAACGGTACTTTTGCTATGCCCAACCCCCGTCACATGACCGGGTATCTTCACCACTTTCTCTTGTTCTGACATCAGCCAACCCAAGGTAGGTGGGGGGATTGCTAGAGAAATGAGTGGCAATGGGACAAACGGGACTTTTCACAGAACGAGCAAAGTAACAGTTGGGTTGATTTACTAAAGACAAAGAGGCTGTGCACTTTAAAAAGTGCAGTTGCCCTCTGTAAGGCTACTTTCACACTGGATCGGTGGGGGCGCTGGCGGTAAAGCGGCGCTATATTTAGCGCCGCTTTACTGGCGTTTTAGCAGCGCATTTCGGCCGCTAGCGGGGTGGTTTTGCCCCCCGCGAGCGGCCGAAAAAGGGTCAATACCGCCCGCAAACCGCCGCTGCAGCGGCGTTTTGCGGGCGGGTTCGGAGCGCTGCCCCATTGTTTCCAATGGGAACGGGCGCTATAGGAGCGTTAAATATACCGCTCCTATAGCGAGCCAAAGATGCGGCTTGCAGGACATTTTCCAGCGGCCTGCAAGCGCACCGCTTCAGTGTGAAAGCCCTCGGGCTTTCACACTGAAGACACAGCAACAGCTGTTTCGGGTCGGTTTGCAGGCGCTATTTTTAGCGCAATAACGCCTGCAAACCGCCCCAGTGTGAAAGGGGCCTAAGTGCAGTTGCTCCAGGACTTAGTAAATGTGGTAAAGCTTTGCTTTGAAAAGAGTACCCAATCACATGCAAGGATAATAAAAAAAAAAAGCAGTTTTGCTTGCGCCTGATTGGATGATGGAAGTCAGGAGAGCTTCTGCACATTTACTAAGCTCTGGAGCAACTGCTCTTGCAGAGGGCAACTGCACTTTGCAAAGTGCACAGTTTATTTACCTTCAGTAAATCAGCCCCAGTGTCACACTTTCAGAGTCAGTAAGTGACTATTAAGCCCCATACACACGGTCGGACTTTTTCATCAATTTGGTCCGATCGGACAAGGTTGTTGAAAAATCAGACCGTGTGTATGCACCATCGGACAGTGTTCGTCGGTTTGTCCGTCGGACAAAGTCTTATCTCCTGTTGGAAAGATTTCCCGTCAACCCGGTCCGATCACACCAAATCCGAGCGTGTGTACGCTTGTCCGACGGACAAAGTGCTACGCATGCTCAGAAGAAATTCTGTGACGGAAGCGCTCGGTCAGGTAAAACTACCTTTCCTAATCGACACAGCACATTCGTCACGCTGCAATGTTAAAATGTCTTTAATGCAGCGCATTCTCTTTTTCTTTACAATGCAACAAGAATGACATGTTTTAGCTGCTCCTATTCACCCGCACTTCTCACAAACTTACTTCTTTATTACTTTGCAGCATTTATACACTACATGTTTATTTTTACTCTGAACGGAAAAGAATCTTTGTTATTTTTTTACCATGATTTGTCTTTTTTTTTTTTTTTTTTGGGGAATACATATTTGAATGTTTTTTTTTTTTTTTTTTGGAGGGGGGTTGTGTGTCTCAAATTACCAAAAACACATTATTTACATTTGTATTTCTTGCTTAAATTTACTAGGAGGTTGTTTGTTGTTGGTGCCCCTTGTTAATTCTACTTTAGGATTAGTGAAATGTACCAGCCTACTCAAAGAAAAATTGTCATTGTAGAAAAGTAAAACACAATAGTCAATGATTATTTCAAATCAAAAAAAACCTTTATTTAGGTCACACCAACAAACCAAAGAGGAACGCAGCCATGGTGAAACTTGGGGAATTTGCAAAGTCTTGGCCCCCCACGGCAACCATCATTGTCCAAGCGTAGAAAATTGGGGGCCTGAGGAGTACGTATATTAAGGGGAGTGCAATCTGGTCGTGAAGTCCAAAGTATCCGGAACTGCAGCAGATGCCATCTAGGTCCCCAGGCTCTGGTACTACAAGAGGCTCCATCTTCTCTCACACCAGACTGATTGCAGGTCGTCACTCTCAGGTCTTCCTTCCACGCTTCCTTGCACGCTGTGGCTGTCGTGCTGGTGGGGTGGCAGAAGGAGGAGGAGGAGGAGGAGGAGGCGGAGCATGGTAACTATGGCAAACATGTGTGAGTGGGGTCATCTCCCCAGCCCTACCCTTATTTAGGACATGGAGGATGAGCCCCTCACACATGTTGCGTTGCCCCACCTCCATACCCATCATTTTTGTGACAACCACCGAGCCAAAGGTCTCCTCGTCGGCGGGTGTGGCATGTAGGGAGTCTGAAGCCTCTCTGATCATCCGGAGCGCTGACTGTGCCGCATAACCCCCCCTTCTCGCCCTTTTGTACGGAGGGCGGAGGGGAGGGGTTTGGGTGTCAGTCAGGCTCCGAGGCCTAGCCCCCTCTTGGCTGCCACTACCCAGCTGGTGGCTGCCACTAACCCCTGCCTCCTCCTGACTGCCACCTTCCACAGCCACCTCCTGGCTGAGGTCTTCCTGTGTAGGAAAAAGGGACATAGTTTCAGTTATTTGTTCATCAAACACACACAATTCTCATCTAGTGACTGGTGCAAAATGTTTACAAATAGAAAACCATACAATTCTCAGCCCAGCAGTTTAGATTCTGGCCCCAAATGTCTCCAACACCACTGTCTGTTGATATGTCAAACACGTTAGGAACTAAGCAATTGGCGATCCTGAATTAAGTGAACATCATTCATTATTCCCATAAATGGTAACAAAACTACTATACCTGGAACAAGCTGGGCTCCTCCACCTCTTCCAGACTGGAAGGCCCAGGTTGCTCCTCGGAAGCCTCATCAGGGGTGGGCTGTGCGCAAGGAAGCGTGGAAGGAGGAGTTGAGGTTGGCTCCGTGACATCAGCCTGGTCCTTCAGAAAATGGAGACTCTGATAGTACCAGAGCTTGGGGACATAGACCTCATCTGCTGAAGTTGCAGTTTCCTCAGACTTCACGACCTTCTTCCTCTCCCTGATATACGCACTCCTCAGGCTGCCAATTTTCTTTCTAATATCATCAACAGTTGCCGTGGGGAACCTTGGCTTGACAAATTCCACAAGTTCCTCCAGGGCTGCGTGCCTCTTTGGTTTGTTGGTGTAATGTGGGTGTATACCCTGCCACAATATGGGAAAATCCCTGTATTTGGCAATGAAGAGGGGAGAAAACTCATGTCGTTGAATCCCTTCATATCAATCTCTGCAAGACACAACAACACACCAAACCCTATAAATTATGTCAGGCTAAACTCTCCTAATCTTCTCCATAAAGAAGCCTCAAGTTCAAATCAGTCTAGGCTAGTTATGTACCAACGTTAAATTGTACCTTCGTTTGTAGCGATCGTCTCGTGTGAGTTTTCTCTCCCCTCGTCTCCCAGATCGTGGCTACGACACAGGCGTGTGACGTTTTATATACACTGCGCATGCTTCAAACTCCGCCCGCCCCTGACGATCTTTCTCGTCTATTCCCCACCCCTTCTCTTTACGGCGTAGTGGGGAGAGCACATGGCGGGGACACAGCAGGTGCGCCACAAATATCCCACCAACGAGGAGGAGGACGAGGAAAGTCCGGAGGCAGAAACGTCCCGATCCCGGAACCTGAAATTCAAGGCCTCCAATATGTCATTTGGAGAAATGTTGGAGATGGTGGACATATTAAAGAGGAGCGACTATGATGGGAAGTATGGGCCTTACCTCAACCCCAATGTCCGCAAGGCCAAGATCATGTCTAAAGTTGTGAGAAGGCTGTACAATAATTTTGGGGTACAACGATCCAAGGAGCAACTCAGGAAACGCTGGTCAGACCTGAAACTGAGGGAGGCCGATCAGTACAGAAAGATCAAGAGAATTCTTCAAAAAAGTAAGTAGTTGTGTTTTGTGTTTGATTTCTTGCTTGCATACTGCTCCATTGTGTTTTGATTTTTACCAAGTTGTACATTCCAAAATGGCCACTTTCAGGTTCGTCTGTGCATTCGATCGTACTCAGCCTCGATCTTTCTGCCACTGTCATGGTCGTGTGTGTGTGCATTCGAACGTACGCAACCTCGATCGTTCGGCCACTTATAATACGATGTTTGGTGTTTTTTTGGGGAAAGGAAGTTTGTTCTCACTAGAAATGTCATCAAGAATGTAAAGCCAATTTATTCAATGTAAAGGAGAGGTCACTCAGTAGCTGTTTACCCATCTGGACTCTAGAGCACTAGTGCTGGGACACCCAAACCCCCTTTTTATTATGCTTTTCCACACATGTGCTCCAGTGGATACTAGAGGGGGGTCTCCATCACACAAACTTCTACCAAAAAGCTAGTCAGTTTAGCACTTTTACAAAGTGACTTCATTCATGTAGTTGACATTTGTAACTGGCCAAACTAAAATAGTGTCCGTCACTTTCAAGCAATGTTTGTCATTTCCTATTTCTGCCCTCAATAGCTTGTGTTGCTAAATCTTCCTTTTGGACATTCTCATAGGGGAGCGAAAACTTGGGCCGTCTGAGGAAACCCCCAAACCAACACCTACCAAAAAAGGGGAAAGAGCAGAAGCAGAGGAGGAGGAGGAGGAGGAAGGAGAGATCATCGAACTTGGAGAAATTGTCACCACAACAGGTGAGTGTGGGAGAACACAGCTACTGGTAAGCTAATCCATGTATGGCTGCCTCATTTCCAACACCCCATTTTTGTTTGTTTGTGGTTTTTAGGTGACGTGGATGTTGTGGAAGAAAAATCGCACTTTACCACAGAGAGTGCCCACGTACTCATCGGAGAGATAATGGTCTGCAATAGAGATCTAGATTACATAAAGCAAAACATCAATGATGTTCAACAAAAAATTGAAGAACATCATTGATATTTTAGGAAAAATATGAAAACGCACCAAGTAATTAACACACATTTGTGCCAGCTTCAGAACACATTTGCAACTTAAAAACTGTCTGAAATTTGGAACATGCACACATTGTGTCCACATGTGCTAGCTCCCACCATGGTGGATGAATGGCAACGTTTTTTTGGGGGTGCAAACACTTTACGAACTACGAAAGTGGTTGTGGTGAAGGGGTTGCACCCCCAAAAAACGTCCATTCATCCCCATGATGGAAAATGGCACTTTTGAAGCTTCTAGGCATGTGTTTTACCATCTAATGACCATTTTCAGTCCCAAATTGTGTGCATGTTCCAAATTTCCACTTTTCGGGGGTGACCCCCCCATGTGATGAAGGCAAGATCAAACACACTTTGAACATATAGTCATGTCTGATCTTGTCTTCACTTTACAAAGTTGAACTTTCCAAGTTCCTAGGTTCTGTTTTGCTCCATGCCTGGTTTTACCAATTGCGGAATGTTTGTAAACAATGTTGTAAATAACCAAGATGTTGTCATTTTTGGCGTGAAGATTGTAAACGCACTTGGGAATGTTTTCCTAGTAAACTTTTATTTTTCTAAATGTGTGGCTTCCTTATTTAAAAAACACAATGCATTATGTATGTAAAATGAAAAGGATATGGGGGGCAATGGGTGTTATTTACTAAAGGCAAATCCACTTTGCACTCCAATTTTCTTTCCCGGGGAACTTTTTCAATGCACTTGTAGAGCATAGCGGATTTGACTTATGTAAATGACACCCACAGTGCTTTGTACGAAAACACGGAGCACAGCATTTTGGAGAATACACACATGTCAGACCTGGTGATGAAAAGGAGTATTTTGGGTGTCAGTTATGCAGTACAAACCTTCTCTAGACCAAAGATTAGGTAGCAAACACACAACATGAGAATAATCTTTTTGGGAAGAAGAGACTGTTACCTCCTTTTGCCCAGAAAGTGCATTCCCACTGTCGAAGGCAAAGGGAAAAAATGTCAAAGTAAAATAAGCTAAAAAGAAGACTGAAATGACATGAAATCATAGGTTGGTTAAAATATCAGATTTATTAAAAAATGCCTCTCACACATCGTCAGGCAGAGCAATGGCCCCCCTACCCACAAAGTACTGCATATATTGGTCCCGGACCACACGGGCATTTAGAGGGGGCAAGCCTGGACGTGCCACTCGAAGGGCTGTGAGTTCGGCATTTGGAGGGCCCTCCACATCTGGGCCAACGGGCACCACATAGTTCCTGTTATGTCTTTTGAGGAAGTTGTGCAATATGCAACAGGCAAGAACTATGTGGTTCAGTTTGTATTCCGCCAAGTTAAATGCCGTCAGGAACAGGCGGAAGCGGCTGGCCAGGATGCCAAAAGCGTTCTCCACAACTCTTCTGGCTCTGGACAGCCTGTAGTTGAAGACCCTCTGGTCCGGGGTGAGGGTCCTCATCGGGAACGGCCTCATCACATGGGGAGTCAACGCAAACGCTTCATCTGCGACAAAGACGAAGGGGAGTCCTTCGGCATTCTCCTCTGGAGGTGGCAAGCACAGACTGCCACTTTGGAGACGCCAGTAGAACTCCGTGTGCGTAATGGCCCCACCATCCGATATCCGGCCGTTCATCCCCACGTCCACATACATAAACTCGTATGTTGCCGACACCACCGCCAACATCACTACACTATTAAACCCTTTATAATTATAATAGTAGGACCCCGAGTTGGGCGGTGGGACGATGCGGACGTGTTTCCCATCAATTGCCCCTCCGCAGTTAGGAAAGTCCCAACGGCTGGCAAAGTGGGAGGCCACAGTCTGCCATTCCTGTGGCGTGGAAGGGAACTGTGGAGTGAAACAAGAAAAAAAAATTAGTCACTTTGCACCTAAACATTGCAAGCAGATTAGACAATCAACATCTTGGAACAAGAGCATTGTATAAAATTGGAGGCTGGAAAGTATTTGCACAGAAAAGTAGAGGCTCCCCTTCACAGATTACTCACCCCCCCATCAATCCCCCCACTTCTGATGGGCCATTGGCAATAACTAGGGGTTTTGGGGGGGGGGGGTGGACAGCTAACCCTCTGCACTTCATTGATTGGCAAATGGCTCAATAATGTGGGCTAGTTTGGCCAGACCCTCTGTACTTAACACTATTGGCAGGCCACAGGAAAGATCAAATAACATTTCAACCCCCCCCCCCCCCCCCCCCCGCAAAAAGGCAGGCACAGTGTGACATTATTACATTACCAAGCAAGCTAATAGGAGGGAAAGAAGACAAAAAAATAGGAAATGGAATGTATGGAGGCAGTCCCTTGCACTACATGCTTTGCTGAATTCATCCCTAAAGATGCGCACTATAAAGAGGTAGGTATATAGTGTGTATGGACCTTGGGAAAGCCAGCAGATAAAGGATTGGTACCATCTGACAGAGCAGTTGGGGGAGGGGGTTCCTAATGAGTTTGCCCCCCCCCCCCCACCAAAAGAACAAAAAAAGGGGGCTCTACATGAAGTAAACCACACAGCAAACATTTGTGCATATTTTAGGGGGTGTTTTGGGGCAAACAATACTATGCAGCAGACAAAAGACATTGCTTAAGTGACTAGGCCATAGGTGTCTATTGGGGCAGAAGAGCATGCTGGTGAGGTAAGTGAAGGGAAAAATGCATGAAGGAGAAAAGGGGCACAGCATATTAGAACATATTGCAATCATGGTAATTAGGGAAGGAGGTCAAAAATACAAGTCATTAGCAAACAGAGCATACATAGAAGGGAATAGTAAAGTAGAAATGTTACCTTAATATAGTCCTCCTGCAGGACCTGAATGATGGCAGAACAGGTCTCTGGAATAATGATTCCCAGGGCCTGGGGAGAGATACCTGAAGAGAACTTCAAATCCTGAAGACTTCTCCCTGTCGCCAAGTACCTCAACGTGGCAACAAGCCTCTGCTCCGGAGTAATGGCTTGTCTCATGCAGGTATCCTGCCGGCTGATAAAGGGGGTCAGCAAAGCCAAAAGACGGTGAAAATCGGGGTCCGTCATCCTGAGAAAGTTCCTGAAATCATCAGGATTATTCTCCCGGATCTCACGAAGCAAAGGCATGTGCGAGAACTGGTCACGCTGAAGCAACCAATTCTTGGTCCACATACTCCTCGTCACTCTGTTCATGGACGGGTCTTGGGTCAAAGCTAAAAGCCCGACACCAATTCCGCGTACAGCACGAACTCGGCGACGAGTACGCACGGGAAACATCGCTCAGAAGGTCACAAAAGGTCGGCTGGTCAGAACGGACAAACAGAAAGCACCGATAAACAGCAAGGCCTGAAAGAACGAAGTGAATACCAGCAACGAGCAGACAATAAGCAGTGCAAATCAAAGCGTCCTATATCAAGATATAGGCCGCAATGACCAACAAATGCGAACTGACTACACGCACTAATAAACAGATACGCACGACAAGCACAAATTGAAGAGCAGTAACGATCTGAGTCAGAAAAACTGAGAAGCGCGAATCTTAAGTCACCAAACTTCCACTAACTCTCGATAAACACGGGATCAGCAGAAGGAGCCCAACGGGTGCCTGACGTGGTGCTGAACTTCCCTTTTCTAATCTCGTGGACGACGACTTACGTCACGACGTTCTTCCGGACCGGATATTCCGACAACTTTGTCCGACCGTGTGTACGCAACGCCAACATCGGACAAAGTACGTCGGACAAAGTCCGACTGACCTGGTCCGCGGATTGTCCGAGCGTGTGTATGGGGCTTTATTCTTTGGGAAGCAGCGTGAGGACGAGGTCCTTTAGCACCCAACGAAAAGGCCACAATGTGCCCCACTCCACAAGCTTTAAAAGTTGTAGGCCCCTTCTGCTGAAGTGCCCTAAGCAGCCACCTCTTCGGCCTGCTCCTCAGCCCTATTAGGGAATATATGTATATTATATGTATATTAATTTCCCACATGGGGTAAGTGTATATAACATATGTTTAAAAAAAAAAAAAAAAAGGTTTATAATTTCTGCTGTCAACCCAACAAAAAGCAACCAGGCTACCCCACAGACCTATGAGAGCGTCTTAGTGGCCAGTAACTCTATTATCCTATATTTGTGCATAGAGAGAGGTCCCAAACACCACACACCTAGAAAAGCCATTAGTAAACAAGGTTGCAATTATGTTGTTTTTATGTTGTGTTGTTTTTTTTTTTTTTTTTTTTAAATAATAAACCTGTTATACTTACCTGCTATGTGTAATAGTTTTGCACAAAGCAGCCTGGATTTTCCTCTTCTCGGGTCCCTCATCAGCGCTTCTGGCCCCTCTCCCTCCTGCCCATTGCCCCCACAGCAAGCAGCTTTCTATAGGGGCACTCAAGCCCCTCCCTTTCCTCATTGGCTCACTGACTTTGACAGCAGCGGGAGCCTATGGCAGCCCACAATTTTTCTGGCCGAATAATTGAGAACCTGCTCTCAATCTTTAGCTGGCTGGAATTCCGCCCGCAAAAGTCCGATGGAGCATACACAACGGTCGCATTTTCCGACCAAAAGCTCTCATCAAACTTTTTACTGGCGGAATTTCCGACCGCATTAAGGTTTTTCCGATGGAATTCTGCTCAAGCTGTCTTGCATACACACGATCACATCAAAGTCCGACCGTCAAGAACGCGGTGACGTACAACACGTACGACGGGACTAGAAAATGGAAGCCAGTCAATAGCCAGTAGCCAATAGCTTCCATCTCGTACTTGCTACAGAGCATGCATAGTTTTTGGTGCGTCGGGACAGCATACAGACGAGCGTTTTTTTACGATAGAAAAACATGTTCTCTAAGTCTGTCTGAATTTTCGATGGAAAAAGTCCGATGGGGCATACACATGGTCGGAATATACGATAAAAAGCTCCCATCGGACTATTTCTGTCTCGGCTCGTGTGTACGCGGCATTACAGAGGCTTGAGCGGAGACCTCCATCCTACATTCGTGACCTGATTTTGGGGGTAGAGGGGAGAGAGGGGGTTCGACAAGCTCTAAGGCAGAGCTGCAGTTAAAGCCCATAAGGGAACGTGTACAGTGGTGTGAAAAAGTGTTTGCCCCCTTCCTCATTTCCTGTTCCTTTGCATGTTTGTCACACTTAAGTGTTTCGGAACATCAAACCAATTTAAACAATAGTCAAGGACAACACAAGTAAACACAAAATGCAATTTGTAAATGAAGGTGTTTATTATTAAAGGTGAAAAAAAATCCAAACCATCATGGCCCTGTGTGAAAAAGTGATTGCCCCCTAAACCTAATAACTGATTGGGCCAACAACTGCAAACAAGCGTTTGCGATAACGTGCAATGAGGCTTTTACAGCGTCCTGGAGGAATTTTGGCCCACTCATCTTTGCAGAATTGTCCTAATTCAGTTACATTAGAGGGTTTTCGAGCATGAACGGCCTTTTTAAGGTCATACCACAACATCTCAATAGGATTCAGGTCAGGACTTTGGCTAGGCCACTCCAAAGTCTTCATTTTGTTTTTCTTCAGCCATTCGTTGGTGGACTTGCTGGTGTGTTTAGGATCATTGTCCTGCTGCAGAACCCAAGTTCGTTTCAGCTTGAGTACACGAACAGATGGTCGGACATTCTCCTTCAGGATCTCTTGGTAGACAGCAGAATTCATAGTTCCTTTTATCACGGCAAGTCTTCCAGGTCCTGAAGCAGCAAAACAGCCCCAGACCATCACACTACCACCACCATATTTTACTGTTGGTATAATGTTCTTTTTCTGAAATGCAGTGTTCCTTCTACGCCAGATATACTTGGACACACACCTTCCAAAGAGTTCCACTTTTGTCTCATCGGTCCACAGAATGTTGTCCCAAAAGTCTTGGGGATCATCAAGATGTGTTGTGGAGAAATTGAGACGAGCTTTGATGTTCTTTTTGCTCAGCAGTGGTTTTCTCCTTGGAACTCTGCCATGCAGGCCATTTTTGCCCAGTCTTTTCCTGATGGTGGAGGCATGAACGCTGACCTTAACTGAGGCAAGTGAGGCCTGCAGTTCCTTGGACGTTGTTGTGGGGTCTTTTGTGACCTCTTGAATGAGTCGTCGCTGCGCTCTTGGTGTAATTCTGGGCGGCCGGCCACTCCTGGGAAGGTTCACCACTGTTCCATGTCTTCCCCATTTGTGGATAATGGCTCTCACTGTGGTTCGCTGGATTCCCAAAGCTTTGGAAATGGCTTTATAACCCTTTCCAGACTGATAGATCTCAATTACTTTCTTTCTCAATTGTTCCTGAATTTCTTTGGGTCTCGGCATGATGTGTAGCTTTTAAGGATCTTCTGGTGGACCTTACTGTGTCAAGCAGCTCCTATTTAAGTGATGCCTTGATTGTGAACAGGTGTGGCAATAATCAGGCCTGGGTGTGGCTAGAGAAATTGAACTCAGGTGTGGACAACCACAGTTATAGTATGTTTTAACAAGGGGGGCAATCACTTTTTCACACAGGGCCATGATGGTTTGGATTTTTTTTCACCTTTAATAATAAACACCTTCATTTACAAATTGCATTTTGTGTTTACTTGTGCTGTCCTTGACTATTGTTTAAATTGGTTTGATGTTCCGAAACACTTAAGTGTGACAAACATGCAAAGGAACAGGAAATGAGGAAGGGGGCAAACACTTTTTCACACCACTGTATAATATAAGAGTTACCTGTAGATGCCTTTTAGATCCCTCATTTTAATTTCTAACATATTAAAAAAATTCAAAGTCAGCAGCTACAAACACTGTAGCTGCTGACTTTTAATAAGCAGACTTACCTGTCCTGGGTGCCTGCAATGTCGGCCACCCGAGACCGATCGTCCCTCGGGTTTCGGTTCCCGGCGCCGCCATTCCACCTAAGGGAAACAGGCAGCGTAGCCTTGCTGGCTTCACTGCCCGTTTCCTACTGCGCATGCGCAAGTCGCGCAGCGCTTTGTGAATGGGGAATGCGATGTGTTGTGGGACACAGTTCCCATAACACACCGCGCCCCATTCACTAGAAGACGGCGCTAACATGTAACTGTTTGGAAGCTTCAATAAACATTCCTTCTGTTAAAAAAAAAAGAAGACGGCGCTAGGAGCAGAAGACAGAACAACTCCGCGGAACAAGAAGAGGCAGATTAGGACGATCTGCCTAGCAACAGCCATTTCTGGTAAGTAAAAAAAAATAATATATTTTTTTTTTTTTCATTTTAAATTTTTATTAACATTTTTATGAAGTTTTTTTTTTTTTTTTTTTTCAGGGTGGCCCTCCACTTTAAAGTTTAATCCCTGTGCCAGATTGTAATTTTCCATTTTTTTTTTCTGCAGGGAATGGAGGATCTACATTGTTTGCCCTGCACTGCCTGCATCAGCTCTACCCCAGTGAATTGGATTCTTTTACAGTCATGCTAATCCACGCTGGTATGTTTTCTACATTTACTGATCTGGATGTTTTTTTTTCTGATAATTTCCTCATTAAACAGGTCAGGGAAATAATTATCTAACACAGGATACATTTTGAGGTCAATACCTTATCTTAAACGATCTTGTTTTAACAAATTAAATGTAATCGATCCGATGTCTATTGAATGGGTCTCACGTTGATTTTCAATTATCTGAACATCCTTGTCTGTGTCAGGAACCTTTTTGCTTGCCTGGTGGTGCGTGGCTCAGGCCTTTTAATAAATAAGTGGCTCATTTTTAAACTTTAATGATGCACACCAATGGAAGAAGAAAATGGGGCGTTTCAACTCAGTTTACTTGTAAGTGGATCTCGTATTTAACTTGGCGTTTATCCAGTGTAGCTGGTTGAGTCGCTTGATAACTGTCTTGGCAGTCTTTCTCAACATGGAATCTCTGAAACCTTGGGATTCCAAGTTGCAGGGGGTTCCTTGAGCAACCAGCAATAGTTTGATTTTCCGCCAACACTGACCACCAATTTAACCACTTGCCCACTGGGCACTTAAACCCCCTTCCTAACCAGACCAATTTTCAGCTTTCGGTGCTCTCAGACTTTGAATGACAATTACTCAGTCATGCAACACTGTACCCAAATTATTTTTTGTCCTTTTTTTTCACACAAATATAGCTTTCTTTTGGCGGTATTTAATCACCACTGTTTTTTTTGTTTGCGCTATAAATCAAAAAAGACAGAAAATTTGGTAAAAAAAATAAATAAAAAATCTTTGTTTCTATTAAAAATTATTGGCAAAGTATTGGCATAGTATTACACAGTGTTGGCAGAGTACTGTCACTGAGCAGCGCTGGGGGCACTACACATCCAGCCCACAGCGCTGCTGCCATCTATCCCCCTCTCCGCTTCTCCCCTCTCACTGTACTGATCGGTACAGAGAGGGGAGGGAGGAACACCGGTTTGTTTACATGTGATCGCTCCGTCATTTGAGGGAGCGATCACGTGGTAAACTGCCGCTATCAGCCATTTACTGTGACCCGGCGGTCACGGATGTTCCCGAGTGCGTGCCCCAGGAGGCACGCGGGAGCAAGGTTCTGGGAGGACATCCCACGGACGTCCACCCAGAATAAGCCGACCTCGCTGTAGCCGTCTTTCGGCTATGGCCTGGTCAGCATGTGGTTAATTCTAACATGTCCCAATATACAGCAATAGCATTTAAAAAAAAAAAAAAAAGAAAACCTCACCTTTTTATCATTAAAGGGGTTGTAAAGGTATTTTTTTTTAAATAACAAACATGTTATACTTACCTCCACTGTGCAGCTCGTTTTGCACAGAGTGGCCCCGAACCTGGTCTTCTTCTGGGGTCCCTCGGTGGCTGTCTCCGCTCCCCCCCCCCCGCAAGGACTTCTCACGTTCATGCGAGCTCCCTCACATGGTGAGAAGTGCTTGCGGGCACGCTCCTGTGATACAGCCGGCGGCCATGGGCGCTCACTGTATCACTCGGCCCTGCCCCCCGGTGCGCTGCGTCATTGGATGTGATTGACAGCAGCGCGAGCCAATGGCTGTGCTGCTTTCAATCCATCCACTCTAACCAATCAACGGCCAGGCTGATCGGCGAAGAGGATGTCGGGTGCGAGCGCGGGACTTTCGAGGGGTCAGGTAAGTAAAACGGGGGGGGGGGGGGGGGGGGGGGGGGGGCATTGTCAGATGTTTTTTCACCTTAATGCATAGAATGCATTAAGGTAAAAATATGTTTACCTTTTACAACCCCTTTAAAAACAGCCATTGGGCTCTGGACTGAGATGATGCCATTTCCTCAGTCTCCTCTCCTCCAGTGATCAGCCTGACACTTTATAACTTTGTAGCAAGTCAAAGTGGTTATAAACTCCGCTTTTTGGCTCATACCTTCAGGTAAGTCTATAATGAGGCTTCTCTGTAGGTACAGTTTAGGAGATATGCACATTTTAGCGTCCGGTGATGTCACTGGCACATGTGCACTGTGCTCTGAATGGACGGCACACTCAAGTATTCCGTCCATTGAGAGCATTGTGCTGCAACTGTGTCTTCGATGTGTGAGTGACATCATCAAGCTCTGGCCAATCAAACGGCTGGAAAGCATGAACCTGGGCGAAAGATAGGGTGAAAATGAAAGCGGTGAGGCTCCATGCACACTGGAGCTCATAAACTGCTTTATTTTTTGTGGAGTTTGGGCGTTTTTTTTTTAATAGCCCATAAACTCCCCTCTATGTTATCCTATGTGTCCATGCACACATGGACGTTTTTGAACTTTTATCAGCAGTGGAGTTTATTGAGTCGTTTTTCTGACCACAAAAAACGTGTCTCACCAGCGCGTTTTTAACATTTTTGATCCATTGAAAAAAAAAAAAAAAACGCTAATAAACGCTATTGCAAAAATGTTAAAAAACTTTGAAAGCCCCACTGCATTAAAGGGGTTGTAAAGGTATTTTTTTTAAAATAACAAACATGTTATACTTACCTCCACTGTGCAGCTCGTTTGGCACAGAGTGGCCCTGAACCTGGTCTTCTGGGGTCCCTCAATGGCTGTCTCCGCCCCCCCCCCCCCCCCCCCCCCCCGCAAGGACTTCTCACGTTCATGCGAGCTCCCTCACATGGTGAGAAGTGCTTGCGGACGCGCTCCCGTGATACAGCCGGCGGCCATAGCCGCTCACTGTATCACTCAGCCCCGCCCCGCCGCGTCATTGGATGTGATTGACAGCAGCGCGAGCCAATGGCTGCGCTGCTTTCAATCCATCCACTGTAACCAATCAACGGCCAGGCTGATCGGCGAAGAGGATTTCGGGTGCGAGCGCAGGACTTTCGAGGGGTCAGGTAAGTAAAACGGGGGGGGGGGGGGGGGCGGCATTGTCAGATGTTTTTTCACCTTAATGCATAGAATGCATTAAGGTAAAAATATGTTTACCATGCACACATGGACGTTTTTGAACTTTTATCAGCAGTGGAGTTTATTGAGTCGTTTTTCTGACCACAAAAAACGTGTCTCACCAGCGCGTTTTTAACATTTTTGATCCATTGAAAAAAAAAAAAAACGCTATTGCAAAAATGTTAAAAAACTTTGAAAGCCCCACTGCAAAGCTTTTTTCATAACTTTATTTTAATGTCCAGTGTGCACGGAGCCCGACAGCGCACCACTGGAGGACTTTGTTTTAAGGCTCTATGCACACTGAAGCTCAAAAAAAGCTTTTTCTGGACGCCAGATTGCTGTCAGAAAACGCTGGTTGAAAAAAAAATATTTTAACAGCGTTTTGTACTAGCGTTTATGTGCGTTTTTTTTTTAGCATTTATGGGCGTTTTTAATAAAAATACACAGAGGACACTCCAAAAATCCCACAATGCATTGAAAAAATAGAACGGCGAACGCTCATTAACGCGTGTTTATTGCGTGTTTATGAGCGGTTGCCGTTTTTTAGCATTTTTTGTGGTCAGAAAAACGACACTTTGAATGTGATTTTATGGCGTTCAGAGAACAGCCCATAAACTCCACTGCTGATAAAAGCTAAAAAACATCCATGTGTGCATGGACGCATAGGGTAACATAGAGTGGAGTTTATGGGCTGTTACAAAAAACGCCCACACTCCCAAAAACTTCCGTTTATGAGCTCCAGTGTGCATGGAGCCTAAAGGGGTTGTAAAGGCTGAAGGTTTTTACATTCATGCGATTTATGCATGAAGGTAAAAAAATTTCAGTGTGCAGCCCCCCCCTAATATTTACCCAAGCCAAATCTCGATCCAACAATGTACACCAAACCTTAGGCTCTCCCGGGTCTCCCTCCTGATTGGCTGAGATGCAGCAGGAGCCATTTGCTTCCGCTGCTGTCAATCACAGCCAGAGAGGCGAGAGGTAGGGGCAGGGCGGGGCTGAGCCACACTTTCTGTGTCTTATGGACGCAGAGAGCCGGCTTGGGGAGCAAGCACGCCCGAGTGCTCCCACAGCAAGCAGCTCACTATGGGGGCATTCGGCAAGGTGGAGGGACCTAGAGGACCCACGGGGAAACAGAGAAGAGGAGGATCGGCGCTTCTTGGTGCAAAACTATTGCACAGAGCAGGTAAGTATGACATGTTTGTTATTATTATTATTTTTATTATTATTATTATTATTTTTTTTTATAAAATGTTTTCCTTTACAATCACTTTAAGGTAAGTTTGTATGTTGTGTATATTAGCACACTATGACTTAAACTGCCCGACGAGAGTCCAATTTTTAGACTTTACTATGGTTTTTAGGTGAGAGGCTGCAGCAGGGGCTGATCTATGTCAGACATTACAGAGCACAGCCATCAATTAGGCTCTAGTCACACTTGTAGAACTCCAAAGTTTGTGCCGACTTTGGAGTGCAGCGTTGACGCAACTTTGAATGGGTGCAACTTGGTTGCGACTCTGGCTTTGATCAGTGATAAAGGACAACTGTTGCACACAAGTTGCATTGTATAACATTCAGGTTCGACTTTCATGCCACTTCTGAGGGTTAACATTCAAGTCTGTGGCCCTCAAGTCGCATGCAAGTTTGACCAAAGTAGTGCATGAACTACTTTGAAGTTGCTACAACTTTAGGTCGCACATCTATGAATGGTTATTATTGGAAAACATGAGGAACGACTTGTCCTGCAACTCTGATGTCCAAAGTTGCATGACATGAATGGAGCCTTACTCAGACACCGGGATATACATGATTGTGTCTGTTCAGTTGGAATCTCAATTCAGTGACCCTGGATGATGCCAAAATAAAGATGGCTCTGTCTTTCTGTGGAGAAAAGCAGATAATTATCTAGTAAGAATATCACGGATGGTCCCCAAAATACAAAAGGTTTGTCATAGTATTAAAATCCTTAAAAACTTTTTTATTTAGGGTATAAAATATTGCATTTGCAACAAGAAGAACATGTATTCACATTAGGAACAAAAGAAGCCAGCCAGCTAATCGTAGCTACCTGTCTTTCCGGGACTTAAGAAGCACATAGCTCCGCCCTACGCGTTTTGTCAGAAGTTGTCTCCTACTGCTGTCAATCACATACAGTGAGAAGGGAGAAGGGGCGTGTCTGAGCCGTACTCTGTGTGTCAATGGACACACAGAGCTGGCTTGGGATTGAGCACATGCAAGTTCCCCCTTAGAAAGCTGCTTGTTATGGGGGCGCTCAGCAGGTGGGGGAGGAGCCAAGATCGCTGGCTGGGGCCTGAAAAGTCGAGGATCAGAGATGCCATTACACAAAACGGGTAAGTATAACATGTTTCTTTTAAAAATGTCTTTACAAAAATATGGCTTTTCAATTACTTTACGATTAAAATAATTGTCTGTTAGGTCTATTTTCATTTACACTGCACTATTGGTCATCTATAATTTGCATTTCTTCTTTAGGTGGCTACAGCCAGCGGTTGCCCCATGCCAGCGCCTTGGGGAAGATCTTCACAGCCTTGCCCTTCGGTGACCCCGTTTATCAAATGATTGATTTAAAACTGGCTATTTACATCGACTTCCCCTCCAACATGAAGCCGGGCGTCCTGGTAACTTGCGCCGATGACATAGAACTGTATTCCAGCCAGGAGACGGCGGTTACATTTGATAGGCCTGGCATCACCGCACTAGCTCACCCATCTACGCTGGCTATAGGCACCACCCACGGGGTGTTTGTGTTGGAAAAATCTGACTTAGAATTTAGCGAACTGCAAATTAGATCCTGCAAATCGTACCTTCACAAGCCCTCCGTGGAGAAAATGCGCCAATCGGGCGCTGCTACCGTTTACCCAAGCCAGGAGAAAAATGACCCCCGTTCTGAAATCGTCTATACCGACAGCCTGTTTTATATGGATCACCCGACTGCAAAACTTCTTCTCGGCTTCTTTCAAGAGTCGGGCGGCGTGCAGTGCGAGATCGACGCATACGGGGACTTTCTGCAGGCCTTGGGGCCCGACGCCACGCTAGACTACACAGAGAACACCGCCAACGTCTCGAAAATAGAATCACAGCTGACTGATGTGCGGAGGAAAATCTACTTCCTATTGAGGGCAACAGGCTTCACCGTCGTCGTTTTGAACAATTCGAAATTCTATCACATCGGGACCTTGCAGGAATACTTACATCATTTTACTTCTGACGCCCAGCTCCGGGCAGAACTAGGATTACAGGCGAACGTTTTTAGCATCGTTCCAGATCAAGATAAAAATGTGAATAAAGGGGCCTGTGTCATTCAAAGTGTATTAGACGCTCAGTGCCAGGTTTCACCTCACACGGTGATTGAATATTCCAGGCTGGGGCCCGGCGTCTCCATCGGGGAATGCTGTATCATCAGCGGCTCATGCATAAGCATCAGATCAGCCATACCCGACAAATCTTTTGTGAGTTCATTAAGCCTGGTGATTGATGGGCGGCTAATGTATGCGACAATCCTGTTTGGGACCGAGGACGACTTGAAACGGAGCGCGGCTTCGTTGTCGGATCTGAACGCGCTTCAGATATTCGGCAAGAGTCTTCTGCAGTGCTTGGAGCTCTGGGGCATTCCGGTTTCAGAAAAGCTTTTTTCTAGCGACCAAAAGAGTTTGTGGAGCGCCCGTCTCTTCCCGGTGTATGAAACTTTGCAAGAGTCTGTCGAGGCTTCTCTGGCGATGCTGACAGCCGCGTACAGCCAGTCGCAAGTGCGTCGGGGAGATGCCGAGAGGCTGTCGATTGAAGAGATGCTGAAATGCAAGAATGTTGAAGAGATGTTGAACTTTAGAAATCTCCTTTATAAGGAAATCAGCTCTGAAAAGGAAAGCAAAATGTAGATTTTCAGAGGGGTATGTTTGGAACACGTTTTATAGCGGCAATATATTTTTAAAGCAGAGTTCCACTAGTTTTTGTGTTTATTAACCATTTAAGGACCAATGAAAATGTATTTTTAACCTTAAAATGTGCTCAATCCAAGGAAAAAATAGGGGCGCTCTGACAATCACACAATGGTGACCGTTTAAAACTAAAAATAGTGAATATTTCAACTCGCACACAAAAATGAATATGTAATAAAAAAATATTAATTAAAAATTAAACTGTGCATTAATATTTTTTATTACATATTCATTTTTGTGTGCGAGTTGAAATATTCACTATTTTTAGTTTTAAACGGTCACCATTGTGTGATTGTCAGAGCGCCATTATTTTTTCCTTGGATTGAGCACATTTTAAGGATAAAAATACATGGCAGCTGTAGTTTAAACAGATTACTGATCAAGGCGCAGCGGTGTGTATTTAAATAAGGGCGGGTTAATTTAAATACCATTTATTTTTTAACACTTAAAGTGGAAGTAAAGTCAAAAATTTTACTTTCACCTACAGGTAAGCCTATAATGAGGCTTACCTGTAGGTAAAAAAAATATCTCCTAAACCTGTACGGTTTAGGAGATTTTCCCCGTGCAATGTGCCGCTGACTGCAGCGGCGCATGCGCACGGGGGATTCTTGGCCGAAAGGCCGGCAGAATCCGAACCCTGCCGGGAAGAAATCTCCCGTGCGCATCCGGCTCATTATGCCTTTTCCCTTACAGGTGTATAAAAAATAAAAAACATGTCAGCGGGTTTACTACCGCTTTAAGGACCAAGCCTCTTTTTTAGATGTGGGTGATGCCAGTTAAAAACTGTTTTTTTTTTTTGCTAGAAAATTACATACTTTTTTTTTTTTTTTCTAACACCCTAGAGAATAAAATGGCGTTTATTGCAATGCTTTCTGTCACACTGTATTTGTGGAAAAAATACACATTTTCAAATTAAAAAATAAGTCCAACAGTAAAGTTAGCCCAATTTTCTTTTTATATTGTGAAAGATAATGTTACGCCGAGTAAATTGATACCCAACATGTCACGCTTCAAAATTGCGCCCGCTCATGGAATGGCGACAAACTTTTACCCTTAAAAATCTCCATAGGCGACGTTTAAAAAAATTCTACAGGTTGCATCTTTTAACCACTTCCCGACCGGCCACTGCATATTTACGTCAGCAGAATGGCACGGGCAGGCAAAATCACGTACCTGTACGTGATCGTGCATTTGCCTGCCCGTGGGTCGGGAGCGCGCCGCCAGCGGCGCGCTCGCGACCCGGTCGGGAGCTCCGTGACCACGGCCGCGGGACCAGCGGACCCGATCGCCGCTGGTATCCCGCGATCGGGTTACGGAGCTGAAGAACGGGGAGAGGTCTATGTAAACAAACCTCTCCCCGCGCTTCCTACACTGACTGTCAGTGATCGGCGGTTCCCTGTCATCGGGAACGCCGATCAATGACGTCAGACGTACAGCCACGCCCCCCTACTGTAAAAAAAACACAACACGTCACACTGACTCCTCCCGCCCCCTAGTGGTTAACCCCTTCACTACAACTGTCATTTACATAATAATCAGTGCTATTTAAATAGCAGTGATTGCTGTATAAATGACAAATGTCCCAAAAATGTCCGATGTGTCCGCCATAATGTCGCAGTCACAATAAAATCGCTGATCGCCGCCATTACTAATAAAAAAAAAAATATTAATAAAAATGCTATAAAACTATCCCTATTTTGTAAACGCTATAACTTTTGCGCAAACTAATCAATAATCACTTATTGCGATTTTTTTTTTTTACCAAAAATATGTAGAAGAATACGTATCGGCCTAAACTGAGGAAAAAAAATGTTTTTTTATATATTTTTGGGGATATTTATTATAGCAAAAAGTAAAAAATATTGCATTTTTTTCAAAATTGTCGCTCTATTTTTGTTTATAGCGCAAAAAATAAAAACCACAGGGGCGATCAAATACCACCAAAAGAAAGCTCTATTTGTGGGAAAAAATTTTGTTTGGGAGCCACGTCGCACGACCGCGCAATTGTCAGTTAAAGCGATGCAGTGCCGAATCTCAAAAAGGGGCCTGGTCCTTTGGGTGCAAATTGGTCCGGGGCTGAAGTGGTTAAGTTACAGAGAAGGTCTTGGACTAGAATTATTACTCTCACTCTACCGATCGCTGTGATACCTCACATGTGTGGTTTGAACACCGTTTTCATATGCGGGCGCTACTCGCGTATGCTTTCTCTTCTGCACGCGAGCGGGATGGGGCGGGTTTAAAAAAAGTTTTTTTTTCTTATTTATTTTACCTTTTTATTTTTACACTGTTTTAAAAAAAAAAAAATTAATTGTGTCACTTTTATTCCTTTTACAATGAATATAAACATCCTTTGTAATAGGAAAAAAAAAGCATGACAGGGCCTCTTATATATGAGATCTGGGGTCAAAAAGACTTCAAATCTCATATTTATACTAAAATGCATTTACATTTTTTTTTTAGGGCTAGAATTGTTGCTCTCGCTCTACCGATCGCGGCAATACCTCACATATGTGGTTTGAACACCTTTTTCATATGCGGGCGCTACTCGCGTATGCGTTTGCTTCTGCACGTGAGCTCAGCGGGGCGCGTTTAAAAATTTTGAATTTTTTTTTCTTATTTATTTTACCTTTTTTATTTTTACACTGTTTTTTTAAAAAAAATATGTAATTGTGTCGCTTTTATTCCTATTACAAGGAATGTAAACATCCCTTGTAATAGAAAAAAAGCATGACAGGGCCTCTTAAATATGAGATCTGGGGTCAAAAAGACCTCACATCTCATATCTACACTAAAATGCAATAAAAAATAAAATATAAAAAAAAAAATGGCCCCTTTTAAGAGCTATCCGCCCTCCAATGTCATGGAGTCGGGTGGGGGCCATCTTCCCCCTCACTCGTCTTCATGCCCAGCCACAGAGAGGACCCAATCGCCGTCGCCACTAGGCGGCAGAGGGCACCGGAGCGGGACGGGGGGCCCTCTCCCGCCGCCGATTTAAAAGTGATCTGGCAGTGAATTTGCCGCAGAGACCACTTTTATCTTGTAGCGGACCGCCCGCTGAACATGAGGATACCGGAGTTATGGCAGCTAGCTACTGCCATTACAACGATATCCTCCTTCAAAGTACCGACGTCTATCGGCGTTCGGCGGTCCGGAAGTGGTTAAAAGTCAGCAGCTACAAAAAGTGTAGCTGTTGACTTATAATAAACAGACACTCGCCTGTCCCATTGGTTTAAGTGTGTCCTAGGGAGTGATTCTAACTTGGGGGGGGAGGGGCTGTGTGTGACACATCGCTATCACCGCTCCCGATCACAGGGAGCTGGGATCAGTGACATTAGGCAGAATGGGGAAATGCTTGTTTACATTAGCATCTCCCTGTTCTTCCTCTCCGTGAGGCGATCATGGGTATGTCCCCCCGGACATCGAGTCCGTGGGACCCGCGATCCGACTCACAGCGCTCGCGGCGGGCGCGCGCCTGCTATGCAAACCCCGAGAGATCACGTAGTATAACATGATTTCGCACGGCGGAGGCAACCTGCCTCAGTAAAACTGCTGCGGCTGGTCCGCAAGCGGTTAAAGCGGAAGTAAACCTATCCATAAAACAGTTTAATTTCCAGCACATACCAGAAATGTAACACTCCCATTGGTTGTGCTCTCAACCAAACTATCAAGCCATCCAATGGCTGGTGTCTAAACTGATCACATGTGCAGTATCATGGCAGTTATAGATTAAACAGAGGCAAAGATGGCAGCTTCCTTGGCTGAAAACGATGAGAGGGTTTACTTCCACTTAAACTGCAGCAGAGAAAAATCAGGTCTGCCAGATAAGGTAAGTGATGTTCAACAGAGCTGTGTAAATCTCAAGGCTGGATGTACAAAAATTCACATTTATTGGGATTTAAAACTTCTCTCACTATGTACATCTTCTGTGTATTTAGCGGTTAGCATGGAGTTCTGCTTTAACCGCTTCCCGACCACCTCACGCAGATATACTGCGGCAAAATGGCACGGGCAGGCAAAACCACGTACCTGTACGTGGCCCTTTAAATGCCTGCCCGTGGGTTGCGACCCGGTCGGAGCTCCGTGACCCCCGGCCGCGGGACCAGCGGACCCGATCGCCGCTGGTGTCCCGCGATCGGGTCGCGGAGCTGAAGAACGGGGGGAGGTATGTGTAAACAAACCCTCTCCCCGCGCTTCCTACTCTGCCTGTCATTGATTGGCTGTTCCCTGGTCATCGGGAAAGCCGATCAATGACATCAGATGTCAGCCCCGCCCCTAATGTAAAAAAACACACACGTCACAGCCCATAACCCCTCCCCTCCCCCTAGTGGTTAACTCTTTCACTACAACTGTCATTTATACAGGAATCAATGCATTTAAATAGCATTGATTGCTGTATAAATGACAATGGTCCCAAAAATGTGTAAAAAAATGTCCGATGTGTCCGCCATAATGTCGCAGTCACAATAAAAATCGCTGATCGCCACCATTACTAGTAAAAAAAAAAAATATTAATAAAAATGCTATAAAACTATCCCCTATTTTGTAAAACGCTATAACTTTTGCGCAAACCAATCAATAATCGCTAATTGCGATTTTTTTTTTTTACCAAAAATATGTAGAAGAATACGTATCGGCCTAAACTGAGGAAAAAATTTTTTTTTTATATATTTTTTGGGGATATTTATTATAGCAAAAAGCAAAAAATATTGCATTGTTTTCAAAATTGTCGCTCTATTTTTGTTTATAGCGCAAAAAATAAAAACCGCAGGGGCGATCAAATACCACCAAAAGAAAGCTCTATTTGTGGGAAAAAAAGGACGCCAATTTTGTTTTGGAGCCACGTCGCACGACCGCGCAATTGTCAGTTAAAGCGACGCAGTGCCGAATCGCAAAAAGGGGCCTGGTCCTTTGGCTGCCAATTGGTCCGGGGCTGAAGTGGTTAATTTATTGGTTCATGACCCCCTATACATACCTCTTTAAGGCTGGGGGGGGGGGGGGCGCTTTTGAGAAGGGATTATGCAGCCTGCTGCTTTATTCTTCAAATGACATTTTCAGAAAATGTTAAAAAAAATATAAAAAACATAGCAATCAACCCAAAGTAGATCTATTTTACTCAATGAAAACCATAGGAGGTGGCATAGAAAATTTTTATAGACATATAAGAGGTAGAGATAATTAATATATACACTAGAGGGGGTATTGAGATAACTACCATCATATCAGCGGGTACTTAGAATCCATCTGCTTCTACATTGGGGGGGTATTATAATGCTGAGAAATGTTGGGTTAACTCTTTCTTGGAGGCTTTGTTACCAAATATACTTTTTTTTAGCCGGGGTCTCTAACTGACCAGCCAATGTGCGCTTCCTTGCTAGGTGAACCATCTAGTCTATTCAGTTATTCTGTTGCTGGCAATTTGTCTCCAGTAACAGGATCATGACACGGGCATTAGGGCATTAGTCTGTTACTCGCTGCTAATAAACGTAAGGTTAAAGCCCAACTTTTTATTGTACCAATATATTGGGGGTGGGGGGGGTCACACCAACAACCCTCCCTGCTCCGTACTCCATGGGTTAGAGCAGTGATGGCGCACCTTGGCACCCCAGATGTTTTGGAACTACATTTCCCATAAAGCTCATGCACTCTGCAGTGTAGCTGAGCATCATGGGAAATGTAGTTCCAAAACATCTGGAGTGCCAAGGTTCACCATCACTGGGTTAGAGCCTATGTGTCAAACTCAAGGCCCGCAGGCCAAATCCGGCCCACCAGGCCATTTCATGTGGCCCTCGCACCTCTCTGGCAGTTATGGCACCCCTCTCCATCATCCCCCCAACAGTTAGCAGCAGGGAGGATAAAACTCCTCTGCCAGATCCTGCGCTTATCCATGCGGGCAGGGAAGTTCGTCTGCCCCCGTTTCAGCAGCAGAGGACAGAACTCCATCTACAGATCCTGCACCATTCTGTGTAGGAAAGCAAAGCACAAAGACAGCGCTCACAACAGGGAACACACCTCATAGATTAAGGGTGGAGTCTTTCACTAGGTGCTCTGGCTCAAGTTTGTCCTGTTAGTTTTACCTTAAATGCTCATTTGGCTGGTGGGAAGGGGTGATATCTGAAATAAGGAACTTTCCTTATTCCTCGTTCCCTGGCAGCCAGTGCTCACCTCTGCTATCTAATGTCTCTGGTTGTAGGTGGGAACCTTGCCGTCCTCCTGTGTACAATGCAGGACCTGCTGGTCCTCCGATGTGGCTGCACAATTAGGAGGAGGCCTGCGGGAGCAAAGAATAAGGTATTATATACTTATTTACCCCTCCCCCACCCAGGCTAGCATAGGTACGTTTCAAAGCAGCCCAGAGGTTGCTTTGAAAATGGGCGTACCTGTACGTCCCTTTGAATTTTCCGCCATGTGGACGCATTGCGTGCCGCCGGCGGCACAAGCGCGACCCTGCCACGAGCTCCGTGAGTGTGATCACAGGTCCCGTGGTCTCGATGTCCACGGGGATACCCGCGATCGTCTCACGGAGCTGAAGAACGGGGAAATGCTAATGTAAACAAGCATTTCCCCGTTCTGCCTAGTGACAGGACACTGATCACCGCTCCCTGTAATCGGGAGCTGTGATCAGTGTCGTGTCACTCGTAGCCCCTCCCCCCACAGTTAGTCACTCCCTAGGACACACTTAACCCCTACAGCGCCCCCTCCTGGTTAACCCCTTCACTGCCAGTCACATACACACAGTAATCAATGCATTTTTAATCGCACTGATCGCTGTATAAATGTGAATGGTCCCAAAAGTGTCCGATCTGTCCGCCATAATGTCGCAGACACAATCAAAAAATCGCAGATCGCCGCCATTACTAGTAAAAAATAAAAAAAAATATTAATAAAAATGCCATAAAACTATCCCATATTTTGTAGACGCTATAACTTTTGCGCAAACCAATCAATAAACGCTTATTGCGATTTTTTTTTTTTTTTTTTTTTTAGCCAAAAATATGTAGAAGAATACGTAACGGTCTAAAATATTTTTTTATATATTTTTGGGGAATATTTATTATAGCAAAATATAAAAAAATATTGCTTTTTCTTCTAAATTGTCGCTTTTTGTTTATTGCGCAAAAAATAAAAACCGCAGAGGTGATCAAACACCACCAAAAAAAAGCTAGACTGCGACATTATGGCGGACACATCGGACACTTTTGACACTATTTTGGGACCATTGTCATTTATACAGCGACCCGTGCTATAAAAATGCACTGATTACTGTATAAAGGGCACTAGGGGGCGATCAAGTGGTTAAGTGTGTCCTAGGGAGTGATTCTAACTTGGGGGGGGGGGGGTGGGCTACCACTGACATGACGCTGACATGACTGACATACTCATGGGCCTCTTGAGTATAAAGCGGACCAACATCCGACCGTGTGTACGCTCCATCGGACCAACTTTTTCCAGGTTTCATCTGACTTTTGTTGTCTGTGCGAACGGACCAAATTTCTGCCAACAAAAGTCCGATGGACCAAAGTCCGACCGTGTGTACACAAAACCAACGGACTTTTGTACAAAGTACAAACACGCATGCTCAGAACCAATGCAAAAGATCAGACAAGACTATAGAAGTTGACCAAAGGGGAGTATTCGAACGTCCTCTTTTGAAGTGTCGTCAGTACGTTGAAACGTCACCACGTTCGTGTTTGTTGCCTAAAAAGTCCAATCATGTGTATGCAATACCAACTTGGGGCCAACGCCATTTGTACAAAAATCCACGAAAGTTGGTCCAAGGTCCGATCGTGTGTGAGGCTTTACTTAAGTTGGCCCCACGTGGATCAAAGTTCCCGCTGAACTGGCCGAATTCAATCCATGTATGGCTGTTTCATTCAAGAGGAATGGGACTGGTGAGAGGACTGGTACTATATTTTCCCTCAATCAGCACTTGGAGCCAGTTGGCTGCAACACTGATCAGTGTATCCTGAGAGTGGAGGCGCCCCACTGCCAGAATACAACAGCCCAGCAGGGGGATTTCCCCATCCACCTCGAATGTGTGGTTGGAGGAATCAATTTGCTGGGTTTTGTTTGTTTGTTTGTTTTTTTTTTCATTTTGTTTTTTTTGATCAGCTAATTATATTGAATGGGGTTGAATTTCAATTGGGGAGGGGTCGGTCATTGAGCAGTATTCTGGTCTGATACCATTGCGTTTGTCAAAAACATTATGCTCTTGTCTATTCTGTGACAGTTAGCCCCGGTTCACACCAGTGTGGCTTTGAAAATCACACTTTTTGCGTGATTTCAAAGATGCAGATCGGTGCGATTTGCACCTCCGATTTCATTGCGACTTAGTTTAACAGAAGTCTATGTGGGTCGTAACGAAATCGGGGGAAAAAAAAGTAGTGCAGGAACCTTTTTCAAAGTCGCCGCGACATGAGTTGCGGCAGTTTGAATGGTTCGATTGTTGGCAATGGGGTGCTACTTAGAACTGTCAAATCGCATAACAAATCACACCAGTGTGAACGGGGGCTTAAAGTGATTCTACAGGCATTCTATGCATTAAAATAAAAAACCTATGTTCAGCAACCCCCCCCAATACTTACCTAAGGTCCATCTTGGTCCAGCGATGTGCACAAGTGCCTTGGCTTCTCTCTCCTGATTGGTTGAGACACAGCAGTGAATGAATGACTTGTATAGCGCTACCTATGCGAACTGAATCGCCTCAGGGCGCTTTTTGCCACTGGTGTCCATCTGTGGTATAGTGCGGTCCTTGCCCTGTGGGGTCCTGACACGCTTACAAACACATACACATACAACATACACCTATTTGGGCAATTTTTATTGACAGGATCTAATTAACCTACCATCATGTCTTTGGAGTGTGGGAGGAAACCGGAGTACCTGGAGGAAACCCACGCAGGCACAGGGAGAACATGCAAACTCCAGGCAGAAGGTGTCATGGTCGGGATTTGAACCAGCGACCCTATTACTGCTACGTGAAAGTGCTAACCACTACACTACTGTGCTGCCCCTGCCATTGGCTCCCGCTGCTGTCAGTTAGCCAAACAGGAGAGAGAGGGGGGTGGGGCCAAACCGTGGCTCCGTGCCTGAATAGGCACACAGAACAGCGGCTCGGGTGCCCCCATAGCAAGCTGCTTCCTGTGGGGCCAGCAAGGGATCCGAGAAGAGGGGGATTGGGGCTGCTCTGTGCAAAACCAACTGCACAGAGAAGGTAAGTATAACGGGTTTCTCGTTTTTTTTTTTTCTTTAAAAATAACACTTTAGTATCACTTTAAGATTTGAATAAAGGGCTCCTAGATACGCAATTTGCTCATTTTTAATAGGTAGGCATTTTTAATAGCTAATGAACCGCCACACACCTAAAACCACAACTGACACTTTTTTGGCTAAACTACTAATGCATTTTGGTACACTGCAACTCTGATCCATGTGTCAGAATGATTGGTATCCCAACACACTAATAAGTGCATACCATGCTACCATTCATTTCGGTACCACCAAACAAAGGTGTGAAGGGGGCCTCAGTGCTTTGGTGTTTTTTTGGAGGAGTCCTTCCAAACCACTTTTAAAGTGTTACTAATCCCAGGACCCTGTATTCACTATATCCGGTCTCCCACAGTACACAGAACATGGAAATGCAATTATTTTAGTAAATATAAACAGCTAAATACCTTTTCTCATCAACATTATATAACAGTCTTGTAACTTCTATCAGTGTCTGGTTAAAGTTGTAGGAGGAGTTTTCATTCTACTCTGACTGTCCTAGGGTGGTAATATCTGGATATTTGTACTTATGGTGCCCCCAGGGTGGTAATATCTGGATATTTGTACTTGTGGTGCCCCCAGGGTGGTAATATCTGGATATTTGTACTTATGGTGCCCCCAGGGTGGTAACATCTGGATATTTGTACTTGTGGTGCCCCCAGGGTGGCAACATCTGGATATTTGTACTTATGGTGCCCCCAGGGTGGTAATATCTGGATATTTGTACTCATAATGCCCCCAGGGTGGTAATGTCTGGATATTTGTACTTATGATGCCCCCAGGGTGGTAATATCTAGATATTTGTACTCCTGGCACCCCGAGTGTGGTATAATCTGGATATTTGTACTTATGGTGTCCCCAGGGTGGCAGTACCAGGACATGCCTGTACTCGTGGTTCCCCTGAGGCTCTCCAGTTACCCCAGGCCTCTCTCAGCTGATTGGAGACATTCACTCAGCATTCCGGACTCTCTGCTCTGCACATCCGATTGGCCTTTTCGCATCGCAACCCCCGCCCCTTGTTACACGATGATTGGACAATCACCCCGACTACCCGTGGCACACAGTTTTGCGACGATGGAACAGAAAGCTGCGCTCTGATTGGATGCAGAAGCTATTTTTTTTAGCCATTATCACCTCTTTTTTTTTTTATTGCCAAAATGCGGATAACCATATTTTTGGACAATAATTTCCAGTGGCCGATTATATATTGGTGCATTTCTACTTCCAAGTCCGCTCGGCATGGGCACCATTCACAGAACACCTTGCGTTTTTCTCAATTATTGTAAGGTTCTGCCTTATTGGACAATGTAGATTGGTGGGATAGGATCTCCACATACTCCAATGAGAGAATGTCTTGAATTAATTGAGAAAAATGCAAAGTGTTCTGTGAATGGAGCCCCTGCCGAGTGGGTGACCCCTTGTGGTTACTATGCAGCAGAGCAGCTGTGGTTACTATGCAGCAGGATCCATAAGACAACGGCTTTCCAATCCTCAAGGGATTTCCAGCTCCCAGGGATCCCACAGGTAGGTATGCCATATGTATCCTCGCATTGATCCAAGCTGGACCATTGTAAATATGGAGTTTGGCTTTAAACAATGTCTTAATGATTACAGTGCTGCATTAACATTGTGCCTTTTAAAGCGGTTTCTGCACCCATTTCATTTAGTAAATCTCTTTGCCTCCAAATCAGGCAAAGAGTACTAAATGAAATGTGTTTTTTTTTATGCTTCATATGTATTGTATCCCAGTAGTCAGTGCGGACATCTTCCGAAATCTCATGAGATTTCGGCCACATCTTCCGAAATCTCGCGAGATTTCGGACACATCTTCCGAAATCTCGCGAGATTTCGGATATCTCGTGAGATGTCGGCAGATGTGCCGTTACTGCGCACGCGCGAGTAACGGCGGTGCATGCTGGGCCATCTAAAGTGCCTGTGGGGGTTTCACATGCCACAGGCAAGTTGGCCCCCAGCACAAAAGAAGATGAAGAACCTCATCGGACGAAAACCGGTGGCGATCGCGATGGAAGATGGAACAGGTAAGTCCCCCAATTGAGCTATATGCCCTTGGCATATAGCCCAAAAAAAAAAAAAAGGGTGCAGAACCGCTTTAATATCTTCAGCCTTAAAAGTTATTTAATTATTGTTTCTTACTTTTAACGGCATAGGCAGGCAAACCATAGATCATGTTACCAACAGTCCAGGCGTGGCATCCCACAATACCGCAGTCAGACCATTCTTTGTACATAAGGAATGTATAGAAGGGAACTCCAGGTTTAATGATAATTCTCATTAATTACTATTATGTTGCAAAATAAGAAACGTACAGGGGTATTTCTCGCTGTGATAATGAATCAGATTATTTTCGTAATGCGATTGTTGAGTTAATTAACTCGCTGCTTGATGTGAAACCTCTACAGCATAAACTGGAAAACATCCAAAGATAATTTAATAACGCGTTGCTTATTTATATTTCCAGGTTCTGATTTTTTTTTTTTGTTTTCTCTTTTTTATTTTTTATTTTACTTCGACTTCTTTAATGGAGCAAATGGAAATCGGATAATGACTTATAGCTGTGAATTATTGGGCTTAATTTATAAGGCATTGGGTGGAATAGAAACTAACCCAGAGCTACCTATGGGATGCCACCTTTCTTTAGTTTAGATCAGCCAGAGCATTGGATGCTGTGGGTTACTACTGTTTTTTTTCTGATGTTTACTGCACTTTATTACTTTTAATTTTTCTCTAATTGGTTGCAATGGACTACTCTACTTTGTTACTATTTTTTCCATTCTGAATCACTGAGTATTTCCTTTTAAATATTTGTAATTTTGATGTACGACGGTCTAAACAATGATTTTATTTGATATAAATTTTTTTCTAATCTGTATTACTTTACTTTGAAATAAATACTTCTTAACCACTTCAGCCCCGGAAGAATTTACCCCCTTCCTGACCAGAGCACTTTTTGCGATACGGCACTGTGTCGCTTTAACTGACAATTGCGCGGTCGTGCGACATTGCAACCAAACAAAATCGACGTCCTTTTTCCCACAAATGGAGCTTTCTTTTGGTAGTATTTGGTAGTATTTGATCACCTCTGCGTTTTTATTTTTTATTTTTTTATTATTTAAAAAAAAAAAGAAAATTTTTTGGAAAAAAAAAGCAAGATTTTTACTTTACTATACTATTTACTATAATATACTATTTACTATAATAAATATCCCCAAAAAATATATAAAAAAAACTAATTTCTTTCTCAGTTTAGGCCTATACGTATTCTTCTACATATTTTTGAAAGAAAAAAAAAAAAAATCGCAATAAAGCGTATATTGATTGGTTTGCGCAAAAGTTATAGCGTCTACAAAATAGGGGATTTATGCCATTTTTATTATTAATTTTTTTTTTTTTTATTAGTAATGGCGGCGATCTGTGATTTTTATCGTGACTGCGACATTATGGCGGACACATCGGACACTTTTGACACTATTTTGGGACCATTGTCATTTTATACAGTGACCCGTGCTATAAAAATGCACTGATTACTGTATAAATGGCACTAGGGGGCGATCAAGTGATTAAGTGTGTCCTAGGGAGTGATTCTAACCGGGGGGTGGGCTACCACTGACATGACAGCGATCACTGCTCCCGATGACAGGGAACAGTTAACAACCGGCCCATAGCCGAAAAACGGCTACAGGGCGGTTGCTTAACTCTGGGAGGCCGTTAATTAACGGCCTCACAGAATTCTGCTCTTGCGCGCCCCCTGGTGCGCGCACTCGAGAGCATCCATGATCGCCGGGTCCAGAGGACCCGGCGGATCATGGATCACGGTAAACGGCCGCTCATCGCGGCCGTTTACCACGTGATCGCTCCGTCAAATGACGGAGTGATCACATGTAAGCAAACCGGCGTCATTTGATGACGCCGGTTCCTCTCTCCTCCTCTCTCTGTACCGATCGGTACAGTGTGAGAGGAGAGGGGGAGGGATCGGTGGCAGCAGTGCTGTGGGCGGGATCTGTAGTGCCCACAGCCTGCTCTGCCACCACCGATCCATCCATCCATCCATGCCATCCCTCCATACCCTGCAATACCCAGCAATAGCCTGCAGTGTATTGCTGGGTATTGCAGGGTATGGAGGGATGGCTGAGCATGGATGGATTCTCTGCCATCCCCCCAATACTGTGCCATACCCCCCTATACTGTGCCATACCCCCTATACTGTGCCATACCCCCCAATACTGTGCCATACCCCCAATACTGTGCCATACCCCCAATACTCTGCCATACCCCCAATACTCTGCCATACCCCCCGATACTCTGCCATACCCCGCAATACTCTGCCATACCCTGCGATACTCTGCCATACCCTGCGATGCCCTGCCATACCCTGCGATGCCCTGCCATACCCTGCGATGCCCTGCCATACCCTGCGATGCCCTGCCATACCCTACGATGCTCTGCCATACCCTGCGATACTCTGCCATACCCTGCAATACCCTGTGATACTCTGCGATGCTCTGCCATACCCTCCGATACCCTGCGATACCCTGCGATACTCTGCGATACCCGGCGATACTCTACCATACCCGGCGATACTCTGCAATACCCGGCGATACTCTGCAATACCCTGCGATACTGTGCCATACCCCCCAATACTGTGCCATACCCCGCAATACTCTGCCATACCCCGCAATACTCTGCCATACCCCGCAATACCCTGCCATACCCTGCAATACCCTGCGATACCCTGCCATACCCTGCGATACTCTGCCATACCCTGCGATACCCTGCCATACCCTGCGATGCCCTGCCATACCCTGCGATGCTCTGCCATACCCTGCGATGCTCTGCCATACCCTGCGATACCCTGCCATACCCTGCGATACTCTGCCATACCCTGCGATACTCTGCCATACCCTGCCATACCCTGCAATACCCTGTGATACTCTGCGATGCTCTGCCATACCCTGCGATACCCTGCGATACTCGGCGATACTCGGCGATACCCGGCGATACTCTACCATACCCGGCGATACTCTGCAATACCCGGCGATACTCTGCAATACTCTACCATACCCTGCGATACTCTGCAATACCCGGCGATACTCTGCAATACCCTGCGATACTCTGCCATACCCTGCAATACCCAACAATACCCTGCGATACTCGCTACGATCAAAGCCAGGATCGTTTTTTTTTTTTTTTTTTATTTCAGGCTTTCCAGCCTAGAGGTGAGATGTGGGGTCTTATTGACCCCATATCTCACTGTAAAGAGGACCTGTAATGCCATATTCCTATTACAAGGGATGTTTACATTCCTTGTAATAGGAATAAAAGTGATCAAAAAAATTTTTTGGGGGGAAAAAAAGGGTCAAACTAAAATAAATAAAGTAAAATGAACAATAAAATATATATATATTTTTTTTTAAAGCGTCCCTGTCCCCGTGTGCTCGCACGCAGAAGCGAACGCATACGTAAGTCCCGCCCACATATGAAAACGGTGTTCAAACCACACATGTGAGGTATCGCTGCGAACGTTAGAGCGAGAACAATAATTTTGGCCCTAGACCTCCTCTGTAACTCAAAACATGTAACCAGTAAACAAAATTAAAGCCTATGGGGATTTTTAAGTAGCGAAGTTTGGCGCCATTTCACGAGTGTGTGCAATTTTGAAGCGTGACATGTTGGGTATCTATTTACTCGGCGTAACTTCATCTTTCACATTATGCAAAAACATTGGGCTAAATTTACAGTTTTGTTTTTTGTAAAGCACAAAACATTTTTTTTCCAAATAAAACACGTTCGAAAAAATTGCTGCGCAAGTACCGTGCTAGATAAAAAGTTGCAACGACCGCCATTGTATTCTCTAGGGTCTTTGCTAAAAAAACATATATAATATTTTTGGGTTCTATGTAATTTTCTAGCAAATAAATGATGATTTTTACATGTAGGAGAGAAATGTCAGAATTGTCCTGGGTGCTCCAGAACACCTGATGGTGCTCCCTGCATGTTGGGCCTCTGTATGTGGCCACGCTGTGTAAAAGTCTCACACATGTGGTATCGCCGTACTCAGGAGTAATAGCAGAATGTGTTTTGGGGTGTAATTTGTGGTATGCATATGCTGTGTGTGAGAAATAACCTGCTAATATGACAATTTTGTGAAAAAAAAAAAAAATTAAAAAAAATCTTGATATTGCAAAGAATTGTGGGAAAAAAAAAATGACAACTTCAAAAAACTCACCATGCCTCTTTCCAAATACCTTGGAATGTCTTCTTTCCAAAAAGGGGTCATTTGGGGGGTATTTGTACTTTTATGGCTTGTTAGGGTCTCAAGAAATTAGATAGGCCGTCAGTACTTCAGGTGTGATCAATTTTCAGATATTGGCACCATAGCTTGTGGACTCTATAACTTTCACAAAGACCAAATAATATACCCCAATTTGTACTTATTTTTACCAAAGATATGTAGCAGTATAAATTTTGGCCAAAATTTATCAAGAAAAATTACAAATTTGCTAAATTTTATAACAAAAAACGAAGAAAAATTCATTTTTTTACTGAATTTTCAGTCATTTTTCTTTTATAGCGCAAAAAATAAAAAAACCCAGAGGTGATTAAATACCACCAAAAGAAAGCTCTATTTGTGTGAAAAAAAGGACAAAAATTTCATATGGGTACAGTGTTGTATGAACGAGTATTTGTCATTCAAAGTGTGAGAGCACCGAAAGCTGAAAATTGGTCTGGTTATTAAGGGTGTTTAAGTGCCCAGTGGTCAAGTGGTTAAATAGGCATCTCCCCGTTTAGCCACTCCGTAAAAGGATCGTGGGAGACCAGCGGACATCAAGTGGTTAATGGGGTACCCAGTGCTCATGAAGGGGAAGAGAGAGGACAGAGCCGGCTGGATGATATGAGCGCAGGGAACATAATTAGCGGCGCCGGCTTTGATTTAAATCGCAGTGTGTTCCCTGCGCTCCCTTTCACACACAGCCCCGCCCCCTGGTCCCGGGGAATTTGATAGACAGATCACCGTCCAACCCGGGACGAGTGATGTGTATCAAAGTTCCCTGGCCAGGGGGGCGGGGGTGTACAGGACGCCGAGCGGCGGGAACACACGGCAATTTAAATCAAAGCTGTTCCAGCATGTCCCTCGGCGCTCATATCATCCGGCCAGCAATGCTCTTCTTCTCTGCTCCCCTTCATTCAGGACACAGGTAGGCTGCATTGGTGGACAAGTGTGAGGCTGCATTGGTGGACAAGTGTGTGAGGCTGCATTGGTGGACAAGTGTGAGGCTGCATTGGTGGACAAGTGTGAGGCTGCATTGGTGGACACGGGTGAGGCTGCATTGGTGGACACGGGTGAGGCTGCATTGGTGAGCATGAATAAAGTTGCTTAATTTGCATAAAACATTTAAGAGCAATTTCATGATATAATTTATGAGGCCGTGTTTAGAGGTGGAATTAGGGGCGGGGCAGGGCAGGGGTTGGGTGGAGCAACTGGTGGCGAGTAACCCTTGAGGCTAGTAGCTCAGGACTTGAAATTTTGAGCCCTGTATGTATGTGTGTGTGTGTGTGTATGTATATATATATATATATATATATATATATATATATATATATATATATATATATATAATATATAGTAAAGTTTGGGGGGGGGTTGTAGCTCCACAGGACCGAGTGCAAAGCCGTTAAACTTTAAACAAAAGGCTTTTATTTTCAGCAAGCAAATCAAAATAAGGCTTCCAGCAGCACACAAGCACAAAAATACAAAATAAAGTCCGCTTATCTTCACCACAAAGTAAAAGTAAACAGGCACATACAGTTCATGGATGGGTCTTTGCCCCAAGGGTTTAACAGTCCTTGCAGGATCTTTTTAGCAGCCTCCATCAGACTCCTAACTCTTCAAGACGGGTGTATTCACCAACTCCTCCTCACCACACACCTACCACTACTTCCTGTCTTTTTAAGAGCTGCTTCCTGGAGGCTCTTAACACTGTGTGCTGGAACCCCTGTAGTCAGGGGTGGAGGCTCTTTCCCACCCGAATATCACTTAGGAGCCTCAAATTCCGGGTCCCAAATATCTCTCTATTAACACTGAGAGTCAGTGCTCTCCTGACTAAGGCTATTCCCGGGAATTCCTCACCCATCCTGGGGTGACCCCCTGAATACGACCACACTTCCCTTAACCACTTCAGCCCCGGACCAATTGTCAGCTTAAGGACCAGAGGTCTTTTTTCAATTTCGCACTGCACTGCTTTAACTGGTAATTGCGCGGTCATGCAATGTTGTAACCAAACGAAATTTGCGTCCTTTTCTTCCCACAAATGGAGCTTTCTTTTGATGGTATTTGATTGCCTCTGTGATTTTTATTTTTTGCGATATAAACGGAAAAAGACCAAAAATTTTGAAAAAAAATAAGATATTTTCTACTTTTTGTTATAAGAAAAATCTAATAAACTCAATTTTAGTCAAACATTTGGGCCAAAATGTATTCAGCCACATGTCTTTAGTAAAAAAAATGCCAATAAGCATATATTTATTGGTTTGCGCAAAAGTTATAGCGTCTACAAACTAGAGTACATTTTCTGGAATTTACGCCGCTTTTAATTTATGACTGCCTATCTCATTTCTTGAGGTGCTAAAATGGCAGGGAAGTACAACCCCCCCCCCAAATGACCCCATTTTGGAAAGTAGACACCCCAAGCTATTTGCTGAGAGGCATGTTGAGCCCATTGAATATTTTTTTTTTTTAGTCCCAAGTGATTGAATAAAGACAAAAAAAATAAAAAATAAAATTTTTCAAAAAGTTGTCACTAAATGATATATTGCTCACACATGCCATGGTTATATGTGGAATTGCACCCCAAAAATACATTTTGCTGCTTCTCCTGAGTATGGGGATACCACATGTGTGGGACTTTTTGGGAGCCTAGCCGCGTACGGGGCCCCGAAACCCAAGCACCACCTTCAGGATTTCTAAGGGTGCAAATTTTTGATTTCACTCCTCACTACCTATCACAGTTTCGAAGGCCATAAAATGCCAAAATAGCACAAACCCCCCCCAAATGACCCCATTTTGGAAAGTAGACACCCCAAGCTATTTGCTGAGAGGCATGTTGAGTCCATGGAATTTTTTATATTTTGCCACAAGTTGCGGGAATATTAGAAACTTTTTTTTTTGCCCAAAGTTGTCACTAAATGATATATTGCTCACACATGCCATGGGCATATGTGGAATTACACCCCAAAATACATTTTCCTGCTTCTCCTGAGTACGGGGATACCACATGTGTGGGACTTTTTGGCAGCCTAGCCGCTTACGGCACCCCGAAAACCAATCACCGCCTTCAGGATTTCTAAGGGTGCAAATTTTGATTTCACTCCTCACTACCTATCACAGTTTCGAAGGCCATAAAATGCCTAAATAGCACAAACCCCCCCAAATGACCCCATTTTGGAAAGTAGACACCCCAAGCTATTTGTTGAGAGGCATGGTGAGTATTTTACAGCTCTCATTGTTGGTGCCATCTGGGCATTCCATGGCCTCTGAAACTGTGATTGGCAGTGAGGAGTGAAATAAAAAAAATGACCCCCTTAGAAAGCCTGAAGGCGGTGCTTGGTTTTTGGGGTCCGTACGCAGCTAGGCTCCCAAAAAGTCCCACACGTGTGGTATCCCCGTACTCAGGAGAAGCAACAGAATGTATTTTGGGGTGTATTTCCACATATGCCCATGGCATGTTTGAGCAATATATCATTTAGTGATATTTTTTTTATTTTTTTTTTTTTCATTATTCAATCTCTTGGGACAAAAAAAAAAATATATTTAATGGGCTCAACATTGCTCTCAGCAAAAGCTTGGGGTGTCTACTTTCCAAAATGGGGTCATTTGGGGGGGGGGGGTTGAACTGTCCTGGCATTGTATGCACAACATTTAGAAGCTTATGTCACACATCACCCCCTCTTCTAACCACTTGAAGACAAAGCCCTTTCTGACACTTTTTATTTACATGAAAACATATTTTTTTTTTTTTTTTTTGCAAGAAAATTACGTTGAACCCCCAAACACTATATATATATATTGTTAAAGCAAAGGCCCTACAGATTAAAATGGTGGGTGTTGCATTTTTTTTTTTCAACACAGTATTTGCGCAGCGATTTTTCAAACGCATTTTTTGTGGAAAAAATACACTTTTTTTTATTTTAATGCACTAAAACACACTATATTGCTCAAATTTTTGATGAAATAAAAAATATGATCCTAGGTACATGGATACCAAACACGACATGCTTTAAAATTGCGCACAAACACGCAGTGGCGACAAACTACATACATTTTTAAAAGCCTTTACAGGTTACCACATTAGATTCACGGAGGAGGTCTACTGCTAAAATTACTGCCCTCGATCTGACCTTCGCGGTGATACCTCACATGCATGGTTCAATTGCTGTTTACATATGACGCCAGACCAACGCTTGTGTTTGCCTTTGCGCAAGAGAAGGGGGGGGCAGGGGTGCTTTTTTTTTTTTTTTTTTTCTTTTTTTTTTAATTTATTTAGCTTTTTTATTTTATTTTTAAACTGTTCCTTCCATTTTTTTTTCTTTGTTATCATTTTTATTGTTATCTCAGGGAATGTAAATATCCCCTATGATAGCAATAGGCAGTGACAGGTACTCTTTTTTTGAAAAAATTGGGGTCTATTAGACCCTAGATCTTTCCTCTGCCCTCAAAGCATCTGACCACACCAAGATCAGTGTGATAAAACGCTTTCCCAATTTCCCCAATGGCGCGGTTTATATCCAGGAGGGGGGACATTCCCTCCCACTGCTTGTAAAAGCAGTCTAGAGGCTAATTACCCGCTAGAATTGCTTTTTACATGAAAGCCGATCACTGGCTGAAAAGAATGATACCAAGATGATACCTAAACCTGCAGGCATCATTCTGGTATAACCATTCAAAGTCCAGCAACATACTGGACATATATTGTAATCTTTTTTTTTTTTTTTTAACTGCAGCCTCTTGGCTGAACGAAAAAAAGAGATTGATTGGTGGGTATGCCCACCATTAGAATACCTCCCTTCATCCACCCACTTCTAATGATGGGCATACATGCACCATTTATATATGCCGATGCATGGGGGCATCCTCCCGCAAAAAGTTATGCCACGTACACATGGTCGGACTTTTCCACGGGCAAGCCTCCGTCGGAATTTCGACCGTATGTACGCGACATTAGGAGCAAATCACTCCTCCGCCCCTGCTGCCCCCATGTTTCGGCATATATGCTCTTTTTTTTTAACTGTGGTGGTGAAATCACCTCCTACAGCGTTGGAGTCGCGGCTTTATGTATCGTGGGAGCAAACGCTGTTGCTGTCAAGATAAATAAATCCGCGCTGCAACTGAATGGCGTACCTGAAAACAAAAAAATGGTTAACAATAAAACACAGTAAACAAAATTACATACCTGAAAAGCAAGCATGATAAAACATAATAAAACATTGCAGAATAGAATGGAGTAAAAAAGAGCAACAATAGAGAGAGAGAGAGAGAGAACAATAAAAACGACAACTATTTTTGTTTTTTTTATTTTATATTTTTTTGGGGGGGTTTTATTTTTTGTACTTTTTTATTTTTTTTTTATTTTTTAACTATAACTATAATTTTAACTGTAACGGTCGGGTCTCAAAATGCGATGGCATTCTTGAGACCCTGTGAAAGTGTATCCTAGCCTGTGAAATGCTGTACCCTACGCTAATACCTCACTAGTGAGTGGTAGCGTTCAAAACATTCACCAATGCAGAGACCAGGATTGTCAGGACAGCGTGGACAATAATAACGGGTGTCACGCCTTGATCCGCGCTTGGTACAGACACGACATCTTTTTGGGGGGCTCGTTGGGTAGGGGTACTCGGGAGGACATAAGAATAATGCCTCTCATGCAGCCGGCTTACTGCATTTGGTAGGGGATGTTGAGGTGCAGAACCGTCTGGATACAGAAGTTCTGTGACAACCGCTCCCTGGAATTCAAGGAAGGGTAAAGTCCCGCCTGAAGCTCCGTATAGCACATGAGCATTCAGCAAAGCCAATTGGAACAAATAAATAGACACTTTTTTTGTACCAGCGTCTAGCCTTACTGGCAACTAGATACGGCGCCAACAACTGGTCATTGAGATCCACCCCTCTTATATTTTGGTTATATTCCTGGACACAGAGGGGTTTCTCCACAACACCAGCCGCCGTACGAATTTGGACTGTCGTGTCTGCATGAAGGGAGGTAAGAACGAAAACATTCCTATTATCCCTCCACTTCACAGCGAGCAAATTATTACACTTCAAGCAGGCTCTCTCCCCCAGCCTAAGAGGGGAATCTACAAGCCGCTGGGGAAAGCCCCGGCGATTAGGTCGCACGGTGCCACATGCTCCAATCTGATGATCAAACAAGTGACTAAATAGTGGCACGCTCGTGTAATAATTGTCCACGTACAAGTGGTACCCCTTTCCGAATAAGGGTGACACCAAGTTCCACACTATCTTGCCAGCGCTCCCTATGTAATCTGGACAGTTTTCCGGCTCTACGTAACTATCTTTTCCCTCATAAACCGAAAAAGCTCCACGTATAGCCTGTTGCCCTGTCACAGAGCTTGTAGAGCTTGACCCCCGTATCTGGCACGCTTGCTGGGAAGGTACTGTCTGAAAGACAAGCGGCCAGAAAACTTAATCAAGGACTCGTCAATGCAGACAACTTGATTGGGAGTAAACAAGGCTGCAAAACATTGGTTGAAGTGGTTTATGAGGGGCCGAATTTTGTAGAGCCGATCGTATTCAGGGTCTCCACAAGAACGACAAAGTTCATTGTCGTTAAAGTGTATGAACCGCAAGATCTGCTCCTATCGTGCCCTGGACATGGAGCGAGAGAACACGGGCATTTGGTGGACTGGTGAGGTGGACCAATAAGTCCTCAGAGTAGGGAATTTATGTATGCCCATGTTGAGGGAAAGGCCCAGAAAGGACTTAAATTCGGAAACCGTAATTGGTTTCCAATCTCTGGTAAAGGAAGGCGACTGGGGATTAGCGGCGATGTATTGACCAGCGTATATATTACTTTGGTCCACAATAGATCTATAGAGATCTTCCGTGAAAAACGGCGATAAAAAAAAATCGGATGGCTTAAAATCAGCTGTTTACACCTGAATTCCGGGTTGGCCAGTGAATGGGGAAAGTACGGGTTCTGCAGAAGTGGTGGGCACGCAATCAGGATTGGCGAATTCTGCAGGAAGGATGCTATGGGATCAACGGGCCTGCCTTTGTCTTCTTCTTGGTGGCAGCGGGTCCTACTTGTGCTTGCCACCTCGCCAGCTTGAACTGCATTTATGGGACTCGCCACGTCACCACGTGATACTGCAGTGCTGGATGTACGTCCAGGGTGTACTAGGCCGCTGGTGCTTGCCAGTTCACCAGAAGGAATAGCGGCACTAGTACTTCTGCTCCATACGAGAGACCTGCGGTTCCTGCACCTCAACAACAGCAGAAGATCGGGATCGGGTACGCCTGACCTTAGCAGGGACCACACCTCTGTCGCCAGAGCTATCTGTCATGGAGCCGCTGCCGTCTACTGGATCATATTCTGAGCCTGATTCTGACAGATGAGTGACCTCCTCTTCACTATCTGACATACTCAGAAACAAGTAGGCCTGTTCACTAGTGTACTTGCGATTTGCCATTTTGGGCTCTAAATTTAGTAGTACACTAGTGAGATTCACAGGTAAAAATGCTCCTGACTGTTAGCGACTGAATCAAAACGCTACCAAAAAAACTGTTAGCGATCGCAGGGATCAGGCCTGACTCTGCGAACGCTGCAGTTATGCGTTTAGTGTTTTGTAAGTGACAGTGATCGATCGATACTGCACTTGGGTGGGCTGGGCTGGGCAGAGGGGGAAAACGCAGGTGCTAGCAGGTATCTGGGCTGATCCCGCTAACAATGTGTTTTTTGGAACCCTAAACTGCTGGGACGCTAGTATAGATCTGATCAGATCAGATATTGATCTGTTCAGATACTGTACCACTAAGGGAGGTGTATGCTTTGCGCGTGGGTGTTTGTGGTACTGGCACTAACCTGGGGCGACGCAGACCTTATTTGACCCTAAAACCTAATTGATATCACCCGCCGGGCGATCAGGGGGTTAAACCGTTATTGGGTAATAAATGGCGGGTGCCCTGACACTATAAAAAACAAACTAACTAACCAGCGTCACCTGTAACAGTTATACGGTGATCACTGGTGAAAGGGTTAACTAGGGGCAATCAGGGGGTTAAAACCTTTATTAGGTAATATATGGGGGTACCTGACGCTATATAAAAACCTGACGGGGAACCTAAATAACTAACTGGCTAACCAGCGTCACCAGTGACTCTAGGGGCAATCAGGGGGTTAAAACCTTTATTTAGGTTGTAATATGGGGGTACCTGACCTATAAACCTATTAATGAACCTATATAAATCTGGCGGTTAACCTAAAAAAAAAACTGGCTACCTAGCGGCACCAGTGACACTAATGCAGCGATCATAAAAACGATCACTTAGTGACACTGGCAAAAGGGGGTGAAAGGGTTACCTGGGGTGCAATCAAGGGGTTAAACCTTTATTAGCGGGGGGGGGGGGGTAGGGGGCTACCTTGGACCTAAAAGGGGCCTAAAGCTAACTGCCCTGATACTTGTTACAGTCACAACTGACACTAAATGCAGTGATCAGTAAATAAATGACCACTGCAATCAGTGACACTGTGACTAGGGGTGCAGGGGGTGATCTGGGGGGTAATCGGGGGGTTACTGGGGGGTGAAATGTGTGCCTGGTGTCAGTGTACTGTTGGTGCACTTACTTGATGTCTTCACTCGCTCGCGTCCCGGTCAGAAAGACCGCCACGAGGAGTGTGACATCACTTCCTCCTGCCTGTGTTTACAGTTCACAGGCAGGGGAAGCTTCTCATTTGCCAGGAGCGATCGCGAGGGGGTGGCCGCCCCCTCATCTCGGATCCCTCCTGAAGGGAAGCCGACCGTCTCTGCCGGCGGGGGGGTCCGATCGGATCCCCCACCCGCTGGAAGGCAGGCGCGTACAGGTACGGGGGTTTTGTCTGTACGTTCCATTCTGCCGACGTAAATGTACAGGAGTCGGTCGGCAAGTGGTTAATAACAACAAAAAGCCTAAAAGTATGTGATCGTTTGCTTAAAAAGTAGCAACGATCGTTTTCTTCTGTATGCTGACATCTCTTTTCTCTCTTCACTAAGCTTGCAATTTTCTTCTTTCTTCTTTTTTCATGTTTTCACATGTGTTCCCCCTTAGGCAACTATTTAACCGTTTGCCGACCAGCCACCGTCATTTTACTAGCTATACATTTTCTTGCGGGATCGGGAAAGCAGGCGCGCGCGTGCGCACGCACCGATCGTGGGCACGAGAGGCAGAACAGGGACATGTGTGTGTGTGTAAACACACAAATCCCTGTTCTGTGAGGCGTGACAGATCGGGAGTTCCTATTAGCCATGATCTGTCATTTCCTCTAGGTCAGTCCCCTCCCCCCCACAGTTTGAACACACACATAGGGAACACAGTTAACCCCTTGATCGCTCCCCTAGTGTTAACCCCTTCCCTGCCAGTGACATTTACACAGTAACCAGTGCATTTTTATAGCACTGATCGCTGTATAATTGTCAATGGTTTCAAAAATGTGTCAAAAGTGTCCAATGTGTCCACCATAATGTCGCAATCACAATAAAAAAAAAAAAAATCGCAGATCGCCGCCATTACTATTAAAAAAAAATTATAATAATAATAAAGATGCTATAAATCTATCAACTATTTCGTAGACGCTATAACTTTTGCGCAAACCAATCAATATACGCTTATTGGAATTTTTTTTTTTTTTTTTACCAAAAATATGTTGAAGAATACATATCGGCCTAAACTGAGGAAAAAATTTATTTATTTATTTATTTTTTTAAAAGCAAAGGGGGATATTTATTTAGCAAAAAGTACAAAATATGTGTTTTTTTTTTTCAAAATTGTCGCTATTTTTTGTTTATAGCTCAAAAAATAAAAACCGCAGAGATGATCGAATAGCACCAAAAGAAAGCTCTATTTGTGGAAAAAAAAGGACGTCAATTTTGTTAAAGCGAGGCAGTGCCGAATCGCAAAAAATGGCCCAGTCATTCAGCAGCCAAATCTTCTGGGGGTTAAAGAGGTTAAATTGGCATGTTGAAACCTAAAAAAAGACATGCAAAAAGGCAGCCTTATGGAAGGAATCTTATATATATATATATATATATATATATAAAACGGTGTTAATAGGTGTTCTATATCTTTTGCTGGAAGGATTTTCTCTAAGCTTTAAACACAACAAAATAAAGTTTTTTTGATATATGGAATACGGCATTTAATGATACATATTCATGTATTTAATCTCTTGGCGTTGATGCCAATTTTTTGCAGATGTTCTCATAAACCAGCTTTTTCCTTCAGCAATAATGAAATTATACACATATGTTATTGCATGTGTTTGTTTTTATTTTTCTTTGCTTTTTGTCTTTTGATGTTTTTACTTCCTATTCGTGTTTTTAGAGGTATAGACATGTCATCAGCAACTATATAAAAACCATCACATGGACACACTTTAGTAGCGATTTGGGCTTTATAGTTTAAAATTGCATCAAAGTGGTAACATCGTGTGAGACATGGGTCTCGGCAAATGTGATGGATGTTGATTTAATCAGAGCCGAGTTGCCATGTGTAACGAGTATCCACTAATTTACTGATTTCTCAGTTAATCAATTGAGCCCACCTTGTTTGCTCTGTTAATTTGTATTTGCTCTAACCAATAAAGTTAATTTGTATTTGCTCTTAATTCACTCGCTGGTCATCTTTTGCCTAGACTACTGCAACTCCCTTCTCATTGGCTTACCTATACATAGTCTATAACCTCTTCAATTCATCATGAATGTTGTTGCCAGACTCATCCACCTTACCAATCACTCTGTGTCTGCTACCCCTCTCTGCCAATCCCTCCACTGGCTTCCACTCACCCAACAAATTAAATTCAAAAATACTAACAACTACTTACAAAGTCATCCACCATTTAGCCCCCAGCTACATCACTAGCCTAGTCTCTAAATACCAATCTAATCGTTCTCTTCGTTCCTCTCAAGACCGCCTGCTCTCTAGCTCCCTCATCACCTCCTCCCATGCGGTAAGGCAATCCTATGGAATGCCTTACCCCAATCTGTCCGCTTATCTCCTACTCTATTAGCTTTTAGAGATCCCTGAAAACCCTTCTCTTCAGAGAAGCCTACCCTACCCACACCTAACAACTGTATTTTCATTTTCTCCATCAGCTCATCCCCCACAGTTATTACCTTTTGTTCCACTTCACCCTCCCTTCTAGATTGTAAGCGCTAACGAGCAGGGCCCTCTGATCCCTCCTGTATGAATGAATGAATGATTTGTATAGCGCTGCAACTGCGAACTGAATCGCCTCAAGGCGCTTTTCTGCTCTTGTTGTGATGCCATGTTTAGAAGAGGTGGGTCTTGAGTTTTTTTTCCTGAAGGCCTGATGGTTTTCTTCCATGCGGATGTCGTTTGGTAGAGCATTCCATAGCCGAGGTCCCTGTACTGCGAATCTTCGTTCTCCCTTCGATTTGTATCGGGCTTTGGGGATGAGAAGGCGATTTGGGTTTGTTGATCGAAGGCTGCGATTTGGTATGTATTTTTCTATTTTCTCACAAAGGTATTGAGGCGCATTTCCTTGTGTACATTTGTGGGTGAGGCAGAGGGTCTTGAACGTGATCCTGCCTTTTACCTTGAGCCAATGGAGGATCCTTAGGGATGGGGAGATGGATTCCCAGGGTTTCTTTCCGGTGACTAATCTTGCTGCTGTGTTTTGGACAATTTGAAGGCGCGCAATCTGGTAATCCGGTAATCCTACGTAGAGGGAGTTTGCATAGTCGAGACGCGAATTGATGATCGTTCCTACTACTACCGCTTTTTCCTTTTCCGGGAATTGATTGTATTGTAAGTTTACTGTCTGCCCTCATGTTGTAAAGGGCTGCGCAAACTGTTGGCGCTATATAAATCCTGTATAATAATAACAAAAAATAATATTGGCATGTGTATATAAATCTTAGTTGTTTGCCTGTAGAGTCAGCTATGAGTAAGCACCAGTAGTTACGGTGTGAAACCATGTTAGCTGTTGATTCCATCTCTTGCTGTATGGTTTTTAACCAATAAAGAAATTGTTGGAGTGCGGCCATCCGGATTGAATTTCTTTCTACATGCAGGAAAGGGTAGTTGAGAATGCCAATCAGCAGTGTTCAAACTCTAATCAAGAAGTGTAAAATGAGGGGTTCTGTTGAAACCAAACCACGGTCAAGTAGACCAACTAAAGTTTCAACCACAACTGCCAGGAAAATTGTTCGGGATGCAAAGAAAACCCCACAAATAACATTAGGTGAAATACAGGACTCTCTGAAAACGTGGTGTGGCTGTATCAAGATGCACAATAAGGAGACACTTAAAGAAAGATGGGCTGCATGGTCGAATCACCAGAAGAAAGCCATTACTACGCAAATGCCACAAAGTATCCCGCTTATAATAATACGCCAAACAGCACAGAGACAAGCCTCAAACCTTCTGGCAAAAAGTCATTTGGCGTAATGAGACCAAAATTCTGCTTTTTGTCCACAACCATAAATGCTACATTTGGAGAGGAGTCAGCAAGGCCTATGATGAAAGGTACGGAGGGGGATCGCTGATGTTTTGGGGATGTGTGAGCTACAAAGGCACAGGAAATTTGGTCAACAATGATGACAAGATGAATGCAGTATGTTATCAAAAAATACTGGAGGAACATTTGTATTCATCAGCCAGGAAGCTGCGCATGGGACGTACTTGGACATTGCAACATGACAATGGTCCAAAACACAAGGCCAAGTCGACCTGTAATTGGCTACAGCAGAATAAAGTGAAGGTTCTGGAGTGGCCATCTCAGTCTCCTGACCTCAATATCATTGAGCCACTCTGGGGAGATCTCAAATGTGCAGTTCATGCAAGACAGCCCAAGAATTTACAGGAACTGGAGGCTTTTTTTTTGCAAAGCGCCCAGTACGCCTGCGCCGCAGACAGCGTCGCCCTTTCTTTGTAAAATATCTCATTAACCATGTAGGTTAAGGAGATATTAGACCTACAGGTGAGCCTTAATCTAGGCTTACCTGTAGGTCAAAGTGGTCTGTAAGGTCCTCTGTTAAAAAAAAAAAAAAAGAACTGGGGTATGTAAACTTTTGATCAGGGTCATTTGGGTAGGTTCTGTTGCCATTATGATTTAAAAACAGTAAACACTGTTGATTTGATAATAAATGGGTTCAGCCAAACACTAGCCATGAGTGAAAGAAATGTTTTTGTGTTTTCATTCATATTCTCTGAAAAATGGTCAGGAAATCATAAATTCTGCCAGGGTATGTAAACTTATGAGCACAACAGTGTATTGAAGTGGTTAAGGGGAACCCTTTGACAGAATTAAGATCCAAAACGACATGGGGTCCCCCCTAAATCCATACCAGGCCCTTTGGGTCTAGCACAGATTTTAAGGGGAACTCCATGCCAATTTAAAAAAAAATGGCGTAGGGTCCCCCCCAATTCCGTAACCATACCCTAATCTGAGCAAGCAACCTGGCAGGCCAGGAAAGGGGGGGAAAGAGCGAGATGCCCCCCCTTGTGAACCATACCAGTCCACTTTCCCTCAACAAGGGGAGGGTGCTTTGGGGTCCCCCCCAAAGCACCTTGTCCCCATGTTGATGGGGACAAGGACCTCGTCCCGACAACCCTATCCATTGGTTGTCGGGGTCTGCAGGAGGGGGGGCTTATCGGAATCTGGAAGCCCCCTTTAACAAGGGGTCACCCAGAGCCCACCCTCCCCTATGTTTATGGGTATCTGGTACATTGTACCCCCCTACCCATTCACCCAAAAAGGTAAAAACCCACAAAAGACAGTTTTTGACAATTCTTTATTAAAAAAAAAAAAAAAAAAAAAGTGTCCACCCATCTTCAATCACACCACCGGACAGACCTGAAAAATAGAAAAAAAAGCTCAGTTTCTGGCTCCCATGCTGTCTCTTGGCTGTGACAGCTGCTATATAGGCCGGGGGGGCACCTGGTGACATAACCGATTAACCCTTGCCCCCTTTTGATGGCGTGTGACGTCAGAGGTGGTGGGGTCATCCGGTTACATCAGCAGGTGGCCCCCGTCCTTGCCTATGCTTGTTAAAGGGGGCTTCCACATTCCGATAAGCCCCCGCCCGCGGACCCCGACAACCAATGGCAAGGGTTGTCGGGACAAGGCCCTTGTCCCCATCAACGTGGGGACCAGGTGCTTTGGGGGAGACCCCAATGCACCCTCCCCATGTTGAGGGCATGTGGCCTGGTATGGTTCAGGAGGGGGCGCCCGCTCGCTGTCCTCCAGGCTGCATGCTCAGATAAGGGCCTGGTATGGATTTTGGGGGAGATCCCGCGACAATTTTTGTCTAAGTTTTGGTGTCGAGTATCCCTTAAAATCCATTCCAGACCCAAAAGACCAGGAGCCGGCAATACATTACAGTCGCAAGCAATTTTAAATTACATTTGTTCCTTTAGAAATGTCATTTTGCTGTGACACTGTAGTACACATCACACAGATGCCCCACTTTACAGGCAGACCCCCCCCCCCCCCCAGGCACGATATTTAAAGGAATCTTTAATTTTTATTGTTTCACTTGTTTAAGCATTATTAAAATCACTGCTCCTGAAAAAAACTGTGGTTTTAAAAACGTATTTTGCATTAATACATGTCACCTAGGGCAGCACCCGGGTCCCCATACACTTTTTACGGCAATAACTTGCTTTGAAGCCTTTAAAATTAGCATTTTTCAGGTTCATGTCCCATATATTTAATAAGGTTTGCATATATTTTTTGCCTGTTCACATGTTCTGGTGTGAACCGAACCGGGGGGGGGTCTGCCCATCCCTAGTCACACTACTGAGTGGGCTCAGGGCGCAGTGATCTGTGCCCGAGCCCACCCTTTTTTGAAGCCAATTAGAGCCTCAGGCTCTAATCATGTGCTTCCCAAAAAAAAACATAGAAATCCATTAGTCCGGTGTCCTCCATGCAGATTAGGGGTCAGATGCATTGATTAGGGGGAGGCGCCTGCGCACCCCTAATGGAGCGGCCGCCACTGTTATGGACCAACTTTATTATAAAAAAGGTGGGGGATTTTGTAAAGAATGGTAAACCTCTGCAATTTGATGCTCTGAAATCTAAATTCAAACTGCCTAATTCTCACTCGTTTCGTTATTTGCAATTTTGTCATGCATATAATTCTCAATGAATGTATAGAGGAAGTTACTACACTTTGTGTTCAGCCAACTGTGGAAGTGTGTCTGTTGGGCAGTGGTCTTCAAACTGCAGCCCTTTCCTTACTTTTATCTGGCCCTTGGGGCATTATTGCCTCCACTGTCAGCAACAGTGGGGCATAGTTACTGACACAATGGGGCACTAGTATTCTCACTGACACAAACTATGGCACACTATTCCTCCCATTGACGAAAAATGATGGGGTACTATATCGCCCACTGACCCAAATGATGGGGCACTATTCCTCCCACTGACACCAAAGATAGGGGGCTATTCCTCCCACTGACACCAATGATGGGGCACTATTACTCCCACTAATACCAATTGTGGGGCATTGTTTAATCCCACTGAGGCCAGGACATTTTCTTCTTCAACTGGGCACAGTCCGGCCCCCCTAAAATATGAAGGACAGTAAACTGGCCCTTTGTTTAGAAAGTTACTGACCCTCTTATCTCCCTACCCAATCTAACTAAATCCCTTGACATCTTCCACGACCTGATAGGCCTGGATGTAAATCTATCCAAGTGCTCCGCGTTACCAATCAATGTTCCCCCAGCCTTAATATCTTCACTTAAAGACAAATTCTAATTCAACTGGCATGCGGATTCCTTTATATACTGTAAGGTTTGGGGGTTGTTTAGTTCAAGTGTAGCACCCGCTAGCGAGAACAGTCCACACAGATGATTCCTTTTCAGGGCTTGTTGGCCCACTTTTATTAACCACTTGCTTACTGTGCACTTAAACACCCTTCCTGCCCAGACCAATTTTCAGCTTTCAGCGCTCTCGCACTTTCAGTGACAATTGCGCGGTCATGCAATGCTGTAACCAAATGAATTTTTTTATCATTTTGTTTGCACAAATAGAGCTTTAGTTTGGTGGTATTTATTCGCGACTCCGTTTTTTATTTTTTGCGATATAAGTGAAAACATAGCGGAAATTGTGAAAAAAAAAAACAATATTTTCTCCTTTCTTTTTTAAAAGAAATCCAATAAAATCAAATTTTGGCATAAATTTAAGCCAAAATGTATTCTGCTACATGCTTTTTGTAAAAAAAATTCCGTTAAGTGTATAATAATTGGTTTGCGGGATCACGGACATATGTACGCAAATGATCATGTACAGATGTGTGCAGGTGATCACGGACATATGTGTGCAGATAATCATTGGCACATGTTATTTTACTGGGACATATGTGAGGGACATGTGTTTTTATTATTTGGGGACATGTGTGTTTTGGGGACATGTGTGTTTTACTGTGGGGACATGTGTGTTTTACTGTGGGGACACTACACTGGTGATCAGTGAGTAAAAAGCTGTAAAAAAACAGCTCATACTCACTGATCACCAGCCGGCTGCAGCGATCCGCTCTCCTCTCCTCACCGACGACTTCCGTGTGAGGAGAGGAGAGCCGATTGCCTAGCAACCGGCTGTTTGTTTACATCACATGACGGCTGTGATTCGACACGGCCGTCATGTGATCAGGAGGGCCAATCACCGAGCCCTCCTGCCGATTCGAGATGGAACGTCCGATCAGAAGTAGACGGCTCCCACCCGGCCGTATATGTACAGTGGCCGGGTGGGAAGTAGTTAAAGAAAATCAAACAAAGTTCCATAATGGAAAACAAAAGTGGTTTCCCTCACAGGGGGGGTTTCACTGCCAGCAACAAATAAAAGGATACTCAGCCTCCTGGCTTACACATGCAGCATTGCAAAAATACTGAGCCACCTGGCTCTTTTCAGCAGCAGATGTACCACTATTCAGGCTCCCACATGGAGCTCTCCTGACTACTGTCAGCAACCTCAGACTCAGGTCTCTGGCTATTTCAGTGCACACCTGCACTCTCTGGCTTCTCCCTTGCAAGCCTGGACTCCTCAGGAGGGTGGAGCCCAGAACCATGGTCCTGACTCTACTATCAGGCCAACACACACCTGAACAATCAGTATGCTGGCGAGTCTTAAATTCTGGACCCAGGACTAGAGATTTCATCCCACCCGGATCTCTAAGAAATCCCCGGGCTCCAGGTCCCAAAACGGACTTTACTAAATAATGAGGAAACTGAAAAGCCAGGTTCCTCTCAAACAACAACTACCCTGGAGCCCCTCAACCCATCTGGTTGAGAATTCTGGGTACATGCACTGGTGGGGTATCACATTACCACAATACCTAGGTAACAAATTCATTTGGCAAAACAAGAAACCTCTTATTCTACCTAAAAAAACATTTGAATCTTTACAGAGAGAGACCAACAAATTAATTTGGCAAAACAAGAAACCCAGATTTAGTTATTCCCTTATGTTTAGACCCCAAATAAAAGGAGGCCTCAGCATTCCAAACCTTTGGCTTTATTATCTATCGGCAAGATTCACTCAATTAGCCCAATGGTATGCCCCTTGACTCCAAATCCCTTGGCTCCGGTTCAAAGAAGAATCTATTCTACCCTACAATTTACAAGGACTTCTCTGGTCCAAGGCTATCCCACCACAAAAATAAGAGCCTTAAACTTTATAGTCACTCACACCCTCCGACTATGGAACAGACAAGTCTTTAAATTTAAGTTATCATCTAACACCCCCCCCCCCCCCCCCCCCCCCCCCCCCCCCCCCCCCCCCCCCCCCCCGAGCGCAAGATCTAAACTTTCTAACGAATTGGAAGTCACATAACCTAACACATTTAAAATCGCTCTCCCACAACAATTCATTCCTCAACTTCACCAGACTACAAACAAAATATGATCTCTCACCTACTGAACTAGAGAACTCCCCCCCCCCTCTGTCTCTCCTTGACCCCCTCTCTCTTTTCCTGACCCCACCCTCTCTCTCCCTAACCCCACCCTCTCTCTCCACCTGACCCCACCCTCTCTCTATCCCTGATCGCCTCTCTCTCTCTCCCTGACCTCTCTCCCCCCCTCTCTCTCCCTGACCCCCACCCCTCTCTCCCTCCCCGACCCCACCCCTCTCTCTCCCTGACCCCACCCCCTCTCTCTCCCCGACCCCACCCCTCTCACCCCACCCCCTTCTCCCCCGACCCCACCCTCTCTCCCCGACCCCACCCTCTCTCTCCCTGACCCCACCCTCTCTCTCTCTGATCCCACCCCTCTCTCTGACCCCACCCCCTCTCTCTTTCCCTAACCCCACCCCTCTCTTTCCCTAACCCCACCCCTCTATTTTCCTAACCCTACCCCTTTCTCTCTCCCTGACCCCACCCCTTTCTCTCTCCCGGACCTCACCCCTCTCCCTGACCTCACCCCTCTCTCTCTCTCCCTGAGTGCATCACTCTTTTTTTGATGGTCCCGTTTCTTCATCCTGGGTTCATGTTGTAAGTATGAGCTGGTTCCTCCTTCCATTAATGACTCTCTCTGTCTCACTTGACTGTAAAGACAAAAAAAAAAAAGTGTAAGAACGACATAAACAGTTTTCATAAACTCCACCTAAAATCGATACCTCAATATTAGAGAAACACTCGTCATTTGGCCTTTTTTTTTATTTTTATTTTTTTAAATATATAGACATGGCAATGGGAAGATTTCCCTATAATAATCTAGGTATCTGCCCTCTCCGGGGCCGTGACCAGTGTTTTACTACCTTTTAAAATTCTTTTTTTTTTATTTTTTTTGAAAAGTTTCAGCTTTTATTGTTTTGTGTTGTTAAATATACTGTTAACGTACATATATTTCAAATGTACAAACCAATCCACAAAAACATTTTTAAATGATTTAGAAGACGGTCAGAATAGCTATACATTGAAGAATCCCCAGAACTCATTTCAAGATGGTATCTTCTTGTTCTGCTAACTCTCTTTAAAATTCTTAATGACTGCTCTACCTTTGTAAACTATTGGAAGAGCGAGACACTATCATTTGGTGTTGTCCTGGCTATGATGTCTGTCATCAGGAGCCCATTTGCTATTATTACCTGCAGCCTCATAACCATCCTCCTCTGTCCCACAGACATGCTAATGCTATAAAAATGCCCTTATTACTAGCAAAACAGATCTATTGTTGGTGTGTGAAAGATAACTCTATGCTCAAAGAAGAGCTTTTGCTGCTAAAACTTGAACGCAGAGGGCAAACTGCTGGTAAAGTAGAAAATAGACCTTTGGTTTTGTATGTTGATAAAATTCTATAGAAAGTGTAAAATCAACTTACCGTCTGCGCACTGCTCTTCCCATGAAGCACAATGCGATCACTGCTGTGATTATTGCAGAGGCGATGCCAATACCAAGAAGGGCGATGTATTTTAACAGGAAACGGGAAAATGTCTGCTTTTTTACGTTATTCTCCGCTGATCCCATTGGCTTTTTGCCCACGGTTGTTGTTTCTTCTCCGGCCGCAGTCATCGCCTGGATGGTCGTAGTGACTGGGCTGTGAACCCTGGGCTTGCGCAATGCCTTACGCCTTTTCTGGTGTTTCTTGGCAGTGGTTTGTTCTTCGCCAGTCGGTGTTTGAATTTCGTCTAAAGTCAGTAATTGCTTTAGAAGGTGAACCATGTCCCTAGACAATGTATTGAATTTATTCACTGGATGGTGAACAATGGCCTTGCGCCTTGCATTGTGTTTCTGGTCAGTGGTCTGATCTTCCTCCACAGCCACCGTCTGCTGTTCTGGACGGTGAACCATGGGCATAAGCACTTGCAATTTACTGACTTTTTTGACCGGACTGTGAACCATGGCCTTACGTCTTGCGTGGTGTTTTTCACCAGTGGTGGTCTGTTCTTCCTCCACAGCCACCGCAATTGCCATTGGTTTTAGAAGTTCAACCATGGCCTTACGCCTTGCACCGAATTTGCCGCCAGCAGTCATGAGTGGAGAATCTGCATGAAAACAAAATGAAAAGAGGTCATACAAATATACAGTGAAGCAGTAGATCAAACTTTTTCTTTCTTAGGCCCCTTTCACACGGACGGCCCGTTCAGATCCGCCTGTCAGTTTTGACGGCGGATCTGAACGGACGCTCCATGTTACTCTATGGATCGTCAGATGTCAGCGGAGACATGTCCGCTGACATCCGATCCGGTCCGATCCGCCAAAAGCAGATGTATGGCCACACGTCCAGACCCGTCGCTGGCGGATCGGATCGGGTGAGATCGGGTGAAAAACGGACACACTGTCCGTTTCATCCGATCTCTCCATAGAGATCAGCGGCGCTCGCAAGCCCCTCCCCGCTCAGTGAGCGGAGAGAGGCTTGTCATCCGCCGGCTCAGCGGAGATCAACGGACAGATCTCCCGCTGAGCCGACGGACAGAGGCGGGCTCCGTGCAAGCGGAGTCCGCCTCGTCTGAAAGGGGCCTTAGGTGTGCATTCAGTGTGGGAGGATCACCATATTTCAGGGTTTTTTTTTTGCTCTCTGTGTCTTTTTTTCACACATGAAAATAAAAGCCGCTTTCGGGGGAATGTTTAATTTTTTTTTGCTACACTTCTGAATGCATCTGCATGTTATCTAATGTGCCCATGCACATGCGGGCATTTTAGCATGTTTTTATGCACAGAGTTTAGGGGTGGAAAGAAAAACAGCCCAGTCACACGTTCCAGGAGAAGCAGTTTTGCAGTTTTTCTGCACAAATGCACATAAACATCCCTATACGCAAAATGTGCACTTATGTGCATTAATTTATTTGAATGGATAGAATATCTGAATATTCTAGCCAATAGAATGAATTTATGCTTCTAAATGCGCCTAAACAAACGCAAGTTAAAAATCGCAAGGTTAGAGACATTTAGAGGTATTTTTCCTGCCAGCAAAAATATCTGCAAACTTAATTTGCCCGTGTGCGTGAGGCTTTAAGGCAGGGGTAGGCAACCTGGGGCCCTCCAGCTGTTGTGAAACTACATTTCCCATGAGGCATTGCAAAGCTGGCAGTTACAATTACTCCTAGGCATGATGGGACTTGTAGTTCTGCAACAGCTGGAGGGCCCCAGGTTGTCTGCCCTTGCTTTAGCCACTTCCCATCCCGCCCATAGTCATATGACGCCCACAAGGTGGATCTCCCATCCTGGGTGGGCGTCATATGACGTCCTCCCATTCCTGGCCGCCTGAGGGGCGCGCGCGCACCGCGGCGTCGCTCGGGACCCGGTGCGAGTGCCCGGCGGCCGCGATGTCCGCCGGGCACCCGCGATTGCCCGTTAAAACAACGGGACCGTGCGGGACCGTGGAGCTGTGTGTGTAAACACACAGCTCCACGTCCTGTCAACGGAGAGGAGACCGATCATGGGATCCCAGTAAGGAGGAACACATGATCGGTCTCCTCCCCTTGAGTCCCTCCCCCCACAGTTAGAATCACACATATAGGGAATACATTAACCCCTGCAGCGCCCCCTAGTGTTAACCCCTTCCCTGCCAGTCACATTTACACAGTAATCAATGCAATTTTATAGCAACGATCGCTGTGTAAATGTGAATGGTTCCAAAAATGTGTCAAAAGTGTCCGAAGTGTCCGCCGCAATGTCGCAGTCATGAAAAAAAAAATCGCAGATCGCTGCCATTACTAGTAAAAAAAAAAAAATGCAATAAATCTATCCCCTATTTTGTAGATGCTATAACTTTTGCGCAAACCGATCAATATAAGCTTATTGCGATTTTTTTTTACCAAAAATATGTAGAAAAATACGTATCGGCCTAAACTGAGGAAAAAAATTGTTTTTTTTTTTTTTTAAAAAAATGGGATATTTATTATAGCAAAAAGTAAAAAATATTGTGTTTTTTTTTTTTTTCAAAATTGTCGCTCTTCTTTTGTTTATAGCGCAAAAAATAAAAACCGCAGAGGTGATCAAATACCACCAAAAGAAAGCTCTATTTGTGGGAAAAAAGGACGTCAATTTTGTTTGGGTGTAACGTTGCACGACCACGCAATTGTCAGTTAAAGCGACGCAGGGCCGAATCGCAAAAAGTGCTCTGGTAAGGAAGGGGGTAAAATGGCCCGGTGCTGAAGCGGTTAAGGTAACTTCACACAGCTATAAATCTGTGACATAGGTTGCCATTCTTACCCGTTCTACTAAAATGAAAGAAAAAAATCATTGCACTTTAAAAATTCTGCCAGTAACATAACACGCACAGGCGTATAACACGCACCTTCATTTTAGGAGGGCAGTTTCAGGAAAAACACTTACATTTTAACGTAAGAACTTTGAAGCAAAATAAGGTTCACTGCCAATCAATGCAGCCTCACTATTACCCATCTGCAGCCTCACAATTGCCCATCAATGCAGCTTGATCAATGCCCATCTGCAGCCTCACCATTGCCATGAATGCAGCTTGATCAATGCCATCTGCAGCCTCACCATTGCCATGAATGCAGCTTGATCAATGCCCATCTGCAGCCTCACCATTGCCATGAATGCAGCTTGATCAATGCCCATCTGCAGCCTCATCTCAGATTACTGCTGCCTCATACGGGACAGGGAGGGGGGCGGGACGTGCACTGTCAGATTACATACAGCAAGAATCTCCTGTTTACTTGGTGGCCTCTTTAATACAAAGCCCCGTCTCCTGGACCGGCTTCTATAATAGACAGAACAGTGGTCCAATGCCGGCCCAGGAGACGCGACTTCCTATTACAGAGGCCGCTGAGTAAATAAGAGATTCTCGCTGTATGTAATCTGATGGCGCTCGTCCCGCCCCCTCCTCCCTGTCCCCTCCTAGGCAGCCCAAATTGCAGTATCGGCGTATAACACGCACACACTATTCGCCCCCGATTTTCAGGGTGAAAGGGTGCGTGTTATACGCCAATAAATACAGTACTTCTTGTCCTAGAGTGACAATGCCCACTGTAATTATGGAGGAGCAGTGTATTTACTCTAGGATAGGAAGTATGTTAGGACTACAGAACGTCTCCCTCTCTTCTCATCCATATTACATATGAAAGAATTATTCTAGTTTTCAGAAGATAGCTGGCAAGGGATTTTGCCTGAACTTGTTCTGAAATGGAATGCAGCCACCACTAATAAGGACCGGTAAGCTTCAATATATAACATTTTGGGTTCTTAAGTTTAGATCGGGGTGGACAAATTAATATGGAATTCAGTAATAGGGGCTCTATTTATAAAAGAAATCGCATAGCCATTTGTTCAGCGATATGCATGTACATTTGTTCTGTGCAAAAAAATGAACATTCTTAAGCTTATTTCCTTTGCTGAACGAACGTTAGCTTATTATGGGTGGTAGTAAAATACCGCATTATGGCCGCTAGATGCAACCGGGAAGCATGAAATCCATACGTCTTTGTATCAAGAGATACAATTAATGTAATGATTCTAGAGAACGCTAGATGGAATTGGCAAATAAATGTAACCAGTGGTTACATCAACGCTGTATACTGGCCTAGGCCGACAAGGCCCAGGCCTAGGGCAGCACTTTGCAGGGGGGCAGCACGGAAAGTGTTCCTGCTGGCTTGCACCATTAATGTTTTACCATCCCTGTCCCTTTTTTTACCATTCCCTTCACTTCCTGCCCCATAGCAAAACAGGAAGTGAGAGGAATCTATGCAAATTAAGGGAATCCATAGCCACCCCCACCACGCCCTCAGAACTAGTGTCCCCACTTGAAAATGTCAGGGCGGGTCTTAAACAAGGGGTGTGGCCTTGAAGGAAGGGGTGGGTCATATACAAATTAGGGGGTGCACGAGTTTAGTCAGGCCTAGGGCAGCACAAAACCTAAATACACTACTGGGTTACCTGCCCATAATGTTACTCTAGTCCTGGGTTATAGAAGATAACAATATAAATAACCAATAGACCTACTGGATCTAACACTTACCTGTCACGTCAACTTTGATTTTTTTAACCTGTTCACTCCGTACACCATTCACAAGGACATTGATCATATATGTCCCACTGTCCTCCATGAGGAGAGGACTGATCACCAGAGAGCAGTCCTCTTGAGTGGTATGGATGGACTGTAGGTGCACTCTTACGTCGTGGGGCATCCCAGGATGCAGCTTGACTTCATGTTGCCTCAAGAGTGTCCTATAAGTGTTGGATCCATCTGGTGTGAATCCCCATTCGTACTCGATCTTGTCATGGTCAGTCACTTCGTCGGTGGTGAGGTCACATGGAATGACCAATTTGGAGCCGGCTCTAACCTCCACATTTTCATATGGAAGGTCAGCATGAGGATCTGCTGAAGAAAGAAGGAAAAGAGTGTTAAATAAGGAAATATTTTAATATTAATACATCAAAATACAATGAGATAAAACGTTTTTGGAGATCTCAGGGGGGACATTCTTCTTGGGTTTAGATCCTTTAACCCTTTCAAAATAATTTTAGGCCTGAAGATTACTTGAAACCCCCAAATATATATTTTCAAAAAGCAGACTCCCTGTAGTATAAATTGGTGGTAATTCTAATAGACCCCCCGATGTCTCATCTGCCCTCCATTGAAGCTAATGGAGCACAGATTGCCCTGAAAGTGACACCCGGAACCAGAAAAAAAGTGAAAAAACGCGAAATAGAAAGACCCTATTTAAATACACCCTAGGCATGTTTTGTTAATTTTTTAATAGCATTTAAAGGTCTTTAAACACACTTTTATACAATAGAAACACATTAAAGATAGAGAGAGAGAGATCAAGAGGATTTTTAAAACACAAAAATTTGTATTAAAACTGGGGGGGAAAATGGCAAATATTACCACAATATCAGAATAACAGGTCCTAATTAAAATACCGCGATATGCCGGGACCGCAATAACTGAACCGCAATATAGCGGGGGTTTACTGTACATGTTGCTTCCGGGTTCTTTGCAGCAAAGGGGGGATCAGCGAGGGAACATTTGCTGGTCTTCCTCCTTCTACCCAGCGACTATCCCCATATAGGTCCTGGGATCTCTAGCTGGACAGGAAGCATTGGGAGGGGGTCACCCACTTATATATGGGTGGCAGTAAAAGGGTTAATAAGGTGCCAATGTATAGTAACATTTACATCATTTGTCACCATTGCACGGGTGTGCGTAATTTTAAAAGCGTGACATGTTTGTTATATATTTACATCATTAATATCTGACAAAAATGTGGATTATGTATTGCGTTTTTTTTTTGCATTAAAATTCAAAAAAGTTACTTTTTTCCCAAAAAAATGCATTTGAAAAACTACTGCACAAATGCCGTGTGACATAAAAAATTGCAACTCCCACCAATTTATTCTCTAGGGTCCCTGCTTTAAAAAAAATTATTATAAATATATATACTGTATAATAAATATAATGTTTGGGGGTTCTAACTTTCTAGCAAAAAATATAGATTTTTACATGTAAACAAAAGTGCCAAAATAAAAATCCAGATAACATTGCAGAAATAGGATCTCCACCCTGGGCTCCCCACTACTACCAATACACCGCACAACCATTGCCAACCGTTATATACACTTACCTTGCTACCCAAGAGAAAGTGAAGGGAAAGAAAAAACTATTTGTGTTTTTGTGTCACTATGTGCTGTAGTGCTGGTTCACACTGGGGCAACACGACTTACAGCGCGACTTAGCAAGGCAACTTGGACGTGACTTTGAGTTATTTACAACACAACTTCAAGTCGTCACCAGGCCAGGCGACTTTGGCTGTGGCCAATCACAGAATAATCAGCTCTCTGGGAGGGAGGGGTTTGCCTAGAAAACTATTTTTACTTCCTAGAAAGTTGCTTCAGTTAAGACAGGGGATCCGACTTGGAGGCAACTTCTATTGAAATCAATGGGTACAAGTCGCCTAGAAGTCGGATTGAAGTAGTAAGGAACCTTTTCTGAAGTCGGAGCGACTTCAGTAGTGTGCATTAAGACAGCTCTCATTCACTTGCATGTAATTTCTGATGTCAAGTGACTTGGGGCGACTTGCAGTCTGACAAGTCGCCCCCCAAGTCACGGTAGTTTGAACGGGCTCATAAGGTGAATTCACAGAACGAACACACCAGGACATGGGTGGCTGTTTTCAAACCAACCGCCGTTTTGACAGTTAGTCCAGTGAGATTTAACCACTTGCTTACTGTGCACTTAAACACCCTTCCTGCCCAGACCAATTTTCAGCTTTCAGCGCTCTCGCACTTTCAGTGACAATTGCGCGGTCATGCAATGCTGTAACCAAATTAATTTTTTATCATTTTGTTCACACAAATATAGCTTTAGTTTGGTGGTATTTATTCGCGACTCCGTTTTCTATTTTTTGCGATATAAGCGAAAACATAGCGGAAATTTTGAAAAAAAAACAATATTTTCTCCTTTCTTTTTTAAAAGAAATCCAATAAAATCAAATTTTGTCATAAATTTAAGCCAAAATGTATTCTGCTACATGTTTTTTGTAAAAAAAAAATCCGTTAAGTGTATAATAATTGGTTTGCGTGATCACGGACATATGTACACAAATGATCATGTAAAAGGGGTGTGCAGGTGATCACGGACATATGTGTGCAGATAATCATTGGCACATGTTATTTTACTGGGACATATGTGAGGGACATGTGTTTTTATTATTTGGGGACATGTGTGTTTTACTGTGGGGACATGTGTGTTTTACTATGGGGGACCCTAGACTGGTGATCAGTGAGTAAAAAAACATCTCATACTCACTGATCACCAGCCGGCTGCAGCGATCCGCTCTCCTCTCCTCACCGACGACTTCCGTGTGAGGAGAGGAGGGCCGATTGCCTAGCAACCGGCTGTTTGTTTACATCACATGACGGCCGTGATTCGACGCGGCCGTCATGTGATCAGGAGGGCCAATCACCGAGCCCTCCTGCCGATTCGAGATGCGCCGTGTCCGGGTGACACGGCCGCATCGGGATCGCGCCGCTGCGCGGGCACGCGCGCGTGATCCCTCTACCTCTGAAGGACGTTCCTGAACGTCCATTCAGAAGTAGACGGCTCCCACCCGGCCGTATATGTACATTGGCCGGGTGGGAAGTGGTTAAAAAATAAAATAAAAAAATGAGTTGCATTTCTAAAAATAGAATCCCCCCCCCCCAGACATCAAAACAGAACTAACCCAACAATTTAGACATTTCCCCAAAATAGAGCTGAGATTAGAAATGAATATATAAACTTACCTGCTGCCAGTTGAAGAAAGCACGAGAGAGAGATGAGCACTCCTATGAAAAATCGCATTTTTACATTTTATCACAAAGATATTAATTAAATGTGATAAAGAATATATTTAAATAAAGATAACTGAAATCGCTTTGCCCACAAAAAATCCAAATGTGACAAAGATAGAAATCTAGAGATGTGTAATCGCAGAGCAAATCACACAAGTACTGTACTGCTCGAGTCAAAAAAACAACCACCTCACTATGATGTTATAACTTCAGACCAAGCTAGCCGATCACAGAGCAAGCTAACTGACGTCAGACCAAGCTAGCCGATCACAGATCAAGCCAACTGACCTCAGACCAAGCTAGCCGATCACAGATCAAGCCAACTGACCTCAGACCAAGCTAGCCGATCACAGATCAAGCTAACTGACCTCAGACCAAGCTAGCCGATCTCAGATCAAGCCAACTGACGTCAGATCAAACTTGCCGATCAGGTTTGGTTCACCATTTTTTTTTTTTTTTTTTCAAAAAACATCAGTTGGTTTTAGTTTGAGTTGATGGAGAACTAGAATCCCTGATCACTGATTGGTTGATAATATTTCTATTGGCAGTGCTGCATTTTCAGTGCATTGAGAATAGAACTCAAATCCCAACAATAGGGATAAATCACCCATCTATGAGTTTAACCTAAAAAATACCCAGAAGGTTCAATTTGTAAAGATTTAGTAGAAGGATAAAGATCTTTTATTGATCCATGTGACTGTAATTAAAAAAATCGCATTACGCTCAAAGCTTCCACATCAGGATAAGGGTCCTTGTTTCCAGAAGACTGGCAGTAATTTGTATCTCCAATGAGTTGTAAGTGTTACATAGAGCCAATGATTGATAATATTCACATCGGCAGCATTCCAGTGTTATTAAAGTCTTCTCTACTAATAGTGATAGACCACCCATGGAGGTATCCTATCTATAAATCCATTATCTATCTATTTATCATATATCTAGATAGATAGATAATAGATCTACAGATAGATAGATACATGGATCTATTGATAGATGATCGATAGATAATGGATTGATGGAGTTATTGCTGGATACATGGGCATCCGCAGAACTTTTTTCAGGGGGGGGGGGGGGGGGCATAATTTTAAGGTCACCTATGCGCTGACCCTTTTCGACAATGTCATTATCACATTATCGCGGTCATAGACTGGTCAGAGACTGCAGACATTGCACAAGAGACTGTCAGAGACTGCGGACATGGCCCAGAGACTGTCAGAGACTGCGGACATGGCCCAAGAGACTGTCAGAGACTGCGGACATGGCCCAAGAGACTGCGGACATGGCCCAAGAGACTGTCAGAGACTGCGGACATGGCCCAAGAGACTGTCAGAGATGGCATACATGGCCCAAGAGACTGTCAATGACTGCATACATGGCTCAAGAGACTGTCAATGACTGCATACATGGCTCAAGAGACTGTAAGAGATTGCGGACATGGCACAAGAGATGACCAGAGACTGCATACATGGCCCAAGAGACTGTCAGAAACTGCATACATGGCTCAAGAGACTGCGGACATGGCACAAGAGACTGTCAGAAACAGGGGGTGACAGAGAGAAGTGTGACAGAGGGGGTTGACAGAGAGAGAGGGGCGGGTGAAAAAGACAGAGGGGTGAGAGAGAGAGAGAGGGGGTGACAGAGAGGGGTGATGGGGGTCATCACTCCTGATCCAATCCCTGATTCCAGGGGGGGGGGGCACTTGCCCCTACCTGCGGACGCCCATGGCTGGATAGATTCATAGATAGATAGTCCCAGGGTTGTTTTATGGGGGTTTAAAGTGCCATCTACAACCAGGGAGGTTGGAGGGGGGGGGGGGTTTAAAATCCACTGACCACCAATGTTGTGGCAATGTTTGGGAGGGGGGTTTAAGCACTTGCTTACTGGGCACTTAAATCCCCCTCCTATCCAGACCAATTTTCAGCTTCCAGTGCTGTCACATTTTGAATAACAATTGCGCGGTCATACAACACTGTACCCAAATTAAATTTTTATAATTTTTTCCCCCCAAATAGAGCTTTCTTTTGGTGGTATTTGATCACCTCTGCAAAATTATTTTTTGTTAAAAAAACTGTAAAAAGACCAAATTTGTTAAAAAAAAAAAAAAATTATTATTTTTTAAATATTGTTATACAATTTTAAAATGGGTAATTTTTGTCCATTATTGATGTACGCTGATGAGGCGGCAGTGATGGGCACTGATGGGTTACACTGATAGGCAGCACTTTTAGGTGGCACTGATTGGCACCAATGGTGGGCATTGCTAGGTGGCACTGGTGGGCATTGATAGGTGGCACTTGTGGGCATTGATAGGTGACACTTGTGGGCATTGACAGGTGGCACTTGTGGGCACTGTGAGATGGCATACATCAGGCATAATTGCCTCTTCCTTTTCGGGACCGATGTCCCTTTAAGATGAGCCGGTGATCTGCTTTTTTTTTTCCTCCTCCGCTGTCAGCGTGAGGAGAAAAAAAAAAATGATCACCAAGCTTTTGTTTTGATCATGTGATCAGCTGTCATTGGCTGATCACATGGTAAGGGGCCGGGACCGGCCCCTTCCTCGGATCGGTGATCACCCGAGTCTCAGTGACTCGTGATCACAGCGTGCTCCGCACGCGCCCTGTAGGGCACGGACAGGGAGCGTGCACAGGGGAGGCCGTGATATGACGGCCTCCCGGGAATTCAGATCCGCGCTGTGGCCGTCATTCGGCCATATCGCGGATGTCAAGTGTTTAACCACTTGAAGATTAGGCCTTTTTCTAACACTTGTTTACAAGTTAAAATCAGTATTTTTTTCTAGAAAATTACTCGGAACCCCCAAGCATTTTATATATATATATATATATTTTTTTTTTAGCAAAGACTGGAGAATAAAATGGTGGTCGTTGTAATATTTTATGTCACACGGTATCTGACAGGCTGACCTGATCGAAGCGCCTGTGTGAAAGAGGCCTAAAGTTATCCTAATTTGTTTGTATATTGTGAAGGATGATGTTACGCCGAGTAAATAGATACCTAACATGTTAGGGTTTAAAATTGCGCACACTTGTGGAATGGCGACAAACTACGGTACTTAAAAATCCCCATGGGCGTTGCTTGAATTTTTTTAACAGTTTCCAGTTTAGGATATTGGATAGTGATGTTTGTTTTATTCCGCCCTCTTCAAAAAAACACCGCTCTGCGCTCCTAGGATGTGTTACTAACAAGTTTGGGTAGGTATATAGGTGTACCCACCTGTATTATGTAGATTTGTTAAATATATAAATATATGAATAAATAAATAAATAAATAAATATATATGTATATATGTGCAAGATAAATATATAAAAAATCAAAATATATATATATATATATGCTTGTGCATAGATGTGATGAAATTATAATTGTGATGTGCAAGAATAATCTCTATGTAATGTGTATGTACAGTAGACCTTATACATATATCATCAACAGCTGCTGCTTAAAAACAAAGAAATATGGGAGAGTACAAACAGCAAGGGCGCCCTCGAGAAGAAGTCGGAAATGACGAAACGCGTCAGGGCGTAGGTCAGAAGGAAGTGACGTCATCACGCTTGCGGTCCACTGTGCGTTCCAAGACCATCAGGAAGGAGAGACACCGCTCACACACTCAGCGGAAATCGTTTCTTCCACATCCTGTGGACTGGATTCAGGCACAGTAGATTCCTACATTTATCTAAAGGCTCATTGATTATCATTTTGTGGTACGCAGTTACTACTAGGGGGGATCGTTTTTTAAAGGGGAAGTGTTTTCAATAAAATTACTTTTAAGCAGTATTACACTATGGGGTCCTCCATTTGTCTTCTCATACATTATGTGACTGCGCTGGTGGAGTAATGATCAGGTGATGCTGGACAGTGGATCTGGTCCTATTTTCGCGCTGGTGGATGGTCTGATGTTGGAGGAGAAGGCCCACATTGGTTAAAACTACAGGCACATTTAAAGCAGTTTTCTGGTGAGTGCATCCCCATAGGGGGACGAGTCTTGCACAAGGTGGAAACCTTCGGTGGTCGGATCACTCAAATACCCAAATTCTGAACTGTTTGTTTATACCAACTGTCACTTGGTGGATTGGTGGTTTGCTGCAGTCTAGCTGGATCAGTTTGACAAGCTTTGTTTTATGTGGACTGGAGACACAGAATTGATAATTATTCATTTTTTTATTTTGTTCATTATCTTTTTTTTTTTTTTTTTTATCACATATATGATTCACTGGAATGCACTTTGATTTTTATATATTTTATAATTTTAAGCACTTATGAGAATTTTTACCACTCTCACTAGATCCATATTTATAATTTTATTACACATATAAGATTAATTTTTCACAACTCTATGTGATATATGGTGTTCTATTTTGAGTGTATATATTAAATGTTTTTCTATTCACTTGAAAAATTCTGAATAGCGCTGCTACAAACGCCAATTTGAGTGGACCAAGCACGGTCCACCCAATGCTGTTTGTACTCTCCCAAGTTTCCAGTTTAGAGTTACAGAGGAGGTCTTGTGCTAGAATGATTGCTGTCACTGTACCGATTACAGTGATACCTCACATGTGTGGTTTGAGCACCGTTTACATTTGCGGGCACGACTTACGCTTTGGCACATGAGCACAGAGGGATGGGGTGCTTTTAAATCTTTTTTTTTCTAATTTACAGGAACTGGAGACTTTTTGCTAAGAGGAATGGGCAGCTTTACCATCTGAGAAGATAAAGAGCCTCATCCACAAATACCACAAAAGACTTCAAGCTGTCATTGATGTTAAAGGGGGCAATACACTGTATTAAGAACTGGGGTATGTAAACTTTTGATCAGGGTCATTTGGGTAGTTTCTGTTGCCATTATGATTTAAAAAGAGTAAACACAGTTGATTGATAATAAATGGCTTCAGCCAAACACTAACCATGAGTGAAAAAAATATTTTTGTGTTTTTCATATTCTCTGAAAAATGGCCAAGAAATCATAAATTCTGCCAGGGTATGTAAACTTATGAGCACAACTGTATAATACAGTGTATTGAAGTGGTTAAGGGGAACCCTATGACAGAATTAAGAAAAAAAACGAAATGGGGTCCCCCCAAGATCCAAACCAGGCTCTGGTATAGATTTTAAGGGAAACTCCACGCCAATAAAAAAAAAAAAAAAAACTGCGTGAACCCCCCCCCCCCCCCAATCCATACCAGGCCCTAATCCGAGCAAGCAGCCTGGCAAGCCATGAAAGGGGGGGGGGGGGTCAGCGAGCTGCCCCCCCTTCTGAACCATACCAGGCCGCTTTCCTTCAACAAGGTAAGGGTGCTTTGGCGCTCGCTCGTCCCCCCCTCCTGTCCTCCAGGCTGCATGCTCAGATCAGGGCCTGGTATGGATTTTGGGGGGGAGGGGGATCCCGCGCCAATTTTTGTCTAAATTTTGGCACGGAGTTCCCCTTAAAATCCATACCAGACCCAAAGGACCAGGAGCCGGCAATACATTACAGCCGCAAGCAATTTTAAACACCATTTTTTCCTTTAAAAATGTAATTTTGCTGCGACGCTATAGTACACATCACACAGATGCCCCGCTTTACAAGTAGACTAAGGGGACCCCCCCCCGACACGATATTTAAAGGAATCTTTAATTTTCATTGTTTCACTTTAAGCATTATTAAAATCACTGCTCCTGAAAAAACGGTTGTTTTAAAATCTTTTTTTTTGCATTGATACATGTCCCCTGGGGCAGTACCCGGGTCCCCAAACACTGTTTTACGGCAATAACATGCATATAAGCCTTTAAAATGAGCACTTGTGATTTTTCATGTTCGTGTCCCATAGACTTTAATAGGGTTTGCATGTTTGCACATATTTTTTGCCTGTTCACATGTTCTGGTGCAAACCGAACCGGGGGGTGTTTGGCCCATCCCTAGTCACACTACTGAGTGGGTTCAGGGTGCAGTGATCTGTGCCCGAGCCCACCCTTTTTTGAAGCCAATTAGAGCCTCAGGCTCTAATCATGTGCTTCGAAAAAAAAAGAAAAGTCCAGCACCCTGCATGTAGATTAGGGGCCAGATGCATTGATTAGGGGGGAGGCGCCCGTGTACCCCTAATGGAGCGCCCGCCGCTGTTCTCACTTGTTTCGTTATTTGCAATTTTGTCATGCATATAATTCTCAATGAATGTATAGAGGAAGTTACTACACTCTGTGTTCAGCCAACTGTGGAAGTGTGTCTGGGCGCTAATCCGACCTGCGTTAATTCCTTCTTAGAAGAGGTGGGTCTTGAGTTTTTTCCTGAAGGCCCGATGGTTTCCTTCCAAGCGGATGTTTGTAGGTAGAGCATTCCATAGCCGTGGTCCTTGGACTGCTAATCTTCGTTCTCCCCTTGATTTGTACCGGGACTTGGGGATGAGGAGGAGGTTTTGGTAGGTTGATCGGAGGTTGCGATTGGGAGTGTAGTGTTTTATTTTTTCTCATAAGTATTGAGGAGCGTCTCCTTGTGTGCATTTGTGGGTGAGGCAGAGGGTCTTGAATGTGATCGGATCCTTTACGGTTAGCCAGTGTAGGATCCTCAGAGCCGGTTCACCCTACCGCGACTTGGGGGGCGACTTGTCAGACCGAAAGTCGCCCCAAGTCGCTTGACATCAGAAATTACATGCAAGTGAATGAGAGCCGTCTTAATGAACGCTACTGAAGTCGCTCCGACTTCAGAAAAGGTTCCTGTACTACTTAAATCCGACTTCTAGGCGACTTGTACCCATTGATTTCAATGGAAGTCGCCTCCAAGTCGGATCTCCATCTATATTGACGCGACAGTGTCGCCTCGATGAGGAACTCCACGCCAAATTTTAAATAAAAAAAAAAACCGGGATGGGTTCCCCCTCCAGGAGCATACCAGGCCCTTAGGTCTGGTATGGATTTTAAGGGGACCCCCTACGCCGAAAAAACGCTGTGGGGGTCCCCTCAAAATCCATACCAGACCCTTATCCGAGCACGCAGCCTGTCCAGTCATAAAAAGGGGTGGGGACGGGCGAGCGCCCCCCTCCTGAACCGTACCAGGCCGCATGCCCTCAACATGGGGGGTGGGTGCTTTGGGGAAGGGCCTTGTCCCCATGTTGATGAGGACAAGGGCCTCTTCCCGACAACCCTGGCCGTTGGTTGTCGGGGGCTGCGGGCGGGGGGCTTATCGCAATCCGGGAACCCCCTTTATTAAGGGGGCCCCCAGAGCCTGGCTCCCCACCCTATGTGAATGAGTATGGGATGAGAAGGGGATGAGTCTACGTAGCAGGCGTAGAAGATGGTAAGATCCGCTGACTACATTTTTCAAAATTTACGTTCTTTTTTTGTTTATAGCGCAAAAAATAAAAAAACTACAGAGGTGATCAAATACCACCAAAAGAAAGCTCTATATGAGGGGAAAAAAGGACATCAATTTTATTTGGGTACAGTGTCACACGACCGCGCAATTGTCAGTTAAAGTAACGCAGTGCCGTATCGCAAAAAATGGCCCGGTCCTGAAGGGGGTTAAATCTTACGGAGGTCAAGTGGATAAACTAGCAACAGAAGTGTTGACGGTACCTCTCAATGGGGTTAATTTACTAAAACTGGAGAGTGCATAATCTGGTGCAGCTCTGCATAGAAACCAATAAGCTTCCAGGTTTTTTTTTTTTTTTTTTTTTTGTCAAAGCTTAATTAACCACTTCCCACCCGGCCAATGTAGATATACGGCCAGGTGGGAGCCGTCTACTTCTGAATGGACGTTCCGGAACGTCCTTCAGAAGTAGAGGGATCGCGCGCGTGCCCGCGCAGCGGCGCGATCCCGATGCGGCCATGTCACCCGGACACGGCGCATCTCGGATCGGCAAGAGGGCTCGGTGATTGGCCCTCCTGATCACATGACGGCCGTGTCGAATCACAGCCGTCATGTGATGTAAACAAACAGCCGGTTGCTAGGCAATCGGCCCTCATCTCCTCACACCGAAGTCGTCGGTGAGGAGAGGAGAGCGGATCGCTGCAGCCGGCTGGTGATCAGTGAGTATGAGCTGTTTTTTTTTACAGTTTTTTACTCACTGATCACCTGTCTAGTGTCCCCACAGTAAAACACACATGTCCCCACAGTAAAACACACATGTCCCCAAAACACACATGTCCCCAAATAATAAAAACACATGTCCCTCACATATGTCCCAGTAAAATAATATGTGCCAATGATTATCTGCACACATATGTCCGTGATCACCTGCACACCCCTTTTACATGATCATTTGCGTACATATGTCCGTGATCACGCGAACCAATTATTATACACGGAATTTTTTTTACAAAAAACATGTAGCAGAATACATTTTGGCTTAAATTTATGACAAAATTTGATTTTATTGGATTTCTTTTAAAGAAAGGAGAAAATATAGTTTTTTTTCAAAATTTCCGTTATGTTTTCGCTTATATCGCAAAAAATTAAAAACGGAGTCGCGAATAAATACCACCAAACTAAAGCTCTATTTGTGCGAACAAAATGATAAAAAATTCATTTGGTTACAGCATTGCATGACCGCGCAATTGTCACTGAAAGTGCGAGAGCGTCGAAAGCTGAAAATTGGTCTGGGAAGGAAGGGTGTTTAAGTGCACAGTAAGCAAGTGGTTAAACAAGCTGAAGCTAGAAGCTGATTGGTTACCATGCAGATCTGCACCAGATTTTGCACTCTCCGGTTTTAGAGAATCAACCCCACAATGTATACACACCACTGACTGAGAACCTAAATGGATGGTGGTCTTAGGCCCCATGCACACGAGACGCAGATGCAAACTCTGCTGAACGCGTGTTTTAAAAAGCAGAAACCTGCGTTTAAAAACGCGCGTTTTGCTGTGTTTTCATGCCGCGTTTAGATGCGTTTGCGTCTATAAGCATTTGTAAAGATAACATCATATAGACCCTCCCCAAGCTCAGAAAGCATGTATTATTAACTATTTCTGCCAATTTGATCAGAGTGAGCAGCAGCAGCAGAGAGAGCAGTTGTACACTTGCATTTGCCTCTCTTTCTGTGTTTTTTTTTTTTAAATGGATCCCATATTGAATATATGTCAGGAAATGCTCCTGATGTCGCTCTTGATGCGGCAGCAATGTCGTCGCAAATTTGCATGAGAGGTCCAGAATCAGAGTTCGTCGATATTGGACCCATCCGTTGATGGCACAGCGAATGTCTGTTGGATATTTCACAAACATGTATGCATTTCACAAACATGTATGCATCAGTGAGTATATATGCTCTATGAACTATCTAAACTAATTACGACATTTTTAAACAATTTTTTCTAGTATTTTTTATGGTTTACCATCATATTTCTGAGTTTTCTGCTCCAAAAAATTGGGTTCCTTTAAAAAGGCTTATAAACGCAAACGCGGCTAAATGCAGGTGCCTGCGTTTAGCCGCGTTTAGCTGCGTTTTGCGTCTGAAAAGCAGAAAAGCAAAGTGTCTGAACGCATTTTTTGCTTCTGGAAAAACAAGGTTAAACGCAACTGCATAAAAATGGGAAAAAAATAGACTGTGTACATGGACACATAGGATAACATTGCATGGGTTCAGGTGCAGTTGAAAAAAGTCTCCAACTGCCTCTGAACGCGCGTTTAACAGCGTCTCGTGTGCATGAGGCCTTAGGCCTGATTCACACCTATGGCATTTTTTGTGCTTTTTGCATTTTGCAGATTTGCACTACAGAACGTGTTCCATAGGAAACCATGTTAAATGGACTGTAGTGTAAATCTGCAAAATGCAAAAAGCACTAAAAATGCATAGGTGTGAATCGGGCCTTACGGCTGCGATCCACTTTTCCTGTAATAATTGGAATATTAATTTTGCCACTAGGTGTCAGTGTAGAATCAATCTCCGGCGAGGTGTAGTTCCATCGCTGGTGATGAACTGGGAGAGATGAATCTAATTATTGCTTCTTTATAAACATTTGTCTCCAGCCAGTAGATTACAACCACACCCAGCTGCTCAAACGGATACATATAATTGAATATGTCATGCGTGGAGTCCCTGATTGATTGCCATGCAGATTTTGTTTTCAGACCCCAGGCGCGGATTAATATGCATGGTATTCTCATGGCGGTAAGTAGCGTCCAAAAGCTAAAGGGTTATCGGCAACGTTACTACTAGGTGTCATCTCTAAGAATAGCCCGTCGCTGGCTCAGAGGAAGCTGGAAAATAATCAAAATCAATGTAAAAAAAAAAAAAAAACAACAGCTGAAGGATTGAAAATCACACATTATATCAGATATTGAGGGATCTACATTGGAACGTTTCATCTGTTACGCCTGGTGTTGGTAAAAAGCAGGACATCGATCGCCAACAGCTAAAAATTGAGCAACTCTTTCTTTCTATTACAGTATTTTTTAACACAGCATTGGAATGAATGTCAAATAAAATTTAAACAGAATATAGAAAGTATCTTTTAGGCCAATGACACTGCAAAAAAAAAAAAGAGCAATTTTGATGCCTTTCTGTGTCAAAAAAATAAAAAAGGATCTACAAAGTAAAATCATATGTTGTCTATTTTTGGATGAGCATATCTTCGTTCGACCCAGATTCCGTCCAGTTAGTATCCCTCCGTGGTCATTAACCACTTTCAGACCCAGACCATTTTGCTGGCTTAAGACCAGAGCACTTTTTGCGATTCGGCACTGCGTCGCTTTAACTGGCAATTGCGCGGTCGTGCGGCATGGCTCACAAACAAAATTGACGTCCTTTTTTCCCCACAAATAGAGCTTTCTTTTGATGGTATTTGATCACCTCTGCGGTTTTTTTTTTTTGCGCTATAATCAAAAAAAGAGCAACAATTTTGAAAAAAAAAAACATTATTTTTTACTTTTTGCTATAATAAATATCCCCCAAAAATATATAAAAAATGTTTTTTTCCTCAGTTTAGGCCGATATGTATTCTCTACATATTTTTGGTAAAAAAAAATCGCAATGAGCGATTATTGATTGGTTTGCGCAAAAGTTATAGCGTTTACAAAATAGGGGATAGTATTATGGCATTTTTATTAAAACATTTTTTTTTTACTATTAATGGCGGCGATCAGAAATTTTTATTGTGACTGCGACATTATGGCGGAAACATCGGACATTTTTGACACATTTTTGGGACCATTGTCATTTATACAGCAATCAGTGCTATACAAATGCACTGATTCCTGTGTAAATGACACTGGCAGTGAAGAAGTTAACCAGGAGGTGGCAGTGTAGGGGTTAAGTGTGTCGCGGGGTGTCGTGTGTGGGGGCGTGTTGCTAACTGTGGAGGGCGTGGCTGTGTGTGACAGTCACTGATCTCTGCTCCAATCACAGGGAGCAGGGATCAGTGTCACTGGTTGCTAGGCAGAACGGGGAGATGCTCCTTTTTCTACTTCAGCATCTCCCCGTTCGTCCTCCCCGTGAGACGATTGCGGGTATCCCCACAGCGATCGAGTCCGTGGGACCCGCGATCGAACTCACGGAGGTCCCGACCGGCGCGCACGCGATGGCATGGCGGCAAATTCAAAGGGACGTATCTGTACGTCCTTATGCCTGTCCGTGCCATTCTGCCGACGTACATCGTACATCGTCGTGCGCCGGTCGGGAAGTGGTTAAGGGGTCTGAAATAAGGTATGTAATAAAGAAATCAAAAAGGATTTATTAGAAATATCTTATTCAGTTATTTAAATACAAAATATAAGAAGATTAAACCTCAAGTTAAAAGCTGTATTAAACCCAAAACCAAAAATGCATTATTTTGCAGCTTACTGATCATTTAAATATGGTGACTGCATTTGTTTTCTTTTATTTACCTTAACCCGGTCTTTCCAGCGACGGGGACAAGCACACCCGCTCCAGCTGGTGTTTCGGGTCATGATTGGATAGATTAATTTCAGTGCAGCCATTGGCTCCCACTGCTGTCAATCAAATCCAATGACATGGGAGCCGGGGGGGCGGGACCGAGTACTGCTGTCTGTGTCAATGGATGCAGCTGCAGAACACGGGAGCACGCCTGCACGAGCGAGCGCCTCTCCAACGTGGCACTAGAGAAGAGGAGGAGCCAGGAGCGCTGCTGAGGGACCCCAGAAGAGGAGGATCAGGGGCTACTCTGTGCAAAACCAACTGTTTGTTTTTTGTTTCTGCTTCAGCTCCCCCCCGCAACCAAAAATTTAGCTGTTGACTGTTACTATTAGGACACTTACCTGTCCACGGTGTCCTCACCCAAGCTGATTCTTGAATCTGTGACACCAGAGGGGGGCAGGAGGCAGACAAACAGAGCTTCCCATTTTGGGTGGAGCTCCGCTTTAAAGTGATGCTAAAGTCTCGATTTTTTTTTTTAATTTAAAAATAACAAACATGTTATACTTACGTGCTCTGCGTAATGGTTTTGCACAGAGCACCCCCGATCCTTCTCTTCTCGGATCCCTCATCAGCTTTCCTGGCTCCTCCCCCCTGCTGGGTGCCCCACAGCAAGCAGCTTTGAATCACAGAGCTGCGGCTTAACCCCACCCCCTCTCCCTCATCATTGGCTCTCATACTTTGATTGACAGCAGCAGGAGCCAATGGTGCCCTGCTGCTCTCTCAGCCAATGAGGAGGGAGAGTCCCGGACAGCCAAGACTCTCATACAACATAGCTGGATCAAGATGGGACCAGGTAAGAATTAGGGAGGCTGCACTGCACGCCAATATACGTTGGCACAATGGCAGCGGTGGGCAAATGGGTGTACCTGTATGTCCCCTTTAATTGGCGAGGTTAGCCGGCGTGCGCCCGCCACGTACAGCATGACCGGGATCGTGGGACCTGCGGACTCGATGTCCGCCGGTCTCCCGTCGATTGTGTCACGGAGCCGCAGGACGGGGAAGTGCCTATGTAAACAAGGCATTTCCCTGTTCTGGCTAGTGACATGACAGAGATCACTGCTCCCTGTCACCGGGAGCAGTGATCTCTGTCATGTGAGTTGTAGCCCCCCCCCCACAGTTAGAATCACTCCCTAGGACACACTTAACCCCTTCATCGCCCCCTAGTGTTTAACCCCTTCCCTGCCAGTGTCATTTACACAGGTAATCAGTGCATTTTTATAGCACTGATTGCTGTATAAATGCCAATGGTCCCAAAATAGTGTCAAAAGTGTCTGATGTGTCCGCCATAATGTCGCAGTCATTTTAAAAATCGCAGATCAACGCCATTACTAATAAAAAAAAAAACTAATAATAAAAATGCCATAAAACTACACCCTATTTTGTAGGCTCTATAAATTTTGCGCAAACCAATCAATATACGCTTATTGCGATTAGTTTTTTTTACCAAAAATATGTCTAAGAATATGTATCGGCCTAAACTGAGGAAAAAAATATATTTTTTTATATATTTTTGAGGGATATTTATTATAGCAAAAAGTAAAAAAATATTGCTTTTTTTTTTTTTCAAAATTGTTTCTCTTTTTTTGTGTATAGCGCAAAAAATAAAAACCGCAGAGGGATCAAATACCACCAAAAGATCTATTTGTGGGAAAAAAACGTCAATTTTGTTTGGGTACAACGTCGAACGACCGCACAATCGTCAGTTAAAGCGACGCAGTGCCAAAATCGCAAAAAGTGCTCTGGTCAGGAAGGGGGTAAAATCTTCCGGGGCTGAAGCGGATAAGATAAAAAAAAAAAAAACTTCTGCCATATGATTTTATAACAGTGATGGTGAACCTCGGCACCCCAGATGTTTTGGAACTACATTTCCCATGATGCTCCACTACATTGCAGAGTGCATGATCATCATGGGACATGTAGTTCCAAAACATCTGGGGTGCCAAGGTTCACCATCACTGTTTTATAACCACTTTAAATACTGTAGCAAATTGAAGCCAAAACTCCACCTCACACTTTATAATCAGTTACAGCAAACGTTTCTTTTTTTACCTTTTTAGGATAAAGGTTTTTGCATGAATAAATAAAAACTGATCATTTGACTCACCCCTGCCAGTGTTAAATGGTTTGTCTCCTCCCTGTAAACTGATACATTCTGCTGGAGAGCTTGTGCTTTTGAAAAAAACAACAGACTTGGGCTCGATTCACATCTATGCATTTTGCTTTTGAGCGTTTTTGCTGTGCTTTTTGCGGTGCTTGCCGCATTTTTGGACACGCGTTTTTACCGCGATTTTGCCGCGATTTGCGTTTTGCGTTTTTGTATTTTTTTTTGTATTTTTTTTTTTTTTTTTTTACACTGTGGTTGCTTAGCAACCAGCTATATACAGTGTAAAAAAATGCAAAACGCAAATCGTGGCAAAATCGCGGCAAAATCGCGGGTCCATTGACTTCTATTACATGCAAAACGCTGCATTTTGCATGAAAAAAAGTCCCTGACCCTTTCCAAAAACGCAGAGGCACAAAAATGCATTGATGTGAACATGTTCCATAGGAACCCATGTTAAAAAATTTCCCTGCATTTCTGCAAAATGCATCAAAAAACGCATTAGTGTGAATGGAGCCAAAGTGGCTGGATCAGCACATGGAAGTAGAAGAAAAAAAGCCTTAAAAAAAAAACAAAAAATGAATGCAGCCATCACATCTGATGCCCCGTACACACGGTCAGATTTTCCGACAGAAAATGTCCTATCGGACAATGTTGTCGAAAATTCCAACCGTGTGTGGGCTCCATCGGACTTTTTCCGTCGGAATTTCCGACGGAAAAAGTTTGAGATCCTGCTCTCAAATTTTATGACAACAAAGTCCTATCGGACTTTTTCCGATCGTGTGTAGCGAATTTCCGACGGACAAAGTGCCACGCATGCTCAGATCACATTACAAGACCAAAGCTATTGGCTACTAGCCTCTACGTAGTCCCGTCGTAGGCAACAAATGTCACCACGTTCAGAATGATCGGATTTTCCGACAACTTTGTCCGACCGTGTGTATGCAACACCAGTGTCGGACAAAATCCCTAGGAAAAATCTGACGGATTTTGTGGTCGGAATTCCCGACCGTTTGTACGGGGCATTAGGGTTGGTAAGCTGCTATATATGAAATGTTTGCTTTTGTGTTAACCCCTTGTTGGAAATCTAAGACAACATTTTTCCTTTGGAAGTCCCCCTGAGATCTCTCACCTTCTCTGCTGCCCAGAGGTCTCTATACAAATTCCTGGACGTCAGACGGCAATTTTGTAAACGACTTTGAGATCTGACGCAATTTTTATCAAAGATTATTATGTCCATTAGATATAGGAAATGATATTTGCTACGATGAAAAGAGAAATATGAATATATATATATTTTTCTGACTGCTGCTCCCATACAAAATTATTTTGAAAGCTCCGTCCCATTGTCATAGCAATCGTGTTGAATGGCGACGTTATCCGCTGTGTTTTTACAACTGTAATATTTTGCTTTTTTTTTCAGATATTTCCAGTGATAGGAAACCGGTTACAGGGCTGCGAAACATGAAATTGATCTCGCCCGGGATAGAAGGTAGACTGCGGTCCAAGCAAACATTTTGCATTTAAATAGATTTGGGGAGCTTTGCCTTGTCTCAGTCTTCCCCTGACATTCATCAGCGACCCCCCGGCCGCCCTTCCCGCTAAACACCGCTGTCATTGCCACTACTCTTTTCAACCTTGTGTTCTGAGCTCCGCCCCTTTCTGAGCTCACAGCAACCCCGCCTACTTGAAAAAAAGCAAGCTTCCTTGGGTCAGAGCTGTGCGACATAAGGGTGCAGTCCTGTCTCAAAGGAGCTTTCTAAATCTGGCTGCCAATAAAAATTCCACCTTTTCTAGGAAAGTGGCTGTAAACCTCAGACATGAAATAGGAACAAAGTATATCCCTCTATAGTGTGTACTTGTCTCAATTAACCACTTGCTGCCCGCCATATAGCAAAATGACGTCGGCAAAGTGGTTGTGTTATCCTGACTAGGATAACAAGCCCCCGGGGGCGCGCATCACGGCGATCGTTGTTGCGGTGTGTCAGTCTAACACACAGCAATTCCGTCTCTGATGGAGACTCTTTACCACGTGATCAGCCGTGTCCAATCACAGCTGAACACAGTGTAAACAGGAAAAGCCATTGATTGCTAGTAGAGGAGACCTGATCGACTGCTCCTCTGACGGGGGGGGGGGGGGGGGTCTGTGCTGATTGATTATAAGCGCAGCCCCCGTGAGGATGCCCACACTGGACCACCAGGGATCAGAGGCGTTGCAAGGGGTGTGGTGCGGGGGGTGCGGTGCGCACCCGGGTGACACCCGCTAGAGGGGTGACACCCTCCTGACAGTGAGGAAAGCCCTGGTATTTTTTTTTTTTCATCTGACCCGTTCACCCCGCTGGGCTGGAACAACACACCTCCAGCGCCATGCCGCCCCTGGTGTGTGATTGTGTCCTCCTCCTCCCTACCCTACTGAGCCAGCCAGCGAACTTCATCCTGTCACATCTCTTGCAGACATGATGATGACGTCAGCACACAGTATCTCCGCCCGGGCGGCGCGTCGGCTGGACGCTGTGAAGATGCCCTCCTCTCCTCTCGAGACTCAAGTTGCCGGAACAGGTGCGGGAGGGGGGGGGGGGGGGGGGGGGGTTCCGTCCTGGTGTCCACCGCCGGCCCGAGCCCAGGGTGAGGGAGGGGGGGGGGGGACTTGCCATGGCACTGACAGTACCAAAGAGAGCTGGTGTGGGAGGACTCTCAGTGTCTGGCACCCTGGCTGACCTGAGAGAGAGAGAGAGAAATCTGGTCCAGCCGCCCCCATCCCCCCACCAGACCAGCTAACTCAGCTACTGTGCGTATTATAGCTAATACAATATATCTGTGTCCAACAGCCCCCCCCCCCCCTTATCAGACAGACAACACTCACTATATATTAGCTGACTGAGCCACCCCCACCCTGAGCTGGTCAGATGATGATGATGATGATGATGGGGGGGGGGAAGGGGGTGCTGCTGGACACAGATATATTATATTAGATATAATAGGCACAGTAGCTGAGTGACACATCCACCCACCCTGAGCAAGCTGGTCTCATGGGGGGGGGGGGGGGGGTGTTGTGTCCACAGTAACAAGGTAGCTGAGCCCAGCGCCACCAGAAAGAAAACCACACTGCCAAGCGCCACCAGAAAAAGAGCCACGCTGCCCAGCGCCACCAGAGAGAGTGCCACACTGCCCAGCGCCACTAGAGAGAGCATGCCACACTGCCCAGCGCCACCAGAGAGAGTGCCACTAGAGAGAGCATGCCACACTGCCCAGCGCCACCAGAGAGAGCCACACTGCCCAGCGCCACCAGAGAGAGCCACGCTGCCCAGCGCCACCAGAGAGAGTGCCACACTGCCCAGCGCCACCAGAGAGAGTGCCACACTGCCCAGTGCCACTAGAGAGAGCATGCCACACTGCCCAGCGCCACCAGAGAGAGTGCCACACTGCCCAGCGCCACTAGAGAGAGCATGCCACACTGCCCAGCACCACCAGAGAGAGCCACACTGCCCAGCGCCACCAGAGAGAGCCACGCTGCCCAGCGCCACCAGTGAGAGTGCCACACTGCCCAGCACCACCAGAGAGAGTGCCACACTGCCCAGCGCCACTAGAGAGAGCATGCCACACTGCCCAGCGCCACCAGAGAGAGCCACACTGCCCAGCACCACCAGAGAGAGCCACGCTGCCCAGCGCCACCAGAGAGAGTGCCACACTGCCCAGCGCCACTAGAGAGAGCGTGCCACACTGCCCAGCGCCACTAGAGAGAGCATGCCACACTGCCCAGCGCCACCAGAGAGAGTGCCACACTGCCCAGCGCCACTAGAGAGAGCGTGCCACACTGCCCAGCGCCACTAGAGAGAGCATGCCACACTGCCCAGCGCCACCAGAGAGAGCCACACTGCCCAGCGCCACCAGAGAGAGCCACACTGCCCAGCGCCACCAGAGAGAGCACCACACTGCCCAGCACCACCAGAAAGAGAACCACGCTGCCCAGCACCACCAGAAAGAGGACCACGCTGCCCAGCACCACCAGAGAGAACCACACTGCCCAGCGCCACCAGAGAGAGAAAGACTAAGCCAGTGCCAAGGTACAGACGTGCTACACTTCTGACCAGATTCGCCCTGGGCAACCCAGAGTGAGCAATTTTTCAGCCGGAGGGATCACTGTGCTGTTTCGCTGGGTCTGGTAAGTGGGCCTGTCGGCCATTATCCATTACTGATCCTAGGGAATGAGCAATTAGGAACTGCCTAACCTGCTATCCTCTAGCCCTAATACTGCCTGTAGGCCTTTCTGACCGATCCAACGTGCACCATCGATCTCCAACGCTGGGCTGCCACCTCGAAAATAGGGGGGTGACACCATGTTTTACCGCACCAGGTGCCACTGCCAGGGATGCCACCAAGACCACCAGGGATGCCCAGCACTAGTCACCATCAGGTATGCCACCCATGGCCACCAGGAATAACAATCAGTGCCCACAATGGATGCCAATCAGTGCCCACAATGGATGCCAATCAGTGCCAAACAATAATGCCTGCCAATCAGTGATGCCCATCAGTACCATCCATTAGTGTACAACAGTGCCACCTATGTGTACCCATCAGTGCCGCCTTTCAGTGCCCATCAGTGCCACCTATCAGTGCCCCATCAGTGTTGCATATTAGTGCCCATCATCAGTGCCACCTCATCCTTGCCCATCAGTGCCCGTCAGTGCAGCCCCATCAGTGAAGGAGTATACTTACTTATTTTAAAAGTTTTGTAACAGAAACAAAAAAAAAATTTCTGTCTTTTTTTATTTGTTTAGCAGAAAATAAAAACCCCAGAGGTGATCAAATACCACCAAAAGAAAGCTCTATTTGTGGGAACAAAATGATAACAATTTAGTTTGGGTACAGTTTAGCATGACCGCGCAATTGTCATTCAAAGTGCGACAGCGCTGAAAGCTGAAAATTGGTCTGGGCAGGAAGGTGTATAAGTGCCCCGGTATTGAAGTGGTTAAGAGTACTAAGTGTCATTTGTGTCTGCTGCTTCATTCCTCTGCTATCAGCATCAGAGTCACTTCTTTCAAGTTTTCCTGACACCAAGAGAAAAAAAAGTGACAGTGGAGGGATTCCCAGCACACAGCCTGTGATTGACAGCCTCAGGGGATTGACAGCCTCAGCTCTGTTGCTGTGTGCTGTGTGAAAGAGGGTGTGGCCCTTCCTTCCAATCAGCTGTCAGAGCTCTCCTCACTGGGCTCTGCAGAGAGAGATTTCAGCTCTCTGCCCCCTTTTTTTCTGAACCCTCAGACAAGCTGTAAAAAATGCTGGACTTTGAATAAATGTAGAGAAGAGAAGACTGCAGATAGACAGCTTCGACTTATGTAGGAGGATTTGTTTCATCTCTGTGTATCACCTGAGGCCAGTCACCTTACTGGGTGTATGTAAGAGTTTACACTCTTCTGGAAAAGAGGTGAAAATGTTAATCTGATGCATTTTGTTTTATTTTTTTTTTAAAAAAAATTTTTTTGAATTTTCTTTCACTTTTAGTGATAATGGAAAACATTTCCTATGATAGCCAGCTCCATCTAGTGTTCAGAATGCAGTATTTTCCTGAAATACCTCAATAGTAAACTATTGCATTATGGCCACTGGGTGACGCTGATAATCATAGGAAATAAACATATTCAAAACATTACGACGGATATTCATGACAGTTTTGCAAATGCTTGAGGCACTCACACAGTTCATTTTTTTTATATATAGACCTCAGCTAGTAAGTGTGTTTGATTTTGATGTGCCCATTGACTGAAGCTGGCTAAACGCTAGATCATGGGTGTCAAACTGGCGGCCCTCCAGCTGTTGCAGAACTACAAGTCCCATGAGGCATTGCAAGTTTGACAGTTACAAGCATGACTCCCAAAGACTGGAGCATGATGGGACTTGTAGTTCTGCAACAGCTGGAGGGCCACAGGTTGAGCATATAGATAAACAGGTACAACTTATGTAGGAGGATATGTTTTATCTCTGTGTATCACCTGAGGCCAATCACTTCTTTGAGTATATGAAAGGATTTACACCAGGGGTCTCAAGCAGGTGGCCTTCCAGCTGTTACGGAACTACAAGTCCCACCATGCCTCTGCCTGAGAGAGTCATTCTTGTAACTGTCAGCCTTGCAATGCCTCGTGGAACATTTTATTTTATTTAAATATTTTTGAGGATTTTCTTTCACTTTTATTGATAATGGAAAACAGGACAAATAGAGAGGGTGAATCTCCGTAATGAGGCACATGTTTATTCCCTATGATAGCCAGCTCCCTCTAGTGTTCAGAATGCGGTATTTTCCTGAAATTTCCTCAATCAAGAAAATATTGCATTATGGCCACTGGGTGGCGCTGAAAATCATATGAAATAAACGTATTCAAAACATTACAACAAATATTCATGACAGCTTTGCAAATGCTTGAGGCACTCACACAGGTAATTTTTTTTAATATATAGACCTCAGCTAGTGAGTGTGTTTGATTTGGATTGGACTGAAGCTGGTTATACACTAGACCATGGGTGTCCAGCTGTTGCAGAACTACAAGTCCCACGAGGCATTGCAAGGCTGACAGTTACAAGCATGTGTCTCACAAGCAAAGGCATGATGGGACTTTTAGTTCTGCAACAACTGGAGGGTCCGCCAGTTGACATCCCTGCGCTAGATCATGGGTGCTCAACCTGTGGCCTTCCAGCTGTGGGGGGAACTACAAGTCCCATGATGCATTGCGGACCATTTGGCTGTCCAAAGACCAGAGGACTTTTTGCGAATCGGTACTGCGTTGCTTTAACTGACGTGGTTCCCAAACAAAATTGACGTCCTTTTTTTCCCCACATATAGAGCTTTTTTTTGGTGGTATTTGATCACCCCTGCGGTTTTTATTTTTTGCACTGTAAACCAAAAATTTACGATAATTTTGAAAAAAAAAACACTTTATTTTTTACTTTTTGCTATAATAAATATCCTCAGAAAATATATTAAAAAATATATTTTTCCTCAGTTTAGGCCGATATGTATTCTATATATTTTTGGTAAAAAAATCGCAATAAGCGTTTATTGATTGGTTCACGCAAAAGTTATAGCGTCTACAAAATAGGGGATAGTTTTATGGCATTTTTATCAATAATTTTTTTTTATTAGTAATGGTGGCGATCAGCAATTTTTATCCTGACTGCGACATTATGGCGGACAGATCGGACACTTTTGCGCGACTTTGAGACCATTCACATTTATACAGCGACCAGTGCAATTAAAAATGCACTGATTACTGTGTAAATGTGACTTTCAGTGAAGAGGTTAACCACTAGTGGGCGCTGTAGGGGTTAAGTGTGTCCTAGAGAGTGATTCTAACTGTGGGGGGGGGGGGGCTATGTGTGACACAACACTGATCACCACTCCCGATTGCAGGGAGCTGTGATCAGTGTCCTGTCACTAGGCAGAACCCCGTTCTTCCTCTCCGTGAGACGATCGCGGGTATCCCCACAGTCCGCGGGACCCGCAATCACGCTGATGAAGCTCCCGGCGGGCCGCCTCTTAAAGGGCAACGTACAGGTACGTGATTCTGCCTGTACGTGCCCTTCTGACAGGGCCGTCTTTAAAGCAGGCAAAAGGGGCAGCTGCCCTGGGCCCTGTCATTGCTGTGGGGCCCAAAGCAGCTGCCTCATACTATTCCAGTTTAAATTCCCTTGTCCTTTTGTGCTGTGTCCCAATATCTCAGTGTGAAGTGCTGGTACTAATGCTGCCCAGCTCTGCCTTATTGTTGTATACAGATGACTCACCTGCAGACCCTGTGTTTACATGTAAATAATCGGCATTCATATGTAAATAAAGGCGGCATTCATATGTATATCATGCCCCCCTGCAGTGAGGAGATGATGTGCTGTAACCTCTAGCAACCAATCAGTGAGCAGTAATACTGTACAGCAATTGCTAGCAACCAATTAACAAGCAAAAATCATTTGCTGTAACCTCTAGCAACTAATCAGTGAGCCGTAATGTGTGCTGTAACCTCTAGCAACCAGTCAGTAAGCAGTAATGATATGCTGTAACCACTGGCAACCAATTGCTGCCTGATCTGATACAGTAAACTTATTTTAAGTCTAATGCCCCGTACACACGGTCGGAAATTCCGACCACAAAATCAATCTGATTTTTTCCGACGGATTTTGTCCGACACTGGTGTTGCATACACACGGTCGGACAAAGTTGTTGGAAAATCCGATCATTCTGAACGTGGTGACGTTCGTTGCGTACGACGGGACTACGTAGAGGCTAGTAGCCAATAGCTTTGGTCTTGTAATTTGATCTGAGCATGCGTGGCACCTTGTCCGTCGGAATTCGCTACACACGATCGGAAAAAGTCAGATCGGACTTTGTTGTCGGAAAATTTGAGAGCAGGAGATAAAACTTTGTCCGTCGGAAAATCCGATGGAAAAAGTCCGATGGTGCCTACACACGGTCGGAATTTCCGACAACATTGTCCGATAGGACATTTTCGGTCGGAAAATCCGACCGTGTGTACGGGGCATAACTGCTATTTATTGTATGTCTCAGAGCAGGTGGAGAGTGAAATTGCGTGGGGGGGCCCAATAAATTTTTTGCCTAGGGCCCAATCAATACTAAAGACGACCCTGACTTCTGCTGCAGTATATCTGCATGAGGCGGTCGGAAAGCGGTTAATGCGCCCAATAAATTGACCAAATAAAAAAAAAATATAAAAAAAAAAAAACGCAAATTGCATCATAAACGTGTCAAAGACACATGTCCGAAAACACAGAAAGCACAGCAAAAGGCACTGCAGAAAAGCGCAACAGCAACATGCATAGATGTGAATTGAGCCTAAGGCATGATGGGCATGATTGAGCACCCATGCGGTAGATAAACAGGTACAAGTTATGTAGGAGGATTCATTTGATCTTTTTGTATCACCAGTCACTTCTTTGGGTATATGTTTGGGTTTACACGTTCATCGGATGCATTTTTATTTTATTTTATTATTTTATTTAATTATTCTATTTTATTTTATTTTATTTTATTTTATTTTATTTCAGCCATGTCCCATTAATTATTCTATTTTATTTTATTTTATTTTATTTCAGCCATGTCCCATTAATTATTCTATTTTATTTTATTTTATTTTATTTTTTCAGCTATGTCCCATTAATTATTCTATTTTATTTGATTAAAATTTTATTTCAGCCATGTACCATTTAAAAACAAACTTTTTTTTTTTTTTTTTTCTCACTAAAAGACCCCTAAATCTTCCCGGCCCAGCTCTGTAATTGTACCAATTTTCCTAACAAAAAGTAACGGCTATCGAACAAGACAACACACCGTCCAATGAAAATGACAAAACCTGTTCCACATCATCCAAAAAAAAAAAAATTTAAAAAAGAAAAGAAAAAATGTTCTTTTTGGCAACAATAGCAGTGGAATTTTGACAAGCCCGGGTCTTGAAGCAGGCGCCTGTAAAACCAACCTAATCTTGTTCTTGCACATTACAGAAACCATGACGGTATTGTCAGCGCTGACCACTAGCCGCAGAAGAATGTCATTCAGCCCTTGACATTCCTGGCGGGGCTCCAACCTTCCCTTCATGAAAAATTTATTACAATCGAATTATGGAGAAGACAGATTTTTTTTTCCCCTTAAAACTTTTTTTTCTTTCTTTTTTTTAGCTTTTAATGAAGCAGCTGGGAAAGCAACAGTATATCTGACTCCTGTGGGTGCTACATGAGCCATGGAGGGCGATGGATGTTTTTGCTGTTCTGCTTAAAGCTGAACTCCAGCCTTTTGCTAGTTAACGAGTAACGCGGTTAAAGAGTGTTTTGAAAGAGTAACTTTTTTTTTTAATTCTGACTCGGTTTCCAAGCATTGTCTCGCAAAACGAGCAGAATTCAAGCTAATGGGATGTGCAGTACTGCATTTGGCCAGAGGTGCGGGGGCGCCGGGGACACTCTAAAGTCTAAACGGTTCGGAGCCGAACATGGAAATACAGTTGGAAATACTCGGAAACACTCGGAAATACTCAGTTCACAAGCGTTTCTGAGCTTTTCCGAGTCTTTCCCAGTTCAGCTGAGCTGCCCCGAGTATTTTCGAGGCTCTCCGGCGCCCCCCCCCCCCCCCCCCCCCCCCCCCCATCTGGCCACATGCGGTATTGCATGTAATAGAAGTTGTACAGATTTTGACAATATAAACTCAAAGGTTTTAAAAAAAATACAGTGGGACCTTGGATTACGAGCATTATCCATTCCAGGAGAATGCTTGTAATCCAAAGCACTCGCATATCAAATGCGAGTTTCCCCATAGAAGTCAAAACAAAGATAATTTGTTCCGCATTGACTTCTATTACATGCAATACCGCATGTGGCCAGAGGTGGGGGGCGCTGGAGAGCCTAGGAAATACTCGGGGACAGCTCAGCTGAACTCGGAAAGACTCGGAAAAGCAAAGAAACGCTTGTGAACAGAGTATTTCCGAGTGTTTCCGAGTATTTCCAAGTGTATTTCCATGTATTTCCGAACCGTTTAGAGTGTCCCCGGCGCCCCCGCACCTCTGGCCAAATGCAGTACTGCACATTCCATTAGCTTGAATTCTGCTCGTTTTGTGAGACAATGCTTGCAAACCGAGTCAGAATTAAAAAAAAAAGTTACTCTTTCAAAACACTCTTTAACCGCGCTACTCGTTAACCAAGATTCCACTGTATACAGTTTTAATTTACAAAGCATAAAAAACAGAACATTTTCATACATTATAAAAGGTACATGGTAACAATTCATGGGTATCACCAGCATACATGTCCCCTAGGTAGGAGGATCAGAATTGATTCAATTGGTACTTTTTCAACTGAAGCGACAGCCATGCAGACCAATTTGATGCAGTGTGCGGCGTATGGTCTGAGCACTGACAGGCTGACCCCCCACTCCTTCAACCTCTGCAGCTATTTCCCAAAGACAACCTCTGGGTATGACACTGAGCACATGCACTCAACTTCTTTGGTCGACCATGGCGAGGCCTGTTCTGAGTGGAACCTGTCCTGTTAAACCGCTGTATGGTCTTGGCCACCGTGCTGCAGCTCAGTTTCAGGGTCTTGGCAATCTTCTTATAGCCTAGGCCAGATGGTGAACCTCGGCACCCCAGATGTTTTGGAACTACATTTCCTATGATGCTCAACTACATTGCAGTGTAGTTGAGCATCATGGGAAATGTAGTTCCAAAACATCTGGGGTGCCGAGGTTCACCATCACTGGCCTAGGCCATCTTATATGTAGAGAAACAATTATTTTTTTCAGATCCTCAGAGAGTTCTTTTCCATGAGGTGCCATGTTGAACTTCCAGTGACCAGTATGAGAGAGTGAGAGCGATAACACCAAATTTAACACACCTGCTCCCCATTCACACCTGAGACCTTGTAACACTAACGAGTCACATGACACCAGGGATGGAAAATGGCTAATTGGGCCCAATTTTGACATTTTCACTTAGGGGTGTACTCACTTTTGTTGCCAGCAGTTTAGACATTAATGGCTGTGTTGAGTTATTTTGAGGGGACAGCAAATGTACACTGTTATACAAGCTGTACACTCACTACTTTACATTGTAGCAAAGTGTCATTTCTTCAGTGTTGTCACATGAAAAGGTATAATAAAATATTTACAAAAATGTGAGGGGTGTACTCACTTTTGTGAGATACTGTATATATAGTTTTTATATGAAACTGAAGGTCTTCAGGAAAGCGCACAAAGGTTCCACAACTTTATTTTTTTCCTTCAAAATTTATTTTTCTTGCATATGGAAGTTATAAAGGACATTGTTTTCACCCTGTCCATGTTATATAGCAGGATGCATCTCCAAAGTTTAATTATTTATCTGGGAATCTGCTGGGTGATGAAGTGCCATGTGACCTCGGGTCGCTGGGGAAATAATGACCGAGTCATGGATTTTTAATACTATTTTTCACTGACATGATCCCAGGGAGAGGGGCGAGATGTGAAAACAGGTGCTACTTCTTCATTAATCTGACCTGCATTGCAATGACAGCTCTTTATAATGATATCGCCTAGATGTGTGCAGTGACTGAGAGCAAGGCTGCTTTAAGATCTTCCATGGCTAAGGGTGAGAATCATTATAGGGGACTCCCAGAAGTCTTTGCAAAATACATGGAATGGCAATGCTGTTGAGAATTTTATAGTTCATATTGAACTTGTATGTAGAGAAGAGCACACGGCTTAACTTTTTTATGGTTAACTTCTCTAAGGGCTCTTTCCATAGAGGCTGAAGACCTTTCAGTGTCATGCCCACAAGACCTTAGCGCACAGCTAAATCCCAAACCAAACATGTTATATATTGCAGCTTACCAGTGCTTAGATGTGGCTGCATTGTTTTTTTTTTTTAAGGCTTTTTTATCCTGAAAAATAACTAATTTTCTGTCCTTTGGTGTCTACTATGGTTGCCACCTGCCACCTGTCTGGGATCAGGTGGACTGAAACCCGGACACATTATTCAGACTGGGCTGTGGCTACCCAAGTAATCAAGATAGTCACACACATATCTGTCACAAAGGAAAAGAAACACAGCGCCTCTACGCTCAGTATTGGTAAACCATTTAATGATAAGTCAAAAGTGAAACTACTCACAAAGGGAGCAAAAACACAAACATGATAGTAATCCTGCAGCAAAATCCGGGGGTGGTTTTCTCCTAAACGTCCGTGTCTCTGACAGCTCGTGCAGGTGGATTCCAGCATTTGCAGCCTATGAGAACAGCAGGAAACACAGGGGCGATGGGAGATGATGTCACTTCTGGGTGCAGGGTGAGTGGAGGTGGCTTTGCGTTTGGAGCATGCTTGCCTGAGGAAGGAGCAAGTACCTTGCGGTACCCAAGTATAACAAAAGAATTAATAAAAAATTTTGTAATTAAAAGATTATATTCCTCTATAGATGTTATGGGTGACGCCTCTTGAGGAAGCGGCACAAGCCGCAAAACCGGTCGAGGATTACGTCCAACCCCACATCATCGTGTCTCCACATACCTGTGGGGCTTATTGTAAACCTGCAATCCCTAATACTTTGTATATAAGATTATTACTCAACAATTACTGTAATGTTTTGTTGTGTATTTTGTACTGTCCAAAAATCTGTGTAAATAAATGTTATATATTTTTTTATTACTTCTTTTGTTATACTTGGGTATAGTCTCCACCATATTTGATGTTCAAGGGTACATTTTGGAGTAGCCCCTGATTTATCTTTCCCCTGGCCTATGGAGAGTAAAATGTATGTTGTTTGTCGCTGTTGCATGGGCGTGCGTAATTTTATAGTGGCTGGGGTGGGACAAATTTACAAGAGAGGGGGGCAGGCATTTAAGTCTTGCCTGGGGCAGCACAAAACCAAAATACACCACTGGATGAGACTAGTAGTTCACACAGGAACAATATGGATGTTCTTTCCAGCTCACAAGAAGTGAAAAAGACATTGCATTTCTGGCAGGATCAATGGGTATTTTCTGTACTTGCTAAAAATGTTTTTAGTCTGAAATATAAAAAAAATGAAGCCACCACATCTAAGAATCGGTAAGTTGCAGAAGATGACATTTTTTTTTAGTCACACTTTAAAGCTCAAACTTTTGCAAACATTTTTAAAGGGAAAAAAGTCCCCTTGCAGGTTAAAAAAATAAATAAAATAACTCTATCTGTAGTACTCACCTCCTTTCCAGCACCGTAGTACCTCTTTTCTGCACCAGATGGCCTCAGAATGCCTGGAAGAGTGAGAACATACTGTGTGTGCAGGGTGTCACTGATCTGCCGGTTGGCAAGCCCCTGACTGGCTACTGTTCTCAACACTGCGCTAGGGGGCCCACCACAATTTAGGGCTGTACAAGGGTCTAACACTTCAACCAACAATCGCCTCATAACCCACGCAGACTGTCTGCCTACTACTGTATGGATGATGGGTTGCAAACCCTATGCTACACCATCCCACTGGTCAAATATAGCACTGTCCAGTAAACAATCTGGCACGTTCACATTGCAGGCCGCTGAATTTCTCTGTGGTTCCAGGTCAGGGCTCTGACAGTCTGAACACCTGGGATCAATGTCACACAGCACACAGAGGCCTAGGTCACCTGGAACATGTTCCACAAAGGGGTTTTCGTCTTCCCCTGACCACCACCACTCCCGATCCAACCAATGTCCCTTGTGTTTAGGACACTGTCCACCAGCCACCATGTAGTGTATCATTAATTCTACCTGTCCAGTCGCCTGCAGCCTAATTGTGTTCTGGCCCACTTTACACTCAGGTGTTAGGCATTCTCTTGGTTAACATCACCCCAGCCAGAAGCAAAGCCCATTGTACCAGAAGAAGCATAACTTCTAAATATGTGGTAAGCTGAATAAGGCACTTTAGGTTTCCGTCCAATGAACCCATATCTTCTGGTACAGTTTAAAGCTGGTGTTCCATTAAGGTCAGTGCCGGTATCTTAAGGCCCATAGCTAGTCAAGTCCACAAGGGAAACCCCATTGCTACATTCTTTCTGTTCAAGGTGCAAAGCAGCTTCATCAAACTCCCAAGCTCAACCCACTTTATACTGTATGTGTATCACACCCCTAGGTCAGGTTGATAGTGAGATCGTTTTTTTTTTTTTTTTGACTCCTCTGTACCCAGTGGAGTAGAGTGTGATAATTTTTGTCTGTTCTGTTCCTCACAGGCTGTAGGCTCCACTACGTCTCCCTGCCTTCTAGTAGGTTCTAGAATGTAGTGGGATGGAAGAGGCAGACCGTGAGCTTCAATATTTATGGAACTCTAGTCAATCCCCGTGGAGGTATGCCCAGAAGATGGGGAGGGAGAGCCCTTAAATAGTCTGAGGTCTGGAGCAGCAGGGTCTTATCCTGGAGGATAAGATCCCAGTCTGGAGGGGCTGTTGTCCTTCTGCGCAAGTCAGCTGAAAGCCTGGAGAGTGTTCACAAGGTCCAAACCATGATAGGGCTGGGGGCCTAATTTCTTGGAAGCAGTTCAGAGCCAAGTAAAGGAGTGCACTGTGGATCCGAGCCTGAAGGTTCATGGTACAGTGTCTAGCCAATAATGGATAGGATAAATCCAAGTATCTGGAGACACAGTGAGACCTGGAAGTTAGATCCTAGTGACTGCTTGCTGTTTAACCCCTTGTGTGACTGTGCTAGTGCTGCCAAAGTGGGATTCACCCTACTAGTGTTGTGCCGGTAGTCTCTGTGGAGAGGAGGGAGATGCCCCAGAAGAGAGTGGGCAGAAGTAAGGCAGTTCTCTAAGCACTTTGTGCACTAGATCCTGGAGTATCCTAAAGCCCCATACACACGGTCTGATTTTTCGATGGATTCTGTCCTATCGGACAATGTTGTCGGAAATTCCGACCGTGTGTAGGCACCATCGGACATTTTCCATCGGATTGTCCGACGGACAAAGTTTTATCTCCTGCTCTCAAATTTTCCGACAACAAAGTCCTATCGGACTTTTTCCGATCGTGTGTAGCGAATTCCGACGGACAAAGTGCCACGCATGCTCAAATCACATTACAAGACCAAAGCTATTGGCTACTAGCCTCTACGTAGTCCCCTCGTAGGCAACAAATGTCACCACGTTCAGAATGATCGGATTTTCCGACAACTTTGTCCGACCGTGTGTATGCAACACCAGTGTCGGACAAAATCCGTCGGAAAAAATCCGATGGATTTTGTGGTCGGATTTTCCGACCGTGTGTACGGGGCATAAGACTTCCCTACACCCCATCCAAGTTCAATGAGCCAATTTAACCTTGAAAAGACGCTCGCTGCCTGTTTTTTGTGTTGTGAGACTGTGGGAGTTGCCGTGTGCCTGGCTGCCATGCACTCACATGGGAATAAAGCCTGGGACAAATCTACAAGGCCCGGTGCTTCATATAGAGAGGACAGGAACAACATATCACTTCCTTTAAAGGAAGGGTGTAGTCAGGTGCGGTCTGCTGTCTCTACTGCATGTAGCACACAGCCGCAGCAGCAATGCAGAAGGAGAGAAAGTCATAGGGAACAGGGTTCCTCTATAGCTTCCTGAGTTACTGGGGCAGTGATCTGATTGGATGCTGGCCACCCATGTGGCTCTGACGACCATCTTAGGGTTGGCAGAGTCTATTTAAGCCCTGGCCCCTGGTTTGGTTCTTTTTGCGAGTGGGTAGAGTAGGGGAAGATACCCTGTTTGTTATGCCGTGTACACACAGCCGGACTTTTTGACAGCAAAAGTCCGACGGAACGAATCCGTCGGACAATTCGACCATGTGCGGGCTTCATCGGACCTTTGCTGTCGCAAAATCAGACGGACTTTAGATTTAGGGACTAGAGTCCGGTCTAAAAATCCGTTCATCTGTATGCTAGCCCGACGGACGAAAACCGACGCTAGGGCAGCTATTGGCTACTGGCTATGAACTCCTTTATTCTAGTCCGGTCGTACGTCATCACAATCTAATCCGTCTGACTTTGGTGTGATTGTATGTAGACAAGTCCGATTCGACGGAAGTCCGTCGAAGGTCTGCCGAAAGTCCGTTGAAAAGTCCGGTTGTGTGTACATGGCATTACGGACAGTATTTGTGATAAGGAAAGGTTCCTGATAAGGAGGGAAAGAGTAGGGTCGCATCTCTCTGGATACCTTCCTGTTTGGGCATGAGATAGCCAACACCATTCTGTATCCTCTCAACGGATGCTGTCGGATTGGCTGGGACCTAATTCTTTACATTATTAGAAACTGTGAGTGTGCTCGGCTGGGTAGATGATGTGAACTGTTGAAGCATTACTTCAATACAAGTTTTATATTAACTGTAATACAGCCATGGGTACCACCTGGGATGAAGGTAATTGCGCTTTAATTGAAATTAGGAGAAAGGCATCCCATGAATGGAATCACCAAGGAATGTGTCAAGCAGATGTTGATTTCCAAGAACATGAATGGAAGTTTGAAGTCTTGTAAACCCACCTTGTTCTAGTAGGAGGGGGTGGTTTAAGAAACATTCACACCTTCTGTCATGTTCTTCAACAATCAACATCTGCCTTGACACATTCCTTGGTGATTAGATTAAGGTGACTGAATTCCTTGTGTGGCTATAAATACTGAGGTACGTTCCTGACACTTGGCAGAACTGAGGAAGTTAATTGGATGTGTAGAGGAACATCTTCAAAAGTGTAAAAAGCGATAATTGGTTGTATTCAGCGACTTCAACAGAACCAAATTTTAAAGTAACATCCCACTTTTCAATTAGAGCAAAGTATTCAGTTAATACAATAAAATGCCCATATCTGCAGCTAATATAATTGTCTGCGGTTCTCTGTATTATGCTCTCCATTTTCATAGATTCCATGGCACCCGTAACCTATAGATTATGTTAATTGTAGAGAATGAGTTAATGTTCCTTATTGTTTAAATTCCCCATTCTTTATTCCCATAACAAAAGCTCAACGGTTTTCATACAAAAAAGAGAAAAGGCAGTCGAGGGAGGATAAGAACAATTAATTCATGCGCTACGCTGCACGCGAATGTACATGAAAGAGTCAGACTCATTATTCAAACAATGACAAAATAGAGAATCAATTACTGATAGGTACAAATATAGCTTCACCTTTCATACAATCTGCGTCTTCAGGTGTTCTTTAATAATTCACACCCTGAGGCTCAGAGCGATTTTTTAGATGTAACGTGGTGTAATTCGCCAAGTTTTCAAATTATGCAAACTATGATCTAAGAGTGGAGGATGATTCCCATTTTCATGCACGGCGGTGGCAAGATGTTCTGCGGAAAGCGTTGAAATTAGCTCCTTAATATAAGAGACAATGGAGATTGGTTGTCTGTTGCTGGGTTTATTCAAAATGTGGTTTCACATTTATGGTAAGTATGAGATTCCTTTCCGTTCCATTAGTGGTTGTCAGTGTAGACAGGTAATACATGAGCGTAGGCCTCCATACGAGAAGAAATGTTGGCACAGACCCCCAGCCTTCAGCATCGGTGAACACACATACTTGTTCACGGTAATGTACATAGATCTCCTGCCTTCATATCATGGCACACATAGACCCCAGCTCCTTATATCACTGTACACAGACACCAGAGCCTCTGATGGTAGAGTTGACAGGTACTCAGCCTTCCTCAACCCCTTTTACCCTTGAGGAACCCTTGAAGTAATTTTAAGGTAAAATTAATTCATTGAGGGTCACTGGGAAGAACCCCTTGCACTAGTGGTCAGTAGGAAGACTACCACCCTTACAAATGTAATCACAATGCCACCCTTACACCCTAGACAGCTAAAAAGATCTAACAAGTGGCGTTGGACCCAGAATTTTGCAAGCACCGTCAGATCAGAGGTCAATCAACGAAAGTTCAATGAAGTTCAAGGAACCCTGGTTGAGAATGGCTCACCAGAACGTTTGATGGTTGCTGTGTCTTAGTACCAGGTCGTAGTCCCCAGGATCGCCCTACCAGGATGTGAGCAAGTCCACTAACAGATATAGCAGGTAGGGATCATGCAGAAGCATAGTCAGTAAACAAGCCAAAGGTTCGTAACAAAATTTTACAGGTTGGGAACAAGTTGAAGCATAGTGGAGAAACAAGCCAAATGTCCATAATGAGTGGTAGTGGAGATAGGGACAGCTGTAGGTATGCAAAGAAGCCAGATATCGACTGGAGAGAGCACAATAATCTGGGAAACAGGAAATCTTAAATCAGAAAGTTCAGGGGAGTAGTGAGGAGTTCAAGGTTCACCAAAACCAAGGTACAAGAAAAAATTATCCAAGGGTTCAGACCCTGTCCAGCATCTTAGGTGACTGAGTAAGGAGAGCTACTGCCGCATGCAGCAGAGATTGAGGGTTCAGATCCCGGTCCTGACACAGACACAGACACCAGAGCCTCTAGTATTAGAGTAGACAGGTACTCAGCCTTTAGTACAGATGTACAGAACTTCAGTGTAAGTGTATATGATGCAATAGACTTACCTCTAGTATCACAGAATACATGATTCCTAATATCACTGGCCTCTGGTATCAGTGTACACAGATCCTAAGCCTGAGACAGGGTGACAACACAAGGACATGATTGGGAGACTGTTGTCAATACAAAACAGGAAATGCCTGGACAAGGACCTTCATGGCAGGATCACCAGCCGTTATATTGCGCAATGTGTGTTGACACATCCAGTTGCAGTGTCCCTCATGGGTGCATGTGACAGGGTGACAACACAAAAGCACAACTGGGAGACAGTTGTCACAAGACATGCCCAACATGACCCTTCATGAGAGAATTACCAGGTATTCTTTGAATGCAAGCTGCTGATTCAAAGGTATTAAAAACAGCTTTTGAAATTACATTAACTTGCTACAGCTTATGTAATATCCTTATACGTACAGTATCTTCTTTAATCTTACTGCAATCCTTTAAGGAATTATCACACAAAGCTCTATGGAGGGTCAATAGGAGGACAGTTGGAATCTAATTGCAGAAGCTGTGCGGTGTAACTTCTACTCTCTCTGCTTTCCACTTATTAAACTTCCAAGGCTGGTTTTAATTTGGTTAGTGGCTGTAAGAAACATTTTAGCTCCTTAATGTGTTTACCTTTAAGTTCTCTATATGTGAGAACCAACAAGGAGTGTATTCCAGCATCACTCCTAGGTGTGGTCCAGGATCACCAGTTTACAGATATAAAGAACCAGATTTAAAAGGTATAGAAGAGCAGTGTAAAATCTGGCCCCAGAATGTGGGCTATACTCCTTTCATACATTTTAAGGTTTTGGCCAGAGTTTACCTTCAAGCAGTCAAATGGCTGAGTACAATAAAGTAATGCCTGAACAAAAGACAGAAAACCTTGGCTGATGGATTTTAATTTTTATCAATTATTTGAAGGCTTAATTTTAGAATCCTTTTATCTGCAGCTCTGTGCTGGGACCTTTGTCACTTTGGGCACCTGTGCAGAAGCACAATCTGCACAGGTGGTATGTCCAGAAGCACAAGCTGCACAGGTGGTATGTCCAGAAGCACAAGCTGCACAGGTGGTATGTCCACCCCTATCATTTATAGATGCACATACACTATATTACACACACATGACCTCTAATGGCATCCCAGTCTTAAGCCCCGTACACAGGATCGGATTGTTGGCCAACAAAGAGCATTGGCCCAAACTTGTCTTGCATACAAATGGCAAGGAATAGTTGTCCAACAAATACGAACGTAGTGGCGAATTACATTTTTTTTCCAGCTCTTTAGCACCACCCTTTGGGCTCCTTCTGCTAATTTCGTGTTAGTAGAAGTTTGGTGAGTGTTGATTCGCACTTTTCATTTCACATTTTTAATTCCACGTGTTTCATTTTGCGCTTTTCTGTTAGTTTTTGAACGGCCATTCGTCAACCAGACATGCTGCGGAATCGGAGGAGATAACGTGTTATTAATTAGTGGCCTTGGAGTTATTTTTTTGGTTGAATAATGATTTGATTTGGTATATTTTCTATATTTTTGGATGCATAGAATGCACTTTTTGGTTAAGTTCTATTGGCAGATAGCATGTCTAATTGTATTTGTTTTCTTTTTTTAATGCACAATAAAAAAAATTGTGTAGAATAATACTTGGCTATGTGTTTTACTTCAAATGACAGTTTGGGAGTCGGCAGTTACATTTAAAAAAACACAATGTAAAATTGACAAGGGACACCAACATAGTTGTATCTTTGATCTTAAAAACTACGGGATAATGGTGTTGTGGTAACTTGCCCAAATAAATAAAAAAAAGCATAATAATTAATACAATTATTATGCTTTTTAATAGCATTTTTAATTTTTTTATTTTAATTTTAATTTAATTTTTTTTTTTTTTTTGTTTACAAACTTTTTTATTGGGTGCTAAAAATGGTACAAAAAGAGTACAAAAGTATGTTGAAACTTTAACAGTAATAAAACGTTTTGCATATGTAACATTGTATGATACAAATAATTAAGTATGAATATCTAGTTGTGGTACAAAAGTTTTGAATATGGTTTATAGTACAATATAAAGGGTAGACTGACGCTTTAATTTTTAAATTTTCTTTTTAAACTTTTTAATTTTCAAAGGCTTTTTTTTTCTAGTGATATCAAGAATAACTTGATATCACTAGAAAAAAAAAAGCCTTTAAAAATTAGTTTGCAATAACTCTATCAGTATCACCAGCAAAGCAGCTTCATTATTATCCCATTAAAGAAGAAGAGAATTGTGCGCTGCATTTCGAGATTTCATAATTTGCCGCGTTGCGAATGTTAATTCTCTATTACGAACGCTACTTTACAAGACCGACCGCTTCTGGCAAATCCTTGCTTCCGAGCATGTGTGTTTGTACTTTGGACTTTTGTCCGACAGACTAGTGTAAACATGATCGGAAAGTCCGACAACAGACATTTGTCCGCGGAAATTTTTTAAAGCTGCCATCCAACATTTGTCTGCAGAAAATCCGACAACAATTGTCCGATTGAGCATACACACAGTCGGATTTTCTGCCAACAGCCTGTCATCACACATTTCCCATCGGAAAATCCGATTGTGTGTACGAGACTTTAGGGTGTCCTGTGCCCTACCTCTCTCTCCCACATTTTTTACTGTTGTGAGCAATAAATTTCTCTTTGTTCAAGCATAAAAGTGACTGGCGCCCATCTTTCTACCTTCTACACCACCCGCCATGCCTAGCAACCTGCACCTTGAGGAGGAATATTGACCCTCCTTGTCTCTGGGGGGTCACTACCAGGCCTCTGGAGGTTGGGGGGGGGGGCGCTACATAGTAAAAAGGGCTAAATTTGGAAGACCCCAAACATCTACCAATAAAGGGCAGGTTACAAAACACACCATAATTAAAATGTTAAAACACACACAGAAAAAAATTAATAAATACTGCTACCCATGTGTGCATGTCCCATAGAACATTTTTAAGGAGGTAATCAAGATAATATAGTGTTTCCCGGGCTGAGGCCTCGCCAAACACCCCCCGGTACAACAGTGAAGCATGATAAAGAGAAAATAAGCAGCGCTTCAAATAATGCATAATATATAACATTCAGTTGTACAAAAAAAATAAAAAAGCGTCCGTGTGCAAAATAGAAGTCAATCCTTATAATGTAACACCAAAAAATCATAAACAATCCATAAGTACAAAACAATCCAATGAAGGAATGATCCGTGCAGAGTGAAAGTATCCGTCACCAGCAACACCCTCACACTCTTCTTACCAGATGTCCAGGACCACAAATTATAATGGTCAAACAAGCAGCAGCAAGTTTATCCAGGAGGGTAACCATCACATGGATCACAGATCATATAGATCACAATAAAAAAACAAGGAAGACTCCCATAGTGAAGCTCATCATGATTGAAAAGAGTTTAATTTAAAGAATTTGCTACAATTACCTTCAGACAACATATAGACAGTGATTGTTTTGCAGTGGCGGCTGGTGGGTTCTCCTTTTGGGGGGTCAGCAATCATGAACCAACCCCCTCCTGCTGCCGGGCAGTGCGGCAAGGGCCTCCAGCGGCACCCGCTGGACCACCTGCGGCACCTGCTGGACCACCTGCGGCACTGACCACCCGCCTTACCACTTGCGGCACTGACCACCTGCTGGACCACCTACGGCACTGACCACCCACTGGACCACCCGGGGCACTGACCACCCTCAGTGCCCCGGGACTTACCCGCTGTGTGACGGGGCACTCCTCCTCTCCTGCAGTGGCAGGGCTGTCCTCCTCCTCTCCACCAGTGCGGGCAGCGGAGGCTCCAGTGTCCGCTCCTCAGGCTTCCTCCCCTGTGTGTCTCCTCTTCCATCAAAGCGCTAGACATCCAATTGGATGGCCCGGCGCTTTGGCCAATCGGGAAACAGACCTGCCTCCTGATTGGCGGGGAGGAACTGTAGTGTGATCATAACGAAAATTGATTCGCTATCGTCACAACACAACAGGGTGGGATCGGGACGCAGTGCTCTACACCCCGAGCCCACCTTATTTTGAAGCCTATTACAGCCTCTGGCTCTAATCACGTGCTTCAAATTACAAATCCCCCGCATATCCCCGTCATAGTAATTCATGTGTCCGGCGTCCTGAAAGGGGCCGGCACATGAATAGTGCATTGTACATGGCTGAAATGGATGGGCCACCACTGTTGTTTTGTATAATAAAAGAGGAGGCTGTCGGCTTCGAACACTACTGCTCGTTAGCAGTGGAACATGCGTGATGACATCATTGGTAGGCCCCTCCCGTATGCAGTTTGTCATCAACAAGACGTCTTTGTAGGATGGGGCAACTGGAACAGTGAAGCCATGTGGAGGTTCATTACAAGTTTGGGGATGCATTTCTGCAGATAGAGTTGGAGATTTGGTCAGGATCAGTGATGAGAAATACAGGCAGATACTTATTCATCATGCCAGGGAGGCGTGTGATTGACCCAACATTTATTCTGCAGCAGCACAACGACCCCAAACATGCAGCCAATGTCATTAAGAACTATCTTTAGCATAAAGAAGAACAAGGAGTCCTGAAAGTGATGATTTGGCCCCCACAAAGACCTGATCTCAGAATTAGGGAGTCTGTCTGGGATTACATGAAGAGACAGAAGGATTTGAGGCAGCCGACATCCACAGAAGATCTGTGCTTAGTTCTCCAAGAGGTTTGGAACAACCTACCTGCCGAGTTCCTTCAAAAACTTTGTGCAAGTATACCTAGAAGAATTGATGCTGGTTTGAAGGCAAAGGGTGGTCACACCCAATATTGGTTTGATTTGAATTTCACTTCTGTTCATTTACTTTCCATTTTGTTAACCACTTTCAGACCGGACCAATTTGCAGCCAAAGGACCAGGCCCCTTTTTGCGATTCCGCACTGCATCGCTTTAACTGACAATTGCGCGGTCGTGCGACGTGGCTCCCAAACAAAATTGACGTCCTTTTTTTCCCCACAAATAGAGCTTTCTTTTGGTGGTATTTGATCGCCCCTGCGGTTTTTATTTTTTGCTATAATAAATATCCCCATAAAAATATATAAAAAAAATTTTTTTTTTCCTCAGTTTAGGCCGATACGTATTCTTCTACATATTTTTGGTAAAAAAAATCGCAATAAGCGATTATTGATTGGTTTGCGCAGAAGTTATAGCGTTTACAAGATAGGGGATAGTTTTATAGCATTTTTATTAATAATTTTTTTTTTATTAGTAATGGCGGCGATCAGTGATTTTTATTGTGACTGCAACATTATGGCGGACACATCGGACATTTTTGACACATTTTTTGGGACCATTGTCATTTATACAGCAATCAATGCTATTTAAATGCACTGATTCCTGTATAAATGACACTGGCAGTGAAGGGGTTAACCACAAGGGGGCAGTGTAGGGGTTAAGTATGCCTAGGGGTGTGTTTCTTACTGTGGGGGGCTTGGCTGTCAGCTAGTGAATGCTGATCTCTGCTCCAATCACAGGGAGCAGAGATCGGCGTCACTAGTTGCTAGGCAGAACGGGGAGATGCTGTGTATTTCCGCATCTCCTTGTTCAGCCTTCCCGTGAGGCGATCGCGGGTGTCCCCGCGGTGATTGAGTCCGCGGGACCCGCGACCGGCCTCACGGGGGTCCCGACCGGCGCGCTCCCGATGGTACGGACGGCATTAAGGAGGGACTTATATATACGCCCTCCTGCCTGTCCGTGCCATTCTGCCTACGTATATCGTCGTGCGCCGGTCGGGAACCGGTTAATTGATAAAGATAAACTATTAACATTTCTATTTCTGAAACCTTTTTTTAATTTACAACATTTTTTCACACCTACCTAAAACTTTTGCACAGTACTGTATAATATACGGGAAACTCGGGAACAGGAGGTATTAACTAGAATTAAAACCACTGTAACTTTTTTTTTATTTTTCTGGAGATTAATTTATTTTCTAAATCCTTGGCTCAGGTACTTTTCAGGTAAGATTAATACCGAGCCGAGTAGCCAAACAAAGGCTCAGTGTCCTTTATTAAAGTACAACAAAGACGAATGAATCCAAAAAAAATAAAAAAAACTGTAAAACCATTAAATATCATTATCTGCAGAGAACACATTTCCCGAAGCTTAATCATTTTATTCTCGACAATATTTAAATAAGTTGGCTTGGTCACGGTTGGCTCTATATTTTGTAGGGTAGGTTGTTTTGAAACATTTATGATGGCGAGTGTTATTGATCATTAAGCTCCCATCTCTGGATGACATCTGTGCTGCCGGCTTTATCACCGCGCTCTTATTTGGAGTTGACATCCATCGGCTTCACCTGATTCCTATTTTCCAGTACATTACATTCATTAGTAGGACAGTGCGGTAACCCTTAGCAACCAGCCAGTAGCTATTTTCACTAATTTGACTTCAGTATGCTGATATATGATTGGCTCTTCTTCATTAGGGATGCATTAACCACTTCAATATCGGGCACTTTTACCCCCCTTCTTGGCTTCTTGCCCAGGCCAGTTTTCATCTTTCAGCGCTGTCACACTTTGAATGACAATTGCGCGGTCGTGCAACGCTGTACCCATATAAAATTTTTGCCATTTTTTTTTTCACACAAATAGAGCTTTTTTTGGTGGTATTTAATCACCACTGGGGTTTTTATATTTTGCTAAACAAACAAAAAAGACCGAAAATGTTGAAAAAAAAAAAGTTTCATAGTTTGTTATAAAATTTTGCAAACAGGTAATTTTTCTCCTTCACTGATGTGCACTGATGAGGCGGTAATGATGGGCACTTATAGGTGGCACTGTTGGGCACTGATAGGTGGCACTGTTAGGCACTGATAGGTGGCACTGGTGGGCACTGATGAGGAGGCACTGATAGGTGGCACTGATACGTATCACTGGTGGGCACTGATAAGGAGGCACCGATGAGCACTAATAGGTGGCACTGATGGGCAGCGATAGGTGGCACAGATGGGATTTGATAGGTGGCACTGATGGACACTAATAGTTGGCACTTATGGGCACTGATGTGCTTTGATAGGCGGCACTGATGGACACTAATAGTTGGCACTTATGGGCACTGATGTGCTTTGATAGGCGGCACTGATGGACACTAATAGTTGGCACTGGTAGGCGGCACTGATAGGTGGCACTAATGAGGAGGCACTGATGGGCACCGATTAGCAGCGCTGATGGGAACTGATTGACAGCACTGGTGCACACTGTTGGGACTGCACTGATAATGAGTGTCCTGATTATCAGTGTCGATGTCCCTTTAACAAAAGCTGGTTATCGGCTCTCTTCTTCTCTCCGCGCGCTGTCAGCATGAGGAAAGAAAAGCCAATAACCGGCTTGCGTTTACATCAGTGATCAGCTGTCATTGGACACAGCTGATCACATGGTAAAGGGCCGCTGTGATTGGCCCTTTACCCCGATCTGTGATAAGCTGGGTATAAGTGAGTCCGAAGGGTATAGGCATTGTGAGATGGGAATTACATTTATGTAAACACTTGCTTTGCCCTTTAACCACCGGCCACTGCACAGAAGGGGGATTGTGCGTGCGCGTGCGTGATCTCGCTGCGCTCGTGTCACCCGGACATGGCGCATCTCCGATCGGCAGGAGGGCTCTGTGATTGGCCCTCCTGATCACATGACAGCTGTGTCCAATCACAGTCGTCATGTGATGTAAATAGAGAGCCGGTTGCTAGGCAATCGCCTCTCCTCTCCTCACACGGATGTGGTCAGTGAGGAGAGGAGAGCGGATCTCTGAAGCCAGCCAGTGATCAGTGAGTATGAACTGTTTTTCACACTGATCACCGGCCCAGTGTCCCCACACAATGTCCCCAAAATAGTTTGCCCAAAACACTGTCTCCACTCACAGTAAAAACACCTGTCCCCACATATGTAACAGTAAAATCATATGTTACAATGATCATCTGCACACAAATGTCTGTGGCAAGGGGTGGCAAGGGGTGATCATCTGCACGCATATGTCTGTGGCAAGGGGTGATCATCTGCACGCATATGTCTGTGGCAAGGGGTGATCATCTGCACGCATATATCTGTAGCAAGGGGTGGCAAGGGGTGATCATCTGCACGCATATGTCTGTGGCAAGGGGTGATCATCTGCACGCATATGTCTGTGGCAAGGGGTGGCAAGGGGTGATCATCTGCACGCATATGTCTGTGGCAAGGGGTGATCATCTGCACGCATATGTCTGTGGCAAGGGGTGATCATCTGCACGCATATATCTGTAGCAAGGGGTGGCAAGGGGTGATCATCTGCACGCATATGTCTGTGGCAAGGGGTGATCATCTGCACGCATATGTCTGTGGCAAGGGGTGGCAAGGGGTGATCATCTGCACGCATATGTCTGTGGCAAGGGGTGATCATCTGCACGCATATGTCTGTGGCAAGGGGTGATCATCTGCACGCATATGTCTGTGGCAAGGGGTGGCAAGGGGTGATCATCTGCACACATATGTCTGTGGCAAGGGGTGATCATCTGCACGCATATGTCTGTGGCAAGGGGTGGCAAGGGGTGATCATCTGCACGCATATGTCTGTGGCAAGGGGTGGCAAGGGGTGATCATCTGCACACATATGTCTGTGGCAAGGGGTGATCATCTGCACACATATGTCTGTGGCAAGGGATGGCAAGGAGTGATCATCTGCACACATATGTCTGTGGCAAGGGATGGCAAGGGGTGATCATCTGCACACATATGTCTGTGGCAAGGGGTGATCATCTGCACACATATGTCTGTGGCAAGGGGTGGCAAGGGGTGATCATCTGCACACATATGTCTGTGGCAAGGGATGGCAAGGGGTGATCATCTGCACACATAGGTCTGTGGCAAGGGATGGCAAGGGGTGATCATCTGCACACATATGTCTGTGGCAAGGGGTGGCAAGGGGTGATCATCTACACACATATGTCTGTGGCAAGGGGTGGCAAGGGGTGATCATCTGCACACATAAGTCTGTGGCAAGGGGTGGCAAGGGGTGATCATCTGCACACATATGTCTGTGGCAAGGGATGGCAAGGGGTGATCATCTGCACACATATGTCTGTGGCAAGGGGTGGCAAGGGGTGATCATCTGCACGCATATGTCTGAGGCAAGGGGTGGCAAGGGGTGATCATCTGCACACATATGTCTGTGGCAAGGGATGGCAAGGGGTGATCATCTGCACACATATGTCTGTGGCAAGGGATGGCAAGGGGTGATCATCTGCACACATATGTCTGTGGCAAGGGATGGCAAGGGGTGATCATCTGCACACATATGTCTGTGGCAAGGGGTGGCAAGGGGTGATCATCTGCACACATATGTCTGTGGCAAGGGAATTGGCAAGGGGTGATCATCTGCACACATATGTCTGTGGCAAGGGATGGCAAGGGGTGATCATCTGCACACATATGTCTGTGGCAAGGGGTGGCAAGGGGTGATCATCTGCACACATATGTCTGTGGCAATGGGTGGCAAGGGGTGATCATCTGCACACATATGTCTGTGGCAAGGGATGGCAAGGGGTGATCATCTGCACACATATGTCTGTGGCAAGGGATGGCAAGGGGTGATCATCTGCACACATATGTCTGTGGCAAGGGATGGCAAGGGGTGATCATCTGCACACATATGTCTGTGGCAAGGGGTGGCAAGGGGTGATCATCTGCACACATATGTCTGTGGCAAGGGATGGCAAGGGGTGATCATCTGCACACATATGTCTGTGGCAAGGGATGGCAAGGGGTGATCATCTGCACACATATGTCTGTGGCAAGGGGTGGCAAGGGGTGATCATCTGCACACATATGTCTGTGGCAAGGGATGGCAAGGGGTGATCATCTGCACACATATGTCTGTGGCAAGGGATGGCAAGGGGTGATCATCTGCACACATATGTCTGTGGCAAGGGATGGCAAGGGGTGATCATCTGCACACATATGTCTGTGGCAAGGGGTGGCAAGGGGTGATCATCTGCACACATATGTCTGTGGCAAGGGATGGCAAGGGGTGATCATCTGCACACATATGTCTGTGGCAAGGGATGGCAAGGGGTGATCATCTGCACACATATGTCTGTGGCAAGGGGTGGCAAGGGGTGATCATCTGCACACATATGTCTGTGGCAAGGGGTGGCAAGGGGTGATCATCTGCACGCATATGTCTGAGGCAAGGGGTGGCAAGGGGTGATCATCTGCACTCATATGTCTGTGGCAAGGGATGGCAAGGGGTGATCATCTGCATACATATGTCTGTGGCAAGGGGTGATCATCTGCACACATATGTCTGTGGCAAGGGGTGGCAAGGGGTGATCATCTGCACACATATGTCTGTGGCAAGGGATGGCAAGGGGTGATCATCTGCACACATATGTCTGTGGCAAGGGATGGCAAGGGGTGATCATCTGCACACATATGTCTGTGGCAAGGGGTGGCAAGGGGTGATCATCTGCACACATATGTCTGTGGCAAGGGGTGGCAAGGGGTGATCATCTGCACGCATATGTCTGTGGCAAGGGGTGGCAAGGGGTGATCATCTGCACATATATGTCTGTGGCAAGGGATGGCAAGGGTTGATCATCTGCACACATATGTCTGTGGCAAGGGGTGGCAAGGGGTGATCATCTGCACGCATATGTCTGTGGCAAGGGGTGGCAAGGGGTGTTCATCTGCACACATATGTCTGTGGCAAGGGCTGGCAAGGGTTGATCATCTGCAAACATATGTCTGTGGCAAGGGATGGCAAGGGGTGATCATCTGCACACATATGTCTGTGGAAAGGGGTGATCATCTGCACACATATGTCTGTGGCAAGGGGTGATCATCTGCACACATATGTCTGTGGCAAGGGGTGGCAAGAGGTGATCATCTGCACACATATGTCTGTGGCAAGGGGTGATCATCTGCACGCATATGTCTGTGGCAAGGGGTGATCATCTGCACACATATGTCTGTGGCAAGGGATGGCAAGGGGTGATCATCTGCACGCATATGTCTGTGGCAAGGGGTGGCAAGGGGTGATCATCTGCACGCATATGTCTGTGGCAAGGGGTGGCAAGGGGTGATCATCTGCACACATATGTCTGTGGCAAGGGATGGCAAGGGTTGATCATCTGCACACATATGTCTGTGGCAAGGGGTGATCATCTGCACACATATGTCTGTGGCAAGGGATGGCAAGGGGTGATCATCTGCACACATATGTCTGTGGCAAGGGATGGCAAGGGGTGATCATCTGCACACATATGTCTGTGGCAAGGGGTGGCAAGGGGTGATCATCTGCACACATATGTCTGTGGCAAGGGGTGATCATCTGCACGCATATGTCTGAGGCAAGGGGTGATCATCTGCACACATATGTCTGTGGCAAGGGATGGCAAGGGGTGATCATCTGCACACATATGTCTGTGGCAAGGGATGGCAAGGGGTGATCATCTGCATACATATGTCTGTGGCAAGGGGTGATCATCTGCACACATATGTCTGTGGCAAGGGATGGCAAGGGGTGATCATCTGCACACATATGTCTGTGGCAAGGGATGGCAAGGGGTGATCATCTGCATACATATGTCTGTGGCAAGGGGTGATCATCTGCACACATATGTCTGTGGCAAGGGTTGGCAAGGGGTGATCATCTGCATACATATGTCTGTGGCAAGGGGTGATCATCTGCACACATATGTCTGTGGCAAGGGGTGGCAAGGGGTGATCATCTGCACACATATGTCTGTGGCAAGGGATGGCAAGGGGTGATCATCTGCACACATATGTCTGTGGCAAGGGGTGGCAAGGGGTGATCATCTGCACACATATGTCTGTGGCAAGGGATGGCAAGGGGTGATCATCTGCACACATATGTCTGTGGCAAGGGATGGCAAGGGGTGATCATCTGCACACATATGTCTGTGGCAAGGGGTGATCATCTGCACACATATGTCTGTGGCAAGGGGTGGCAAGGGGTGATCATCTGCACGCATATGTCTGAGGCAAGGGGTGGCAAGGGGTGATCATCTGCACACATATGTCTGTGGCAAGGGATGGCAAGGGGTGATCATCTGCATACATATGTCTGTGGCAAGGGGTGATCATCTGAACACATATGTCTGTGGCAAGGGGTGGCAAGGGGTGATCATCTGCACACATATGTCTGTGGCAAGGGATGATCATCTGCACACATATGTCTGTGGCAAGGGATGGCAAGGGGTGATCATCTGCACACATATGTCTGTGGCCAGTGGCGTAACTAGAACCCTCAGGGCCCCGATGCAAGAAACCATGGCGGCCCCCCCCCCCCCCCCGACCTCCGGACAAAGCTCTTTACTCCGAGCCCGATGTTGGAACACCAGGGCCCGGTCACAAGTGGGTGGCTGCATATAAAGGAACCGATTTCTTCATTTTTATATAAAAACACACACATATATATATATATATATATATACACACACACACATAAACCAGTGGCAGCTGGTGCCCCAAATTTTTAGGGGGGCTCAAGCAAACTGAAAAATTCAGAAATAAAAACATCAATTGCAGCCACTGTACCATCAAACGCCACCACTGTGCCATCAAATGTCACCACTGTGCCATCAAATGTCGCCACTGCGCCCATCAAATGCAGCCACTGTAACATCAAATGTCGCCACTGCGCCCATGAAATGCAGCCACTGTACCATCAAACGCCACCACTGTGCCCATCAAATGCCGCCGCTGTACCATCAAATGCCGCCGCTGTGCCATCAAATGCCGCCACTGTGCCATCAAATGCCGCCACTGTGCCATCAAATGCCGCCGCTGTGAATCCCCACCGCCCACTCGCACACCCACACACACATGCATGCACACCCCCACACATATGCATGCACCCCCCCCCACACACACCCTCACACACACACATGCATGCACACCCCCACACACATGCATGCACACACATGCACACAGGGCTGGTGCAAGGATTTTTGACACCCTAGGCGAAACCTCATTTTGCCGCCCCCTTTGACTCCACCCCCTTTGCCCTGCCCATGTATACCCCACCTTTTTATAGATTGCTACCATTTTGGGGGGGCAGAGTCAGTCATTGAGCCTGGAGGTGGTGGGGGGGCATTGGTACGGCGCCCCTGACTGATGTGTGCTCTAGGCCGGCCATGTACATAGGGATATGTACACAGATAATCAAGGCACCTATCAGTGCCCATGGGCACTGAGTGCCACCCCCATCAGTGCAACCTATCAATGGGAACCCCTCATAATGGGCACATCAGGTGTACAGACCCAGGAACTCAGCACAGAGATGGTGGGAACCCCTCATACTGGGCACAGCGGGGGTACAGACCCAGGAACTCAGCACAGGGATGGTGGGAACCCCTCATACTGGGCACAGCGGGGGTACAGACCTGGGAACTCAGCACAGGGATGGTGGGAACCCCTCATACTGGGCACAGCGGGGGTACAGACCTGGGAACTCAGCACAGGGATGGTGGGAACCCCTCATACTGGGCACAGCGGGGGTACAGACCCGGGACCTCAGCACAGGGATGATGGGAACCACTCATACTGGGCACATCAGGTGTACAGACCCGGGAACTCAGCACAGGGATGATGGGAACCACTCATACTGGGCACAGCGGGGGTACAGACCTGGGAACTCAGCACAGGGATGGTGGGAACCCCTCATACTGGGCACAGCGGGGGTACAGACCCGGGACCTCAGCACAGGGATGATGGGAACCACTCATACTGGGCACATCAGGTGTACAGACCCGGGACCTCAGCACAGGGATGGTGGGAACGGGGGGGCGCATTTACTAGAACTGATTGTCTGTATTTTCTTCCTGCAGCTGCTGACTGCTGGTGGAAGGGAGAGTTTTCCAGGGTGGTCACCAGCAGAAGAAACATAAAGAGAGCAGACACACTGCCCGCCCTGCACAGCACTGATATCAGTTATAGCATTGTGTAGCTGGACACTAATCACTCACCCACATCCTCTGCTTCCAACATGATGCACACCCCCCCCCCCCCCACACACACACACATGCATGCACACACACACATATAAACACACATAGAGTAGATAGTCTTTTTAAAAAAAAAAACGGCAGACATTTACCTTCTTCCTGCCGGGTACTGCACTGTAGGGGGAGACAAAGAGCACAGCACAGCACACGAGGTATGTGAGGAGCTCCCTGCACAGATAACAATTCGGCTGACGATCGGGGAGCTCCTCACAGCCTCCCCTCCTATCAACGAGTACTTGGGGGCCTCAAAGGCCCCCTGCAGCAAGGGGCCCGGTCGCCATGGCGATCTTGGCGACCCCTATAATTCCGCCACTGTCTGTGGCAAGGGATGGCAAGGGGTGATCATCTGCACACATATGTCCGTGATCACATAAACCAATTATTATGCACTTAACGGGATTTTTTTTTTTACCAAAGACATGTAGCAGAATACATTTTGGCTTAAATTTATGACAAAATTCGATTTTATTGGACTTCTTTTAAAGCAGAAAGTAGAAAATATATATTTTTTTTTTTTAATTTCCGCTCTTTTTTTCGCTCATATTGCAAAAAATTAAAAACGCATTTGTGAATAAATACCACCAAAAGAAAGCTCTATTTGTGTCAACAAAATGATAAAAATTTCATTTGGGTCCAGTGTTGCATGACCGCGCAATTCTTATTGAAAGTGCGAGAGCGCTGAAAGCCGAAAATTGGCCTGGGAAGGAAGGGGGTGAAAGGGCCCCGGTATTGAAGTGGTTAATGACAAAGCACATGTTCACTTTGATGCTACAAAAGCACGTAGGGCGTAGTAAACAACGATTGAGAAAAACACCAGTTACCTTGGTGGCAATGGGGTTAAATTTAATGATGTCATCTTCAAGGGATGAAATATCTGTGAAAGTTCATGATGTTTAATAAAGATCCTGAACTGTGTGAATATGTCAAAACAACTTCCTGTGATTTATTCCTAATTCATATGTATGATACTTCAAAAGCCGGAGAAGTCTTTATAAGGCCGGAGCCGGAGTAATTGCTGTTTGCTTCATGTTTTTGAAAGGCGAATCGGAGCCCAAAACATGTTGTGATGTACATGACAGCTTGTTAGAGCCGAGGTCATAAAGGTTTGATGTTCACATCATCCTAAACCTAGTACAATCACAGGCTTTTTTTTTTTTTTCTTTTTTTTTACATATTTTTTCCTTTTCTTACGCTCAGTATTAAAATATAAAAATGTATTGCATATGAATGTTTCATATTTACCAATTGAAACCAGCAGGTGGCGCTCTATGCAAGTCTAGAAACCACCTAAACTCTCAAGGAGCAGTCATTGTACCAAACACAGACCTCTATGAATCGGAAGGGGGACACCCCCTCCTCCCTATGTAAGTACAGATAGTAACTTCTTAACCACTTCAGCCCCAGACCAACTGGCAGCCAGAGGACCAGGCCCCTTTTTGCGATTCGGCACTGCGTCGCTTTAACTGACAATTGCGCGGTCGTGCGACGTGGCTCCCAAACAAAATTGGCGTCCTTTTTTTCCCACAAATAGAGCTTTCTTTTGGTGGTATTTGATCGCCCCTGCGGTTTTTATTTTTTGCGCTATAAACAAAAATAGAGCGACAATTTTGAAAAAAATGCTATATTTTTTACTTTTTGCTATAATAAATATCCCCAAAAAAATATATAAAAATTTTTTTTTTTCCTCAGTTTAGGCCTATACGTATTCTTCTACATATTTTTGGAAAAAAAAATCGCAATTAGTGATTATTGATTTGTTTGCGCAAAAGTTATAGCGTTTACAAAATAGGGGATAGTTTTAAAGCATTTTTATTAATATATATTTTTTTTTACTAGTAATGGTGGCGATCAGCGATTTTTATTGTGACTGCGACATTATTGTGCGGACACATCGGACATTTTTGACACATTTTTGGGACCATTGTCATTTATATAGAAATCAGTGCTATTTAAATGCACTGATTCCTATGTAAATGACACAGGCAGTGAAGGAGTTAACCACTAGGGGACGGGGAGGGGCTAAGTGTGACGTGTTGTGTTTTTTTTTTACACAGTAGGGGGGCGTGGCTGTACGTCTGACGTCATTGATCGGCTTTCCCGATGACAGGGAACCGCCGATCACTGACAGGCAGTGTAGGAAGCGCGGGGAGAGGTTTGTTTATACAGACCCCTCCCCGTTCTTCAGCTCTGTGACCCGATCGCGGGACACCAGCGGCGATCGGGTCCACTGGTCCCGCGGCCGTGGTCATGGAGCTCCCGACCGGGTCACGAGCGTGCCGCCGGCGGCACACCGGCTGGGCTCTTAAAGTACGACAACAAAATCCGTTGTCGGAAATTCCGATCGTGTGTACACAATTCTGACGCACAAAGTTCCACGGATGCACCGAATCAAGCAGAAGAGCTGCACTGGCTATTGAACTTCATTTTTCTCGGCTCGTCGTACGTGTTGTACATCACCGCGTTCTTGACGTTCGGCATTTGCGACAACATTTGTGTGACCGTGTGTATGCAAGACAAGTTTGAGCCAACATCCGTCGGAAATAAATCCAGGATTTTGTTGTCGGAATGTCCGATCGTGTGTACGCGGCATAAGGCTGGGATGCCATTAAAGTTCATGTGTGTGTAAAAGAAGGCGTTCCAAAACTTTTGATAATATAGTGTATCTGCTCTATGTTTGCTGCCGGTGTCTCCAAGACAGAAAGTGATGAGAAATCCAAGATCTTGGAGTTGTCACCGAAGGGTGAGGGAACATCTTCTTATGGAGACCAATTTATCATTGACTCCTGTCTAAGCAGAGAATTCCCCATTACAAGACACGGAGTATTCATTAATCTCCCCAGGGGAACATAGACAGCAAAAAAACACAAAGGGGATTTAATTCTCCCATATTCCCTATTCAAAAACCTAAAAAAAATTTTTGGCTTTACTTTGGTAAGAAAGCAGCGCTAGTGCTGGGCTTTCTTATGAATAGATTTGCCGCCCGCCATATAGGAAAATGACAGCTGCAAAGTGGTTTCAAAATCCTGACCTCATGTCATATGACGTGATCAGGATTTTGAGCCGCTGCGCGCCCCCGGGGGCGCGCATTGCGGCGACCGTTGTTGCGGTGTATCAGTCTGACACACCGCAACTATGATCTCGGTAAAGAGTCTCCAACAGAGACTCTTTACCACGTGATCAGCCGTGTCCAATTACGGCTGATCACAGTGTAAATAGGAAAAGCCGTTGATCGGGTTTTTCTTCCTTACTCGCGTCTGTCAGACGCGAGTAGAGGAGAGCCGATCGGCTGCTCCTCTGACAGGGGGGTCTGTGCTGATCCATTATCAGCGCAGCCCCCCCCCCCCCCCGAGGATGCCCACACTGGACCACCAGGGATGCCACCAGACCACCAGGGATGCCCAGCACCAATGTATGCCACCCTAGACCACCAGGGATGCCAGTCAGTGATACCCATTGTGGGCACTGATTGGCATCCATTGTGGGCACAATGGATGCCAATCAGTGTCCACAATGGATGCCAATCAGTACCCACAATGGGCATCACTGATTGGCATGCATTATTGTTTGGCACTGATTGGCATCCATTAGTACAATACAATACAATGCCGCCTATCAATGCCCATCCGTGCCACCTATCAGTGCCCATCCATGCCGCCTATCAATGCACATCCATGCTCATCCGTGCCGCCTATACATCCATGCCGCTTATCCATGCCAATTCGTGCCAGCTATCAGTGCCAATTTGTGCCACCTATCAGTGCCCATCTGTGTCGCCCATCAGTGCCACCTATCAGTGCCACGTATCAGTGCCCATCAATGCCACCTCATCAGTGCCACTTCATTGGTGCCACCTCATCGGTGCCCATCAGTGCCGCCTTATCAGTGCCCGTCAGTGCAGCCCCATCAGTGCCCATCAGTGAAGAAGAAAACTTACTTATTTACAAAGTTTTGAAACTGAAACAAAAAAAACATATTTTTTTTCCAAATTTTCGGTCTTTTTTTTATTTGTTTAGCAAAAAATAAAAATCGTAGAGGTGATCAAATACCACCAAAAGAAAGCTCTATTTGTGGGAACAAAATCATACAAATTTCATTTGGGTACAGTTTAGCATGACTGCGCAATTGTCATTCAAAATGCGACAGCGCTGAAAGCTGAAAATTGGTCTGGGCAGGAAGGTGTATAAGTGCCCGGTATTGAAGTGGTTAAGAAATAACTTTGCTTGTTTAGTCCGCAGTCTATGGAGATCAGCAGTACAATATAAGGAGCCACAAGAAGAAGAGTAGCATGGAAGGCATGTGACCTACATATCTGTTTGATCCAATGTCTTTAGTGCCAGGAACCATAAATAATCATTAATATGTTGCATTGCACTTTTGTAATTACTGGAGAGACAGTTCAGTAATAAAAAACGTCAATTGTGACAATTCAAATTCTTACAGCAGCGCCCGCATAACTATCGTGTAGCAGAATTTCTAACCTCTTCCAGTCTAATGAGAACGTTTGAGGCCACAGACCGCTGACATCCTTTAATATGTAGTGGGTTGTGACTTTCATTTGTAGTGGGTTGTGAGTGGGTTGTGAGGCATAGTGGGTGCAAAAATGGTGAAAGTCATTGGGCGCCAGACACTTTTTGGATGCAAAAGAGGTTTTATTTCTTTTAACAGTCCTTTTTATATTTTGCAAGGGAAAGAGGGTTAGGGCCAGGACACCCTTATGTAGTTGCAATTTCAATAGGCAGACTCCAAGACTTCAATAGGAAGACAGCCGTACAGGGAAAGGCCCCAGCAAGGTGCCACTTCTGCACGTGCAGGTTTGCTGTCTCCTATGGCAACAGTGTTTAACAGTTCCTAACGTAAAGTTCAGCAGTTCTCTCAGCTTCACTACAATGTCCACTTGTAGCTCTTCAGCCCCTTGAGTTACTAGTCTCTCACTGGACTCCCTGATTCACTGTTTCTGAATCCTATGATCTCCTCGAGGCTTTTGCGGTGGTATCTCCCTCAAGCGTCACCCCCGCTTCCCTGTTGGGTCCCTAGCTTGGCACTCCAGATACCTTTCAAGCTTCACCCCTGTTGACCAGCTCGGGCTCTGGCTTGATACACAAGGCTGCTCTGCAAGCGTCACCTCCGCTGGTTAATGACTTGATCACCGCCTGAAGTTTTCAGATTTTCTCACCGTGCCTGTTGGGTAAGACTACTGCTTCGGTACTTGCTTCAGTTACTCACTGTGGTCCCTGGTAAAGGTGGTTGGTCCCTTAGTGGCAACAGCTTCCCTTTTATCTCCGAACACGACAGGTTCTCAGGCCGGCAGAGCCGTCACTTCTGGTTGGACTGCAAACCGCAGTCCCAACCCTGCACTGCCCTCTTACTTCTGGATAGGCCCTCACACAGCCTGGCAGCCAGATGCCCCCCCGGGACAGACCCAATCTCTGGCCTAGCAGCTCGGGGCAGACAACACACATCCACCTAGACGGCAGTGCAGGTGGCACAGAACATAGATCACCGGACTCCACCCGAATATATATGTTCTCCCAGCAGGCTAAGGGGTTTAAGAAAACCCCTAGCCATTGGCTGAGATATCCCATATACCCATAACTTGACCTTGAAATGTCCTTCTCACATCTAATGCCACCAAGTGCCCGGCCACCTAGAGGCAGAAGAGAAAAGGCACGCTACAATCACATCACATTGGAAGACAAATATAGCACCTAACTTTTCAAAAGAGTACCGGTTTTTGCTCGTTATGAAAGGTTGTTGGCATACAATTCAGATGCAGCTTTGATAACAATTGGAAATATTAGACTCATTTGTTCCACTCTTCTTTACAGATCTTCTGATAATCCTTAAGGTCTCTTGGATATCTCTTGGCAACTTGAAGTTTTAGCTCCCTCCATAAATTCTCTATAGGATTAAGGTCTGGAGACTGGCTAGGCCACTTCATGACCTTAATGTGCTTCTTCTTGAGACACTCCTTTGTTGCCTTGGCGGTATGTTTTGGGTCATTGTCATGCTGAAAGACACATCCATGACCCATCTTCAGTGTTCTGGCTGAGAGAAGAAGGTTCTTATCCAAGATTTTAAAATACATGGCCCCGTCCATTAGCCCCTCAAAGCGGCAAAGTTGGTCTGTACCTTTAGCAGACAAACTGCCCCAAAGCATAATGTTTCCACCTCCGTGCTTGACTGTAGGGATGGTGTCCTTAGTATCATAGTCAGCATTTTTCTTCCTCCATACATGGTTAGTCCCCCTCCTCAAGAAGGCACATGTACAGTCATGCCAATGAACATCTAAATGATTCAGAGAAGGATTGGGAGAAAGTACTATGGTCGGATTAGACCAAAATTGAACTCTTTGGCATTAACTCGACCCGCCGTGTTTGGAGAAAAAAAAGTGCTGACTATTACCCTAAGCACACCTTCCCTACAGTCAAGCACGGAGGTGGAAACATGATGTTTTGGGGCTGCTTCTCTGCTAAAGGTACAGGAATCATAGAGGGGGAAATGGATGGGGCCATGTATTGTAAAATCTTATAAGAGAACCTTCTTCCCTTCTAGCCAGAACACTGAAGATGGGTTGAAGATGGGTCTTTCAGTATGACAATAACCCAAAACATACCACCAAGGCAACAAAGGAGTGGCTCAATAATAAGCACATTAAGGTCATGGAGTGGCCTATCCAGTCTCCAGACCTTGTAAAATATGGAGGTTCAGTCAGCGCAAGACGATATACATAATCTCACAAAATTAAAGCAGCTGTACACTAAAAGGACAATATATGAAAATCCTTCTGAACATGTAATAGGTAAATTACAGTGCAGCGCTAAGAATATATACAGAAACAAAATAACAAATTGCTCATAGCATAAAATGTTAACAAGTCCCCTTTGGTATGAAAGATGGATATAAAAGTTGACAGATAAGATCTCCTCAGCGGTGATAAGGGTGTTTATAGACATTCATGTGGTATCTCCTAATCAGTGATTCCTCCACCAGATAGCCAAACTGCTCACCTCAATCACTGGACCCCTGAGCTAACAGATGGGTCAAAAAGGCGTTCGCCACTTAAAGTGGTCACAGATGGAAGCTTGAATGTAAAGATGAATAAGATACGATGTCCAACCACTTTTAACAACCGCACGTTGTCACTCTTAAATTCCAACCGTAGTACCATGAAAAAAAACAATGAAAAAATATATAGTGCACACTGTGTGGCTAAAATACTCTCTTTTTATTCATAAACATTAGGTACTCACATAAAAAGCACTGTAACCCCAGTGCTAGGATGAATGGCAGGTAGTATTGTCGGTATACATAGGTGGATGAGGTGGCTGAGTGACGTCACAAAGTCCTTTCGCACACGTATCGTCCCCAGACCTTAATCCTTTAGAGAATATATGGAGAGAGCTGAAACTTCGAGTTGTCAAGAGACAGCCAAGAAACCTTTAGGATTTATAGAAGATCTGTAAAGAAGAGTGGACCAAAATCCCTCCTGAGATGTGTGCAAACCTGGTCACCAACTAAAAGAAACGTCTGACCTCTGTGCTTGCCAACAGGGGTTTCTCCACCAAGTACTAAGTCATGTTTTGCTTGGGGAATCAAATACTTATTTTACTTACTGAACTCAATTTATAACATTTGTATAGTGTGTTTTTTTTCTGGATTTTTGGTTGATATTCTGTCTCTATCATTTAAAATAAACCTATGATAAAAATTACAGACCCTTCATTTCTTTGGGCAAATTTACAAAATCTACAGGGGATCAAATAATTATTTTCCCCACTGTAGAAGATACTGTATGGGTTACCAAATGCAGGTATCAAGCAGGGATGTCCATATTAGTAGGTTACACCTCAAGGAATCAAAAACCAGACCAAGTAAGATTAAATAAAGTTTTTAGTTTTTTTTTTTAAACAGAGAATTTTATTATTAGTAAAAAGGCAATACAACCAAAATAAATACATTGCACAGCACCACATGTTGTGAGGAGATAACATTAAATGCATATAAATCTTGAAGGATATACAGTACAGCAATACCCAGATAACATAATAAACAGAATGAAGTCATAAATTCCAATCAGAATTGTTAGTACTATTTTGTGGTCTTGAGGAACCAAGGGCCAAACCCAAAACTTGTCAGGATAGCCCCACTCAACAGAATCAAAAGCCTTCTCAGAATCAAGAAAGGCCACTAAACCCGCGCCTTCTGGAACTACCATAGTCATGTGGGCATGGAGCCATCGTATATTGATGTCTGTACCCCTCCCTGGCATGAAACCCATCTGGTCTGGGTGAACCAGAGCCGCTTTAACAGTATTTAACCGGATAGCTAACATTTTATACAGGAGTTTCGCATCTGCGTTCAGCAGAGAGATAGGGCGGTAAGGGCAGTAGGTGGAACACAGAGTGGGGTCCTTCCCAGGCTTAGGGATCACGACAATCACTGCCTCACTCATAGAACATGGAAGCAACTCTGTCGCCAATGACCAACCAACATGGAATGTATACAGGGAATCAGATCTTCTGCATAGGTTTTATGGAATTCCACTGGATTCTCGACAGGGCCAGGGGTTTTACCCGATTCGAGCGTCCCCATCGCCTTCCGTACCTCCTTCACAGTTATGCGTGCTTCCAGTTTGTCACTGTATATCAAGGTCAAAATCAGGAAGAAGGAGTCTACTGTATATCACTATCCTCATACGTCACCCGTGAGTTGTAGAGAGTCTGAAATAAAGTTTATTAACATAATTAACACTGACAAACCAACAAACCATAAATAATGTAAACGTGAAAAATAAATGTGACAGTGCAGCAAACCCAGAACAACAACCTAACTATATAACTCTATGTACAAAATGCAGGGAGCTCACATGAACAGGGCAAGATCAGGACTGGCTTAGGAAACAAGGAAGGGATTATACAGTATACCTTCATAGCAGCCAGTATCACATGTAGTCTAATTACTAGACATGTGCAATTCGTTTCGTTTTAATTCGTTTTCCGTTAAAATTCGTTATATTCGTTCATTCGAATGAACGAATGATTCGCTAAAAATTTTAACGAATTATCCAATCGAACGAATATGAAAAACAACGAAAATCCGAAATAACCAAATTAGAAACAACGAAACTACGAAAGAAGAAAGTCCGAAAAACAAAAACAGGAACAACGAAAATGAAAATAAACGAAAAAATTCGTACATTCGTAACTTTTTTTGTTTGTTTAATTGGTAATTTTCTGTGTCCCTTACAATGGCGCTGCTTAACGCGCTTCGAATGGATTGAACGAAAAAATTCGTACATTCGTAACTTTTTTTTTTTTTTTCGATTCGTAATTTTCTGTGTCCCTTACAATGGCGCTGCTTAACGTGCTTCGAATGGATTGAACAAAAAAATTCGTACATTCGTAACTTTTTTTTTCGATTCATAATTTTTCGTGTCTCTTACAATGTAATAATAGCATACACATTACATAGAATTATGAATTATGCTCCGATTACGAATCTACGAAAACAATGTTACGAAAGTACGAATAAATCAATCTTACGAAAGTACGAATGTAACTAAATCTACGAAAATACGAATGCGTCCGAATTTCGAATAAACGGCAAAACAAATCAACGAAAAAATAACTCTTTCGAAAATACGAATCGTTACAAATACGAACACCGACGACTTACGAAATTACGAATCGTTACGAATCAACGGAAACGAACTGAAACAAAACGAAAATAAACGAATTTTTCTATTGTGCACATGTCTACTAATTACTAGGATAATCAGGGTGCTAGGAGACACTTTCTGGTGGCCATCAGAGCTGCACCCTTTGGCTCCGGGAACAACAGTGCCACCAGCAGGCGACCCATGTCCTGACAGATACACACCAGTAAAAATAGAACTTGGTGAATCAACCCTGGAGCAAAAAAACAGCATTAAAATCCTGAGGGGTTCTAACTTTTCCCCACTCTATCCAAAAGAAAAAAAAATTCTGCTATAGACCTCCTTTAATTTTATAAAGCAGTATGTGCTTACAAAATTACATTATAAATAGCTTTGTCCAAAAAAAACCTCTTAATACTAACTACAAAAGAAACATCTGGAAATATATTATTAGATATCATTTTTTTTTTTCCTCCTATGGCAAATATGCTCTATCATGATTATCCTTCAAAACTATTGAGCTGTGGACCTATCATGACTGTTGTTTATATTTTCTTCCCCATAATCCCTTGCTTTTCTAGACACGGAAGTGCCTTTGCTGTAGCATGAAGACTCAACGTCAATCTCCCGCTAGCGACTAGACAATACTGAGCTTGCTCAGTATTCATTATGCCTTAAAATATATACAAAAGAAACACACAAAAAACCCTCATCAAGTATAATTTGAGATTAAGTGATGCTTGTGCGAAATATTATTAGCTCATTATTAGGTAGATTTCTTCTTCACAGAACATTAATTGAATAATAATAAGAATTTTATTTATATCTCATCAACATGCCGTGCACAATGCATCCTGACATCAGAGTGGCAGATGGTGGAAATTTACATATTCCCCCTGTCATTCATATAGAGTAAAGAAATTGTTTTAAATATTTAATTAAAAAAATTGGTATTTTGTCAGATTTGTAAAACAGATGTGTGCCACTGAGTAAATCTGGACTACTGACATCCTTACTTTTATTTTTTACTATTGTCTAAAAATTTACTTTGCAGTCATTTCAGGGTGGACAAATTGATTTCATCCAGGGGCGGACTGACAACTCATGGGGCCCCCGGGCAATAGGAGATTATGGGGCCCCCAGGCAATCAGAGATTATGGGGCCACACAGTATACACACGCACAGTATACAATCACACAGTATACACAGACATGTTTCTATTGGCTGAGAAGGTACTGGAGAGGTGTTGCAGCTATAATCTCGGGATTTTTAGACCAAGGGACATTTCAGAGACAGATGTAAAAAAAACACAGATTTTTACATACTGTCCCTGGTTTTACTGAGGCTGGCAGTGCCCGAGTGGCCGAATGGTCAGTCCGCCCCTGATTTCATCATTAGCAAAAAGGTGGAACTTGTCTACTACAAAGGTCCTTATTTATCTAGGTCAGCATTTCTCAAACTTTTTTCAGTCTTAGAACCCCGACTCTTGAGGTACCCCAGTCTAAACTGTAAGAGATGTAAATATTATTTATCAATGGGAAACCTGAGCCGGGGACACTGCATACAACCACTTTGATGAAATTAAGTTCACATTAGAAGCTCTCCCTAACAAAACTCCCCCAGCCCCCTTCACATCAGAGGTACCCCCATTACATTATAGTACCCCTTCACATCAGAGTCCCCACTTCACATTTGTGTTCCCCCATCACATAGGAGGCCTCCAATCACCACAGAGTCAGAGGCCACTCATCACAGAGTCAGAGTCTCCACATCACATCACAGTAACTCCTATACATGAGAGCCCCCATCACATGAGAGTACCCCCATGGCAGGGTCTTTCCATCACATTGCAGTCCCTCATCACAGCAGATTACCCCATCACCACAATGTCCTCTCATCCATCCCTGATCCTGGGCAAGCTGGGTCTTGTGCTCACAGCACCCCAGGGAAATCCAAATGGCATCTTAGGGTTCCACAGCACACTGGTTGAACAACACTGACCTAGGTCATGGTATATCTAGTAGCAGTTACCACATTTCATAGCTTCTCCTAGCCACTTCTTCAGTTTTTTAGAACTGAAGAAGTGGTTCGGAGAAGCTACAAAATGTCTTCAACTTTACAGAACAAGTCCAGTTGAATTGGGGTTACTTACTGCTTGATATGATTAGAAAATTCTTGATTTTGCTGCCTAAACTTAAGTAAAATTTATTTTGAAAAAAAATAAAAATCTGTATAACAATAAAGAACGGTCAAAGAAAATCCAGAATTCAGACAGGTTTTTTTAGTGTAGCTCTAAGTCCCAGGTTGAAACTGTAAGGCCCCTTTCACACGAGGCGGACTCCGCTTCCATGGAGTCCGCCTCTGTCCGCCGGCTCAGCGGGAGATCTCTCCGTTGATCTCCGCTGAACCGGCGGATGACAAGTCCCTCTCCGCTCACTGAGCGGGGAGGGGCTTGCGAGCGCCGCTGGTCTCTATGGAGAGATCGAATGAAAACGGACAGTGTGTCCGTTTTCATCAGATCTCACCCGGTCCGATCCGCCAGCGACGGATCTGGACGTAGAGCCATACGTCTGCTCCATAGACTAACATGGAGCGCCCGTTCAGATCCGCCGTCAAAACTGACAGGCGGATCTGAACGGTCCGTCCATGTGAAAGGGGCCTAATGCCCCGTACACACGGTTGGAAATTCCGACCACAATATCCGTCGGATTTTTTCCGACGGATTTTGTCTGACACTGGTGTTGCATACACACGGTCGGACAAAGTTGTCGGAAAATCCGATCATCCTGAACGTGGTGACGTTCGTTGCGTACGACAGGACTACGTAGAGGCTAGTAGCCAATAGCTTTGGTCTTGTAATGTGATCTGAGCATGCGTGGCACTTTGTCCGTCGGAATTCGCTACACACGATCGGAAAAAGTCCGATAGGACTTTGTTGTCGGAAAATTTGAGAGCAGGATCCCAAACTTTTTCCGACGGAAAAAGTCAGATGGAGCCCACACACGGTCGGAATTTCCGACAACATGGTCCGATAGGACATTTTCCGTCGGAAAATCCGACCGTGTGTACGGGGCATTATAGCTGCAAAGGGTGGACCAACTCAATATTGAACCCTACGGACTAAGACTGGGATGCCATTAAAGTTCATGTGCGTGTAAAGGCAGGTGTTCCAATACTTTTGGTAATATAGTGTAGTGTTAGGCAGGCCAACATTACTATTCAAAGCTATAGCAAGTGAAATAATTGTTGTATAATATAAATAGTTTGGCCCTTTATAAACTCCATTATGTTATACTTGCAATGTTGGATAAGGTGTTATTTTTTTATGTTGGTATATTTTCTTTACATAGCAATGTGTTCACCTATCACACATGACAATTCGCTTTTCTCTTTAGCCCCAGAACTCAGGACCCTTGTACACAGATCACTTGGGTATTGACCGGCATGATCAACCTTCCCATTGTGTGCCCTGGTCAAAACTTCATTCTTAAATCATATCTGTGGTATTGATCTTGCTAGGTAATTATATTCCTTCTTTTGTTGCTGTGGGGCTTCTGTGGGTTCTGATCTCTGACCTTGACTTGTAGACGTATTTGTAGTGGCGTAGCAACAGTGGTAGAGGAGAAAGCAACCCTTACTGAGCTCTCAGGGGCCAACTTTAACCTTGACCCAAAAAATGTTGTCTTGTTTCCTTCTCATAGCATCATTGGAACTCATCATGCTGCCTTTGTTAGCTGGAGGCACTCTCAACTTTGGTAGGAATTCTTTATTATTAATGAGAAGGGGATCACAGTAGTTCACATTTTACATGGAAGCTCAGATAACAATAGCTGTATGTCCATTTGTCTTTTTGATGGGTAATTTTATATTAGTATAAGTTTAGGTAAAAAAAAATAGCACAAAGGATGTGACTTACATTTAAGTGTCCCTTGTGCTGAAGTCCCCTGCCTCCTCCCGTACTCTACAGCCAGGGATTTTTTTTTTTCAGCTAGAACTTGGTGGAACTTAGTTCCACCACCTCTGGCTCAGGCCTTTTACTCCCTGCTTGCCACTATCACTTGTAAACACTGAAATCCAGCTTCTGTGTTTAAAAGTGACAGCTTGTCTCCTAACGGCTCCAACATATCTGATCTCCTCAGAAGCTCCCACTGAGTTCAGAATGGGGATAAGGGAGATGCAGGTGCCCAGGGTGGAGCGTGGATGCCGACACCCCCACTGGATGATTTCCAATTTTGCAAGTTAGAGAGAAGCAGAGCCATCTACAGAGTGCAGAGAGGTACTAGAGCCAGCTGGGTTCTTCAGCTTAATATAGCAACAAAAGTAAGACACATGGAAGATAGTTAAGCTTTTAAGAAAAGGGGAGGGAAAATATGGGGGCAGTGGAAAGGGGGGGGGGGCGGTTGCATGCAGAGGTCAGAGCTGAAGAGGGGTGAAAGTGAGATGTGGATGGGGGATGCAGAGGTAAGCAGCTGTGGAAGAAGGCTGAACTCTGTACTCTGTGTGTAACGCACACCTGAACTCTGAACTCTTTGTGTAGCGCACCCCCGAACTCTGCACTCTGTATGCAGCACACCCCTTACATAATGTACTCATGGAAAAGGGATTTAGGGGGTTTGTGCTGCTATTCTCTGAGAAAAAACAGCCCTGCCTGCAGCCATAAACTTTTAGTGTTACTTGGTACCAGTGCTGGAACCTGTGACAGGCACTCATCTAGAGTGCCAACTATACCTGTCCTTTCTGTCTCCCTCCTCCATTCATAGATGCTGTATTATAGCTTTCATCAGTGAAAAGTGACCTACGACTGACGGAGGTGGATTTTTCCTTGTAATGCAAGTCAGCACAATGCACAGGTGAGTTGTCATGAAGCAGAAGTATGAAAGGGCCTTTTGCTGTTTAAGTGGGCCATGACAGCTGATCCAGTAGGAGGGGCTTCTGATCATGTGGCACTGTGATTGGCTGCACAGTGATGGCGTTATTGCAGGGGTAGGCAACCTCGGCCCTCCAGCTGTTTTGAAACTACAAGTCCCATGAGACATTGCAAGACCCTAACAATCACAGGCATGACTCCTAGAGGCAGAGGCATGATGGGATTTGTAGTTTCACCACAGCTGGAGGGCCAAGGTTGCCTACCCCAGCGTTATTAAAAGCCTGTCCTACAGGCTTCTGGTGGACAGTAGTTGACCGTTGGCTGTTGGTGCTCAATCGGCACACCCAGAACAACATGACAAATTATATATGTGACATGTAGGCATTTAAGCAATATTCAACTCTATTTTATTTGTATTTTTTTTTATTAAATGTGACCCCTGCAAATGTATGCCATAATCTGTGAGTATGCACCACATACTAACAGTAAGCACTGTATATTAGCACATTATGACAGACTTACCCTCCAGCACTCCACTGCGTCATCACTGCTCCTGCTGGTCCCAGGCACTTCCATCTTAGCTCAGTATTCCTTCCGGGTTCCAGCTGTTCAGCCGCTGGATTGGCCAGGCTGTGATGACGTCACTCCTATGGATGTGCACCTGAGGCACATTATCGTGGCACAAAGCAGGGGCTGTAAATGTACAGTCATAGCCAGTGAGGAGGGGGCTATGGACACACAGAGCTGGCTCGGGAGAAAGCACGTACTAGTGCCGACATAACAAGTGACTTGCAATGGGGCCACTCAGCATTGGGGGGGGGGGGAGCCAGGAGTGTCAGCAGGGGAACTGAGAAGAGGAGGATCGGGCTGCTCTGTGCAAAACCACTACACAGTGCAGATAAGTATGACATGTTTGTTTAAAGTGGCTGTAAACCCCATTCATGAAATTTGACCTAAGCACATACTGTGTATCTGTAGTGTTTACTTGTCTCTCTCCAACGCTCTAAATGCCATTTCTCTCTGCTGCTCCGTTCCTCTGTTATCAGAAGAGTCACTTCTGACAAGTTCTCCGACACACGATATAACAGCAGCTGAAATTTTGTGTCGGGAGGAAACTTAGAGGTAGATAAGCAGGGAGCTTGTCTATTCAGACCACAGCTCTGCATATTCCTTCAATCATCTGCCTATGTGGAGGTGGAGGTGGAGGTGTGCCTTTCCTCGAATCAGCTCTCACACAGTGTAAGCCCAGACTCCACACCCACTGCTGAAACAGGCAGGAAGAAAGATCTGTAACACAATCCGCACTTTCCAAAGAGTGTAGAAAGGGAAAGACAGGAGATATACATGTAAAACTTATGTAGGGACATATATTTAATCCCTGTGCATCATCTGAGGCTGTTCACTTCACTGGGTATCGGTATTTTAAAAAAATCCTTTAAAATAATTTTAATGAATACAGAACTGCATTAATTTGCATCTTTTATATAAGCCCAGAGTTCAGCTTTAAATAACCATCTACATCTGTTCTAATAATGATTATTAGCACCGGTGAGAAGTTTTCACTAACAGCAGAAGCAACAAGTTACAGCCGCCATGTCACAAAGGTTTGCAGCTTTAGACGCAGCCTATCCTCTTGATGAAAAACATCCTTTAAATGACCCATTCGTCCCTTCCCATACTGTGGACATTAAAACGCTACAGCTGGGTGTCCAACAAAGTTATAGATCCTGTAATTGGAAGCTATTTGCTGAACTCTAATGCAATAAAGTTTGACACCGACTGAAAAAAAAAAAAATCTTAATTTCTCTTGACTTCTGCCAGTTGACGTTAAATTTACGAGGCGTGAAATCGTCCAATTCTCAGTAACATGTTTTGCATGAAGATTCCAGCGAGGGGACAGCAGCGCGCTCTGTACTAACAGCCGGAGTTTGGGATTTGCACGTTTTATTTTGCTCTGTTGGGCAGCTTCTCTCCGATATGCAGAGCACCTGTTTAATGTGTCCTGGATTTATTGGGTTCTTGTCCATCTGTCCGGGAACAGCTGTCATTTTGGTTTATTTTGCTTTTTGCTTGGAATCAGGTGACACATAAAAACACTCCAGAAAATAAAAAATAAAGATTTTAGCTGGCCGCACACAGTAACCTTTATTCAGTGTCATCAGAACTTTCAATAAGGTAGATCTAAACCAAATCAACAAATCTCATGTAGCGCTTCCCCCCCAGGGGACCCACATAATAGCTGCTTCTTCCCTAAAAGTAGAGAGGCTGCCCACCGCCACCAGCACCAGTCCATTCAGCAATTAGAGGACAGTCTTCTCCTTAACTAAACATGAATCTTGGACAATCGTAACCCCCAGCTGAAGACCATGGGATTACATTCTTAACAGGCTAGGACGGTGATGACAAACCTTGGAACCCCAGATGTTTTGGAACTACATTTCCCATTATGCTCAACCACACTGCAGAGTGCATGAGCATCATGGGAAATGTAGTTCCAAAACATCTGGGGTGCCAAGGTTCGCCATCACTGGGCTAGGACCTCACAGCTGGGGTCCATGAGGCAAGTCTCTGAGCAGTTAAGCCTCACAGCTGAAGACCTTGAGGCAAGTATGTCCATACTAGTGTCATACAATTCCAACCCTAACTAATAAATCTAAGACTGCCCAGGCATACCTTAATAGGTGTAGTCCATAACTGGTGTCCTCCAAAGCTGTCAGTTTCCTCAGACGTTCCCTTTCTTAGCGTTTCATATGTAGCCTCCCCCTTCCCCCTATTTAAATATGCACTGGGAAGGAAGGCAGGGCCCAAAAAGCCTGGGAAAGGAGTCCAGACCCAATTAACCCCTTCCTGGGCAGACCAGTTAACTTGCTCACCCAACAACAAGTCCTCTTTGTATATCAATAAACTGTTTTAAATTGTCATACAAATATATATTTGAAATTAAATCTTTACTATTTTGAGGAAATAACATGGTCTGGGTGGACTTCTGCCAGTCACACGCTGTGTCCTGCTCCTCCAGCCTATGTCTTAGAATAACAGGGAGGTGAAGCCTCCATCAATCAAGATGTAATACCCCACCCCATTGTGTTTAGCTGGTTAGTGGGCATGGAGGAGGAGGGAGGGCGTGGACTGTCCTTTACCACTGTTTATGCCTACGTGTGTGACTCTATAGTCACATGGGCTGCTCAGATGTTATAGGGAGGAAATGCTCAGTTTCAGTAGAAACTGAGCATGTGCAGAGCTGCCACCACAGCTGCAAAATCCCTAGCTGAATTGGGGACATGAACAGAAGAGGGAGATAGAGAGCAGCAGAATCAACCAGGTTTTTTTGCAGAATACAGATGTAGCTCCCTCTAGTGTGTGTGCTACTAGTGTGAGAGTAGGCAAACTTTACCCTGACTCATACAGACATCTCTCTGGTGCATCCCCCTGGTTCTAGAATGTTGGAGAATCTAGAAACTAGTGGGCAGCGGCTAGGAGGGTGTCAGGAAATGCCTTACAGAAGGAATCTTGCTGCCGGTGCACGTCTGCAAGTGCCGGTGCGCGCTCCGGAGAGTTTTGGCGTTAAATGTACTATTTAAACTGGGCTTGTAAACAGAGTCAGTGCTGTCTAATCTGCAGCTTCCTGTGACCCCTTCTACCTGTAACCTGCTTTGAGATCCTGTTCCTGTGTTCTGATCTGGCTTGCCTTTTGACTATTGCTGTCTGCTGCCTCTACACGACCCTGGCTTGTCCCTGACTTTGATCCTGCCTGCTCCACATTGTCCACCTGTTGCCAACCAAGCTTGTACTCTGACCTGCCTCTGCCACTGCACCTGTCCGGTTTCTCTAAAGCCCCATACACACGGTCGGACTTTTTCATGGATTCTGTCCGATCGGACAATGTTGTTGAAAAATCAGACCGTGTGTATGCACCATCGGACAGTGTACGTCGGATTGTCCGACGGACAAAGTCTTATCTCCTGCTGGATAGATTTGCCGACAACCCGGTCCGATCACACCAAATCCGATCGTGTGTACGGTTGTCCGACCGGACAAAGTGCTACGCATGCTCAGATCACATTACAAGACCAAAGCTATTGGCTACTAGCCTCTACGTAGTCCCGTCGTAGGCAACAAACGTCACCACGTTCAGAATGATCGGATTTTCCAACAACTTTGTCCGACCGTGTGTACGCAAAACCAACATCAGACAAAGTATGACGGACAGGATCCGACCGACCTGGTCCGCGGATTGTCCGACCGTGTGTATGGGGCTTAACCTGTGTGTGCCTGTGCCTATCTGTGCTCCAAATACCTCAGGACTTATCCACTGTGCATTGCCTGCTGTGCCAACCCAGCTCGTCTACTGCCTGCTGTGCCGACCCAGCTCCTCTACTGCCTGTTGTGCTGACCCAGCTCCTCTACTGCCTGCTGTGCTGACATCTCACCCCACCAGTCCTCATTCCTGTGGTATCAGGAACTTTGGAGCAACTCTCCTGACTACCTACCTGGCAGGCACTCATATCATTCTGTACTCTCAGGTCCCCTGTCTGCTCTATCAGGGGCCGAGAGTCAGATATGTAAGGGAGGCCTTCCTCTTCATTACCGGGCCCATCCATAAGGTATGTGGAAACATGACAGAGGGGCTGTTCTGCATATTTAGGGGACCTTAACTAACCCCCAGGAGGTGGGCCTGGCAGGGGACTAATTGACCCCTTTATTGAGTCATGCCGGGAGGGAAGTCGGCTGGAAGATGGCAAAGCAGTGCTGGGGAGGCTGTTGGTGACCATTGAGGCAAACCCCCTAGTTTGGGGGGTGCTCTGCCTTAGGTTGGTGGTCGGGTGGCTGGCCTGGAGGGCCTGCCGTAGGGGGCTTTCCTGGGAGGCAGCCGGAGCCGGGATGACGGTGTGGGTGCAGCAGCGCGGTGCAGATATATGCGGGGGAGAGGCTGCCACATGTGGCGGGTCTCTCTTGGAGACAGCAGTGTGCTTGGGTCTTAAGCCTTTCCCTGTGGGATCAATGGTGAGTCGGTCAGGTAGAAGACTGGTGAAGAGGGTCAGTCGGGTGGACTGGGGAGGGGGTGGCCGGGTGGGCTTGTAGAGTGGCGGCCGGGTGGGCTAGCGTTTCCTGTGGGGGTGGAGCTGGGACCGGTGTCTGCAGGGGAGTGGAGGTGCTCTGGGATGCAGTTCACAACACATGTGCTAATTTTCTGGAGGACTGTTCCTAGCCTTTGGGGGGCTGTTGCTGAGCATGCAAGAGACTGTTGGGTTCTACTAAAAGGAGTGAATCAAGTGGAGTTGTACTGAGGATCAAGCCATTGTGCGGGAGGATCGAGTGGAGCTGTGTGTGTGGGGAGAAGGTTGTCCCTGGTTTTTGTTGCTGTCGGTTTGGGAATCCCGTGGTTTCTATCCACATCCAGGTTGTTAACCCCTGTTTTCTGTGTTTGGATGCAAGTTGGAGATGGTGTGTGACTGGCTGTGCAGCAGTGGGGTACCCTGTCACTACACAGAAAACAAATCTCATAGAAACTGAGTGAGTATGAACAGCATATAATACACTATTTATTGATAGTTTTATGATTTTTTTTTTTTATTTATCTGCCCGAAGTTCAGCTGTAAATGTAAAAATTTGTATTGTAACCCATGGAATAATGGACCCTTAATCCCCAGCCGCACCCCTCTACTTTGCATCATGACGTCACTAGTAACTGCTGAATCCGTAAGCTACATCCTCATTCGTTTTCTCTTTTTCAGCTGAAAAATGGCAGCCTCTGCAAGGTTATTGTGACTGGTGTCCTTTAAGGATCGGAGGTCTTTCCCCAATGCGCTGGATGTGGGGTGACGCAAGGTGAGGACTGTAGGAAAGTCTTTGGGAAAGCAATAATGGAGAACATTATTGCAGAATAATGCCAATCGAGGCCACTCTCCCGCCTGCTTTATTGCCTTCCATCTAATATAGTTGAACATAAAAAGAATTGTCTCTTTGTATCCATCATGTTTATTTTGTTATACTGTTTTATGGAGGAGAAGAACTGAGAAGATTGTCTCTCCTGTAAATCCTGCTGATTACTTATAAACGCCAGTTAGGACTATCACTCATCGGGGGGAACCTGCACAGACCCTGCTCTACATCGAACGCCAGACAAGATGGCAGTGGGGTACAAAGGCTGTTTGGTTTATAGGGAAATTCTAATCTTTTGAAAGCTTGTTTACAGTAGATACACATGCCAATGGAAATTGTGGAAAGTAATTATCCTCATGAATATGTGTAAAAAAGAAACTCCATCCCAAATGATTATCTTCCTTGTTAGTGGGGAAGGGCAAGAACCTCAGACTGATGTTTATTCCTGCCTGGGTTCCTATTGCCCGATGGGTGTGTGATAGCACTGGACAGATAGAAGTGAAAGATAGTTCTGATGGATCTACCAGAAATTTAATTTTCCTTCAAAGAGTCAGATCTGTGGTCAAAATATAATGTATGTGGACCCTGTTCTGGTCCTACGTTGCTACCACTCTGATGGCGAGGAATGATGCATTCATCAGATGGTAAATTGTTGAATGGGCACTAAGTAGAGCCTAATACAGAAGATCAACCCACTAGAAGGGCTTTTCGAAACATTTAATGGTTAGGAGCAGTGGTCTTCAAAATGCCACCCAGGGGCCATATGTGGCTCTTTGCTTGCTTTTCATCCCTCGGAGCACTATTTTCATTCACTAATACCAACAATGGAGCATAATTGCCCCCCCCCCCACTGACACCAATGAAGGGACAGAATTCCTCCCAATGACAACAAAGATGGAGCACAGTTCCTTCCAGTTACACCAGCAATGGGACCCAATGGCACCAACAATGGGATACAATTCCTCCCAATGACACCAACGATGGAACATTGCTTATTCCCTTTGGCGTTGGGACCCTTTTTACTCCCAATACCCACTGCCCCCCCTCACCTTAAGTCTGAAGGACAGTAAACTGGCCCTTTGTTTAGATAGTCAACGCTATTATAATCATGACAGAATGTACTAAGGGACCTGTGTCCCTGTTATTTTGGCGACTTTATATAAAGCAAGAAGGAACCTCCTGAAATATCTCCAAAATTCTACTGGGCCAGGTTTCCCCATTGAGAGAAATTGTGAAAATCTGCTCATTATTTGTTCATTTCTATATCTGCATTCTGAGACTGACATCCTGTTTATATTCCCAATTTGTCGAATATTCTTAATGTTGAGGACTATTGGGGATTGGGTTTTCTTTTTACCTAATGGACAGCTATTAAAGTGACAACCAGTTGATTGGGTAATTAACAATTTTTGGAGTCCATACCCCTCCCCATAAGTAATGAGCACACATACAGTCCTAGATGCATCATTTTAATAAAGTCCTAAAGGGTTAAGTTTTATCCCATTAGGTCATTGGTGCCTGGGTAGTTGTATCCTCATTCTGCAGTAAGGATTTATTTTTTCCCACTGACACAAATCATGGGGCTTATTTCATCCCACTTATTTTATCCCACTTACGCCAACAATGGGACTTATCTTACTCACACTGACACCAATGACGGGATATATTGTATCCCACTGACACCAATGACGGGATATATTGTATCCCGCTGAGACCAATGACGGGGTTTATTTTATCCCACTGACATCAATGATTGGACTTATTTTGTCACACTGACACCAATGATGGGACTTATTTTATCCCACTGACACCTATGATGGGGATTTGTTTGTTCCCACTGACACCAACAATCTGATCAATTTTTTTTCCACTGACACCAACAATGGGACTTATTTTACTCACACTGACAGTGATGACAGGGCTTATTTTATCCCACTGATACCAATGATGGGCCTTTTTTTAATCCCACTGATACCAAGGATGGGCCTTGTTATTATCCCGCTGACATCAAGGATGGGATTTATTTTGTCCCGCTAACACCAATGATGGGTCTTATTTTATTTACACTGACACCAACGATAGATCTTATTTTGCATACACTGATATCAATAATGGGACCCCATATTCCCCCATATTCCCCGCATCCCATATTCTCTGCAATGTACCCCAGGCCCTATTTGGTCTAAAACTAATTCAGAGCATAGGGAAAATGATGCGACACTACAAGTCGTATGTCATTAAGTATAAAAAAATATAATAATCACAATCAGTGCAATAAATTTGCCACTCTAACAGAAATATCAATTAAATATAAACCATATAATATTAATATTGTGTGTATGTGTTGTTCTGCCAAACACTGTGCAGTGATTTCACAACACTTAAAAAATATTCAAATCAAAGAACAGTGTAGCGCAACACCTATAACATAATAAAATTAAATAAAAAAAAAGAAATAACCAAATTTTAAGATGTGTATATATCGTGAAAAAGTTCAAATGTCCACCATAGATTGATAACTCGAGTTCTTATAATCTCCAAGACAATTACGGTAATAACACCCAGTGTCTTCAGTCTTCATGCATAAGTGCTCATCCACCACCAGGTGAAGGGCCTACTCAGTCACCTCAATTATTATAAAAATACGATTATCAATAATATTCCTTTAAATGTTGTGGATATGAGTCCCCACTCTGATCCTCCTCAATTTTCCCAGGGACTATATCTTGCCTCAGCACTTCCAGGGCTCAGTTCCCATATCATAGAAAGCAGAAAGGCAGAGACATAGGGGGTTATTTACGAAAGGCAAATCCACTTTGCACTACAAGTGCAAACTACAAGTGCAAGGTGCACTTGAAATTGCACTGAAAGTACACTTGGAAGTGCAGTCGCTGTAAATCTGAGGGGTACATCTGAAATGAGGAGAAGCTCTGCTGATTTTATTATCCAATCATGTGCAAGCTAAAATGCTGTTTTTTATTTTCCTTGCATGTCCCCCTCGGATCCACAGCAACTGCACTTCCAAGTGCACTTTCGGTGTAATTTCTAGTGCACTTTGCACTTGTAGTTTTCACTTATAGTGCAAAGTGGATTTGCCTTTAGTAAATAACTCCCTTAGTGTACTCTGTATAACCATTTATTTAAAACCCCCAATAATCCAACAATAAGCTTGTACAAAAGTATTCTCCTGCCGACTCACCACCCTTCCCGGCACGACTCTGGTGTGAGGTCATGGGCTTAGTTCCTCCCTCATAGACGCGTTGCGCTCTGTGATTGGGCTTCTTCAGTAGATGGGGAGCCGATCAACCTAAGTGTTTAAATAACCAGCCTGTTACCATCTCCATAGTGACATATAAACAACTTGAGAGGTGGCAACAGGAAATGTGAATGAGCTCAGTCTTCTCCGGAAATGGGAAGCTGCAATACCCGACTCTCGAGCAGGGGACATCCAAAAGGAGATGACCCGCAAAATATCTTGCAGGCTTGTGATTTCTCACTGTCGCTAGTAGATATCACTGATATCACTGGTCATAGAATGAGATTTCACAAACAAAATTATGAATATTTATATTTCCTTTAGCCATTCCAGTGGAGGTTAATGCTACTGGTGCATGCTAGATGAGGATATAAGTATTTAGGACAAGCTTGTTCATTTTCCCTTGGCTGAGGCCTAGGAAGGTGCTGCTGGATGGAGTTCTGCTGCTTGGCACAGTAGCCTGGTCTGGTGCCTAACATGTGCTGAAGTGGTCCTGAAGCTGTCCTGCTGTCAGGAACCATGAATGAGACTGAGACAGAAATGAAGTAAAAATTACACCTTTTACTATAATAGTAAAAATGGTACAGATCAGTAAATGTGGTCAAAACATAAGCCAGGGATCATTAATCAAAGTGGGTAGTCAGACAGGCCAGTAATCAGGAAACCAGAGATTAGCATAGTTGGAGGCAGAAGAACAGGATCAGGAACCAGAAGGGATGTCAGCCGGGAACACAGCAGAGAATCTCCAGATATCATATGTTGACCAAGGCGAAGGCAGGGAAGGAATGAACAAGGCAGTTTAAATAGCCAAAAGAGGCTGGCTGTAGGGCAGGACTGACGAGCAGATAATAATAGCCAGGTGAGCCACTCAGGGATCAATGATTGCTGACAATTATCTGGCCGCTGAGCAGCCTGATCACAGAGAAGGGAGCTGCTAAGAGCCCAGCCCTGACACCTGCCTGGTTTGGAACATGCTGTGCCAAGGAAGAGACCCAGGGAGGTCCCTTGCTGGAGAGAGCCATGAAGTAGGCGGGTCATTCAGAAGGGCCTGGTGACTCACTTGGAGGATGCACTGAAATTTGGGAATGTGCTTACAGTGTTTTGGGGTCGGCTTAAAGGTTCTGACACTGTGAAGCTGAACAATGATATGGATCTGTAGAGTCTGTAGGTGATCTGTTACAGTATCTGGGACCCCTAACCCTCACCTTCTTAATCGTTTCGCAATAAAACTTGGCACCCAATATCCTTCCTTGGTTCCCCCATTATAGCCATGAACTTAGCCCTTGGTTGAAATGTTAGCCTGCCCTTGTCCTCTAGAAGTACAATCCTGTCTTTGGGGTGTCAGGGGTGTGCTATATCAGCATGCATGAAATCATTTAACGCTGATTAAATAAACAAAAAACTAATTCTGGTTTACTTACCTTTTTTGCATCCAGTTTCTGGTTCCCCTGAAGGCACTAGTGACATAGTCCTGGCCACACAAATGCTCCCTGGAAGGGCAATATTACTCCCTTTTCCAAGCTTTTGCTGGAGACTGCACTGCCCACTTTTAACTGTTTCCTGTAAAGACCAAAACTTCAGGTAAGCAGCACTGAGAGAGTAAAGCCTCGTACACACGATCGGATTTTCCGCAGACAAAACCTCAGACTTTTGACCGAAGGGCATTGGCCAGGAACTTGTCTTGTATACAAACGGCAAGGAATTATCTACGTGTTTTTTCAGCTCTTTAACGCCACCCTTTGGGCTCCTTCTGCTAATTTTGTGTTAGTAGAAGTTTGGTGAGTATTGATTTGCGCTTTTCATTTCGCACTTTTCATTTTGCGCTTTTCAGTTTGTTTCTGAACGGCCGTTTGTCAACCAGCCATGTTGCGGAATCGGAGGAGATAACGTGTTATTTATTATTGGCCTTGGATTGCTTTGACTCAAGTCCAGTCCAGGAACAGGAGGAGGAGGATTTCTCGGACCAAAAATTGGTTACTTTATTAATCGTGACCAATTATGTCATATGCCTTTGCTGCGGGAGCTCCAGGAGAATAATCCGGATGATTTTTGGAGTTATCTCAGGATGACGGACCCCTGCTTTCACCAACTTTTGGCATTGTTGACCCCCTATATTAAGAAACAGGACACATACATGAGGATTTTATTAAATTTTTTTTGGTTGAATAATAATGATTTGATTTGGTATATTTTCTATAATTTTGGATGCATAGAATGCACTTTTTGGTTAAGTTCTATTGACAGATAGCATGTCTAATTTTATATCTTTTTTTATGTCTTTTTTTTATGCACAATAAAAAAATTGTGGAGAATAATATTTGGCTATGTGTTTTATTTCAAATGACAGTTTGGGAGTCGGCAGTTACATTTTAAAAAATAACAATGTAAAATAAACAAGGGACACCAACATAGTTGTATCTTTGATCTTAGAAACTACGGGATAATGGTGTTGTGGTAACTTGCCCAAAAAAAAAGCATAATAATATTATTCTTGATATCACTAGAAAATAAAAGCCTTTTAAAATATGTTTGGCAGAACTCCATCAGTATCACCAGCAAAGCAGCTTAATTATTATCCCATTAAAGAAGAACAGAATTGTGCGCTGCATTTCGAGATTTCATAATTTGCCGCGTCACGAATGTTAATTCTCCATTACAAATGCTAGTTTACACAACCGACCGCTTCTGGTTCGTCCTTGCTTCTGAGCATGCGTGTTTGTACTTTGGACTTTTGTCTGACAGACTTGTGTACACACGTTCGGGAAAATCCGACAACACACATTTGTCTGTTGTCATCCAACATTTGTCAGCGGAAAATCTGACAACAATTGTTCGATGGAGCGTACAAATGGTCGAATTTTCAGCCTGTCATCACACAAGAGCCAGCAGCATTGAAAGTTATAAACTACAAGTCCTCCGGTAAGAATTGTAACACAAAGTTTACTGGGAAATGTTTATTTTAAAAACACTGAAGGTTTATTACTACAGTATATACTCGAGTATAAGCCGAGTTTTTCAGCACATTTTTTTGTGCTGAAAGTGTCCCCCTCGGCTTATACTCGAGTCAAGCACTTTTCTGCAGCAGAGAATGACATTTTCTGACCCAAATTTGGGCCGCGTATCTCGGGGCCACTTGGTGCTAGGGACCCCAAATTTGGTGTGCAAACCCAGTGGAACCAACACTACAACATATCCATGGTTCCTAGCACCAAGTGGCCCAGAGATACAGGGCCCCAAATTTGTTCAACTGTGTCCATCTGCAGCAATGTCATTTCAGGACCCTTTTGGTCCAGAGACCCCAAATTTTGGCTGCAGCTAGGGGGCATTTAGGAACCTGTAACTACTAAGTTTGAGGTTCAGGGAACCTATGGCTGCAAATGGGCACAGTGAGGCATGCAAATGGGCACAGTGAGGCATGCAAATGGGCATTGTTGACCCTCTTTTCCACTTATGCCCCATACACACGGTCTGAAATTCCGACCACAAAATCGGTCAGATTTTTTCAGACGGATTTTGTCCGACACTGGTGTTGCATACACACGGTCGGACAAAGTTGTCGGAAAATCCGATCATTCTGAACGTGGTGACGTTCGTTGCGTACGACGGAACTACGTAGAGGCTAGTAGCCAATAGCTTTGGTCTTGTAATTTGATCTGAGCATGCGTGGCACTTTGTCCGTCGGAATTCGCTACACACAATCGGAAAAAGTCCGATTGGACTTTGTTGTCGGAAAATTTGAGAGCAGGAGAGAAAACGTTGTCCGTCGGAAAATCCGACGGAAAAAGTCCGATGGAGCCGACACACGGTCGGAATTTCCGACAACATTGTCCGATAGGACATTTTCCATCGGAAAATCCAACCGTGTGTACGGGGCATTACAGGAGCTCTGCATTTCTCACCCTAGGCTTATACTCGAGTCAGTACGTTTTCCCAGTTTTTTTGTGGTAAAATTAGGTGCCTCGGCTTATATTCGGGTCGGCTTATACTCGAGTATATACAATACTTTAATTTTAACCTTGGGCTTGAGTTTACCTTTAATCAGTCAGGGAATTAAAACAAGATTGCTGAAAACTCCACTTTCACCTTGTGTCATATTAATAATTTTTCAGGTTTATGGTGTACAGGTTTTCATTAATACTGGTTGCGTAAGCCGTCCTCATTCTGTGTAGATGAAACGCGCCAGAAGTGGTGACCTCCTAACCTCAGGATTAAGTCTTCTTATTGTGTTCCATGCACAAGGAGTTCCCAACGGTAGGCCTATAAAGAGTCAAAAGCCTGTACACAGTGTAATATTGCCAAACCCACTTATTACAATACATATTTCTGCAGACACTGAGTCATCGGCAGTAATATTCCGCAATATAGTAGATAGGAACCGAGCGAGTATCCTAAGTTCATACCAATAATTTCAGCTTTGTCATTTATTTGTATTTGGGGCATATTAAGCAGGCGAGTAAATTGTAATAGTAGCTTATTTTAAGCTCAGCAGGCATTGCATTAGTTATTTGTAGTCTCGCAAAGGAGCAATGAGGTTTATAAGCACAGGGAGATTTCAAGGCATCGTAAAAGAGGAGAAGCAGCGTGGGCTTCTTATTGGGGAGCCATGAAAAACAGCACTGCGCCCACAAAGAGATGTGTCAGATCAACTCTGCTCTGCATCCGACAGCAACTCCGGGATAGAGCAAAAAATTACTTTTAAAGAGAATAAACTAAACCGCAGGCTCACTTAAAAAAAAAAAAATAATAATACATATTGCAAGAGATTAGCATAAGACAGGAAGCAAGTGTAGCAAAAACTTGGAAAAATCGACAGGAATGTCGTTATAAGGATCCTTGCCCGGAATCATTGCCCATTTTCTGCAGATGAATGGAAGTAGCCGGCTCCATAAACAGCAAAACATAAAAGTTTATTTTTTTTATTTATTTTTTTAAATGCTATGCGAATTTCTCAAGCATTTGCACAGCAGTCACTAATAATCCCCATAATTTGCCTTATATGTTTATTTCCTATGATCATTAGCTCCATCTAGTGGCCATAATGTATTTTTTCTGAATACCTCAATCAGGAATATAGCACATTTGCGCCACTAGATGGAGCTGATGATCGTAAGAAAAAAACATATTACGCATAACATGTGATTACTGTTCAAATGCTTGAGACATTCACAAAGCATTTTTTATTTTATTTTTTTATAAATAAGCCCCAGGGACTTTTTCCTTCCAGTAATCTTTTTCAACTCTACATGCACAGTGTGTGCTGTTATGAATTCTCAGCTAAAAGTCTGCCCATGAGACACAAATCCTTACATCCCTATATGATCATTTGTTGGCTGTCAGTTCTAGTAATTAAGTTCTGGTAATTAACCAGTAAGCACAGCCCTTCAGTTTTTCATGAAGGAATCGCTTTGCGGACCCACCAACCAAAATCACCAGGCACATATAGTCTCAACTGTGGATTTTCCCTGCGCTGATACACCCCACACTGAGAGAGAGCAAGGTCATTTGGCCAATCAGTGTCCCTGGCTCACTACAAATCACTCCACTTGCCATGACTTTGGTCTAGGAGTGTCAGAGGGATGCCATTAGGACATGGATTTAGCACGCCTTATCAAGGCTCTTAGTTCATTATTGGATGTGGAGCATCTTATAGAGTTATGCCGTGTACACACGATCGTAAATTCTGCCAGCAAAAGTCAGATGAGAGCTTTTGGTCGGAAAATGCGACCGTGTGTATGCTCCATCGGACTTTTACTGGTGGAATTCCAGCCAGCAAAAGATTGAGAGCAGGTTCTCAAAAAGCTTCGATCGGAAATTCTGATCGCCTGTACCAATTCCGACACGCAAAATTCCTACGCATGCTCGGAAACAATTCGAACTTCATTTTCTCGGCTCATCGTGGTGTTGTACGTCACCGCATTCTTGACGGTTGAAAGTTCAGCGAACTTTTGTGTGGCCCTGTGTATGCAAGCCAAGCTTGAGCGGAATTCCGTCGGAAAAACAATCCAAGATTTTTCAGACGGAAAATCCGCTTGTGTGTACGCGGCGTAATAGTGTCTCAGAAGTAAAGATGGGAGCAGGGCCGGGACAAGGGATGGGCAGGAGGGGCGGCTGCACTGGGCACTGTGATATCATGCAAGGTGGGCACCACAAGGAGATTGGGGGGAGGGGATTTGTGTTGGAAGGGGGAATTTGGGGGGGGGGGTGGCAGGGGGGGGTGAGAGTAGGAAGGAAAAAAAAATTGTTAGGGGAAGAAGGGGAAATTGGGGGGGGTGGGGTTGGGGGGGGGGGTGGCAGGGGGTAAGTATTGTTAAAGAAGGGGAAATTGGGTGGGGGAGAAGTGCTAGGAGGGGGGATTTGGGGGGGGGGGGATTTGTGCTGGAGGCAAATTGTGTAGGAGATGTGTAGTAGGAGGGGAAATTTTAGGGGTAGAGGATTTGTGCTAGGAGGGGTAAACATTTTTTTTTTTGGGGGGGGGGGGCATTTTAGCTGGAGGGATTTGGGGGATGAGGCAAAGGTTTGTGCTGAGAAGGGGGATTTCAGCAGAGGGGCGGAATTGTATTGGGAGGAGGGGGAATTTATGCTTAGGGGGTAAGAATGCAGATTAATGCTCAGTGTTTTTGTGGGGGGGGGGACTTTTGCTGACAAATAATGCCCATACATCTTGGAGGGGGGGGGGGGGCACAGTCTGGCATGTTCACCCTGGGCTCTAGATGACTTTGTCCCGACACTGGATGTAATGATCACCAAACCTGTGAAAAGCTTCATCAAAAAATTGTCAATTTCAGAATAATGTTCCTCAATGTAAAATTGCTTCAACTTTAAATCTATCAACTACAGTATATAAAATCATCAAAAGGTTCTGAGAATCTGGAGAATTCTCTGTTTGCAAGAGACAATACCGACATGCAATTTTGGATGCCATTGATCTTAAGCTCTCAGACGGCGCTGCATTAAAAACAGGCATTCTGTGATGGACACTGCATGGGCTCAGGAATACTTCCAAAAATCACTGTCTGTAACCTTCCTACATGCCACTATGGGTTCACCCTTAGCACTAGATCCGAAGCAATGCCTTCTGGGAATACTTCCTGACACAATAGATAAATTTACAAAAATATTTCTCTATGAGATGTTGTTTTCAGCTAGGAAAGTCATAGCAAAAAAAAATAGATGAGGCCTTCACCTCCCCGTATTGGGAGTGGAAGACGGAAGTAAAGAAAACCTTACCATACAAGAAATGCACATATATTAAAAGAGGATGCCCAGCCAAATACAACAAAATATGGGACCGTTGGCTGCAGGAATCTGAAACTTAAACATGATAACAGCAAAACCACTTGAAATAAAAATACAGAAGAGTGTCTTTTTAAATGTCATTTATTAAAATGTCTGTACCCTCAGAAATGTACCCACACAGTAAAGAAACTTGGAATCTACAATATACCGTATTTATCGGCGTATAACATGCACTTTTTCCCCCTTAAAATCGGGGGAAAGTCATGGGTGCGTGTTATACGCCGATACCCCCCAAAAAAATGACAAAAATTGGTTGCGGCGCCGAAAAATAGCGTCCGCGGCCGAAAAAGACCGAACCGCGGCCGAAAAAGGCCGAAGCGTGGCCGAAAAAGACCGAAGCCGACTGTTCAGCTGCGCTCGTAGTCCCGCCTCCCTGCGCTCGCTCCCGAAACAGCAGCAACAACGTCGGAAAGGCTGAAAATGACGCTGGCAAACTGCAAATGACACTGGGCAAGCTACAAATGACGCTGGCAAGCTGCAAATGACACTGGGCAAGCTACAAATGACACTGGGCAAGTTACAAATGACACTGGGCAAGCTGCAAATGACGCTGGGCAGGCTGCAAATGACACTGGGCAAGGCTGCAAATGATGCTGGGCAAGCTGCAAATGACGCTGGGCAAGGCTGCAAATGATGCTGGGCAAGCTGCAAATGATGCTGGGCAAGGCTGCAAATGACGCTGGGCAAGCTGCAAATGACGATGGGCAAGCTGCAAATGACGATGGGCAAGCTACAAATGACGATGGGCAAGCTGCAAATGACGATGGGCAAGCTGCAAATGACGCTTAAATGTAAGTTTTTTTTTTTCCTAAACTTCTCTCCTAAAACTTTTTTTCCTTAAAATTCCCTCCTAAACTTGGGGTGCATGTTATACGCAGATAAATACGGTACCCACAGGAATATATAGTCTTGTATGTAATAGTTACCAAATGCACATGTTGTAAACATGAAGTGTATGCACTAATTGATTAATAAAACTTTTGTTCAACGTTAAAAAAATAAAAATAAATCACTGTCTATGAACACAGTTTGCTGTGCCATCCAAAGTACAAGGTAAAGCTCTGTCATGCAAAGAAGAAGCCATATCTAAACATGATCCAGAAATGCCACCGTCTTCTCTGGGCCAAAGCTCATTTAAAATGGTCTGTTGCAAAGTGGAAAAATGTTCTGTGGTTAGATTAATCAAAATGTGTCATTCTTTTTGGCAACCATGGGCACCACGTCCGTCGAACTTAAAAGGCAAGGGACCTGCCAGCTTGTTATTAAAGACCTGCATCTCTGATGATATGGGGGGGCATTAGTGTGTATGGAATGGGCAGCTTTCAAATCTGGAAAGGTGCCATCAATGCTGAAAGATATATCCATTCTTTAGAGCAACATATGCTCCCATCCAGATGACGTCTTTTCAGGAAAAGATTTTTCAGCAGGACAATGCTAAACCGTATAATGCATCTGTGACAACAGCATGGCTTCATAGTAGAAAAGACCTTTCACTATCTGAAAATATTTAGCACATCTTGAAATGAAAAATACGACAAAGAAGACTCAGGACTGTTGAGCAGTTAATGCCGCGTACACACGGTCAGACTTTCCGGCAGAAAAAGTCTGACGGAATCTTTTCCTAGGATATTCCGATTGTGTGTGTGCCTCATCGGACTTTTTTTTTTTCTAAAATTCTGACGGACCTAGAAATAGAACATGTTTTAAATATTTCCGACGGAATCAATTCCTATCGGGAAAACCGCTCGTCTGTATGCTGTTCCGACGGACAAAAAACGACGCATGCTCTGAAGCAAGTAGCAGCTATTGGCTACTGGCTATTGAACTTCCTTTTTCTAGTCCGGTCAAACGTGCTGTACTTCATCGCATTCTAGACCGTCGGACTTTGGTGTGATCGTGTGTAGGCAAGACAGTTTCAGCGGAACTCCGTCGGAACTCCGTCGGAAAAACCTTCGGAGTTTATTCCGACGGGAAAACCGGTCGTGTGTGCAGGGCATTAGAATCCTATATTAGGCAAGAATTGGACAACATTTCTCTATAGCAAAATTCCAGCTACTGGTCTCGTCAGTTCCCAGATGTTTACAGAGTGTTGTTAAACGAAGTGGTAAACAAGGCCCTGTCCCAACTTTGGTGAAACATGTTGCGGCCATCTATTTCAAATTTACCTTTTTTTTTCTTAAAATGGTACATTTTGTCAGTTTAAACATTTGATATGTTTTCTATTGTGAATACAATATGGATTTATGAGATTTGCAAATCATTGCATTCTGTTTTTTATGTCGATTTTACACAGTGTCCCAACTTTTTTGGAATTGGGGTTGTAAATATAACATCCATGTTGTCTCAACACAATCGCGGTGGGTGGACATTCCTTCCATGTCATTTTTAATTTTACTCATAGCTTTACTTTCTGCCTTCTTGCTTTATTTATCAATTAAGCTACAGTGCCTTGAAAAGTATTTATATACCCCTTGAAATTTTCCACATTTTGTCATGTTACAACCAAAAACGTAAATGTATTTTATTTGGATTTTATGTGATAGACCAACACAAAGTGGCACATTAGTTTCAAATTTTTTTACAAATAAATATGTGAAAAGTGTGGCGTGCATTTTTATTCAGCCCCCTTTACTCTGATACCCCTAACTAAAATCTAGTGGAACCAATTGCCTTCAGAATTCACCTAATTAGTAAATAGAGTCCACCTGTGTGTAATTTAATCTCAGTATAAATACAGATGTTCTGTGAAGCCCTCAGAGGTTTGTTAGAGAACCTTAGTGAACAAACAGCATCATGAAGGCCAAGGAACACACCAGACATGTCAGGGATAAAGTTGTAGAGAAGTTTAAAGCAGGGTTAGGTTATAAAAAAAATATCCCAAGCATTGAACATCTCACGGAGCTATGTTCAATCTATCATCTGAAAATGGAAAGAGTATGGCACAGCTGCAAACCTACCAAGACATGGCCGTCCACCTAAACTGACAGGCCGGGCAAGGAGAGAATTAATCAGAGAAGCAGCCAAGAGGCCCATGGTAACTCTGGAGGAGCTGCAGAGATCCACAGCTCAGGTGGGAGAATCTGTCAACAGGACAACTATTAGTCGTGCCCTCCACAAATCTGACCTTTATGGAAGAGCAGCAAGAAGAAAGACATTTTGAAAGAAAGCCATAAGAAGTCCTAAACTAATAGTATCCAGTCCACAAGTACATAATAGTGCACCATCTAATACTAAAGCAGCGCTCCTGTCAGTCCATAGTAGGACCGGCATATTAAAACATATGAGAAACAGATGAATTACAACTGGTGGTGAAAGTCCAGAGAAGCAGATGGTGGTCCTAGTGTTAAATGATAACATGTGCATTGTACACCAAGAGCCACAAACGTGCGCCAAAGGGGTTCACACTCACCAGAAATAAGTAAATCTCAAGCCTTGAGATACTCAAATAGCTGTCATCCGCATCACAGATAGGGTCAGAGCTGCATATGACTTCCTATATTAGCTATTAGCTATGAGTAAGCACTCTTGGTAGTGTGAAACGCGTTAGCTTATTCTTGCTTTGCTGTGACCTACCGTATATACTCGAGTATAAGCCGAGATTTTCAGCCCTTTTTTTAGGGCTGAAAGTCCCCTTCTCGGCTTATACTCGAGTCAGTGTGTCAGATTCCATTGCGCATGCGCGCCCGGGCGCGGGCACGTGCACAACCGCGCACAGGGAGACGGGCGCGCGCCCTAGTTAGCACCAGCCGGCCTATTTAAGCCTGACTTGAGCAGACGGTCTTTGCTGTCTGCTCTACAGCGTTGTGGTGTAGTAAAAGAAACCTGATCCTGTTATACCTGTTCCTTTGACCCGGCTTGCCATAAGACTATCCAGCTTTCTGCCTGTACCCGACCCCGGCTTCCAGTGACCATCCTCCTGCCTGATCCATTGTACCTTGCTCTAAGTTCAGATTCATTACCTGACTTCTTTGATGAACTCTGGTTCCTTGTTAAACCTCTGTCCAGTCTGCAGTCTGACCCCCTGTAACGAGCCTGTTCACCTGTTGGTTCCAGTCCATTCAGTGGTTCCGTTTCCTGTGTCCAGTTCCTGTCAGCTCTGCTATCCAAGCTTACCTGTGAACCTGTTTGCCAAGCCATTGTTCAGTTCCTGTCAGCTCTGCTATCCAAGTGTACCTGTGAACCCGCTTGCTAAGCCTTTGTCCAGTACCTGTCAGCTCAGCTATCCAAGTGTACCTGTGAACCCGCTTGCTAAGCCGTTGTCCAGTTCCTGTCAGTTCTCCTATCCAAGTGTACCGGTGAACCTGCTTGCCAAGCCGTTGTCCAGTTCCTGTCAGCTCTGCTATCCAGTTTACCTGTGAGCCTGCTTCCCAGAGATCCTGTCAGCTCTGCTATCCAGTTTACCTGTGAGCCTGCTTCCCAGCGATCCTGCCAGCTCTGCTATCCAGTTTACCTGTGAGCCTGCTTCCCAGAGATCCTGCCAGCTCTGCTATCCAGTTTACCTGTGAGCCTGCTTCCAGAGATCCTGCCAGCTCTGCTATCCAGTTTACCTGTGAGCCTGCTTTCCAGAGATCCTGCCAGCTCTGCTATCCAGTTTACCTGTGAGCCTGCTTTCCAGAGATCCTGCCAGCTCTGCTATCCAGTTTACCTGTGAGCCTGCTTTCCAGAGATCCTGCCGGCTCTGCTATCCAGTTTACCTGTGAGCCTGCTTTCCAGAGATCCTGCCGGCTCTGCTATCCAGTTTACCTGTGAGCCTGCTTTCCAGAGGTCCTGCCAGCTCTGCTATCCAGTTTACCTGTGAGCCTGCTTTCCAGAGATCCTGCCAGCTCTGCTATCCAGTTTACCTGTGAGCCTGCTTTCCGGAGATCCTGCCGGCTCTGCTATCCAGTTTACCTGTGAGCCTGCTTTCCGGAGATCCTGCCGGCTCTGCTATCCAGTTTACCTGTGTGCCTGCTTTCCAGAGATCCCGCCAGCTCAGCTAACCTGTTTCCTTCCCACCGGTCTGTAGATCCTGCCAGGCACCCGTGCTCCTCCTCACTCCTGGCTCTCCTGTTCCCACACCAGGGGACCAGGAGTGGGAGACGCAAGGGAGGCCTCTCCCTACAATCTCGGGCCTGCACCACCAGGTACGTGACACAGTGCGGTCTGCCTACATGAACAGCTTGTCATGTAGACAGACGGCACTGTTCAAAAGCCACGCCGCCTCCTCCCGCCCGTCCGTGATAGGCTGACACTAATTTTCCCAGCAGCGCAGTGTTCCGCCTATCACGGATGTTCTCTCATTCTCATCTCATGGACGAGGATGAGAGAATATCCGTGATAGGCGGAACACTGCACATGACTGCTGGGAAAACCGAGTGTTCCTCCTATCACGGACGAGGAGGAGGAGGAGGCGCGGCTTTCAAACCTGCAATGGCACCTCGCGCCTCAGCGTGTACGCTGATCGGCAGGACAACCGAGGGACACCGCACACCGGACAGCGGCCCCCGAGGGACACCGGACAGCGGCCCCCGAGGGACACCGGACAGCGGGACACCGGATCGATCGGCACAGGTAGGCTGCACTGGGGACACATAGGTTGTATAGGACACAGGGGACATGTACATTTGGTGACACTCTTTTCCACTTACAGTAGCTGCTCCATTTCCCCCCCTCGGCTTATACACGGGTCATTAACTTTTCCCATTTTTTTTGTGGTAAATCAGGGGCCTCGGCTTATACTCGGGACGGCCTATACTCGAGTATATACGGTATTTTTGTGTGATTCCATATTTTACCAATAAAGGCTTTTGAATTTTTTCTTGGAGTGCGGCCGTTCAGAGTCCTTAATTTGCATCTTCATCAGCTTGTGCCGTGCCTGCACCCAGGTTCTCTAACCATAGGAACAGCTGTGGGATTGAGTTTGGGTGGATCATCCTGGAGCGGTGGATCTCTCCATACTGCATATCACTTCCACAGGTACTCAGATATAGAAGAAAAACTCCACAATAGCGTAATCCTGTTTACCTTTTATTGTAGTCCCCAAATTCTTTAAAACAGCACTTTCCAATAAATTGGCATCAATGAACGAATGTATAAGAGATGTCAGCGTTATCAACAGTCCATTAGAATAATAGAAGACCAAACTTAGAAAGCACAGCCACCGCCGCTGACATCTCTTTTACATTCGTTTATTGATGACAATTTATTGGAAAGTGCTGTTTTAACCACTAGCTGACCGCCCACTGTCAAATGACGGCGGGACGGTTCAGCTACTGTGGCGGGACGCCGTCATATGACGTCGTCCACAATTTGGCCACTGGGGGGCGCGCGCGCGCCCGCCGCGTAGCTGGGGCCCCGGTGCGCGTGCCCGGCGGTCGCGATGACCGCCAGGCACCCGCGATTGCCCGGTAATCGAGCAGGACGTGGATCTGTGTGTGTAAACACACAGATCCACGTCCTGTCAGAGGAGAGGAGACCGATGGTGTGTCCCTTGTACATAGGGACACCGATCGGTCTCCTCCCCCAGTCAGTCCCCTCCCCCCACAGTAAGAATCACCAAGATAGGGTACACATTAACCCCTGCAGCGCCCCCTAGCGTTAACCCCTTCCCTGCCAGTCACATTTATACAGTAATCAATGCATTTTTATAGCACGGATCGCTGTATAAATGTGAATGGTCCCAAAAATGAGTCAAAAGTGTCCGAAGTGTCCGCCGCAATGTCGCAGTCACGATAAAAATCGCAAATCGCCGCCATTACTAGTAAAAAAAAAAAATAATAATAAAAATGCTATAAATCTATCCCCTATTTTGTAGACGCTATAACTTTTGCGCAAACCAATCAATATACGCTTATTGCGATTTTTTTTACCAAAAATATGTAGAAGAATACGTATTGGCCTAAACTGAGGAAAAAATTTGTTTAAAAAAAAAAAAAAAATTGGATATTTATTATAATAAATAGTAAAAAATATTATGTTTTTTCAAACTTGTCCCTCTTCTTTTGTTTATAGCGCAAGAAATAAAAAACCGCAGAGGTGATCAAATACCACCAAAATAAAGCTCTATCTGTGGGGAAAAAATGATAAAAATTTTATTTGGGTACAGCGTTGCATGACCGCGCAATTGTCATTCAAAATGCGACAGCGCTGAAAGCTGAAAAATGGCTTGGTCAGTAAGGAGGTGTTCGTGGCTGGTAGGCAAGTAGTTAAAGAATTTGGTGACTACAATAAAAGGTAAACAGGATTACGCTATTGTGGAGTTTTTCTTCTATATCTGAGTACCTGTGGAAGTAATATGCAGCTCTGACCCTATCTGTGATGCGGATGACAGCTATCTGAGTATCTCAAGGCTTGAGATTTACTTATTTCTGGTGAGTGTGAACCCCTTTGGCGCACGTTTGTGGATCTTGGTGTACGATGCACATTTTATCATTTAACACTAGGACCACCATCTGCTTCTCTGGACTTTCACCACCAATTGTCATTCATCTGTTTCTCATATGTTTTAACTATATGAATGCCGGTCATACTATGGACTGACAGGAGCGCTGCTTCAGTATTAGATGGTGCACTATTATATACTTAACTTACCCGTTTCATAGCGCTGAGATAGTGTAAGTAGGCCCAATACACTTAGATTATTCATAAGAAGTCCTGTTTGCCGCTTAGGAGAAGCCATGTGGGGGACACAGCAAACATGTGGAAGAAGGTGCTCTGGTCAGATGGGACTAAAATGAAACTTTTTGGCCTAAAAGCAAAACGCTATGTGTGGTGAAAAACTAACACTGTACAAATCGTCTTGAACACACCATCCCCACCGTGAAACATGGTGGTGGCAGCATCATGTTGTGGGAAGATGGATGGAGCCAAATACAGGGCAATCTTAGAAGAAAACCTGTTATGCCCTGTACACACGATAGGATATGTGTGATAGGACCTTGTTGTCGGAAATTCCGACCGTGTGTAGGCTCCATCACACATTATCCATAGGAATTTCCGTCACACAAAATTTGAGATCTGGTTCTCAAATTTTCCGACAACAAAATTCTGTACACAATTCTGATGCACAAAATGCCACGCATGCTCAGAATCAAGCAGAAGAGCAGCACTGGCTATAGAACTTCATTTTTCTCAGCTCGGCGTACGTGTTGTACGTCACTGTGTTCTTGACGTTCGGAAATTCCGACCAACTTTGTGTGACCGTGTGTATGCAAGACAAGTTTGAGCCAACATCCTTCAGAAAAAATCCCATAGATTTTGTTGAGGGAAAATCCTATCGTGTGTACACGGCATTAGAGTCTGCAAAAGACTTAAGACTGGGGCGGAGGTTCACCTTCCAGCATGACAACGACCCTAAACATACAGTCAGAGCTACACAATGGAATGGTTTAGATCAAAGCATATCCATGTGTTAGAATGGCCAAGTCAAAGTCCAGACCTAAATCCAATTGAGAATCTGTGGAATAACTTCAAAATTGCTGTTCACAGACGTTCTCCATCCAATCTGACAGAGCTTGAGCTATTTTGCAAAGAAGAATGGGCAAAAATGTCACTCTGTAGATGTGCAAAGCTGGTAGAGACATCCCCAAAAAGACTTGCAGCTGTAATTGCAGTGAAAGGTGGTTCTACAAAGTATTGACTCCGGGGGGCTGAATACAAATGTACCCCACACTTTTTACATATTTATTTGTAAAAAAAAATTGAAAGCCATTTATCATTTTCCTTCCACATCACAATTATGGGCCACTTTGTGTTGGTCTATCACATAAAATCCCAATAAAATGCATTTACAATTTTGGTTGTAACATGACAAAATGTGGAAAATGTCAAGGGGTATGAATACTTTTTTAAGGCACTGTAGGTCCTCACAATGAAAAGCATTCTGTGATTGGAGGAAGAGGACTTTTTCTTCATCCACTCATCCTCCATTTATACAATAACTACAAAGAAGGCTGGGCGCCAAACCCCAACACAAGCATGTAAACTGTAACTACAGCCAGGTATAGAGCCAGGTGCATGGGTAGATTTGGACAGCCTAGAATGTGGCCACACTGAAGGACCTGTTTTGTGTTCTTTCTATCCATCCTCCATTTATAGACTGTTTTTCATTGCGGGAATCATAATACATCTTCATGAATGGAGTAGGGGGTGGAAAGGACGGGCATAGTTGGCACAGCCGCTCATACTAGACATGTGCACAACAAAAAAATTTGTTTATTTTCGTTTCGTTTTTTTCGTTTCGGAAAAAAAATTCGTTTTTTTTCGTTTCGTTTTTTTCGTTTCGGAAAAAAAATTAGTTTTTTTTCGTTTCGTTTTTTTCGTTTTTTGTACATTCGTAAGTCATCGGTGTTCGTATTCGTAACGATTCCTACATTCGTAAGTCGTCGGTGTTCGTATTCGTAACGATTCGTACATTCGTAAGTCGTCGGTGTTCGTATTCGTAACGATTCGTACATTCGTAAGAGTTATTTTTCGTTGATTTGTTTTTTCGTTAGTTTAATTTTCGTTTATTCGAAATTCGGACGCATTCGTATTTATTCGTACATTCGTAACATTCGTAGATTCGTAATCGGAGCATAATTCATAATTTTATGTAATGTGTATGCTATTATTACATTTTAATAATTTACGAATCGAAAAAAAAAGTTACGAATCGAAAAAAAAAGTTACGAATCGAAAAAAAAAAGTTACGAATGTACGAATTTTTTCGTTCAATCTATTCGAAGCACGTTAAGCAGCACCATTGTAAGGGACACGGAAAATTACCAATTCAACAAAAAAAAAAAAGTTACGAATCGAAAAAAAAAGTTACGAATCGAAAAAAAAAGTTACGAATCGAAAAAAAAAGTTACGAATGTACAAATTTTTTTCGTTCAATCTATTCGAAACTCGTTAAGCAGCACCATTGTAAGGCACACGGAAAATTACCAATTCAACAAAAAAAAAAAAAAGTTACAAATCGAAAAAAAAAGTTACGAATCGAAAAAAAAAAGTTACGAATGTACAAATTTTTTCGTTCAATCTATTCGAAGCACGTTAAGCAGCACCACTGTAAGGGACACGGAAAATTACCAATTCAACAAAAAAAAGGTACGAATGTACAAATTTTTTCGTTCATTTTCGTTGTTCCTTTTTCGTTTTTCGGATTTTCGTTGTTTTTCGGATTTGTTCGATTCGAACGATTCGTTATTCGGATTCGTTCGATTCGTTCATTTGTATGAAAACGAACGAACGAAAAAAACGAAAAAAAAAGAAACGAATTGCACATGTCTAGCTCATACTAACCTCCACAGCACTGGAGGATCACAGCTGTGGAGGGTATTTTGGGGTAGAGGACTTCAGATTTCAACCGAACACAGCAGCCACCAACACACGAGACACTCTTCATTCATGGTAGGTACCGTCCCTAGTGCTTTTTAATAATAAAAAAAAAATCAATAGGTTTCAGCTTTAAAGCCTATGTCTTTGTTACAGGCCTAACTTGACTGTTAATAAAAGTATCTATCTATGTTTAACGTCTCTTCTCCCTCCCAGACTGGTCCAGTTTTCTCTGCCAGCCCCAGTATACACGTATATATATTTTCCTTAGGTAATTATCTCCCAGCGGCCTCCCACAGCCTACGCACCGTCCCTGGACGCCGGATTCCCACACCACCCCGCCGCGTACCAGGCCTTTTATCATACGTTTTTTCTCCTTGTCTCATGCTCTACTCTGATCCACTTACCTATTTATTTCTCCTTTTGATTCACACATTCACTCCTCCACTCAAGCCTTTGCCTTTTCATCATTTTAAACACATTCCTCCATGTGAATTCGTGTGCAGAATTAGATGGTACATCCAATATGTATACACAGCCATATATATCATTTTTATTGTATTCTATGTTTTATCGTGTTCTATTGTATTGTACATATGGTTTGCAAACCAAATGCAATGCTAATCCAATGTATCACAGTGAATAAATTCCAACCCAAATGAGCATGAACACATGGGGGGGATTTACTAAAACTGGAGCACACAGATTCAGGTGCAGCTGTGCATAGTAACCAATCAGATTCTAAGTTCAGCGTGTTCAGTTAAGCTTTGACAATAAAACCTGGAAGCTGATTGGTTATTTATTACAAGCAGGACTCTTTTTTCTCATAGAATAGGTGTAGGTACCCCCCCCCCCCTTTCAAGTCCCCCATTGTCTCTGCCCCCTATCCACTTCCAAGCACTGTCCCTCGGGTTCCACCCCCCCCCCCCCTACCCACCTCCCAGTACCAACCCTTTTAGAGAATACAGAACTAAATATTTTTTGGTGCTAGGTAGTTTGTAGGCAGTAAAATAGATCCCCTGCAACAATAGACCCCACAAGCTAAAATAAATGACTCCCAGTAACAATAGACCCCCCCTAGCAAAAATATATCCCTCCCAGCATCAATAGAATCTCCCTAGCAAACCTAGATCCCTCCCAGCAACAATAGACTCCCTCAGCAACAATAGGTCTCCCCAGCAACAAAAAATTCCCCCCAGAAACTATGGCCTCCCCCAGGAACAATAGACCCTCCCAGTAACAATAGACCCCCCCTAGCAAAAATATATCCCTCCCAGCATCAATAGAATCTCCCTAGCAAACCTAGATCCCTCCCAGCAACAATAGACTCCCTCAGCAACAATAGATCTCCCTAGCAACAAAAAAATCCCCCCAGAAACTATGGCCTCCCCCAGGAACAATAGACCCTCCCAGCAACAATAGCCTCCCCCAGCTACAATAGATCCACCCCAGCAACAATAGATTTCCCAGAAGCCAGCAACAGTAGACCCCTCCTTCCAACAGTAGGTCTCTCCCATTAACAATTGATCCCCCAGCAAGGAAAGATCCCCCCTAACCTAGTGGCGGCTGGTGTTTTTTTTTTTTTTTTTAGGGGGGGCGGCAAACAACCCCCCGGGCCGCTGGTGGAGCGGCACTAACACAGCCCCCCATCACCACCACGCGCTGTCCTTATGCGGGCGCTGAGAGAGTGGCGGGCTAGGCGAAAGCTGCTCCGGTGACCGGTGTCCTTTCCTGGACCAGCTTCCGCTGTGTCTCCTCTCTCCTCCTCCCGGCGCTAGGCGTCTAATAGAATCACCTGACGTTTTGGCCAATCTGGAAACAAGTTTCATACCTGCTTCCCGATTGGCCCGGGAGGAGAATCAGTGTTGCAACAGCGAATTTTCATTCGCTGTTGCAACACACCTAGGTGGGCTCCAGACGCAATGCTCTGCGTCCCAAGTCCACCCTATTTTAAAGCCTATTAGAAACTATTGCTCTAATCAGGTTCTTCAAAAAATATCTAGCTCCTCCCTACGTGTTTTGTCATATGTGAAATCATCAGGAGCATAGAAAGTCTATGTGCCTAATTCCATGTAATTGAATGGGACATTGCTGCAACCAGGGGGGTATGAGATTTGGTGATTGCACCACTGTATATCTGACAAGGCTATTAAAATTAATAGGGCTGCATCCCAACGTGTAAACCGCCGTTTGGCTAAGGAAAAAAAAAACAAAAAAAAAATGACAGGCACTCAGGAGGCAGCAGGATCATCTCCTGAGTGCTTTCTCTAAAAAAGTCCACTGCAGATCACTTTTCAGAGCATTGGCTAGTGTAAACCTTAATCTAACTCCGGGCTCCTGACAACCCCTTCTGAGTCTCTTCTCTTCTCCTTAGCAGGCCCCTGCAAGTATGTTATGCTTTTTATTTTTTCACTGTCTTCTGGCAGGTCACATGATGCTGCATGATCCTCTTCACTTCTTCTCCCATTTGGATGGTCCTCAATAGGGCAGAGAGCAACACTGACATTCTGTGCCACTCCCAACAGTGACTTCTGCACCATTACAAAGTGAATGCAGGACACTGTAGTCCTAGCTCCTGATGTCCTTCACTCACAGTATGTCCGCAGTCCTGCCAGGTGATTCATACTGGACATCGTCCAACTTAGAAGACTAAGGACATCTTGTGGTGGAGAAGTAGTACTGCGGGGTACAGCTCTAGATTAAAGGCGAGGCTGAGCAGGGCACATTAATAGAATGCAGAAGAAGAGGAGTTTTATAGTATTGATCATAAACATACTCTGGTACCACCAAGGAGACCAAGACCAGTCCACAGAACAGCACTTCTTAGGAACCTCAGCATTACCACAGTTACATACTGAGACAAATGAAGAAACAGGCGTTGGGTGTTAATACTGGAGGTTTTTATTGTATAAAATCTCATGACATTACAGAGCAGCCGGATCACAAATCCTGGATGTTTTTTACATCTAAAGGTGATTATTCATTAGGCTGATTGCAGTGCCTCTGCCTTACATATTTTAGCCAAAGATCTCCAATAGAAAAACTCTATTAATCAATCAGCGGCTGCAACACTTATGCATTATACTTAACAATGTCTAAAATATAGATGCTCAATACAGAGTACAGGGATACATCTTAACCTCCTTACTGACAATCTGAATTATATATAAAGTTCTCTAACAAATCAATAACAATACATTCTTATTTCTTATATTCTTTCCTTTCCATTCTATGTTACAAAAGTAAAAAAATCATATAATGCCCGGTACACACGGTCGGAAAATCCGACCACAAAATCCATCGGATTTTTTCCGACGGATTTAGTCCGACACTAATGTTGCATACACACGGTCGGACAAAGTTGTCGGAAAATCCGATCATTCTGAACGTGGTGACGTTTGTTGCCTACGACGGGACTACGTAGAGGCTAGTAGCCAATAGCTTTGGTCTTGTAATGTGATCTGAGCATGCGTGGCACTTTGTCCGTCGGAATTCGCTACACACGATCGGAAAAAGTCCGATAGGACTTTGTTGTCGGAAAATTTGAGAGCAGGAGATAAAACTTTGTCCGTCGGAAAATCCGATGGAAAATGTCCGATGGAGCCTACACACGGTCGGAATTTCCGACAACATTGTCCGATAGGACATTTTCCGTCGGAAAATCCGACCGTGTGTATGGGGCTTTAGTGTTGCTTCTATATTCAGAGTTTTTATAGTTTATTTGGTCATGTATGAACATTGGAGTGCATTTACAAGGACATACACTCCAGAGATGAATATTTATATCCCAGAATTTAACATATTTTTTAGTCCTCGCCCCTCGCCTGCACCGTCACCTTCTGTTGGGTGTCAGTCTTTGGCCATCTTCATTAGCCGGCTTGGGATGACATCACTCCTGCACATGTGCAGGAGTCAGTCATCCCAGCATACGTGGACCATGCTGGCGTTGTAAGCTGAACTGCGCATGCGCAGCTCAGTTTACAGTGCCTTGAAAAAGTATTCATACTCCTTGAAATTTTCCACATTTTGTCATGTTACAACCAAAAACGTAAATGCCTTTTATTGGGATTTTATGTGATAGACCAGTGATGGTGAACCTTGGCACTCCAGATGTTTTGAAACGACATTTCCCATGATGCTCAACTACACTTCAGCATGCAACAGCATCATGGGAAATGTAGTTCCAAAACATCTGGGGTGATAAGGTTCGCCATTACTGTGATAAACCAACACAAAGTTGCACATAATTGTGAAGTGGAAGAAAAATGATAAATGGTTTTCACATTTTTTTTTTTAAAATAAATATGTGAAAAGCGCAGCGTGCATTTGTATTCAGCCCCCCTGAGTCAATACTTTGTAGAGCCTCGTTTCTCTGCAATTACAGCTGCAAGTCTTTTTGGGGATGTCTCTTCCAACTTTGCACATCTAGAGAGTGATATTTTTGCCCATTCTTCTTTGCAAAATAGCTCAAGCTCTGTCAGATTGGATGGAGAGCGTCTGTGAACAGCAATTTTCATGTCTTGCCACAGATTCTCAATTTAGGTCTGGACTTTGACTGGGCGATTCTAACACATGAATATGCTTTGATCTAAACCATTCTATTGTAGCTCTGACTGTATGTTTAGGGTCATTGTCCTGCTGGAAACAAATCCCTACTGGACCCCTGGTACTCATGCGGTCGGGCTCTCACTTGGTGCCAATGCAGAGCACTAAGAGATTGCTCTGGGCGTCCGTCTCCCGAGTCCAAGATCTTCCTGTACATCCTCCCCCTGGCCAATATGATTGCTTCTCCTCTCGGCCAGTCACGCTCCTCCTGCTTCCTGATTGGCCGGGAGGAGAAGCAGGAAGAGAATAGCGAATAATAATTTGCTATTGTTACACAACTGGATGGGCTCCCTACGTCCCAAGTCCACCCTTTTTTGAAGCCGATAAGAGCCTCTGGCTCTAATGACGTACTTAAAAAAAAAAAAACTTCCTTGAAATCCATGCGTCTGGCGCCCCGCATGTAGATTAGGGGGCCGGACGCATGGATGGGTGGGTGGCGCCCCTGCACCCTGCATTAAGGGCCGCCACTGTTCCTATGACTGTTATCACCGAAAGTGAAAGAAAATCCCAACTTATGAGTGGTCACCAGAACAGGAATAGAGGAGAACTCTTCCAATGGGGGCACTAGTTCTGATGACTACCAGGGATTCCCTCACTTTGGAGGGATTTCCTCCCACTTCCTGTTTGGCTATGGGACAGGAGGTGAAATCTCCCCAATGGGACATGGATGGCAAAAAATAGCTCTCCCCTACTTGGAATATTTTTAAAAATTGCATTTGGTTGCGCTACAGAGAAAAAGAAACCAAAAAATTAACATTCTCTGATACTATGAAAGTTTTGCTAGTGATCTTTATCCTGACTGATGTTCAAAGTAGGACTATAGGCAAAAATTTGGGATAGAGTAAGGGAACCCTCCATTACTCTATCCAAACTGGGAAAAAAAAATCTTTCACCGGTTATAACCCTACAACACAACCCGTGAAAGGTTTTTCTTTCTTTGTTTTGTTCTTTTTTAGCTATCTTTGTCCAATCAGGGAGATATACCTTCACTTCCTCCACCAAAAGCCAAAACAGAAAGTGAGAGGAAATCCCTGGTCACCAGAAATAGTGTCCCCCATTAAAAGATTTCACCTCTAAAACTTTCATGGGGACAACCCAAAATTTGTGACTTCCTTTTACTTTCAGTTTCAATGATAATGGTAAACAGGACAAATAGAGGGGGTGAATCTCCCTAATGGGGGCTAAGACCGCAATAATAACTGGCAGGTGTTCAAATCCATCTCCACTCTATCCAAAAAAAAGTTTTGCTTTTAGTTATACTCTAAACTTTTCAGGCCATTGAGCTTGGAAGACCTGCAGTAACTTTAATCCTTTTTCAAAGCCAATATTTCATTGAACAATAGAGGAGAATACCCTAAATACTGAATATAATGCTGACACCCAAAGCTTTCACACATTAAATATTAAATCTTTAGGAGCACTTCAATAAATCTTTAGGAGCACATTTCGATAAATACAAGACACATTTCAATAAATACAAGAAGTAAAGCCCTCACATTGTAAGACCGAATCTCACTAATTCTTTTGTTTTACTGGTGAAGAGAAGGTCATCGGAGCATCGGCAAGGTCAGGAAAGTTTTAACTGCCTCCATTATTTTTTATATTTTTCAGATTCTGTACATATACAGGATACAATTGAGTTTGACTGCGCTGTATAGTAGGTCAAGATATAAAAAGTGATTAATCTTTCCAAAACCTTTTTTGCTTGTTATTTTATACAGTGGGAAAGGATTAGTAGTTCTGTCTGGTTTTACTGCTTTCCAGGGCTCCCGTAGGGAGATTTACCTTTGCTTATTGTTCGGCTGACAAAGTTTTCGCCAGATATATAAGGAAGGTTAAAAATGTAGATGCACTAACTCCATATAATAAGGGAAATATTACCAGAGCATCACAAGCTAAAAGACAGAGCCGAAGGAAATCAACAGATGGGCTACAGGACTGGGTGAAGAAAAGTCCCCAAAAAAATAGGTAATTGTTAAGTGTAAGTCTCTTGTGCTTTCCTGGTTGGAGATCAAGGGTCGGTTGGTTGGAACGTACTGCAGGGATTGCTGGGAGTTCTTTCCAGAAGGTCAACGGGGGAAGAAAGTTGTCCCTCCCCAGTTAATGTTTTGAAAATGGATTTGGAATTACATGTGCTTGTCATGGCATCAGTCGTGGCATCAGGCGGTCTTTGAAGGTCTTTGTAAAGATGTGAGATAATATTCAAATGGGGAACCCATCTGGTGGTAGGGTGCTACCCTCATTGGTGTCAGTTGTTTTTAACAGGCGCTTGGTCCCTTGGAAGTCAACTCTGCTCAATTTTGGATCTGTCCTCAAGGTTTTTTGGCTAGTGGACACCAAAGACTCCTTTCTTGTAATCAACAGTTATCATGTTATTTGTTAATTTGAACTACTAACTTTTTTAGTAGTTAAAAAAGGGGGTGTTGTGGGTGTTTATGTTGTGGAGTCAGTGCATTTTGGGGGGGATTTAATCAAGGGGACAGCAGTTAATGGATTAAACTTTCAAATTAAAAATGCTTTTGTAGTATTATTATTATTATACAGGATTTATATATCGACGGCAGTTTGCGCAGCGCTTTACAACATTAGGGCAGACAGTACAATTATAATACAATTCAATACAGGAGCAATCAGAGAGCCCTGTTCTTTAGAACTTACAATCTAGGAAGTAGAGTAGGGGAAGTCTAGAACCTGTGCCCGTTTGTTCTGTAGAGTTTTGTCACATGGGCCTATAAAGAGCAACTTTCGTCCCCTAATTCTGGCCCCACCCCTGCTCAACGAGGCGCCATCTTTGAAGGCCTCTCCATGTGTCTGCAGTTTCCTTTGTGGCTGCTTTGACTCTTTCTTTTGTGGATAGCTCTAGCTTTTGCTTCTTGGCTTTCCAGATAGAATAGTCCTTTTTGAAGTGACTGGTCCTTCTACAGCAAAAACAGGCTCTTCTTTCTTTGTTGTGCTTTGTGCCTTTGTACATCTTAAGAGCTTTCTTCATCATGGTGTGTATATTTTCTTTCCTTCTGTCATATTCATCGATTAATTTGCCTTTGACGTAGTCCAGTTTCAGTTCCTGCTCAGGTCTTGTTTCTAGAGAGTTAATGAGAGCAGTATATATCTCTGGAAGGCTGCAGAGGAGCAAGGCAACAATATGGTTATCTTTGATGGTGCGTAGTTGCTCTTTGATCTCTAGCATGGCTTTCATGTGGTCACACATTTGCTGGCCTTCTTCTAGTCCTATAATATACCATTTTTTTAGTAGAAATAGTTTACTGTTAAGGCTTGAAGGCTCATGTCGTTTTTGTAATAAAGTCCACATACCTTTGGCCATTTCCTCTGTTCTTATGTGGATAAGCTGGTCATCTTCTCCTAGTAAGCTTATAGTCGCTTTTACCTGTCTATCCTTCCTGTCCCAGTCCTCTGTCTCTCCATCTGTGGGTCTGTCTGTATTCACCACTTGCCACAAGTCATCCTTGCCTAGAATCATTTCTAGTTAAAACTTCAACAGCTGGTAATTGGCATTGTTCAGCTTTGCAATTGTAAACTTCACATCTGACCTGCTTGCCATCTTTCAGCGGCTTGCATATAGTACTCACAGACTTGCAGAATTATTTTTCCAGTGCCTGGGTGCTGCTGAGCTTACTGGTTGTGCCTGGGCCCATAACCTATTATTCAGAGTATTGAAAAATGTGCTGGAGGCTTCTTGTATACAGCAGTACACCTTTACTTTCATGTAGGATATCTTTATCCTGGCTTTACATCATGTAGACAGAAACAGGAAGCAGGAAGATACAAGAACATATATTGAGGAAAGACAAGCACTTCTGCTGGATAGAAAGATATAATGCATATATATAGTTCACAATGTAAAAAGATACTTTACATTACATGCTGTTGTCCTTCCAACAGTTCTGCCCTGCAGCATAAAAAAAATAGAAAACTCTTAAAAAAAATGAATAACCAGTTTTGGGTGATGAAGGAGGCTGGAACCAGGTTCAAAGAATATATTTTTGGGTTGAAGGTCAAGTTTAAGGGTTCAGTCCTCACTAAAGTATTTTTAGGCTTTATGTCTTTAAAATATGCTGCAAGCTGCAGTTTCACTTTGCATTATGAGCCTCAACAGCAACAGGGGAGATTTACTAAAACTGGAGAGGGCAAAATCTGGTGCAGCTCTGAATACAAACCATTCAACTTCCAGGTTTTATTGTCAAAGCTTAACTGAACAAGCTGAAGTTAGAAGCTGATTGCATACCATGCACAGCTAGACAAGATTCTGAATGTTATGCCGCGTACACACGACCGGACTTTCCGGCAGACTAGGTCCGTCGGTCTTCCCGACAGACTTTTGGCAGAGTTCCAACGGACTTCCCGAACGAACGGACTTGCCTACACACGAGCGGACGAAGTCCGTTCGAAAAACCATTAGTTTTGAACGTGATGACGTAAACGGGACTAAAAAAGGAAGTTCAATAGCCAGTAGCCAATAGCTTCCCTTGCATCGTATTTGGTCCGTCGGACCAGCATACAGACAAACGGTTTTCCCAATTTGAGTCCGTCGGAATTTAGTCCGTTGGATAGATTTGAAACATGTTCTATTTCTAGGTCCGTCTAATTTTTTTTTCCGAAAAACGATCAGATTAGCCCACACATGATCGGATTGTCTGACGGACAAATTCCATCTGACCTAGTCTGACGGAAAGTCCGGTCATGTGTACGCGGCATTACAGTTTTAGTAAATCTCACCCCAAAAAAGGCATGCAAATACATCTAAAGTCATACCCCAATGTTGATCTCCTATAACTTATATGTACCCACTTCCTGTCCACATGATCTTCAATTAAAGCTGCATAGTACTTCTCTGTGACTTTTTTTTGACAGTGACAACAGTAAACCCTGCCTGTGTAATCTGCTTTGAAACAGCCACTTGTAGTTTCCATCAGAAGTCCATGTGACAGGGTGACAACGCAGGAGTACAACTGGGAAACACAGACCGAGCATTGTCATCTTTTAACAGGAAGTGCCTGAACAAGAATCTTCATGGCAGGATTACCAGTTATTATTTTAAGGCATGCCGCAGAATGAAAAATCCCCAAAAAATACTTAAAATTACATTAATATGTATAAGGAAGGATACATAACATTTTAGTGATTAGGTTAACATATAACTAAAGCAGCGTGAGTAGATCTTTCTTTATGCAAAGACAAGCAGGTTGTAGATATACGCTATAATAAAATACATATCTTCCTTATGTCTTTGTAATTTTGTCTCTGTATAGGATTGTGGATTGTAAGCTCTGCAGTAATGTTTAGAACTAATTATACTGAGCACAGAGAAAAGTGTTTGAAATCTGTAAACCAGAAAAATCCCTGTGGGCAAAATTATGGTTAAGCTGAATAATATGTATCCCACTGTGCCTGTGTATACAGGAGATCCTCTGTTTTTGTTCTATATTTGAAATGCCTTCAGTAACCTCTTTGAAATTTACACACAAACACACATATAAATATGCAAACACACGTACACGCGCATACAAACCCTGTCTCCATGCAGCTTACGTCACCATCAATCTAAAGCTGGTCTCTTCTAACAATGTAACTTGAAAGCCCAACTCAACTTAAGAAATATTTTCAAATCGGTGCCCCACCAGGTATAAGAACAAAAATAAAATAAGCTGTTGCTGCAATACTCACCTCCTCCCTTGCACTGCCCTGCAGATTCACTGTTCACTCTTCTGGGGGTATCCTGTCCATCAGATGAACAGCCTGAGGGCTTCTGGAAAAGGTAAGCAAAAAAAAGGAAAAAATACATTTTGAAGGTGTGGGGCTCTAGGGGAGAAGGAGGAGGACTAGGGGGCAGGAGGGCAGAGTTGAATGTAAACAATTCTTTGATGACTATAGACAAGAAAAATGTTGAGACTCCAAACCATTCTCGATCTGTGAATAGTGAATTGATAAGTCTTGGGGTGAAGATAGATTTACATAGCATGCTTAACTCTTCACATATGGCCATGGAAGCCTATAAAAAAAAAAATAAAATCAGGACAACGAATCAAATTTCACTGTTCATCAGCCTAAGGACCCTAAAACAATGAAGGTAATTGAAGCTGTTATGATACCCTCTGGCAGATGACCCAGCCTTTTCCAGGGACCTAAAACTAAGTACCAGTTGGTCCTCACCATTGCTCCTGATGGTGGAGATGGCCCTCGGAACTCTTCACTACAACCAGGTCCGCACTCCTTCAGCTGTGATCCATCTCTCATAGTAAGGGAAGCAGATCTGCACCGCCAGGGTCCTCATCCTGTACACAAGTAAGGAAGAGCAAAGTAAAGTGAAGTGCATGTATGGAGTCTGCGCTTGGTGCACGGTGGGACCACATACCATTACTGGGAGTGAGGTAGCAGTGATACGCTGGACAGGTTGAGAGGGCATTGGCTCTGCGTGTCCCTCCTAAATGCTCAAGTGACTGTGTTGGTGTACATGACATCAATAGATATATAATAGAACTAGAGTTCGTTCATGTTTGCAATCTACTGGGTTGTGAGCGTGGCCCCATGTGTATGGTAGTGACCCTGTACAGAAGTGTCTATCATAGCCTAGAAGAACCTACCCCAGGACAGGCCTCTCATGCAACCTTTGCTTGGCACCCAATGAGAAGGGGGAACATGGAGGACATAATGATCACCCTATCACCATGACCCTGATCTGGCCCACAAAAAGCATTCATTATTATAGCAATTATAGGTAAATGGTTTGAAGACACAATTCCCGCATCATTTCAAGGAACTTTGGAAGTCCTAGCAGGAAATCTGGGAGTACCATCGGAAGTATTGGTGTGGATTCTGTGATTTCTATTAAAAGTACTGGCAGGGATTCTGAAAGTGTTGTAGCGTAAGCATTTATGATTTAGCCAATCATTTTTTTCATATAAATTCTTTGTGGTCCCCATAAATGGGATTTGACAGGGTGGTGTCCTTGACCTATTTTGTGCTAAAAGATAATCTTTCTCATCTCAGAAAGTTGGGACGTAAGCGACTTTCTAGGTTACTTCATCCAACAGAGTATCATAGAAGCTCACCCCTAATAGATGATCACATCATACATCACTGACATTAAAAGTACTTTACTTCCCTGTTCAGAGAGCAACTAATCAAGAATAACCAATTAAAAGGATTTTCCTTTATTTTACTCATCTTTGGTGAAGAAGCTGCTGGAAATTGCCTGGATTTATTTTCCCAGTTGACCAGTTTCCCAGTTGACCTTCAGCCAGGCACAAGATCACAGTCACTCTTTGGCTCAATACCAAGTCCAGGGGGTGTTCTTTTTGGTGTTTTTATTTTTGGGATGACTTGGATAGTGTTGAGGGAATTTGAGTGTGATACTCCAAAGAACTATGTACATATTGAGAACAAAGAACTTTCTTCGGTAGAGCTAAAGCAGAAGTCCTGGCAAAAGCAAAAAAAAAGAATGCGCTTCTAAAGGCAGTATTTTAATAAGCATACGTTTAAAAACACTTACAAGATCAAGTACATAGGCTGGCATATAGTGACATCACTTCCGGTACGTGCATTCCACGTGACGCACGTGTGTTCCACGGTGGTTCCCGAAAGTGCAGTGGCATTTGCCCCCATGCTCTCCCCTCCTTCTGCAGCTGCTGGTTGGCATAGCATTGCTTAGTGAACTGACAGGAGCCGGGATTATTGATTTGATAAACCTGCCTATATGCTTGATCTTGTAAGTGTTTTTAACCTTATACTTATTAAACTGTTTGAATACTGCACTTAGAAGCGCCTTCTTGTTGTTTATCTTTGTACCAGAGTTGCTTCTGCTCTTTGAAGTGCTACTCCAGTGCCATTCCAGTCTCCATACATCTTCCCCATGATCATCCTTTGATTACAGCTTATCGGAAGATCCTTGGCAGAAGTGCCCTATTCATCCTCCCCTTGCAAAAGCAAACTATGGACTTAGCTTTGTAGTAGAAACAGCTAAAAGAGAAAAAGCTTATTTTTTTTGAGCACCAACAGCAGAGTCCCTTCACAAAGAACTAGATAGACTGAGCTCTTCAGGACACTAGCCGATTTCCCCTTTACACAAATACACATCTATGTTTCTATTACCAGAGGGTTGGCAGCAGCCCAAAAGTCTCTAGAGTCTCTCACATAATACGACACCTCGATCCATACGACACCTTTCTCCTTTGATACCAGACTAGATCTTCAGCAGGCAGCCCCTCAGTCAGCTCTTTGTAGCTTCAGCATCCAGGCCCTCAGGTCGTCCACCTGAGGTCTCACGAACAGCAAGCACACGGCAGCACTGCCTAGAGGGCAGCAAGCCCTCCAGGCTGTGTTCCTCTCCTGAGGAAAAGACCCCACAGCTTTGTGTCTCAGAGTATTTATACAGATTCTTAGCAGCCTTCAGGGCCACCCTCCCTGGGATTGGCCAGGGCTGTATGAACATTCATGCTGCCATTTAGATTGCTTCACACCTATGTTCAAGAGAGTTACTGTTCTCTGGAAAGCAGAAGAAGTAATCAAACCAGCAGCAGCTGGAACACTGAACAGACCTAACTAATCATTTGCAGCTGCACTGATTACAGTGAGACAAGCTAAATTTACCTAACAAAAATACAGCTCCACTGAACGCAGTGAGCCAGAACTAAATCTACCTAATCCTAGCACCTACCTAGGAGAGGGCTACATTTATATTTCCACTATCAAGAGATTCAAGATGGGATTGAACAAACCCATAGTTAGGTTAGAAAACAGACTAAAGAATGACTCCACCGATTTTTACGACTCATGGCTCTGTAAGCCCAGCGTGACGGCTCTGAATGAAAGAATGGAGCTGACTTACAAAATCCGCTCTATAGAAGTTTGCATGATCAGCCTTAACCTGTCCAAAAATGTCAAATCCTGCTTAAGGCTCCTGAATGATTTGCCTCCCCCCCCCCACTTCTACTTCTCTTGTGTTATATGGCAGTGTGTCTGAAATCCTCCCTTCTCCTCTCCTTGCTCCGGTGAGTTTCAGATATGATCTGTCAAAGTAAGTAGAAACTGTGAATAACAATCCATAGAGATGATTACAATGTCACTTGTACTAAGCATGCAGAATGTTGGATCACTCAAGCACAGGCTGTCATGTTCTGACATCCAGTTTTATCATATTTTATTTCCCCATTCAATAGGTTTGGTGGAGGAACCTTTCCCACCCCTTCCCTGAGAATAAAAGCAGAGTGAAACATTGGGGTCTGATCTATAGTTGTTCTCTCCAGTTCAATTTTCTGTGCATGCAAATCTTATGAGAATGAAAAAAAAAAATATTATATATATATATATACTGCCTTGCAAAAGTATTCACCCCCTTGGCTTTTTACCTATTTTGTTACATTACATTACAGCCTTTAGTTGAATGTTTTTTTAATATGAATTATATGTGATGGATCAGAACACAATAGTCTAAGTTGGTGAAGTAAAATTTGAAAAATATATACTTAAAACTTTTAGAAATAAAAAAATGATAATTGGCATGTGCGTATGTATTCACCCCCTTTGTTATGAAGCCCATAAAAAGCTCTGGTGCAACCGATTACCTTTAGAAGTCACATAATTAGTGAAATTATGTCCACCTGTGTGCAATCTAAGTGTCACATGATCTGTCATTACATATACACACCTTTTTGAAAGGCCCCAGAGGCTGCAACACCTAAGCAAGAGGCACCACTAACCAAACACTGCCATGAAGACCAAGGAACTCTCCAAACACGTAAGGGACAATGTTGTTGAGAAGTACAAGTCAGGGTTAGGTTATAAAAAAAATATCCAAATCTTTGATGATCCCTAGGAGCACCATCAAATCTATCATAACCAAATGGAAAGAACATACATGGCACAACAGCAAACCTGCCAAAAGATGGCCACACACCAAAACTCACGGACCAGGCAAGGAGGGCAATAATCAGAGAGGCAGCACAGAGACCTAAGGTAACCCTGAAGGAGCTGCAGAGTTCCACAGCAGAGACTGGAGTATCTGTACAGAGGACGACAATAAACTGTACGCTCCATAGAGTTGGGCTTTATGGCAGAGTGGCCAGAAGAAAGCCATTACTTTCAGCAAAAAACAAAATGGCACGTTTTGAGTCTGCGAAAAGGCATGTGGGAGACTCCCAAAATGTATGGAGGAAGGTGCTCTGGTCTGATGAGACTAAAATTTAAATGTTTATGCCATCAAGAAAACGCTACGTCTTGCCCAAACCCAACACATCACATCACCCAAAGAACACCATCATGGTGGTGGCAGCATCATGCTGTGGGGATGTTTTTCAGCAGTCGGGACTGAGAAACTGATCAGAGTTGAGGGAAAGATGGATGGTGCTAAATACAGGGATATTCTTGAACAAAACCTGTACCACTCTGTGTGTGATATGAGGCTAGGATGGAGGTTCACCTTCCAGCAGGACAATGACCCCAAACACACTGCTAAAGCAACACTTGAGTGGTTTAAGGGGAAACATGTAAATGTGTTGGAATGGCCTAGTCAAAGCCCAGACCTCAATCGAATAGAAAATCTGTGGTCAGACTTAAATTCACAAGCACAAACCATCCAACTTGCAGGAGCTGGAGCAGTTTTGCAAGGAGGAATGGGCAAACATCCCAGTGGTAAGATGTGGCAAGACTCATAGACACTTAACCAAAGACTTGGAGCTGTGATAGCCACAAAAGGTGGCTCTACAAAGTATTGACTTTAGGGGGGTGAATAGTTATGCACATTGACTTTTTCTGTTATTTTGTCCTACTTGTTGTTTGCTTCACAATAAAAAAAAAAAAAATCTTCAAAGTTGTGGGCATGTTCTGTAAATTAAATGATGCAAATCCTCAAACAATCCATGTTAATTCCAGGTTGTGAGGCAACAAAACACGAAAAATGCCAAGGGGGTGAATACTTTTGCAAGGCACTGTATATAAATATAAATATATATATATATATATATATATATATATATATATATATATATATATATATATATATATATATATAAGCAAAGTGCCACGTCCCAAAATCTATAGCAAAATTTGTTTGTGGACCCCTATGGACTTTATAGGCACCAGAGTACACCAGTATGTTAAAAAAATATAAATTGTATTATTATATGACTAAAACATAGTAATTCATATTAACAAATTCAAATCAAATTGCACTAGGAACAACAACAGAAACACCAAGTGGACCCTGTCCCTGTCTGTGATAATTGCACCAATGGAATACGGCTACCGGTATCCGGGCAGACTTGGTGTAAGCTGATGTAGCTTGTCCAGGCTGAACATGTTTTGCATCGTTGCACTTCTTCAGGAGATTTAGGTAAGTATTAATTTATGATAGCACACTGTGGAACTGTAACAGTAGGTTACAAATCACCTGGAGGAACAGTAGATGCAGGAACAACCATCCAAAGTATCAAATATCCAAGAGAAATAAAGGGCAAAGGTAGTGGGGTGGTATTGCAGCCTTAATATAGATTGCAGGTTCAAATGGACTTAGAAATAGATAATGCCAGTTAGATGCATGTATGCCCTGAGTTGCAAGGCAAGCAGCCCTTTAGGGACTTCCCCAATTCACCTAGATCAGATTCTCTAGTGGAAAGATGCCCCAGAGGCAAGCTAATTAGATCTCAAAAGTCCGTGACAGCCTCTCTATGTGGGTCATCTGCAGAACCACAGGATGACACGCTGTTGGGGAGCGTGTCCGTGGGTCCTGTGGACTTGATATCCACCAGCGTCCCGCAATCACGGCGAGGAGAGGCAGAACGGGGAACTGCCTATGTAAACAAGGCATTTCCCCGTTCTGCCAAGTGACATGACAGAGATCTACTGTTCCCAGTGATCTGTGATGTTTGTCTGTCATGTTTCAGTAAGCCCACCCCCCCTACAGTTAGAACACGCTGAGGGAACACACTTAACCCCGTGATCGCCCCCTAGTGTTAACCCCTTCCCGGCCAGTGTCATTTTTACATTGATCAGTGCAGTTTTATAGTACTGATCAATGTAATAATGTCACTGGTCCACCAAAAATTTAATTTGGGGTCAGATTTGTCCGCCGCAGTCCCGCTAAAAATAGCAGATCGCTACCATCACCAATTAAAACAATAAAAAATAAATAAAAGTCCCTAAATCGATCCCGTAGTTTGTAGACGCGCTAACTTTTGCGTAAACCAATCAATATACACCTTTTGTGATTTTTTTTAAATTAATATGTATAAGAATATATATCGGCCTAAACTGATGAATAAATATTTTTTTTTTTATATATTTTTTGTGGATATGTATTATAGCAAAATCTTTATTTTTTTTCCAAATTGTCGCTCTTTTTTTGTTTATAGCGCCATAAATATAAAACCGCAGAGGTGATCAAATACCACCAAAAGAAAGCTCTATTTCTGGGAAAAAAAGGACGTCAATTAAAAAAAAAAAGGACGCGCAATTGTCAGTTAAAGCGATGCAGTGCCCTATCGCAAAAAAAAAAAATGCTCTGGTCATTAACCACGTGCCGACCAGGCCATAGCTGAAAGACGGCTACAGCGCGGTCGGCTTATTCTGGGTGGACGTCCGTGGGAAGTCCTCCCAGAACAGTGCTCCCGCGCACCCCCTGGGGCGCGCACCCGTGAACATCTGTGACCACCGGGTCCGGGGGACCCGGCGCATCACAGAAAACGGCCGCTGTTGGCGGCCGTTTACAACGTGATCGCTCCGTCAAATGATCGCATTTCACTTGTAAACAAACTGGCATCATTTCCATGATGCCGGTTCCTCCCTCCCCTCACTATACCGCTCAGTACAGTGTAAGAGGAGAGAGGGAGAGATCATTTGCAGCGCTGTGGGCACTACAGATCCAGCCCACAGTGCTGCTCAGTGCCAATACTATGCCAGTACTCTGCCATAGTATGCAATACTCTGCCAATACTATGCAATACTCTGCCAATACTATGCAATACTATGTAATACTCTGCAATACTCTGCAATAAATTTTAACAGAAACAAAGAATTTATTTCTTTTATTTTTACAGAATTTTCAGTCTTTGTTGATTTATAGCGCAAAAAATAAAAAACCCAGCGGCGATTACATACCACCAAAAGAAAGCTCTATTTGTGTGAAAAAAAAGGACAAACATTTCATATGGGTACAGTGTTGCACGACTGAGTAATTGTCATTCAAAATGTGAGAGCACCGAAAGCTGAAAATTTGTCTGGTTAGGAAGGGGGTTTAAGTGCCCAGTGGGTAAGTGGTTAAGGGGGCAAAACCTCCGGGGGCTGAGGTGGTTAAAGGATTAAAAAAAAAAATCAAATTTTTTTGCTCATCTGGAGTAAATTGCTACATGCAATATTTATCAGATGTCCTGAGAGATGGATGACCCGTATAAAATATCAGCTCCTCTTCCTGTCCCCTGAGCTGAAAAGCAAAGAAATATCCTCCACGTAGAGAATGCATTTGTCAAACCCTCAATAGATCCAAGTCATAGATCTCTCATCCATCAATATTAAACAGTCTACGGTGATTAGAACTTGCTGCTTTATCTTGCTTAAGCATTCATTTAAAGCGTTCCAACAACCCTGTCATCGTCATCCGCGGATCTGCTCCCGGTCTGATAGTGTTACTGATCTGCAGATAGAGCGTGTGCGCACGGTTGGTGCGCCGCTCCTTTCTCGTGGCTAAATAAATGTGAATTCTAGAATATGACAGCTCCTGCCCAAATATGTCAGCGTATTATCAAAAGCGCTGACATCCTCCTCTCATCTTTCTCAGATCATTGCTGTGCACTAGAATAATCACCCTTCCAGATCAGGGACATTGGCAATCCTCTGCATTCTCAAATCACTCACATTAATGATGAAAAATTATATTTTTGTTGTGACATGCCTGTTGTTGTCTCCGGGTTTCTCGGTGAGAGTCATAGCTCAGAAACGGGATAATGGAGAAGAATGATGTAACAATCTGAAGACCTCAAACCTGCAAGAAGAGCAACGCAATGAATAATAAAACACAGCATGACTTTTGGAATATTACAGATACTTAAAGAAGAACTGCAGTCAGTAGACATATGAACAGCAAGTATGTGCAAACCCATCCGATAATCCACGGGATTGGGCACTGCCATCTGTTTAGCTCAGCCCAGCAAAGTGCGGATCAGAATAGATCAGTAGGGGTTTGCCTAATCTTAGGTGTGCGCATGGGGTGTGTCAAGTGTGCTTGGGCATACCCTAATCCGGGGGAGGGAAACCTGTCAATCATGATCTACCCAACTGATCACGTGCAGGTGACAGGTAGACCAAACTCCTTCCTTGTTGGCCCATGGACAGGAGGGGCAGTGGAGGTGGCATTTACTGGAACCGATCAGCTGGCTTCCTTCCTCTCCTGTCGGCTGCTGCAGAGCATGTTTAAGGATGGAGTCATCTCTCTCCTCGGATCCTTTTCTCTGTCTCCAAAGTGAGACATCAGGGGTCTTAGACCCCTGGTATTTCACCAAAGCCCCCCCAATAGGGATCTTAAAATTAAGTTTTAAAATAAAAAGATAATAATAATATTGTAAAAAATTAGAAAAAAAATGAAATAATAAAAAATGTAAATAAACAAATAAATAAACTACTGACTCCATCCACTGCCCTACTGACAGCCTCCGCTGCTCTACTGACACTGTCTGCTGCTCTACTGACACCGCCCACTGCTGTACTCACACGTCTGCTGCTCTACTGACACCGTCCACTGCTCTACTGACACCGTCCACTGCCCTACTGACACCTTCCGCTGCTCTACTGACACCGTCCACTGCTGTACTGACACCGTCCACTGCTCTACTGACTCTGCCCTACTGACACCTTCCGCTGCTCTACTGACACCGTCCACTGCTGTACTGACACCGTCCACTGCTCTACTGACAACATCCACTGCCCTACTGACACCATTCCCTGCTCTACTGACACCATCTGCTGCTCTACTGACACCATCCGCTGCTCTACTGACTCCATCCACTGCCCTACTGACACCATCCGCTGCTCTACTGACACTGTCGGCTGCTCTACTGACACCGTCCGCTGCTGTACTGACACCGTCTGCTGCTCTACTGACACCGTCCACTGCTGTACTGACACCGTCCACTGCTCTACTGACACCGTCCACTGCCCTACTGACACCTTCCGCTGCTCTACTGATACCGTCCACTGCCCTACTGACACCCTCCGCTGCTCTACTGACAACGTCCACTGTCCTACTGACACCATTCCCTGCTCTACTGACACCATCTGCTGCTCTACTGACACCATCCGCTGCTCTACTGACTCCATCCACTGCCCTACTGACACCATCCGCTGCTCTACTGACACTGTCTGCTGCTCTACTGACACCGTCCGCTGCTGTACTGACACCGTCTGCTGCTCTACTGACACCGTCCACTGCTGTACTGACACCGTCCACTGCTCTACTGACACCGTCCACTGCTCTACTGACACCGTCCACTGCTGTACTGACACCGTCCACTGCCCTACTGACACCTTCCGCTGCTCTACTGACAACGTCCACTGCTATACTGACACCGTTCACTGCCCTACTGACACCATTCCCTGCTCTACTGACACCATCTGCTGCTTTACTGACACCATCCGCTGCTCTACTGACTCCATCTGCTGCTCTACTGACTCCATCTGCTGCTCTACTGACACCGTCTGCTGCTCTACTGACACCGTCCGCTGCTGTACTGACATCGTCCGCTGCTGTACTGACACGTCTGCTGCCCTACTGACACCTTCCACTGCTCTACTGACACCTTCCGCTGCTCTACTATCACCATCCACTGCTCTACTGACACCATCCGATGCTCTACTGACACCGTCCGCGGCTGGGGGTTTTTGATTGGGTGGCAGATACAACCGGTTAATCGTGAGTATATAGGCCTTCAAAGACCTTAGACCGGGCATAAGCTGAGGTTGGTTTATTTGTTATGCATTGACTGTATTATATGCATTAAACTTGTTTTCTTGTGAATGCTGTATTTAATGGTTTGTAATAAAAGGCTGCTATGGCCATTCGACTCCAAATAAAATATGTTGTCTGGTCATTTTGGAAGGGAGGATTGGTCAAGTGTTTAATGTCTTTTAGATAAATCTTAGCCTCTGCAATCTGCAGGTCCCTCAGTCAAGTATATGGCCTGGAGCTGAGTGAAACTAGGAGGAGGGCCAGTATGACTGGGGCCTGCAGAAGAAGCGGAGTTTTAGTGGGTGATTTTGATATGATGCAGGCTGCTTAGCAGATTGTAGAGTTCAAGGCAGAGGGTGTGTCCTGTAGCATGTAGAGAGGAGGGGGGGGGGGGGGGTTGGAAAAGTACAACAGCAAAGTGGTTTATAAACTGACTATATACTGCATATGCATTATGCCTGTCTAAGCAACAGGTGGCGCTGTAGTATTATAGTGTATAATTATGTTATCTATGCTATAACAGGATGTTTGTCTAGTTCCAGTAGTTCCAGTTGGTAATGTATGGTGACCACCGACAAGTCTATGCGCTGGGTAGTTGATGTTAACTCAGAATGGGAATGCCCCCAGATGATGCCTCACTAAGGCGAAACGCGTCGGAATACGAAGTGCTGATGCCACTGCTGCCAACCTTTTTTATACATGCCTACTAAAATCTTTGTACATGTGAGTACCCATTTTTGATTTATTAAATTACATTTTGCCTGACGGTATCACGCTATATGGTCTCATTTCTCTTTATCGGTAACACCTTTGGGGATGAGCCACATACCATACCTGCCTACTATTCCCATTCTGAGTTAACATCAACTACCCAGCGCATAGACTTGTCGGTGGTCACCATACATTACCAACTGGAACTACTGCCCACGTCAGTGTATTGCAAACACCACACAGCAATTTTGACTCATACGGCGTAAGCCCATCTGAGTCCACGTCAGTCGGTAAGCCTTCCCATAATCGGTGACGGAATACATCAGACAAGCCGCACATATCACCTAAATGTCTTAATATATTCACTTTTGTCACTATATGGTGTATTAATAATCTATTTTCACAATAACTATTCACTTATTGTCTAAGTTATGGGACACAATATTGTTTAGTTCATGACAGCTTTATTGAGGTCACGTTCATTTTCACAACAATTATTTTTATAGATATGAGCAATATTGTTTAGTTTGTGATAGTTTTATTGAGGTCACGTTCCCTTTATATAAATATTTTCATGCAATATTTTATTATATTGGATATCATTTATATAACACATCTTCATCACTGGTTATATATTTTGGATAATATGGTCTTTTGATATTATCCCAGAATTGTGTTTAATAATTATTATTGAACATTTGAGCGCCGCACTTATTTTTCACATTCTTGGATGCTCCTAAACCTTGTGGACAGCCTTCCCAGAAGAGCTGAAGCTGTTATAGCTGCAAAGGGTGGGCCAACTCAATATTGAACCCTTCGGACTAAGACTGGCATGCCAATAAAGTTCATGTGTGTGTAAAGGCAGGCGGCCCAATACTTTTGACAATATAGTGTGTGTGTATATATATATATATATATATATATATATATACACATACACAGGTATATATATATATATATATATATATATATATATATATATATATATACAGTATCTCACAAAAGTGAGTACACCCCTCACATTTTTGTAAATATTTTATTATATCTTTCATGTGACAACACTGAAGAAATGACACTTTGTACAATGTAAAGTAGTGATTACAGCTTGTATAACAGTATAATTTTGCTGCCCCCTCAAAATAACTCAACATATAGCCATTAATGTCTAAATTGCTGGCAACAAAAGTGAGTACACCCCTAATTGAAAATGTCCAAATTTGGCCCAATTAGCCATTTTCCCTCCCCGGTGTCATGTGACTCGTTTGTGTTACAAGGTCTCAGGTGTGAATGGGGAGCAGGTGTGTTAAATTTGGTGTTATCGCTCTTACTCTCTCATACTGGTCACTGGAAGTTCAACATGGCACCTCATGGCAAAGAACTCTCTGAGGATCTTAAAAAAAAAATTGTTGCTCTACATAAAGATTGCTATAAACAGATTTCCAAGACCCTGAAACTGAGCTGCAGCATGTGGCCAAGACCATACAGCGGTTTAACAGGACAGGTTCCACTCAGAACAGGCCTCGCCATGGTCGACCAAAGAAGTTGAGTGCACGTGCTCAGCGTCATATCCAGAGGTTGTCTTTGGGAAATAGACATATGAGTGCTGCCAGCATTGCTGCAGAGGTTGAAGGGGTGGGGGGTCAGCCTGTCAGTGCTCAGACCATACACCGCACACTGCATCAAATTGGTCTGCATGGCTGTTGTCCCAGAAGGAAGCCTCTTCTAAAGATGATGCACAAGAAAGCCAGCAAACAGTTTGCTGAAGACAAGCAGACAAAGGACATGGATTACTGGAACCATATCCTGTGGTCTGAGGAGACCAAGATAAACTTATTTGGTTCAGATGGTGTCAAGCGTGTGTGGCAGCAACCAGGTGAGGAGTACAAAGACAAGTGTGTCTTGCCTATACTCAAGCATGGTGGTGGGAGTGTCATGGTCTGGGGCTGCATGAGTGCTGCCGGCACTGGGGAGTTACAGTACATTGAGGGAACCATGAATGCCAACATTTACTGTGACATACTGAAGAGGAGCATGATCCCCTCCCTTCAGAGACTGGGCCGCAGGGCAGTATTCCAACATGATAACGACCCCAAACACACCTCCAAGACCAATACCTACCTTGCTAAAGAAGCTGAGGGTAAAGGTGATGGACTGGCCAAGCATATCTCCAGACCTAAACCCTATTGAGCATCTGTGGGGCATCCTTATATGGAAGGTGGAGGAGCGCAAGGTCTAACATCCACCAGCTCCGTGAGGTCATGGAGGAGTGGAAGAGGACTCCAGTGGCAACCTGTGAAGCTCTGGTAAACTCCATACCCAAGAGGGTTAAGGCAGTGCTGGAAAATAATGGCGGCCACACAAAATTTTGACACTTTGGGCCCAATTTGGACATTTTCACTTAGGGGTGTACTCACTTTTGTTGCTGGTTTAGACATTAATGGCTGTGAGTTATTTTGAGGGGACAGCAAATTTACACTGTCATACAAGCTGTACACTCACTACTTTACATTGTGTCATTTCTTCAGTGTTGTCACATGAAAAGATATAATAAAATATTTCCAAAAATATGAGGGGTGTACTTTTGTAAGATACTGTATATCTATCTATCTATCTATCTATCTATCTATCTATCTATCTATCTATCTATCTATCTATCTATCTATCCAGATATATATATATATTTACATTAGTTATACCATAAATTAATTAATAAGTTCAAAAATATTAAATAAATACAGTAACAGTGTAATACTCGACAGCCACATTAAATCACCACAAATTGTGTGATGTGATAAATGTCCATAAATATCTATGACTCCAGTATTGATCCACTCAAGTTCCACAGTGAATTGTCCACAATAATTCATTATCCACTTCATGCTTAGATAATAACAATGTATCGCTACCGTCATGCAGGTGTGATCCCACCACCTTCACTCCAATACGTTCACCATAAGGGATGGACATAAACAACATACATTTTTAAATAAACCTAAGCCTTCTCCCTTCTCTTTTTCCTTTTCATCCCGGTTGGCTGAGCCTCCTTTATACATTCTGACACTCTGAAGGTCAGTTCTCTAATGCTGCGTACACACGACCGGACTTTCCGTCAGAAATAAACTCTGATGGTCTTCCCGACGGAGTTCCGACCGAACGGACTTGACCACACATGATCACACCAAAGTCCGTTTGTTTCGAATGCGATGATGTTTTACGACGGGACTAGAAAAGGAAGTTCAATCGCCAGTAGCCAATAGCTGCCCTTGCGTCCTATTTGGTCCGTCGGACCAGCATACAGACAAACGGTTTTCCCGATGGAAATTGATTCTGCCGGAAAGATTCAAAGCATGTTCTATTTCTAGGTCGGTCTGAATTTTTGAAGAAAAAAGTCTGATGAAGCCCACACGTGATCGGAATATCCGACAGAATATTTCCGTCAGACCTTTTCTGCCGTAAATTCCGGTCGTGTACGTGGCATTAGTGGAGATTCAGCATTATTACCGGTGAATTACAAGGATCCAGGTACCATACCAGGATTGCCATTACTGAAGTCTGGGTGTATCCTGCTGAGGAGATAATTCCTTCCGGTTTGATCCACACTGTGAGGCATTCGGCCCACACAAGCTCGATTGACCCACTACCGCTGGTAAGTGGGTCCACCACTTCTGGTAAGAGTATTCACCCATTGTTTCAACACAGAGGATATTGTATTTCGTCCACATCATTCTACTGTGCACTACTTGTTGCACATCGTCACCTTTGAGTGAAGAATCACTATTACCGTATTTATCGGCGTATAACACGCACCCCAAGTTTAGGAGGGCATTTTAAGGAAAAAAAAGTTTTAGGAGGGAAGTTTAGGGAAAAAAAAAACAACTTACATTTTTTTTTAACATAAAGTTTATTTATTTGTAAAAGCAGACCAACATAGTATTAGACTTCATACAGAGACATCGTAGTCATAGATTGAAAGACAATTGTACATGTGTTTAAGCAACAAAATCAGAGTTACATTCATTAACTAAGCTTCCCGATCTTACATACATTGACAAAGCTTCCCGATCTTACAACCAACCATATGACAGCTGACGCTGCTGCACGTCAGTCAGGAGAGAGGAGTAATAAAGAGGGGGGGGGGGGGGGGGACGGGTCAGAGTCACCTGTCCATCACTATGTGTCCGCCGGATTCATCCTGATAGGAGGTTATGCCATCCGTATCCCATGTACCTTGTCCCACTACGGGTGTTTTTTAAGGGGGGGGGGGGGGGGGGGGGGGGGTAAGTCGTTTCCTAGTCCATGGTCAATTCACGTGCCGACACCCAGGGGGCCCAGATTTTGTCAAATTTATTCGGACAGTTCCTACCCAGATAGGTTAACTTATAAAGAGGCAGGGCATTATTGATTAACGTTATCCAGAGCTGTTTGGTGGGGGGTTGGGTTTGATTCCAATTTAGAAGGATGGCCTTCCTAGCGTAAAAGGACGCATAGAAGACAAACAACTTTCTCCTTTGGGGAGCCTCGAGAAAGTCGCAGACCCCCAGCAGGAGGGGAATGGGGCTGTATGGGACCCTAATTTTCCCTATGGCATTGATATCTGCCAGCACTTCTTTCCAGAATACTTCTATTCTTGTACACTTCCAGACTACATGGAAGAAGCCTGCATTGTCCTGACCACACCTGGGACAGACCGCTGAGCGACCAGGGTATATTCTTGCCAGGCGGACCGGCGAGTATTGGGTACGATGGAGAAATTTTAGCTGCGTGAATCTATCTCTAGCCGAAATCATTAATGGTAAGTACTGCTGGATGCCCTCCTCCCAGTCGTCAGCAGCCAGTTCCGGGATATCAGCTTGCCAGCTGTTGTAAAGCTGTGATACTTTGGATGTGTCCATCCCAGCCAACATATTATATAGTGTGGAGAGTGTGCCCTTATTTTCCCCTGACCTCAGGATACTCTCCAGGCCTGACAACCGCAGCTCAATAGCCCGGGGGAATTGAGAGTGGTAGGCATGGCGCAGTTGAAGGAATCTAAAGAACATGTAGTTCGGAAGGTCCCTGTCCCTTTTCAGGTCATCGAAGGTTATCAGTTGTCCCTGAGTCACCACGTCCCCCAGCTGCACAATCCCATGCCTGGCCCAGATCACCGGGTCAGGAATAGAGTGGAAGTGGGGCAGACGGGGATTACCCCAAAGTGGGGTGTAGGGGGACCACACATCCGGTTCTCGTACCAGTGCGTGGACCTTATCCCACACTCTGAGCGTAGTCCTCATAGTTATGGACACCCCTAAGTTGGATTTGGGTCCCCTGTATATCAGATTCCTAAGTTCCGCTTGGGAGCCCAGCAGCGCCGCCTCCAATGTCGACGCAGGGTTAGCCGGGTGTTCGGACAGCCACCATTTGACTGTGACCAGCACAGCCGCCCAATAGTATTTTATAAGGTTTGGCAGAGCCAAGCCTCCCAGTGACAGGGGAAGTTGAAGGGTTGTCTTCGCAATTCTGGGTGTCCCTCCCCTCCATATAAAATTGGTTAGGATACTTTCCACCTTTCTGAAGAATGAAATGGGTATGGCCACCGGAGTTTGTCGGAAAAGGTATGTGAATTTTGGAAGTACTGTCATTTTGATAAGATTGACACGTCCCACCGGAGTGAGCGGAAGGGACTTCCAGACTGCACATCTCTGGGACAAGTGGGACACCACTGGAGTCAAGTTGAGGTTGATGAACTGTCCTAAGTCCCTGTGTATTTCCACCCCTAGGTATTTAAACTGGGAAACCCTCTGCAGCTGCGCATCCGACGCCAAAGGAGGGTCACCCGAGTGAAGAGGGAACAGTGTGGACTTTCCCCAGTTGATGCATAGGCCCGAGTAGCTTCCAAAGGTGTTGATGACAGATAGGGCCCTCCGAAGAGAAACCCCGTCATCTCTAAGATATAGCAGGGTGTCATCGGCATACAGCGACACCTTCTCGTGTAGCGAGCCGATCGTGATGCCCTCAATCGCCTGGCTGGACCGTATGAGGATCGCCATTGGCTCTATAGCAAGCGCGAACAACCCTGGCGACAAAGGGCACCCCTGCCTCGTCCCCCTGCCCAGGCTGAAGGGCTGGGACAGTACCGTACCCGTGCGGACCCTGGCTGTTGGATTTTTATAGATGGCCTCCACCCAGGAAATAAAACCTGGGCCAAAACCGAACCTGCGGAGGACCTCCCACAGATAGGGCCATTCGACAGAGTCGAATGCCTTCTCTGCATCCAGAGAGGCCACCACCGCAGGCTGGGCACCCCCATTCCTAGAGGCTAGAACAGCATATAGCCGTCTCAAATTAATATCCGTTCCTTTACCGGGCATGAATCCCGACTGGTCATCGTGAATTACATTGAGTATTACCTCGTTCAGGCGCTTGGCAAGAATTTTGGTGAGGACTTTTGCGTCTGAATTCAATAGGGATATAGGCCGGTAGGACGAGCACAGTTGAGGGTCCTTACCAGGCTTGGGTATGACTACTATTATGGTTTGGGCCATCGAAGGAGGGAGGGCCCCTTCCGTTAGTGTTTTGGCAATCATGTTGTGTATTTTGGGTACCAATTCCTCAGCATATTGTTTGTAAAATTCCGGTGGCAGCCCATCTAAGCCCGGGGTTTTACCTGCCTGCAAAGCACCAAGTGCCATCTGGACTTCCTCTGAGGTGATTGGGGCATCCATGAGGTCTCTCGCATCAGTTGTAAGGGTTGGGAACATTACTGTGTCTAAGTATGCGGTCAATTCCCCGTTGGTACGTTTCACTCGAGAGGAGTAAAGTTTAGAGTAGTACTCTACAAAGCAAGAGTTGACTGCCCCTGGGTCTGATGCCAGTGTGCCATCCTCCCGTCTTATTCGGGGAATAGCAGAGACTGTAGATTGGTCTTTGGACATCCTTGCCAACATCCTCCCCGTTTTATCACCCTGTTCAAATATTCGTTGGGTAAGGGCCAGTTGTTTTTTGTTGACCTTCGCAACGCGAAGTAGCATCACTTCCCTGTAAGCCACCCTCATATCTTGCGCTGTAATAGGGTTAGCAGTTTGAGCAAAGCGTGCCTCAAGTGCCTGGGCCTTTTCCTCCAACTCCTCCAACACCTGTCGATCGTTTCTGCGTTCCCTATTTATTGAGGACATATAGCATCCCCTAATGTATGCCTTAAAGGCCTCCCAGTCATTACTCGGGGAGGTGGAACCCCCATTCACCAACCAGTACTGCGCTATCTGTTTGGCTATTTCTATTTCTATCGTGGGATGGTTGATCCAGAATTTAGATAGTCGCCAGATCCTGTCCTTTTGGGGAGTCGTAGTTTGTATGGAGCAGAGCAGGGGGGAATGATCAGAGATACCGCGGGGAAGCATCCTGACGTCCTGAATTTTGGGGAGTATGTCGGCACTTCCATATATGAGGTCAATACGAGACAGCGTGCTGTGTGTCAAGGAGTGGCAGGTATACTGTCGGTCCGAGGGATGCCTCCACCGCCATATGTCGACCAACCCACAACCGTCCGCCCATCTCGACAAGGTCGAGTCCTTAGCAGGGTCAGGAGAGAGTTTGTCCATAGAGGGGTTTGGGGTCGTGTTGAAGTCACCTACCAGCAATATGTTATCTGTGGGGAATTGTGCCAACAGTGCAGTCAGGGATCTTAGGAATGTGAGGGTGGCAGGGGGTGGTGTGTATATGCCCGTTATCACCATCTCAACCGTGTCTATGATGGCGTGTAGTAGGACATACCGCCCCGCTGGGTCCAGTTTAACTGTGAGTAGTTCAAACGCTAGGGATCTGTGGATAAGGATACTGACCCCTCGGGCATGGCTAGAATAAGTAGCGTGGTAGTGGTGGTTCACCCAGGGACGTTTAAGGCTCATGATTCTCCCGCCCACCAAGTGCGTCTCCTGAAGTATGCATATGTGGGGGTTGTATTTCTGCATATAGGCAAAGACTAGGGAACGTTTGACTTTGTCATTCAGACCCCTCACATTCCATGACAATATCTTCAAGGGAGCCATAGTGTATCCATAGTCAGGTAGATGCTAGGATATTTCTTGACCCAACCCCCCCGGTGGGTATACAGCCCCGGTTTTTTCCCCAGGTCGGTCATGAACAATTGTCGGTATGTTGGGAAGTGTAGTATGCTATCGTACTGCAATGTCTGCACAGTGTATATGTCTGTAGTGTGCTGCCTATAACCTGAAAGACAGCTAAACAAAAAAGAAAACAAAAGTCTAAACGAACACAAAAAACCCTTGAAACTTACCACCCAGCCCATCCCACCCCACGCCGTGAAAAACGTATCACATGACGCTTGAGTACCCATAACGTAACCCCTAACTATTAACTTAGGAAGGTTCCTATGGGGGCGGTGTGTAGAGGTAGCACACCAAGGACACAGAACCTATTTGCTGGAGCAGGACGCTCCGCGCACCACGAGGCAGTACGTGTATAAACATTGGTAGAGACAAATGGGGGTTAACAGAAACCTATGCATGGCGACTAGCGCCCGACGCTTAGACTCAGCTAAGGGCACATACTTGGTTGCAACAAACAACTTTAGGTATCTTAATAGCTCTACAATACATTATATACATGAGAGGACCCGGACCCCTGTCGGGGCAGTCCGGTATATAACTCAATGCGGGAGCAGAAGGACACCCCCCCCTCGCTCCCCCGCAGGAGGAGCAAGGGGGGAAAAACAAAGAAAGAAGAACCCCCACGGGGTCCAAAACCTTTGTAGCAGCAAAGTCAAATTCAAATACTAATTCAAATCCCCCCCCCCTCCCCCCACCCCAGTCCGTCTCCCGCCCCAGCCCGCAATCCCCAGGCCTTTTCAGCAATTCCCGGCAGCACAATAGAAACATCTCAGGGGGGCAGCGTAAAGTGGCACATGTGTTTGATCAGCACGGGGAACACATAGTTATTAAGGTGTACCAGAAGTGGGCTCGGCGGGAGGGGGGGCCCCCCTCGCTCCAGCGTCCCGTACCAAACAGAGTGTCATGGGGGGAGTCCTTAAGGAAAGGATCAGTGGGGCAGCGGGAGACCGCCATCATCTCCCCCGTGTCCAGTGGCCCCCCCACCCCACCAGAGCCCTGCAGCCAAGTCCCGTGCAACGTCCCCGTGCATCGATCACCCAGGGACCTGACTCCCCTTAGATCCCAGGTCGATTACCTGTGTCCCGAGGTCCGTTTAAGCAGTGACAGCCAGGGAGGGCGACTATCCATAGTGCCGTAGAGAAGTTCTGTGTGCCGTTCAGGTGGCGAAGGGAAGAAGGGTCTTCAGCCGAGGGCGGGCAGTGTAGCTGGTGCCGAGGTGGACGAGAAGGGGGGGGTTCCACACGGGTCTCTCAGCGGTCTCTGGGGAGGGTTTCAGCCCATCTCATGGCCTCTTCAGGGTTGGTAAAGAACCGTGAAGTCTCTCCGTCGATCACCTTAAGCCGCGCCGGGAATAGCATATTGTATTTCACTCCCTTCGTGCGGAGCAGTGCCTTTACATGGTCAAAAGTGCACCGCTGCCGCTGGGTGTCTGTAGAGTAGTCCGGGAAGATCATAATTCTGGCGTTCTCGTGGCGCAATTCCCCTATTCTCCGCGACTCTCGGAGTATCAGGTCCCGGTCACGAAAGTTGAGCAGCCTGAAGATAAATGTCCTTGGCGGGGCCCCAGGCGGGCCTCTGACCGAGGGCATCCGATGGGCCCTCTCCACCACAAAATGAGGGGAAAACTGTGCCTGCGGGAATAGCGCGCGAAGGAACTGTTCCGTGTATGTCACCGGGTCACGGCCCTCGGTCCCTTCTGGGAGGCCCACCACACGGAGGTTGTTCCTCCGGTTCCTGTTCTCCTGGTCCTCAGCGCGGGATTCAACTGCCTTCATCTTGATTTGGAGAGTCCGGATGGAGGAGTCGTGTTCTCGGAGGGTGTCTTCGGCGTCCCCAACTCTCCTCTCAGCCTCCGTCAGCCGATCACGGATCTTATCCATGTCCCTCCTGACCAGGCCCATCTCAAGCTGCACTTGCTCGATCTTTGCCGTCAGCGAGGATTGGCAACCCGAGATTGCCTGCATTAGGGCATTAAATTGATCAGTCCCTAGCGTGGAGGGGTCGGCCTGGTCAGTCTGGGACGCCATGTCGAGTGCACACAGGACACGTGGGGCCCAGGATGCCGGAGCGGCTTTCGGGGCCGGAGCACGCTTACGGTGGGATCCGGAGCTGCCCCGTCTCATACCCGTTCGGGAACTGTGGCTCCTGGTCGGTGTAGCAGGGGAGAGGTGTCTCCAAAGTCGGATAATTAAGCCTCTAAGTGCGGAGCTCCAGCCTCACACGTCCTCCTAGGTTGCCATCTTGGCCACGCCCCCCAAACAACTTACATTTAAGCGTCATTTGCAGCTTGCCCAGCGTCATTGCAGCTTGCCCAGCGTCATTGCAGCTTGCCCAGCGTCATTGCAGCCTTGCCCAGTGTCATTGCAGCTTGCCCAGCGTCATTGCAGCCTTGCCCAGCGTCATTGTAGCTTGCCCAGCATCATTGCAGCCTTGCCACGTGCCATTCTAGCTTGCCAGCGTAATTTTCATTCATTTCCTGGTTTAAATTTCCCGCCGCCGAAAAAACCCGAAGCACGGGCGAAAAAGAACGAAGCGCCCCCGGAAAAAGCCGAGCCGACTCGGACAGCTAAGCTCGCGGTCCCGCCTCCCTGCTGTTTCCGAAGCGAGCGCAGGGAGGCGGGACTACGAGCAGAGCAGAGTCTGCTCGGCTTTTTCCGGGGGCGCTTCGTTCTTTTTCGGCCGCGCTTCGGGTTTTTTTCGGCAGCGCTCGCTATTTTTCAGCGGCGCTTGCCTTTTTTGCCATTTTTTTTTTGGGGGTATCGGCGTATAACACGCACCCCCGACTTTCCCCCGATTTTAAGGGGGAAAAAGTGCGTGTTATACGGTATATATGTATGGACATTCAGTTGTTCTCCATTTGTATTTTTCTATTCATCACAGTGAATATTGTTACACAGACTGCATCATTTGTTATGGTTTTTAGTACACTATAATTTTCATGTTTTTAGAGCTACACAATATTTCTATCTTCCCTATGTAATTGACATGAGAGTGGAGGAGGGATTAGTAGTCCAAATCCTTCCTCACTCTACTAAATATATTGTATTGTTGTCACTTTCTGTCCTGACAGAAAGTGAGGGGAAATCTGGCCAATGAGGACACCAAAAAAAAAAAACACCACAAGGGCTCTAACCATTTTCTTTTTTATCATAAAATGAATGAAAGTGTTATGCCTGGAATTGGGTATTTAATTAGTCTATAGTATCCATTATTAGACAATCCAGTAGTACCTAGACCCATTATCAGGGAAAACTTTGCCACTAGACTCTACGGCAGCATTCTTTCTTGTTTTCATGACATCTCTAACCACAAAATCAATGCCTTAATGTATTCAGCTTTGTGAATGAAGCTGGCTACACCGTGTCATACAAGAGCTATGGCATCTAATGTGGAGAGTATCATTTTCCTCCCTTAATCCTTATCCTTAATCACACATGTACAAGTTAATAGATTTTCTACCGTTGGCTGCCCATGGATGTATAGCCTTCCTTGAGATGGCCATTTTTCATCTCATGCAGTTAAAATGTGTTAGCTGCCAGTTAATGGCCTCCCTTCTTGTATAATTTATTGGTAAGGCTGGCCTAAAAAAATGATAACACCCTCTCAGGATGGATTCTGTTCTGACGGTTCTTTACTCAAGGCTGCTACAATAAGTTCTGCAAGGGACAGTAAATCTCCGACATTTTTTTTTTTTTTTTTACACTCTTATAACTGTGTCCTGGGTTGTATCATACTTCCTTTCCTGTCAATGCGCTATACTTGGACAACATTTTAATTATACAACTTGCTGTTGCAAGACACAAGTTTGCCATAATGCTAGAACTGACCCTAAAAGTTGTTCTATTGATTTTGCTGTAATCTGTTTGATTTGCTCTTTTAAGAAATAAATCTGGTCCCGGATATTGCAATGCTCAGATTGCTAGTACAACAAGAGAGAAACCATACTGCAATACAAAAAACCTGTCAGTCTTGTGATAGGACATCTTTGATAAAGTGTGGTCCTCCATGCTGGTTGAATATTGGTGGATGCTCTTTATTATTGTCAGAGAACTCACAGTGCTAATGCCCGTCTCCATGCAGCAGTGGCTAATTCCCATTCTGCTAATGCCAATGGGCATGCACGGTGTCCCCGAGAGAGGCGAACGAGTTCCAGAACGAACATGCGCGCTTGCGCACCCATACGAACGCGTGTGCGCACTCGCGCACCCCATGCAAACGTGTGTGCGCAGTCGCACCCTATATAAACAGAGTCTCTGCCTGATACCAGTGCTGGGTCATCTTCAGCTTGTTCCTGAGTTCCTGATTGCTGTTTGACCTGTTACCTTGCTCCCGACAAACCCGGCTTTCTTGACCATTCTCCTGGATCACCCCTGCCTGTTATCTACCTCTACTGATTATACAGACCTCGGCTTGGATTCTCTACTAAGGCTCCGCTTCCTGATTCTGTACCTCGCTGCCAGCCCGTTGCCAACCTCTGCCTGTCCTTGACTACGAACTTGCCTTCTGTTTATGTACCTTGTTGCCAGCCAGTTGCCAACCTTTGCCTGTTCCTTACGTTGCAGTTGTTCCTGAATCCATACTTACTTGCCTGGCTCCCGCTGAACAGTTCTGGTGATCAGTCTTCATGCCTTCCTCCGAGAGGATCCTGTATCTCCAAGCTCGGGCCTTCAGCCTGCAGGCACCTGCACCCTTTCGTTACCCCAGCACTCCCTGTCCCCACTACCAGGGGTGTTGGGACCGGAACCGCGCAAGAGGCCACCCTCAGCATTTCGGACTCCGCTGTAAGGTACGTGACAATTATATAAACCCAGGAACAAAAATGTTATATATTGCAGCTTACCAGTAGACTTGAGCATGACGGAAAATTTTGTTTCGTTTTCATTCGTAAAATACCGGTACATATTTTAATTCTGTTATATTCGCTATGTTACATAAATTCCTTTTAGGAAAATTTGCTATTTCTGTAGATTATAGACATTTGTCATAACAAATTGATTTGTTTTATTGTTTAATTTAGGGGAATTCATTATTTATGCATGTATGTATATATATTCGTGATAGCGATTCACAATTCGGAAAGTCGTTTGACTTACTCCATTTGATTTACTCCGTGCCAGTAACCAAGCCCCCAACACAAACGGAATAAACTGATTGGACTAGAAAATTGTAACTCGGATGGTTCAGTTCCTTTCCACTTACTCAGTTGCTCACTAATAGAATAAAAATTAATTGATAAGATTTAATTCAGATAGTTTGTTATGCCATTGACCTGCTGTTTCATTAGACCTTTAACAATTTAACGAATCATGCCGAATTCATTCGTTATTTTCATTATAATTTATTTTGTATAAGTTGAAGTTCGTTATTTTTTTTCTTTGAATGCTCGGATGCATCCGAATGTCCGAAAGCTGCAAAATTCTTCTTTATTTCGATTCGTTGCAAAACGAATTGCACATGCCTACTTACCAGTCCTTAGATGTGGTGGCTGCATTTGTTTTGGGAGAGCAGTATTGCCGCCCAAGGATTGGACATCAGAAAACCTCCCCTCTCTTCATTTATTGAACTAACTTAACAAAACACTTTCAATTGTGTATTTAACAGAACAAAAAGAAAGGAATAAGAGACATTCTTTGTCTACATACAATTTCACCACTTCCCACCTGCCATATAGCAGAATGACGGCCGGAATCCGGTTGTATTATCCTGACTGAGCATTATATGACGTCCAGCAGGATAAACCAATATCGGTAGTGTGGTGTGACGCTCTGACACACCGCATCTCCGATCCCGGTAAAGAGCTTATGACATAGGCTCTTTACCATGTGATCAGCTGTGGCCAATCACAGCTAATCACATGGTAACCAGGAAGGGCTGTTTATCGGCTTTTCCTCTACTCACTTTCTATGGAGGATCAGACTCCCCTGGCCCATTCGGCTTGGTTCCCGGAAGTTATCAGGTGCCGCAACCAGCTCAAGTGACCATCATGGGCGTCCGCAGAACTTTTTTCAGGGGGGGGGGGGCATAATTTTAAGGTCACCCATGCTCTGCCCCTTTTCGACTGTCATTATCATGGTCAGAGACTGCAGACATAGTACAGATACACCAAGATAGATTACACCCCCATACACAGAGATACATTACACACACAATCATTAGTATGGAGAACTCCCCTCCAATATACTTTTCTACATTGCAAGCTTCAGATGACATTAGAGAGAATTTAAATGGATTACTAACCCCCAGAAAAGGCAGATGGAAGGCTCCAACAACAGCTGAATATGCCAAGAAGCTCAGATGAGGTTGGGGCCCCATGCGGTGGGTGTTCTTGGTGCATCTATCTAGAAGGCAGCGCTGGGCCTCTCACACATGTTCAGGCAGAGCACACACAGCCATCAGTCCAAGCCAGAGAGGAGGGGAGAGAAATCATCAGTGATCTGGTCGGGCTGAGCTTTAGCAGACGCTGTCCAGGCAGCAGGTGAAAGGTAACAGGCAAACTGCGGGAGAGCTTTGTATTCCCTGCCTCTGCCCGCGCTGCCTCCCCCCATCTCAGGGACTGCAAACACCATCAATCTCTGACACTCCATGTTGTGTATGTGAGTCCCGGCCCTGGGACATGCAGCGCGGTGCCCCCGACTGATTGTGCACACTTGCCTATAGGTAGCACCAGCCCTGCCAGGGGGGGGCACTTGACCCCCCTTGCCCCTACCTGCGGACGCCCATGGTGACCATACTAGAGATAGTTGGTCAATATCTAGGGGTGAGTGTACATCCATGTGGGGCACCTGGTCTGAGCACAAGACAAACAGAGCACTGGCTGTCTAATTATTTGAGTACAAGCACTTTAATTATTACAAGCACTTTGGGACTGTATATATACTGTTAAGGGACTTACACATTTTTCAAGGACTTACTATTGTTTGTCACCTAGCGCAGTGACTTATATTATTGTGATTGCAGCTGGTTATTATGCCAATCCTTTAATTTCCATTTTCTGCACCTGATTTGCTAAATAAAATGCACTGGTTGGTATTAGGGTGCATTTATTTATGCATTTATGTATGCATCCGGTGATTGTAGTGATAAGCTATTTAGCTTATTTACACTGCAGCTGGTTTATTTAAAATCTGTATGTTTGATATCACAATTCTTTGGTGCTAAGTACTATTTAATATATTAACTAGCTGACTGGCCTTTTGCAAAAGGAAAGACCAGCAAAATCTGTCCACAGAATCACTTAGTACAGGTTTCCTTTAAGGTTCACATTAAAGGGATCGACTTCTCTTCTGCAATTTCAAGTAAGTAAAGGTCAGCCATCAGCACAGCAAATAAAAAATAAATAAAGGTCAGGATTCAGAGCATTTATTAAATAATCTAAATGGCAATAATTATAAAGACAACAAATGAAACTCCCAAAAATTTAAATGTATTGAATTTTAATTATACTGTAACTGCAGCGGTAATAGATTCACAAAGGTGGAAATACCCATTCAAGCTGGACTCCAAGATAAATACACAGATGAGATAGAATACTGCACGGGTGCGATTTTACCTGCCTAATTAAATTTATTTCTGTCCATCCAGTCCTGAGATATACAGCACTACTGCATAGCACAGCCTTGTCTGGCAAGACAGAAGTCCTCATTTTTCATTGTTGCTTTTCAGGAACACTTAAGTCACGTACACACGATCGGATTGTTGGGTAACAAAACCGTGGAATTTTGTCCGAAGGGTGTTGGCCCAAACTTGTCTTGCATACACACAGCCACACAATTGTTGGCCAAAAATTATGAACCTAGTGACGTACTACGTGTTTTTTCAGCTCTTTAGCGCCACCCTTTGGGCTCCTTCTGCTAATTTTGTGTTAGTAGAAGTTTGGTGAGTGTTGATTCGCACTTTTCTTTTCGTGTTTTTCATTTAGCGCTTTTCAGTTCGTTTCTGAACGGCCGTTCGTCAACCAGCCATGTTGCGGAATCGGAGGAGATAACGTGTTATTTATTATTGGCCTTGGAGTTATTGCTTTGACATTATTTTTTTGGTTGAATAATAACGATTTGATTTGGTATATTTTCTATATTTTTGGATGCATAGAATGCACTTTCTGGTTAAGTTCTATTGGCAGATAGCATGTCTAAGTTTATTTTATTTTATTTTTTTAATGCACAATAAAAAAATTGTGGAGAATAATTCTTGGCTATGTGTTTTACTTCACATGACAGTTTGGGAGTCGGCAGTTACATTTTAAAAAATACAATGTAAAATTGACAAGGGACACCAACATAGTTGTATCTTTGATCTTAAAAACTATGAATAATTGTGTTGTGGTAACTTGCCCAAATAATAAAAAAAAAGCATAATAATATTATTCTTGATATCACTAGAAAAAAAAAGCCTTTGAAAATTTTTTTGCAATAACTCCATCAGTATCACCAGCAAAGCAGCTTCATTATTATCCCAGAGAAGAGAATTGTGCGCTGCATTTAGAGATTTCATAATTTTCCGTGTCAGAAATGTTAATTCTCCATTACGAACGCTAGTTTACAAGACCGACCGCTTCTGTCTCGTCCTTGCTTCCGAGCATGCGTGTTTGTACCTTGGACTTTTGTGAAGCTACGGCCGGGTGCCCACAGTTACAATGCCGGCGTCGCCGAACGGAGGGGGGGGGCGAGCGGGGCTTTGACCCCCCGCATCGCTGGACCCTGGGACAGGTAAGTGTCCGATTATTAAAAGTCAGTAGCTGCAGTATTTGTAGCTGCTGACTTTAAATTTATTTTTTTTAAATGGGAACTCCTCTTCAAGCACTTCAATACAGGGCACTTATACACCTTCCTGCCCAGACCAATTTTCAGCTTTCAGCGCTGTCGCAATTTGAATGACAATTGCACGGTCATGCTATACTGTACCCAAACTAAATTTTTATAATTTTGTTCGCACAAATACAGCTTTCTTTTGGTGGTATTTTATCACCTCTGAGATTTTTATTTTCTGCTAAACAAATAAAAAAAGACAGAAAATTTTGAAAAATAATGTTTTTTTTTGTTTCTGTTACAAAACGTTGTAAATAAGTACGTTTTCTCCTTCACTGATGGGCACAAATGGGGCTGCACTGATGGGCACCGATGAAGTGGCACCAGTGAGGTGGCACTGATGAGGTGGCACTGATGATGGGCACTAATATGTGGCACTGATAGGGGAATGATAGGCAACATTGATGGGCATTGATAGGAGCCACTGATATGCCGCACTGATGGGTACACATGGGTGGCACTTAAAGGCGGCACGGGTGGGCACTGATAGGCGGCACGGATGGGCACTGTTAGGTGGCACGGATGGGTGCTGATAGGTGGCACGGATGGACATGGATGGGCACTGATAGGTGACACTGATGTACACTAATGTGCCAAACAATAATGCCTGCCAATAAGTGATGCCCTTTGTGGGCGCTGATTGGCATCACTGGTGGTCTAGGGTGGCATACCTTGTGGTGACTAGTAGGTGGAATCCTTGGTGGTCCTGGTGGCGCCCCTGGTGGTCCAGTGTGGGCATCCTCGGGGGGGGGGGCTGCGCTGATAATCAATCAGCACAGACCCCCCTGTCAGAGGAGCAGTCGATCGGCTCTCCTCTACTCTCCTCGACGCGAGTGAGGAAAAGCCGATCAATGGCTCTTCCTGTTTACATCGTGATCAGCCTTGATTTGACATGGCTGATCACATGGTAAAGAGTCTCCGTCAGAGACTCTTTACCTAGATCGGAGTTGCAGTGTGTCAGACTGACACACTGCAACAACGATCGCCGCAATGCGTGCAGCGGCTTGATATACTGGCGACGTCATATGACGTCCGGTCAAGATATCACAACCACTTTGCAGATGTCATATTGCTATATGGCGGGCAGCAAGTGGTTAAGTCCTGGTAAGCAAGTAGGAGTGAGGGTAGTGGTCTAGTAAAAATCAATGTATTCATTTAGGCAAAATTGAACAATAAATCTGCCCTGAGCCCCCCTGTTTAGCGGATGAGGCCTGGGCCCAGTACAACAGGGCCAGTTGTACTGCCTTATCAGTGCCCCTGATCTCTGTGCCCAGCCGCCGTCAGTGCCGGAATTCCCGGAGCTACCGATCAGCCAGGTAAGCCCGGGAACCACCTGAAAGCGACATCTCCCGTCTCTTCTATAAGTAGAAAAAAGAGGGGTTTTGGTCAATACATTCAGCAATGATTGGGAGAATTAGATATAGTGTGCCACATCCTATAGATTGAAGAAGCAAAAAAGAGGGTTTTCCCCAGGTTGATGGACTTTAAATTGGCACTACTGCACTTTCCCTTTTACTACTCACATTTTGGGAATGCGTTTTTTTGTATATGTAGGAGGACGGGGTCAGTTTGTATACTCACTCCCTCCTCGTACACAAATATTTTTAATACATCCTTGCTATTTGCTGTATATTCTATATGGTACAATAATAATTTTATTTTGGTTTTGATTATACAATTATTTGTACGACTGTATATATAGGATAATAATGACTAAATTTACAGGCACTGAATGGGAGACCCTCATGGAGGGCTACTTACAGGACTTTGGCAATAAGGAACAAGTAGACTCAGACCTTTTACTACTTTTTTCTAGACTATCCAGAATCTTAGAGAAGAAATCGATGCTCTTTTGGCATACAAAATCCTTTGAGAACTATATTGAGGAAAATATCAACCCCTTGGGGCTCAGGGTCCAGATCTTCCCTACTCTGGAAGGCCTGGACCCTGTATTTAAAACCCAATGGGAAGATGCACTAAAAACATGCTCCCGTACCCTTATGGAGCTCCTGATGGCGGAATATAAAAAAAGATCACTAACACTTGATGTAGAAATCATCAGTATCTGTGATAAACTTCAGAAATTAAAATCCACCCAATCTCTGATACTACAAGAAAATAGATTAAAAAATCATTTAGAATTGTTCAATAAAAACATTTTAAAGAAAAAAAGTATAAAACTTAGCCGTGACAAAGACGCATTTAGAGATGGAAGAGCTTATAAATGGACCCAGAACAACCACATTTATAATAAGGGAAACACTCAAAAAGATATACCTGATGTGAGCAAACTAAAGAAAAAGGCACAGAACACCACTCCACATCAAAATTTGGCCAAACAATCTTCTTTTCAAAATAAACCCAACACGAGCACAAAACGTCAATTCCAAAGCACTTCACCAGAAGGCCAAAAGGCCAAGAAATCTAGTTTACAGAATCTCATGCCAGATTCCATCAATAATCAAGACAACACTTGTATTATCCCCAACCCAACACAGACAATCACTAAGAGAAATAATAGACGGCCACTAATATTGGCTAGTCAGGCTCCGCGCTTAGGATAATAACCAAATGGTCTATACTATTACTATTACCATAAACCCAGTACAGCTGCTCCCTAAGAAATCTATAAGATTTAATTGATAGGAGTTTGGTATATGAGGGGCGCTAGTACCAACACATGATACCACTAGATTCAGGGGTAAATTAATTATAAGTTCTGAACTGTATATTAAAAAGTGAGCTTATTAATAAAGGGTGTGAAGGCACAATATGGATCTACTACGAACTAAGTCGATTGTTATCTACTTAAAGTGACAGTAATAACCACAACTAATTGCCCATACATAACAAGTATTGTTTTGTGTACAATAAATTCAGAATATTAAAAAAAGATTATTTGATTGTGTCTATAAACAGATAGTTAATAATATCACAATACACCTATACGTGACCAGTAAGGTATATAAGTATTGCCTCCACAAAGTGCAACACAAAACAAGAGAGAGAAAGAGCTCCCTGAGCTCTATTATACCAAGTGAAAAATACCACACCATAGATATAGGTTGTCCAAACCCTATATCATATGTCTGACCGTGTACATATAACAAAAAATAAATAATTATTAACTATTGACCAAGCACGTATGCCCAATCTGATATATAAAGTGCAAAATGGCAGATTAACAAGTGATCCCAATAGCTTGGGTGCATTCAATAATCGTGACAAAAATATTTAAAAATAACACAAAATAGTGAAAATCCATAAACGCAAAGTTCATATAGTAGTCCTTGCTGGAACAAAACGCATTCACTCCTGTAGATATAGTTTGTGCACCTTCACCAGACAAGTTCTTGATCCACCCAATGTGAGAACCAACTGTAATAAATGGCCTCTTACCAAATGGAGTTGATTACTTTGTTTAGAAGCAATCAATTGTGACACACCCTCACTCAAAGGACTCTCTTCCTTCTATCAGTTCAGCTCAGATGAAAGTAGATTGGAAACATAAATGGGAATATAAAGAGAGGCGCACCTCATAGCGTGATAACGTTTTTATTAAAAAATATTAAAAAACACACAGCAGCCAACTGCTCACTTACATTTTTCGGTGCCTACCCGGCACTGAGGCTACTGGCTATAAGATAAAAATTCGATGGAGCGACAGATCCTTCCCTCGTGGCGTACGTTTCTAGCGTGCGTTCCACTCACCAGGAAACCAGGGCCAGTCACACAGGAAGTCCGGCTGTAGTACGTCCAAAAAGGATAAAAAGTGATCAGGTACCGCCTGCGTTTATGGATTTTCACTATTTTGTGTTATTTTTAAATATTTTTGTCACGATTATTGAATGCACCCAAGCTATTGGGATCACTTGTTAATCTGCCATTTTGCACTTTATATATCAGATTGGGCATACGTGCTTGGTCAATAGTTAATAATTATTTATTTTTTGTTATATGTACACGGTTAGACATATGATATAGGGTTTGGACAACCTATATCTATGGTGTGGTATTTTTCACTTGGTATAATAGAGCTCAGGGAGCTCTTTCTCTCTCTTGTTTTGTGTTGCACTTTGTGGAGGCAATACTTATATACCTTACTGGTCACGTATAGGTGTATTGTGATATTATTAACTATTTGTTTATAGACACAATCAAATAATCTTTTTTTAATATTCTGAATTTATTGTACACAAAACAATACTTGTTATGTATGGGCAATTAGTTGTGGTTATTACTGTCACTTTAAGTAGATAACAGACAATCACTAGCCAAACCTCTAGAGACACTAATACACATAACACTATTGGAAATATCTCCACTATGGAAATTCCATCCACAGACACTTCTTTTTTAGAGAAAGTGCTGGCTGGACTCCAGCCATCAACTTCGAATCCGAACACATATACCCAAGTGACCTTTTAAATGATCCTCAGATAGCTGACACTACTTTAGGTAACAACATCATAAATTTGTCTGCCCACTCCCTCTCAGATGACGAAATATCGGTGCTTAGTAAGGGACTGAATTTCTGCCCGAGTCAAGACGGGGACAAATTCGGGTTCTATAAAGACCTGCAATTGTTTATACGAAAACTTCTTCTTAAAAAAATGTTCCAGAAACAAGATATTCCACCAGACTGCACCACCCAGGAAAGTCGGGCTCTGGATCAGTTGGTTTCCCTCCTAGAGGAAAATGATCCAACAGATCTTATCGATCAAATTAACCTCCAACAGGCTCTAGATTCAGTATACTCAACTGTGGACAGTACTAAATCCACACTAAAAAAGAAATCCGATATCTGTCCAGCTCCCAGCACAAACCCTAATGCTGCCACATTTCTCCATCTAGTGAATAGAGACCTAAAAAAACTAAAAATTCATACACCAAAGACAACTAACTTCACGAAAAAAGAAACAACCGCTCTCAGACGACTCGGCGACAGGAATGATCTTGTCATCAAGCCGTCTGACAAGGGCGGGAACATTGTCCTCTTGAATAAAGAACAATATGTACAAATGTGCAACAGAATTTTAAACAATCATGCTTGGTATAGACGAATGCCAGCAAGTATTGTTAAAAAATATCACAACGATTTCTACCATTTAATTGACTCAGCTTTACAGTATAACATTATCACAAAACAACTTTGGTTATATATCCGAAATGACTTTCCCAAAGTACCCACCTTTTACGCCCTGCCTAAAGTCCATAAAAATAAAATCAACCCACCAGGCAGACCCATTATTTCAGGGATTGGCTCTATAAGCGAGTGTGCCAGTCGCCTGATAGACGAATTTCTCAAACCCTATGTTTTAAAACTCCCGTCATACGTCAAAGATACTCTCCATCTTCTCCAAATTGTGGACAATCTTGTCATCCCTATTGAGGCTCTCCTGGTAACGGTTGATGTGGAAGCTCTCTATAGCTCCATACCCCATGCTAGAGGAGTGGCAGCTATTAAACACATCTTACAAAAAGATGAGGGAATCGATCAAAGATATGGAGAATTCATTCTTACTCTGCTCGAGTTTATTCTCGAGCATAATGTATTCACCTTTAATGGCTCCCACTACCTCCAGGTACAGGGGGTGGCGATGGGGACATGTTGTGCCCCATCTTACGCCAACCTGTACCTGGGGGAGTGGGAGCGGGCCTTCCTAGGCGATGAGGACTTGTCGATGTACACGGACCATATCATTGCATGGCACCGATACATCAACGACATCCTCATCGTCTGGGACGGTTCCGCCTCACTGTTGGAGCAATGCCTACTCAGGATGAATAAAAACACATTTAACCTCAATTTTACGATGACTTACAATATCAAATGTGTCCCTTTCTTAGACGTAGAGATATACAAAAATGATGTGGGTAAACTGTCCACCCGCTTATATAGAAAACCTACTGCTGGTAATACCATCCTGCACGCCGACAGCTTCCATCCAACCCCATTGCTCAATTTTATACCATATGGGCAATATTTACGGATTAGAAGGAACTGTACCGACGATGCTATTTTTCAAACGGAGGCCAAAAAATTGCGTACAAGACTATTACAAAGAGGGTACTCCCATGCATGTCTAAAGAGAGCATATCAACAGGCATGCCTTCAGAACAGGGACCAACTACTATATACTAAAAAACATAGAGAAGACACAAACCAACTTAGAATCATTTCACGTTACAATAATCAACAAAAACAACTGAAAGCAATAGTTGAAAAATATTGGCACTTGTTGACATTTGACCCTCTTTTAGGACAATTTGTCTCTGACAAACCACTTTTCACTTTTAGAAGAGCAACATCCATTAGGGATTGTATTACAAATAGTGAGCTTAAAAGCGACAAACAGCACTGCAAATATAAGGGAACCTTTATCTGCGGCTCATGCCACTATTGCAAATATATGGCTGTGGAGAAGAACCCCACTCTACCGAATGGGGAGATCTTCCGACCCAAACATTTTGGGAACTGTAAGACAATAGGGGTAGTCTACCTCCTGATTTGCGACTGTTCCTGCTTCTATGTGGGCAAGACGAAACTTGAGTTTTGGAAACGTGCATACAGGCATGTGCACAGTATGGTGACCTGCGACCCAGACCTCCCTCTGGGTAGGCACGTCACCAATGTGCACATGGGCAGATTTCCAAAAGTCAAGTTTCTAATTCTAGATCGTATCCACCCAAACCCCAGGGGAGGGGACTGGAACAAGTCCCTCCTCCAGCTTGAGTCTAGGTGGATCTACAGGTTACAGGCCACTCAAGCACCGGGATTGAACGAAGCCATTTGGTTCAAACCCTTCTTGGAAGGATTTGCTTCCGGAGGAATGGAAAAATAAAAACATTAACACAATAAACCTCTGACAACAATCTAGGATGTGCTTTTGACCATGTATACTCATTGTTACACATTTTTTATATTATACTTTTATATTTATTTTTATTTTCGTTAATACAACTAACGATGTTTTACAATCTATAGTATACCCAACACCATCCATAGATGTATGGAGTTTCACAATCCATAGTATACCCAATACCATCTATATGTCTATACATACCGGTAACGATGTAAAAAAATAAAAAAAATAAAAAAAAGTTTTTATGTATCCGATTTTTCAATAACTATTCTGTATACATTCAGATACGATATTGTAAAAAATATGGTGAAGTTGACAAGGTGCACACAAATACGGTCACAGGTAAGCATTGACCTGGCAGCGGATGTCTTTTTTTTCGTTGCTTCTCTCCCCTTTCCCCTTTTCCTGTCCTCTACTTCTATCTAGCTCTGGTGTTTCCCTCTTTTTTGTCCTTTTTCCCCCTTTTCTCTCTCTCTTTTTTTTTTTTTTTTGTTCCACCATGGGATGACACTATATCTCTACATCGGAGATAACATACAAGGGGTCAAATCATGTCTGTCCTCCGTCTTAGATAAAATAGAGGACAGATCTAGATAAATGACTCGTTTTCGTCCTTTAAATATCAAAAATAACATAACTCTTCAAAAAATGCATCCTACTATGGTGACTCTTTTATCTAATTCATTTTATGTCCTTTGAACTATTTCCCTTTTTCTGGCAGGCGCTTTACCAGACGTGGGACAGCCCGGCACGTGAGCCGCCCGCCTACCAAGGCGGTGCGGCGTTTAGAGAGAAAGGCGATTCGTCGCTTCTTTCTCCTACGGCCCCTCCCATCGGATCTGCGCGACCAATGGGGAGAGGGAGCTACATCTCCATCTTGCTTCCCCCCTGCGCATGCGCACTCCGTCTTTGAGGCCTCACGTGCCGGCGGGAGGAGTGGGCGGGGCCGCGGCACATTGGGCTGCGGCCACGCGCGCACCACTCGGGAGGCCAACGCCTCTCTGATTCTCGTACCCCACAATCGGCCAGCTGAGTCTCATGCCAGCTGATTGTGGGGATATGCACAAACACATAAATACACAGTCCTTTCAGTCCTAGTTGTAACGAATGATCATCCGGACGGCAACAGCACCTGTCTATACTACTACCTCACTGGGCAAGGTATACAGATACATATATACATTTTTCTAGGAAAAAAATTCTTTATTTTTTTTTCCTTTTTTTTTTTTTTTTTTGCTATGATTATCTCATGAACATATATCCTCTTGTAGACTTCTATCAATATTTGCTGCAATAATTTAAACAACATATGCCTTACTGCCGATTGATGGCAATACTTTGATACCTATGTGTACAACACTTTTTGTGGGATTAATCCCACCGTACCTCTCTGGTTACTGTTACAAGCACCATGGCTTGGATACATAATCCTTTTTCCCCCTACTTACTCGAAATACTGATGGGGGAAATAAATTCTTAAATAACATTAAAAACATGGAAATAAATTTTATTTAAAAAAAACATCTCATACAATCTTTGATGTATATCATACAATCTTTATTTGAATTGTTTTTCTTACACAGACGGTACTTTTTTACCTCCCAAAAAACTGGGCCTTACAAAAATACTACCTTCAAAGTACAAACATAGGCACTTCACCCCATGCAACGTGAGTGAACTCTATACTTTATATAATAGACAACATCTCTTTGGAATATAATATTTTATTTAAGAATCAAGAAAAAAGAAATTACAGTATAGATGGGAATTTCCCTTGATTTACATCTATATATTTGTTTTATTTTGCAGAAAATTATGGGAATTAAGAGACATATTTGTTGACCTCAGCAGTCCCACGTCTTCTGTTTATAGCGCCTCTGCCTTACTAGGGCCTTCTGGGCCTCATTAGTGAGCCCTGTGCGATATGTCGGTTTAATTGCCCATATCTGTGCTGGCCCCCTTTGGCCTTTCTTGGCCTTTTTCTATACCTAGGCTACCTCCAGAAATAAATCTCTGGTCAAACTACAGGAGGAAAGTAGATAGAAGCTTCAATCTGGCACCCCATGCTACGTCTCTGCGATATACTGTTTTTAATACAGTGGAACAATAAAACCACCAACGCATCATCATACACGTGAGTGCACACTTTTGTCTTCTTCACCTATTTTATTGTCGCTGGATTTTTTCTCTGTATACCTTCAAATTAATTACCAAGCATTTCTCGATGTATTTGTCTCCCCATACCAATCCTCCAAACAACTTCCTCTCCCACATACGTGCAATACCATCACTTGAAAATGCATATAAATGTATGTTATCTCTTCCATATTTAGAATTATTCCCTATATTCGACAATACAACCACTGAAGAAGGAGGACACTGTCTTACTCCGAAACGCGTCTGGTTAGATGTCTTGTATTAGAATATACCTATGATTGATGCTGTTTTTTTACTTGTATCATATACATTTTCTATATATTATATATTTTTTCAATAAATATTGTTACTCTATTATACTTTGAAACCCTTTTTTTTTTTTACCTTGGGAAAGTGCAGTAGTGCCAATTTAAAGTCCATCAACCTGGGGAAAACCCTCTTTTTTGCTTCTCTTCTATAAGTGATCCAGCAATGAATCCGCCGTTCGGATCACTTTTAAAAGAAAGACCGGCGCCTGGGGGAAAAAATTTATGCTTTGGTTTTGGCATCTAGCTGCAGCCAAAAACTTCAAAGTCAAGACGTATTTTCCCATTTAGGCAGTCGGTAAGTGGTTAAGGATGTGTTAATGAGAGATGCATTTATTTAGGCAACATCTGCCTAGAGTTCAGCCTTAATCTAATAATTTTACATGAAATTACCATTATTTATTTCCTGTTGTTATTCCTGCCACTATCCTTCTCTTTTATATCCATAGTGAGAAAGTGACAAACAATTATAACAAATGACTGGGTGTCATGCTTTTCTCTCAGTTGTTTCCTATAGCAAGGCATCATACAGATAATGCTGTTTATCTTATTGCCGCCCTGACAGGAGTGATTGATTCACCAATTACCAGTCTGTATACAGTGCCGTTCCATTTTACTAATCATTTTATATGCTATGTAGTAGAATAATCTGTTGTTGTTTTTTTTTTTTTTTCTATTTTACTTCTGCTTCAGTGTTTTTAGATTATTTATGAAAAAAAGGTCTTAAATCAAGAATTCATGGGTAAATAAATGGCTTTAAAACCCATACTATGAATAGATGTATGTGAAGCCTGGTTAGAACATTATGTATACCAACCAGAGTTCCCCGCTGCTTTAAGCTTTCAAATCCCCATGAGCTATTTAAAGATTAATGTGCATTGCAGATATATAAAAAGTATGTATTTACATACGGTACAAGTAGCAAGAAAAGCACAAAGAAAAGTGCCTGGAGTAGCTTCTAAGCATATTTCCCAAGGTATGATTGGTTGACCGGGTTACTGAAGTATAATGCCGCGTACACACGATTGCACATTCCGACAACAAAATCCATGTGATTTTTTCCAACGGATGTTGGCTCAAACTTGTCTTGCATACACACGGTCGCACAAATTTTGTCGGAAATTCCGAACGTCAAGAACGCAGTGATGTACAACACGTACGACGAGCCGAGAAAAATGAAGTTCAATAGCCAGTCTCTCTTCTGCTTGATTCCGAACATGCGTGGCACTTTGTGCGTCGGAATTGTCTACACACGATCGGAATTTACGACAACGGATTTTGTTGTCGGAAGATTTGAGATCCAGATCTCAAATTTTGTTTGTCGGAAATTCCGACAGGGTAAAAAATGTCCGATGGAGCCTACACAGGGTCGGAATTTCCGACAACAAACTCCCATCGAACATTTGTTGTCGGAAAATCCGACCGTGTGTACGCGGCATAAGAGCACTCATCTGGGGCATTAGGGGAATGGTTCACCTGTACCAGCCCGAAGAATTGCTGAGGACAGTGGAGAAAAAAGGCACTGGGCTTGTATTGATATTGGTGTCTTAAAGTGTTACTAATCCCAGGAGCCTGCAATCACTATATCTGGTCTCCCACAGTACACAGAACATGGAAATGCAAGTATTTTAGTAAATATAAACTGCTAAATACCTTTTCTCATCAGCATTATATAGCAGTCCTGAGACTCTCTCTCTGTGTCCGGCCCAGCACTGGTTAAAGCTTGTAGGAGTAGTTTTCATTCTCCTCTGACTGTCCCATGAGGCTGCATGACTCCTGACCCTCTGTCTGGACAGTGCTGATTGGCCCTGTGCTGTTCACATGTACATGCCCCCCCCCCCCCCCCCCAAAAAAACAAAACAAAAAAAAATAAAAAATTCTCACACACCAAACTGAGCTTGTGCAGAGTGCCCCTGTTCTATCGAATAGCATACCTCCCAACTTTCTGAAATGGCAATGAGGGACACCTATTAGCAAAAGTATGTATGCATAGGACACACCCCCTGTCACGCCTCCTTATCCACTTCCCGCCCGCCCACTGTCATATGACGGCAGGACGAAGAACCTATTGTTCTGGGCTGCTGTCATATGACGAGATTTCCTTTGCAGCCACTAGGAGGCACGCGCACGCCCGCCACATCGCTGGGGACCTGATGCGCGTGCCCAGCAGCCGCGATGTCCGCCGGGCACCCGCGATTGCCCAGTAACTGTGCAGGACGTGGATCTGTGTGTGTAAACACACAGATCCACTTGCTGTCAGAGAGGAGACCGATGGTGTCTCCCTTGTACATAGGGACACCGATCGGTCACCTCTCCCAGTCAGTCCCCTCACCCTACAGTTAGAATCACTCCCATACGGAACATATTAACCCCTCCCTAGCCCCCTAGTGTTAACCCCTTCCCTGCCAGTCACATTTATACAGTAATCAATGCATTTTTATAGCATGGATCGCTGTATAAATGTGAATGGTCCCAAAAATGTGTCAAAAGTGTCCGATCTGTCCGCCGCAATATCGCAGTCATGATAAAAATCGCAGATCGCCGGCATTACTAGTAAAAAAAGAAAAAAATTATAAAAATGCTATAAATCTATACCCTATTTTGTAGACGCTATAACTTTTGCGCAAGCCAATCAATATACGCTCATTGCAATTTTTTTTTACCAAAAATATGTAGAAGAATACGTATCGGCCTAAGCTGAGAAAATTAGTTTAAAAAAAATTGGATATTTATTATAGCAAAAAGTAAAAAATATTGCGTTTTTTCAAACTTGTCCCTTTCTTTTGTTTATAGCGCAAGAAATAAAAACCGCAGAGGTGATCAAATACCACCAAAAGAAAGCTCTATTTGTGGGAAAAAAATGATAAAAATTTTATGGGCAGGGGGTGTGTCCTATGCATTCATACTTTTGCTAATAGGTGTCCCTCATTGCCATTTCATAAAGTTGGGAGGTATGCTATTCAATAGAACAGGGGCACTCTGCACATGCTCAGTTTAGTGTGTGAGAATTTTTTATTTTATTTTTTTTGGAGGGGGGGGGGGGGGGGGGGGGGGGGGCAGGTGCATGGTGCAGAGGAGAAAAGAGAGAGAGCAGCGCCGCTCTAAGAGTAGTGGATCTGATTACAGTGGGAACTGTATGTGAAAATAAAAAGAAAGTATGTACTCACACTTTGTTTAAAAATATCAGGCACGTAGCGGTATCTTTATTTTGTCTGAAGTCCTCGGCCGTCCTCCGGTGTCATGGCTATGGTGGGGAAACGCACGGTCCCTTGCGTCTCGTGGTTCCGAGGTGAGTGCGTCCCAGGATAGGCATGTCAGCAGGATTGATGACGTTGGTAGGCGTGGTTGGAAGCGCTGCTCTCTCTCTTTTCTCCTCTACACCAGAGTCTCTTCTGCCCCAAGGAGCCGGCTGCCGCATCTTACAAGCACACACTGTTATTCCTGGACTGAGAAAAAAAACTGTCCAAAAAACACATCACAGTGTTTCTCCCCTTCAGCCCCCACTCTCTCTCGCCCACCCTCAGTGTCACTCCATCTGTGACCCCCCATACTCGCTCATCACTAGCTGTCGTTGGCGCTCCATCCTCCCCCTCTCATGGTGCATGGTGCAACTACATGTGAACAGCACAGGGCCAATCAGCACTGTCCAGACAGAGGGTCAGGAGTCATGCAGCCTCATGGGACAGTCAGAGGAGAATGAAAACTACTCCTACAAGCTTTAGCCAGTGCTGGGCCGGACACAGAGAGAAGTCTCAGGACTGCTATATGCTGCTGATGAGAAAAGGTATTTAGCAGTTTATATTTACTAAAATACTTGCATTTCCATGTTCTGTGTATTGTGGGAGACCAGATATAGTGATTGCAGGGTCCTGGAAATAGTAGCACTTTAAGACACCAATATCAATACAAGCCCAGTGCCTTTTTTCTCCACTGTCCTCAACAATTCTTTGGGCTGGTACAGGTGAACCATTCCCCTAAAAAATTACATAGCGCCTGTGGTTAGTAGGTGGAGGAATAGTGTCCCATCATTGGTATTAGCTGGAGGAATAGTGCCCCATCATTGGTGTCAGTGGGGGGAATAGTGCCCCATCATTGGTGTCAGTGCGGGAAATAGTGCCCCATCATTGGTATTAGCTATAGTGATTGTGGTCCACAGGGGCAAACTGACCATTTGTCCACCCGGGCCACTAGGGGGCCCCATCAGGGTTGCCAGCCTCAGTAAAACCAGGGACAGTATGTAAAAATCGGTGTTTTTTTTACATCTGTTTCTGAAATGTCCCTTACCGACATCCTTTTGGTCTAAAAACCCTGAGATTATAGCTACCCCACCTCTCCAGTACCTTCTCAGCCAATAGAAACATGTCAGTGTATACTGTGTGTACATGTATGTGTATACTGTGTGATTGTATACTGTGTGTGTGTGTGTATACTGTGTGGCCCCATAATCTCTGATTGCCTGGGGGCCCCATCATTTCCTATTGCCCGGGGGCCCCATGAGTTGTCAGTCCGCCCCTGGTGGTCCATCATTGGTAGCAATAGAAGAAGTAGTGCCCCATTGGTGTGTGGCAGGAATTATGCCTGGCTGTTGATATCTATTGGGAGGAATAGTGCTCCAAGGGCTGGATAAACGCAAGCAAAGGGCCATCGTTTGTGGACCACTGTTTTAAACAGTAATATTTATTAATTTTGCCACCAAATGTGTCATATTAAAGAATAAAGCCATTTGTGAAAAGTTCTCTTTTAAAAAAAAATTTTTTCCTTATTTCACTTATATCATAATAATTTATGCATTCGTACCTATAACTTTCCTTTTATATATATATATTTTGGTAGATTCTCCTTTAACTTCTCAAGTCATAAGTAATTGATATAGTTGATACTTTCACAGTGTTGCGCACATCCCAGAAATATGAAAAAGTGTCAAAAATATATATATTTTTTTAAAAGCGTTGTCAAAGGAAATACAGTGGGTATTTTTATCCCAGCTTTGCTGGAAATCTGTTTTAAATCAAATTATTTCAGGACTGGGATCTTGCATGTATTGATATTTTGAGTGTTCGCTTTCATAAACAGCTTGGTATTTGGTTGCCCACTCCGAAAAAGAATGACTTCTAAATCCTCAATGGTCTCTGGATTTAGCAGATTCTGAAGGCTCTTTCTGCCATCTCTTCCCTTTATTGTGCTCCATGAAAAAAAAAAAAAAATATAGAAATGAAATGCTTCTTTTAATTCCCGGGAATCCGCGTTTGTAGGCAGCGAGAAGCGAGATACAAGACATTCTAAGATGCCGTTTCGCTAGGCCATCCTGCTGCTTCTACCATAATTGATTGAATCATTGACAATGTTCGTCGGCACCACTGTACGTACACTTGGAAATGAGTTTCCTTATCGAGATACATGACTTGGCTGTGTAGTTGGAGAAATTATTTATGAGGAAAAATTCCATTTTAAGTCTTTACAAAGTAAGTTTTTCTGATGTTTGTCAATGAAGCTGACTTTTTTCGTTTACCTTTCATATCAAGGCAGGGGAATGCATAAAATATCTGTAAGCAAGAAAATAAAAAAAAATGTAAAAAATAAAAAACAACCCTGGCATTCCAAGGGAAGCATTGAAAGATGGGCAATCCTGACAAGTGATACATTTTTTTTTCCCACAGTCTAAAAATTCAAGATTGAATGATTTTTGGCAACATTTAAACCCTTAAAGCGGTGTTTCAGCTAAAAAAATTTTTTTTTAAAAGTCAGCAGCTAAAAAAAAAATTGCTGCTGACTTTTAATAAGCACACAGTTATGCCCCGTACACACGGTTGGAAAATCCGACCACAAAATCCATCGGATTTTTACCGACGGATTTTGTCCGACACTGGTGTTGCATACACACAGTCGGACAAAGTTGTCGGAAAATCCGATCATTCTGAACGTGGTGACGTTTGTTGCGTACGACGGGACTACGTAGAGTCTAGTAGCCAATAGCTTTGGTCTTGTAATGTGATCTGAGCATGCGTGGCACTTTGTCCGTCGGAATTCGCTACACACGATCGGAAAAAGTCTGACAGGACTTTGTTGTCGGAAAATTTGAGAGCAGGGGATAGAACTTTGTCCGTCGGAAAATCCGACGGAAAAAGTCCGATGGAGCCTACACACGGTCGGAATTTCCGACAACATTGTCCGATAGGACATTTTCCGTAGGAAAATCCGACCGTGTGTATGGGGCATTACCCTCCCAGGGCGCCCGCAATGTTGGTCGTGGAGGCCGAGATGTCCCTCGGCTCTCCGGTCCCAGCGCCTCCATCCTCAGTAAGGGCAACAGGCAGCGAAGACTACGGCTTCACTGCCCATTTCCTACTGCGCATGCGCGAGCCGCGCGGCGCTTTGTGAATGGGACGCGCTGTGTTAGGGAACACACAGTTCCCATAACACAGCGCGCCCCATTACCCAGAAGACAACGCGGCGGAGGACAGAAGAACGAAGATCACCGCGGTGTAGGAAGGAGGCAGATTAGTAAGACTGCCTAGCAACAGGGATTTCGGATCAGGTAAAAAAAAAAATTATTTTTTAATTTTGTTTTTTTATTTTTTTCCAGAATATTAATGCTTTTTTTTAGGGTGTCCCCCCACTTTAAATACAAACAACATTGTACGTGATATTCAAAAATTTTCTGCTGTTGCCTAATGAGTATGTATAAAACACACAGGAAGGCGCAAACACCTTGCGCATTACCATTGACAATTTTATTAAGCCTGCCAAGACAAATGGATACTCACAAGTGGATAAAAGCAGTATGCATAAATATCAAAGACTCCAGCAGAACGCGATGTGGAGTAGGACCATAACTGACTGGATGGCTGACATGTTTCAGATGACAAAACCCCCCTTCCTCAGAGCTAATCCAACCTAAAATTCAATGGCCATTTAAATGAGAACAATTGATTGCTTATCATCTGTACTTATATTGGCACCACATCCCGTAATTTGACAATAAAGAAGATAAGGATAATGGGATTTTTAAGGTGCAAGATACAACACAATAAGTATATCAAAAAATATTTATTTATAAAATTAAAATTTATAGAATAAAAAGGTCCATCAGAAATACAGCACAGTTACAGTTACAGAATGTGCAGCTCAACAAATTCTCAACATGTTTCACCACAATTAGTAGCTTCCTCAGGAGAATTACATTTGTCAGGCACAATGTAATCTCTGCCTCTGCCTCAGGAACTTTGATTCACAGCATGCCCTTGCTGAGACAGTGATCCATGAATCACCATACATTTTATTTTAAATAAAAATAAACCAGTAACCTGCAAACTCTTCTAAACACTAAAAAAGCTTGTGGTGAGAATGTCTTAAAGTGATTGTAAAGGCTCGTTTTTTTCCTATAAAAAGAACCAACATATTACACTTACCTGCTCTATTGCAGTGAATTTGCACAGAGCAGCCCGGATCCTCCTCTTCTATGGTCCCTCTTCTGTGATCCTGGCCCCTCCCTATCTCCCCTGATTGGCTAGCTGATATTGATTAACAGCAACGGGAGCCAATGGCGCCACTGCTGTGTCTCAGCCAATCAAGAAGGAGAATCTTGGATGGCTGAGACATTTGAGGATATCGCTGGACAGAGAGGGACCTCAGGTAAGTGTTAGGGGGCTGCTGCACACAGAAGGCTTTTTATCTTAATAAATAGAATGCATTAAGATTAAAAAAAACTTCTGCCTTTACAACCCCTTTAAGTTTCCAGCCAGGAGTTGATGTAGTGTACTAGCCTGCTTTGTCTATGAAGGGCAAAGCTACAGGTTTACATTAATTTCCCCATCCACTGCATCACATACTTACCTTTCCCTAGTCCAGCGTGAAAATGAAGGACGTTTAACCATTTAAAGTGGATGTAAACCCATCATTTTTTCTTTTTTTGTCTGGCACAATATAGAGTATGGGATTTCAGATCAGCTGTTCCCAGTCTTGCCACAAAGAGTTAATTCAGCTCTAAGCAATCCTCATATCTTTTTTCAGTGAAATAAAACGGACAAACTGTGAACTTTGTCCGTTCTTCCCCCTTGCTGTGATTGACAGGTGATTTACATATCTCGTGCACTAGCCTTAGACATGCATTATTTTTTAATTCCCACCCCCACTCCTTTCTTCAGCAGCTCTGCAAGGATTGGCTGTTCCACACCTCAGCATGATTTGGCATGCTGAAGTCATGTGGGGACTTTTCTGGGTTTTGACTGGCTGTTAGAAATCATAGCAGAAGTTCAGTGTAAGAAATACACAGGAGAAAATGCATGTTGATAAGGGGAGTGTAGAGGTGGGCGGGGAGTCTACTGACATCACGACTCCACCCACTGAGCCCTGGAAAACAGACCCACCCACAAAATCTGCAGTTTTTCGGGTCTCATAGCAGACAGAGGGGAGACATTTGACAGATAAGTATACATGCAGGAGGCATGTACATCCTTCTAGATAACCAATATTGCAATCGTTTAGGCCCCTTTCACACTGGGGCGGTGAGCCGCGGTGACGGTAAAGCAGCGCTATATTTAGCGCTGCTTTACCGTCGTTTTCACCGCGGTTTTCGGCCGCTCGCGGTGCGGTTTCCCCCCCGCGAGCGGCCGAAAAAGGGTTGAACACCCCCTGCAGAGCCCCGCCGTAGCCGCGGTATTGCCGCGGTAACCGCGGTATTGCCGCGGTTTTACCGCGGTCTCCCATTCTAATCAATGGGAAGGAGCGGTATAGGAGCGGTGAACACACCGCTCCTATCCCGCTCCAAAGATGCTGCTAGCAGGACTTTTTTTGTCATCCTGCTAGCGCACCGCTCCAGTGTGAAAGCCCGCCGGCTTTCACACTGGAGTTAAAGGGGCCGGATTTTTTCATGCGGTGAACAGGCGCTATTTTTAGCGCTGCACCGCATGAAAAACGCCCCGGTGTGAAAGGGGCCTTAGAAAGGATGAGAGTGGGTTTACTTCCACTTTAAAGACCAAACCTTTTCTGACATTAGTTGATTACAAGTACTGTAAAAATCATTATTTTCTGCTAGAAAATTACTTGGAACACCCAAACATGATATATTTTTTTTTAGCAGAAACCCTATAGAATAAAATGGTGGTTGTTGCAATATCTTATGTCACACCGTATTTGAGCAGCGGTCTTTCCAACGCATTTTTAAAAAAAACAAAAACACTTTAATGAATTAAAAAAAAAAAACTAAACAGTAAAGTTAGCCCAATTTTTTTTGTATAATGTGAAAGATGAACCGTGATCTTTATTCTAAGAAAAAAAATCATGATTCTCATTTTAGCCCAAATCGTGCAGCTCTACTACAAAGTTACCTTGTCTCCAGATATCTGGTGTTCTAAAAACCCCTATTACTCAATGAGATGACAATGCATGTCTGGTGTAGACATGTGCGGTTAGTTTCGTACGAATCGTAAATTCGTACGAATTTGTCGAAATTCGTACATTCGTACGGAACCGAATTACGAATTTTTTTGGATACGAATTCTGTACGGAATACGAAATTCCGTTTACGAATTTCGGATCCAAATTATTCTACATTTCTTCGAATCCAACTACCAAATATATCGAATTTCAATTTCAACTAATACTAAAGAAATTATTATAGCGGATATAAAGAGTGATTCGAAATTCGGCTCCAAACTATTCGAATTCAACTACCAAATATATCGAATTTCAAGTTCAACTAATACTAAAGAAATTATTATAGCGGATATAACGAGTGATTCGAAATTCGGCTCCAAACTATTCGAATTCAACTACCAAATATATCGAATTTCAATTTCAACTAATACTAAAGAAATTATTATAGCGGATATAACGAGTGATTCGAAATTCGGCTCCAAACTATTCAAATTCAACTACCAAATATATCGAATTTCTAATTTTCAACTAATACGAAAGAAATTATTATAGCGGATATAACGAATGATTAGAATTTCGGCTCCAACTACCAAATAATATCTAATTTCAACTAATACAAAATAAATTATTATAGCGGATATAACGAATGATTTGAATGAATTCGATATTCAGTATAACGAATATCGACAGTGTACGAATAATAACGAATTCTTTGTTGGTCCAAATTTCTTTACTACAGAAACATGTGACTGTTGGTTGACCAATCACATCAGAGGTTTTCTTGTGATGCTGAGGCCTACAGGGCAGGGCAGAGGGCACGCCCTGATCATATGACTTCTCTTTGTGGAGCAGATCATACAGTCAACTATTTGTGCCAGTGCATCTGCTCAAATATCGTTGTGATCCTTGGATTTTTGGTATTCATTTGCCCTGATATCTGTTCGAGTCTGCAAGATTATTATCCTTGATAGCTTATTTTGCTATTGGATTTCTTCTTTTACTCCAGATTTTTGTTTTAGTCTGCTCATCTTTTTTTTTTGTCTTTTTTTGACTTGGAAGGCAAAATGAGCAGCAAACAAGGAGATCGAGGCAGAAAGAGTGCTGCTGCTGGGAGAGGAAGAGCTTTGAGCCGGCGTAAAGTAGAACAGCAGCAGGTGGGACGTTCTGTCTCTGCGCCCCCTGAGCTCAGCTCACCTCCCATGAAGTTGAGGCGACCAGGAGGAGTGAAAGAGCCTGCCAAACAGCAGACATCACGTCGCCAGCTGTTCCAGGAGGACTTACCTTGTACAAGCACTGCTGCTGGTAGCACTAGCATGCCCACTCGTACTTTTTATGGAAGAGGACGAGGGCAGACCAAAGGTAAACTTCCCATTGCACACACCTTTGTGCAGCCAAAGATGGAGATCTTGGACAGCATGCTGCAGGAGACATGTGAGGAGAAGGCCCAGGCTGAACAAGCTCATGATGATGTTATCACTATCAGCACTCCAGGGAGCTTCGAGATAAGCAAGCAGGAGCCTGAGGAGAGTCAGCTTACAACACATTGTAAAGATCATCAGTCTTCCCCTGGCAATGTAGAAGAAGAGAAAGAGATGGAAACCAGTTTTCACATGGAGAACTTTGATTACCAACCATCGGCATCGGCATCTACCCATGTTGGCCCCAGCGACAGCCCAGGAGAATATATCTCCCCTGACTCCCCACTACTTTTCTCCCCTTATAAGTCCCCTGCCGTTATTTCAAAGCCTCCAGCATCATCGGCCAATGCAACCACAGCGACAGCACCCAAAATACCTGTGATGTTCAGATCTCATTCTCTTCTTCATCCTGCTCCTCCTGCTGAACCTCAGAAAGACAGTCAGTGCGGGCAGTGTCATTGGTGCTGGCTGCCGTTCCAGCGTTTGGCTGCATTTCACCAAAATTGGCGTTGGTCAGAAGGCCAAATGCAAGCATTGTGGCAGGGACATCAGCCGGGGCCGAGACATAGGGCATCTCAGCAACAGCGGGATGAACCAGCACATGCGTGTGCACCACCAGGCTGTGCTGTTAGGGGAGAAAATTGTGTCCCCTCCAAACACCAAAAGAGGAACCAATACCAATAGTGGCACCACCACAGCCACCACCATAAGTACCAGCACCACCACCCCACATCCAACCCATACCAGCCACCAGGCCACCCTGGAAGATTTTGGTGGCTTTCACAGTGCAAAAGGAATGTCTCAGGCACAGGTTAGGAAGATTACACGCCTGATCGGCCAGCTTATTGCAGTTGGAGGAGCACCATTCAATATGGTAGAAGGTGAGCCCTTCAGGCAGTTGATGCAGGCTGTTGCACCACAGTACCGTGTGCCATCACGAAAGACCTTTAGCCAAACTGTGGTGCCAGCCTTATACAGGTCTTGTGTTGGGGTGCTGAAGGACGAGATTAGAAAGGCAGGTGGACAGGCAGTGCACCTGACCACTGACCTGTGGAGTGCATCTAGTGCCCGACACGCCTTCCTGTCCCTGACGGCACATTGGTGGCAGGGCAAGGTGTCATCTGGATCCTCGTCATCAGCACTTGTCAAAGAGGGGCACCGTTCTTTTCTGCTGCACGCTGAGGTGCTTGATGAGAAGCATACAGCGCAAAATATCCTGCAAGCCCTGCAGAAAATGTTGTTGCAGTGGTTTCAGGCAGACACTGACAGCAACAGCTACAGGATTGGCTATATTGTGACAGACGGAGGCAGCAACATGGTGAAGGCTGTAAGGGATGGCAGCTTTGTGGGTGTGCGCTGCTCAGCCCACCTTCTCCACCAGGTGGTAACTGACAGCTTTCGATTGGTGGAGGCTAATTCTGGCGGCGATGGAAGGCTGTCCAAAGTGGTGGACTCTTGCCGGAAGATGGCTGGCCACTTCCATCGAAGTGTGAGGGACAGCCACCTCCTCAGGTTGGAACAGAGGAAGGCAGGCCTTCCAGAACACTGCCTAAAACAGGATGTGGGGACTAGGTGGAATTCAACCCTAGCAATGCTGGAACGCATCCTTGAGCAGCAGAAGGCTCTCCATGCCATGGCCTGCGAACATAATATTGGCATAGAGAGACCTTTAGGCAGGGAGGACTGGGCCATAATTGGGCAGATTGTGGCAGTCCTCAAACCATTCCTCTCTGTGACAGAACATCTGAGCCGCGAGGATGCCAGCATTGCTAATGTGCTGCCGCTTTTTAACCATTTTCAGAGTAAATTGGAGCGGTTCATGTCAGCTCAGGAACCTTTGCCTGGTGGTGTCCCTCAACCTGATGTGTTGGCTCTGCTCAAGACATTTCTCTTGGAATTGGGCAGGCGCACGCAGGATTTGACCGCCTCTTGCCCAGAACTGATGCTGGCTGCCATGTGTGACCCTCGTTGCAAGGGCAAAATGGCTGTGCAGTGCAGTGCTCTCACAACATGGCGGGACAGACTGGTTGACAGGGTGCGTCAGAGGGAAAGGCAGCTAGTAAGGCCGCTAGAGCTGGGAGAGGAGGAAGAGGAGGAAGAAGATATTGAAAACCCCCTCTCCCATGCAACTGCATCTACTGATTCTGAAGTGAGCAGCAGAGCTCCTGCCAGCGGTCGCGGAGCATCTTCTTCCGTCTTGACTGAGGCATTTGACACCCTAATGGGAACCTCCAGCAGCATAGTGCGCCCCAAGAAACGCATTTCATCAAAGGAGGTTGTCATGTCATATTTGTCATCCCCACCAGTGCACCCCACCACAGATCCTATGTCTTTTTGGCAGGAGAAGAGCGAGGAGTGGCCTGCCCTCGCAGATATTGCCAAGGAGCTACTGTCCTGCCCTCCAACAAGTGTCCAGAGTGAGCGGGTGTTTTCTGTGACGGGAAACATCCTGTCACCCCAAAGATCACAGTTGTCCCCCCAGCTAATGGAGCAGTTAGCATTTTTGAAAATAAATTTGCCAAAGCTGGGGTACCCCTCCCTTACTCTGGACATTCCTTGAACTGACTGACTGTCTGCACTCTGCAGCAGAGATGGCCTCTTGGTCTTAGACTCTTTAGTTGGACCCTGTCCCTCCCCACAATCAAAGTTTCTTAAATGCCCAATCAATTGTTGTTCAATGTGCCAAATGTAATTATACTAATCCACAAGCTGGTAAACGCTGTGGCCTGATGTTCCCCAATGTGCCCCAATAATATGCCATGTGCCCCAGTATGCCCTGATGTGCCCCAATATGCCCTGATGTGCCCCAATATGTTTGGGTGGGGGAAGGGGAGTGTTTTTGTTTTCTGCCATTGCAGAAGGGAACTAACTACTGTTAAGTTAAGTTGTTAATAATTTATTGTTGGAGTTGCTTTATGCTTTAGAGAGACCTAATAAACATTTCTATGTTCAGTTGTACAGTAGTGTCTGTCACCTTATTCTGTCCTATATGTCTGCCTGGCTACCTTGGATGGGGAATGGGATGGGGTGGGGGACAGAATGTATAGCTCGCTTTGCAACACTCCTTTTGAGTTGCGGAGCAGGCGGAGGAGGGAACTTTTTATTTCTGTGTCAATGTGGCTTATCACAGTGTGTCTATGTGTCTAGTGTGCTGTAAACATAAACACCTCCCTCAACAAAATCAAGCACTAAAGACTGCTGGTTTTATTACTTCAAAACAACTTTATTTTTACACACAAAATAAAAGTATAAAATAATATATTAGATTTGAACAGAACAAACAAACAAAATAGCTATGGTCCTGGAGCACGCAGTGGATGATGGTTTCATGATGGAGAGGCTTCTCGGCTGCTCATGGTGGTGGTAGAGCTAGTACCAGGCAATGGAGCATTGTGTCTGGAAATTGCTTCCAGCAAACATAATTTGCAATGCTCCATTGCCTGGTTCTGTTGTAGGTTGAACCGGACCCACATCCTCTCCATATCATCAGTGTGGTTTCTGATGGCACGGTGGAGGGTCCGGTTCAACCTACGATTCTCCCTCTGCATTTTTTTGTTGGCTTTGGCCAGCCTCCGCATCTCTGTCAGCAGGACAGTTGTCTGACTCGGTGTCGGTGGTGGCAACTGCGGCACTGGCTGCTCCTCTGGAGGGTGAGGCAGTGGAGGATGTACAGGGGGGGCAGCTTCCTGTGGCCCTAGAGTCTGCTTCTGGGCCAAAGGGGTCAGCTCGGTCTCATCCCGGAGCGAAATCCCATCTGACAGGTCTTGTTGATCTGAAATAGACGAGATAGCCAATGTTGATGCTAGCATTCAAAGAAATTGATTTCTAGAGATTATAATAAAAACATATTTTATTCCTTTTTATTTTGACATTGTCCTTTAAAAAATAAATACTATTTGTGTAACATATACATATATTCCTATTACAAGGAATGTATTGTAAACATCCTTTGTAATAGAAAAAAACAAAGACAGGTCCTCTTTTAATGTGAAATCTGGGGTCAAAAAGACCTCAGATCTCATATATTATCTACACAAAAATACTATAAAAAATTAATATAAAAAGAAATGTCATATTCTTCTCCCCCACCCAAAAAAAAAACCCTTTAAGATTGGAGGGCAGAAGTGGACCTGATCGTCTCCACCGCCTCTTTGGCCCCTGATAAAAGTGAACTTGCGGCAAGTCCGCCGCAGTAACCAATTTTATCTGAAAGAGGACCGCCCGCTGAAGAAGATACCGGGGTTATGGCAGCTATCATTGCTGCCATAACAATGGTGGTCCTCTTCAAACAGCCGACATATAACTGCGGCGGGTGGTCCTTCCTTAAGTTTTTAAGGGAACAGGTTTCTTTTTTTTTTTTAAACAAACGCTTTCAATAAAAATAGGTTTGTTTTTCTCTTTATAATATAGCAAATAATTTATTTTCACTACTCTTTTCTAAGTTCCACCCTAGTTACTAACTTACTGTTACTGGTGGCTGTCTGATTGTAGTGGCGTTCAGATACTAAGATCAGATGCATTTCCAAATATTGTAGTAATAGAATAAACAATTATAGGTTACAATACTAACACTAACAGTGGGGTCTATTTACTAAAGGAAAATACACTTTCCACTACAAGTGCACTTGGAAGTGCAGTCGCTGTAGATCTGAGGGGGACAGTCATGCAAGGGAAAAAAAAACAGAATGTTTGTTTGTACACGATTGGAAGATAAAATCAGCAGAGCTTCCCCTCAATTCAGAGTTTCTCCTCAGATTTACAGCGACTGCACTTCTGGGGAGGACTTCCCCTCCAGCTGTTTGTAATAACAGACAAGCGGCTGCTAGTGCTTAGCCACATTGGTTGTTAAAAAAACGGCACCGGACGGGTGATGTCTGCCGCTGCAAGCATCACCCGAGTACAACACCTTGAAGCACTATATTGGTAAGTTTGTCAACGATAATTACAAAAAAAGGGGCCACCATTAATCGGTAGACCCCTAGTTTGGGGTGTGTGCTGTGTGTATGAACTTAAAAATGGATGGTTGTAGCTTTTTTTATGTGTTTGTGAACTTAGTGTGGATGATGGTGCCTTGTGTCCTTTTTTCTTTATATTGGCAGCTTGCGTATTCTAGTACTTACGTCGAGGAGAAATGGGGCGTTGCTTCCTGGCAGAAGGAGCTGATGCTGGAGGGTCTGGGATATGGCAGCTCAGGCTTTCTGTTAAGATAGAATAAAGAGTTATGGTAACCACTTCTGGACCAAGCCTATTTATGACAGTTATTGTTTACAATTTAAAATCAAAACTTTTTTCTAGAAAATTACTGAGAACCACAAACATTATAATTATATATATATATGTGCACTGAGTGTGTATTTGCACAGCGGCCTTTCAAAAGCAATTTTAGGTGAGAAATTAACTGAATTAAAAATTTTTTTTTTACAGTAAATGTATTTAGCCCAATTTTTGGGGATATTGCGATAGTCGATGTTACTCCAAGTAAAATAGATAGATATCGAACATGTTATGGTTTAAAATTGCAAACGCTCTTGGAATCGCGATAAACTACGGTACTTAACTACTTCCCACCCGGCCACTGTACATAGACGGCCGGGTGGGAGCCGTCTACTTCTGATCTGACGTTCTGGAACGTCCTTCTGAAGTAGAGGGATCGCGCGCGTGCCAGCGCAGTGGCGCGATCCCGATGCGGCCGTGTCACCCGGCACGGCGCATCTCGGATCGGCAGGAGGGGTCGGTGATTGGCCCTCCTGATCACATGACGGCCGTGTCTAATCACAGCCGTCATGTGATGTAAACAAACAGCCGTTTGCTAGGCAATCGGCTCTCCTCTCCTCACACGGAAGTCGTTGGTGAGGAGAGGAGAGCGGATCGCTCCAGCCGGCTGGTGATCAGTGAGTATTAGCTGTTTTTACAGCTTTTTACTCACTGATCACCAGTGTAGTGTCCCCACAGTGTAAACACACATGTCCCCAAAACACACATGTCCCCTAATAAAAACACATGTCCCCTAATAAAAACACATGTCCCAAAATAAAAAAACACATGTCCCTCACATATGTCCCGGTAAAATAACATGTGTCAATGATTATCTGCACACATATGTCCGTGATCACCTGCACACAGTCATCTGTACATGATCATTTGCGTACATAATGTCCGTGATCACGCGAACCAATTATTAATATACACTTAATGTAATTTTTTTGACAAAAAATATGTAGAAGAATACGTATCGGCCTAAACTGAGGGAAAAAAATATTTATTTTTATATTTTTGGGGGATAATTTTTATGACAAACAAAGTAAAAAATATTGATTTTTTTTTAAAAATTGTTGCTCTTTTTTTGTTTATAGCACAAAAAATAAAAAACCGCAAAGGTGATCAAATAAATACCACCCTATTTGTGTTCAAAAAAATACGCCAATTTTGTTTGGGAGCCACGTCGCACGACCGCGCAATTGTCACTTAAAGCGACGCAGTGCCGAATCGCAAAAAGTGCTCTGTTAAGGAAGGGGGGAAAATCATCGGGGGCTGAAGTGGTTAAATAGATGTTTGTTATTATGTTTGCTTTGTGTTGGTTAGGTAGGTAGTAGGTACTCACCACTGCCAGAATATTGAGGGGGGCATGAAGCAGAAGCAGCTGTTCCTGTTCCCTCCTCCACTGATGATGACATTGATCGATCTGGAAAACATGAATGTAAAGCAAAACGTAAGTCTCACATGCCGCAGTCATAAAAAATATAGTGAGCTGCAAACAACAACCATATAACTGCAATATATAATGATAGATTTTATTTTACTCACCAGCTCTCAGTCTCTGGTGCTTGGCGGCGGATCTGGCACTGGCAGTGCTCACTCCAGGGGGCGGGGCATCTTCGTGAAGTAGGAGGCCATCCTTAAGCTCTGCCTCCCACTGTCTAAATAAGACAGTCTTGCCTCCTCCAGTGGCCTGCCTCTCAATTTTTTTATGGACAGAGGCCCGACAATCATAAAATCTGCAAATGAAAATAGTATATTTAGTAAATATACACACGTTAATATTATTTTTATTTTACATGTTACTTTTCTGTGTCTGTCTGTGTCAAATAAATATATTAAATATATTTGTGTTACGTTCAAATCAGTTTATTACTCAAAGCCTACTGTGTGTGTTTTTTCACAAATATGGGGTGTGTTCTAAGAGTGATATAAAATTTGAATAATTATTACCTGTGCCTGACACCAGCGGTGGTCCTGCGAACCTTGGACAGGGCATTCACAGAGTCCCGGACTCGATCCCAGGCTGCTGTCTTCTGGGCAGTAGGGACGTTGAGGCTGAACAATGTGGCCTTGTCCCTCCTAACAGCAGCCACCAGAGCAGCGTTTTCCTGGGGGGTAAAGACTGGCCCCCTTGTTGATGACGTCGTCGTCTTCTGCTGCTGCTTGCGTTTGGTTCGCTGGTGGTCGCCGGTGTCAGACATTTCATCTTCTGATATGGGGGGGGCATACGCCTCTTTTTTTGGCCATGCTCCCGCTCCACTCCACTTCCATGGCCATGCTCCCTTCCACTCTTCATCTCCTCTTCACGCCTCCTCTCCCCTCCGCGCTTCCTCTCCCTGTCCCCTCCGCGCTTCCTCTCCCTGTCCCCTCCGCGCTTCCTCTCCCTGTCCCCTCCGCGCTTCCTCTCCCTGTCCCCTCTACTACGCTTCCTCTCCCTGTCCTCTCTACTACGCTTCCTCTTCTCTACTCTTCCCTCCTCTCTCCTCAACCCCCCACTGATCCTCCTCTCACCCCCACTCCAGTCCCCTCCACTCCTGTGCTCCCCTCCACTCCTGTGCTCCCCTCCACCCCCTGACCCTCCACTCCTCTCTCTCCTCCACTCTTCTCCCCTCCACTCATCCGGCGCTCCCCTCCACTCATCCGATCCCCTCCACTCATCCGATCCCCTCCACTCATCCGGCGCTCCCCTCCACTCATCCGATCCCCTCCACTCATCCGGCGCTCCCCTCCACTCATCCGATCCCCTGACTCCTCTCCACTCACTCACAACAACAACTTTCAAACCAACACTCTCACTCACACATACATTCTCACTCCCAGACATTCTAATTCCACACAAATCACAAATTCAGTCCACACAAAAACAACAACCACAACTCCAACAATACCACTCTCTCTGCTCTCAGTCTCTGCTCTGCTCTCTGCTCTGCTCTCTCTCTGTTCCTCCCTCACTACACTACAGTCACACGGAGTCACACGGTCTCTCTAAATTACATCCAGGGGCCGGCCTCTCAAAACTACATCCAGGGGCGGAGACTATAGGCACATGTCAAAAACGAAAGTAAAGAATAAACGAGATTTCGAATAGTTACGAATAACAGCGATGTATTAGAAAAGTACGAATCCATTCGACGCATGCAGCGCCGCAGCGCCACTGTGTCAGACATGTAAATTTACGAATCAACGACCAAAAAGAAAAAAGTTACGAATGTACGAATCCATTCGAAGCGCGTTAGCCAGCGCCATTGTGAGAGAGTGAGAGACACGTAAAATGACGAATCAGTAAACCAAAAAAAAAAAAAGTTACGAATCCATTCGAAGCACGTTAGACATCGCTATTGTGAGAGAGAGACGCGTAAAATGACAAATCAACAAACAAAAAAAAGTAACGAATTTGAGAATCCATTCGAAGCACGTTAGACAGCGCCATTGTGAGAGAGTCAGAGAGACACGTAAAATGACGAATCAACAAACAAATAAAAAAAGTTACGAATCCATTCGAAGGACGTTAGACAGTCACAGCGCAATTGTGAGAGAGAGACACGTAAAATGACAGATCAGCAAACAAAGAAAAGTAACGAATTTAAGAATCCATTCGAAGCACGTTAGGCAGCACCATTGTAAGAGACACGAAAAATGACGACTCAACAAACAAAAACAAAAAAAGTTAAGAATGTACGAATCCATTCGAGGCACGTTAGACAGGGCCATTGTGAGAGAGACACGTAAAATGACAAATCAACAAACAATAAAAAGTAACGAATTTAAGAATCCATTCGAAGCACGTTAAGCATAAGCAGCGCCATTTTAAGAGACACGGAAAATTACGAATCAACAAACAAAAAAAAAAGTTACGAATGTACGAATACATTCGAAGCACGTTAGACAGCGCCATTGTAAGAGAAAGAGAGACATGTAAAATGACCAATCAACAAACCAAAAAAAGTAACGAATTTACAAATCCATTAGAATAACGTTAGGCATAGGCAGAGCTATTGTCTACACAGTACACACACACAATAGACTGTTGTTATGCAACCTTAATACGTTTTCGGATATTATTTGTAGAGTGTCGCTATTCGTTAACCAAATTAACGATTCTTACGATTCGTACGAAATCCGTATTTCGTACGAATCCGAATTAAATTCCGTATACGAAACCCGAATTACGAATTTTTTTGGATACGAAATAAAACGGAACGAAACGAAACATATTTTTTGACGGATCCCATGTCTAGTCTGGTGTTCCCAACTCTGACATGAACACTTCTTACTGCCAAATCCAGGTAGCTTAATTTTCCCCAGTGAAACCTCCAACACCAGCAAGAATGCAGATGATGATGTCATATTGGAGGTAATTTGAGTAGACTTTGATACAGTTGCTGTGTTTCCTGAATGGAAATAGCAGATCACTTACTGGTCTATTAGTTACAGTACCTGGAGCTGGATTTAAACAAAATCTATGCTAGAGGGATAACAACGTCTTCATTGCTAGAAATGATAGTTGCCTGGTTATATTTGGCTGCAATATTTTCTACATATACCCAAAAGTCATGCAAAACTCCTTTTTTTTAATTATAATCTTTATTAATTTTTCCATCCAAAAATAATACATAATTTACATTTCGTCTCAATATTCAATAAATAATATTCTTTTTACATACATATTATTCATATCTCCAACTTATACCTCTTTTAAAAGGGGAGCTGTCTATACTCCATCTACTAGGAAGGAGGGAGCCGCTTTCATAGTGATACTTCCCAAATCTGATCTCACACGTTGTCCCCCTCTTTCCGCGCTATATCCCCCCCCCCTCCCCCCACCCCCCTCTATTCTAGCTGTATCTGGTGTATTCCCTCTATCCACGGTCTCCACATCCTTTCAAATTCCTTCATATTGTATCTCCTTATATATGCGGCTCTCTCCTTCGGGATGGTTTCATTCATTATATCAATCCAGTTTTTTACTGTAGGTGGTGCCTGCGATTGCCATCTCAACATTATCAACTTCCTCGCTTGGTACACGCCTCTTAATATTGCCACTGTTGTACTTTTCGTTTCTCCCTTTTCCTGTCTATACCCCAAAATACACAATCCAGGTTCCCTTTCCAATTCCCTGTTGTATATACTCTTCAGTACTTCTGTCACCCCTTCCCAGTACCGAAAGAGCTTGGGGCATCTCCACATCATGTGGATAAGATCCCCTAACCCCTGGCACCTCGGGCATTTATCATTAGGTCTTCTTCCGAATTTACATAGCATCTTTGGGGTATAGTACACTCTATTAAGTAGCATTAAGTGCGAGAATCTCTGTGCGGGTGAGACCGATATCATCGGGCTTAGTTCTAGTATTCTCTTCCATTGTCCCATGCAAAACTCCTGATCTGCATTCTTAAGCCTCGTACACACGATCGGATTGTTGGCCAACAAAACCGTGGACTTTTGTCCGAAGGGGCGTTGGCCCAAACTTGTCTTGCATACAATCATCAAGAAATTGTCGGCCAACAAACACGAACATAGTGATGTACTACGTGGTTATTCAGCTCTTTAGCGCCACCCTTTGGGCTCCTTCTGCTAATTTTGTGTTAGTAGAAGTTTGGTGAGTGTTGATTCTTGCTTTTAATTTCGCACTTTTCATTTTGTGCTTTTCATTTCACGCTTTTCAGTTTGTTTCTGAACGGCCGTTCGTCAACCAGACATGTTGCGGAATCGGAGGAGATAACGTGTTATTTATTATTGGCCTTGGAGTTATTGCTTTGACATTATTTTTTTGGTTGAATAATGATTTGATTTGGTATATTTTCTATATTTTTGGATGCATAGAATGCACTTTTTGGTTAAGTTCTATTGGCAGATAGCATGTCTAATTTTATTTGTTTTCTTTTTTTAATGCACAATAAATAATTGTGTAGAATAATACTTGGCTATGTGTTTTACTTCAAATGACAGTTTGGGAGTCGGCAGTTACATTTAAAAAAATACAATGTAAAATTGACAAGGGACACCAACATAGTTGTATCTTTGATCTTAAAAACTACGGGTACCATTGTGGTAACTTGCCCAAAAAAATTATATTATTCTTGATATCACTAGAAAAAAAAAAAAGCCTTTGAAAATGAGTTTGCAATAACTCCATCAGTATCACCAGCAAAGCAGCTTCATTGTTATCCCATTAAATAAGAAGAGAATTGTGCGCTGCATTTCGAGATTTAATAATTTGCCGCGTCACGAATGTTAATTCTCCATTACGAACGCTAGTTTACAAGACCAACCGCTTCTGGCTCGTCCTTGCTTCCGAGCATGCGTGTTTGTACTTTGGTCTGTTGTACGACGGACTTGTGTACACACGCTCGGAAAATCAGACAACAGACATTTGTCCGTGGAAAATTTAAAAACCTGCCATCCAACATTTGTCCGCGGAAAATCCGACAACAATTGTCCGATGAAGCGTACACGCGGCCAGATTTTCCACCAACGGCCTGTCATCACACATTTCCCGCTGTAAAATTCGATCGTGTGTACGAGGCTTTACTCTAGGTCAGGGACCCAGTACTGAAGCCACTGGAGCTGCATCTTCTTGATCTTTAGGGAGACTGGTCAACAGCACCACCTCAACACATCCTTGGTACAGGTTTCCTTTAAAGTAAGTCACTTACTGATATAAATGATAAAAGTTGACCTAGCTATTGAAATCCTTTTATTTTTTATCCATCTGTACCTTGCGAACAGCCATGCACTAGGTTCTCAGGATGCAAAGCTCAAATGTTTCTACTTTGAGTTAAAATGTTGAGATGTTTCTGCTGTGATGGCAATCTCTCCATTGAATGCAAAGTCTCAAAGCATTGCATTAGTGTTGTGACAGCAGAAATGAACTCAGAGCTGAAGGTTGACATTTACAAATTTGCAAACTGCTTGTTCTGTTATTACTAATGTTATTATATTATGTGGGCATGCTGCTTATTTAAATCCTGCCGACTATGCCAAATTATGTAGGCTGTTATTTTGGGTGTCATTAAGAGTCTGACTTCACCGCACATCTTTATACGGTTTATGGTTTCCTACAATATACAACTTTCCAAGTAAGTTTGGTTACTTGCTAAATACTGTTGCCCAATTCAGCTCTACCTTACAGGAGTGCTCAGGGGCATGGCATACCTTCCTAATTCAAATCAAGCCATTGTCAGTGGCTGGGCCATGGCTTTCCCTTTCCCCAGCCTTCAGTCAGTTGAAAATACCTTACCTCCCACAGTGTGTGCCAACTCCTGCAGTGCCCACAGTGCCCTTAACCTCTCACAGTGCTGCCCAGTCTCCTGCAGTGCCCCACCCCCCAAGACTGCTGCAGAGCAACTAGCCCTTCATAGTGCCTTGACCTCCAACAGTGTCCCATAGTGCCCCCCAACCACCAACCATCCTCAGCCTACTCTAGAGAGTCCCGTAATCAATACCACCAACCTCCTTACCCCCACTGTGACACCCAGCCACATCACATTTAATACACGTTTGGCATTCCTGTAATTTTATTGTGTGACTATAAACTCAGGTGGTTCCCGGGCTTACCTGGCTGATCAGGGCCGCTGATAAGGCAGTACAACGGGTTCCCGTTGTACTGGGCCCAGGCCTCAGCCACTAAACAGGGGGGCTCTGGGAAGATTTACATAGCTCCCAACTGTCCCTGATTTCGAGGGACTGTCCCTGATTTCGAGCAATGTCCCTCTGTCCCTCTTTCCTCCTCATTTGTCCCTCATTTTGGTCTGATCTATATAGTTGTATATAAAATGCACTTTTTATCTTTCAAAAAGTGTTTCCCAGCACTAAACCTTTCATCTAATTTCTAAATTGCTGCATTTGTAAATTTTAAAAGCCAATATAAAGGAATAGTAGTGGTAAAAAAAGCCCCTGTAGATCTAATTAACCTTTTTTTGGGGGGTTAATTCTCCTTTAAGGGGGTGTGGCAGGGGGGGCGTGTCCTATGCCTACATACATTTGCTAGTAGGTGTCCCTCATTCCCATCTTAAAATGTTGGGAGGTATGTAAACTCTATTTTTGAATGTTGGGGCATGGAAGGTTTTGGAAGAATATATTGAGCTCTGGTCTCAAAAGAGTTGAGGGCCACTGCTCTAGAGTCTGTGAGCATCCAAGCAACAGGGCTTTAAATAAGCAAAGTTTTTTCCCTTTGTAAAAGTTGCTTCACATTGCCCACATATCACAATAACATAAGTAATAAAAGAAAAGGCTGACTTTAAATTGATTAGAGTGAGTTCTGGGTATTCAAGCTTGAGCATAAAAAAAGGAATGTGTTTTTCACTGGCTAAGTCAGCTTTTATTGTTAAAGAAGTATCTTCTGGAACCGATCACCAATTTACTAATTCTATCGGTATAGGTGGGCTAAAATCATAAAATTCCTTCAATTTACCTTAATCTGAGCTTTCTATAATCCAATGCAACCAGAATCCATAACGAACCTCACAGGGCCACTAATGCCTCGTACACACGATCCGATTGTTGTCCAACAAAACCGTGGAATTTTGTCTGAAGAGCGTTGGCTCAAACTTGTCTTGCATACACACGGTCACACAAATGTTGGCCAACAATTTAGGAATGTAGTGACGTACTATGTGGTTTTTCAGCTCTTTTGTGCCACCCTTTGGGCTCCTTCTGCTAATTTCGTGTTAGTAGAAGTTTGGTGAGTGTTGATTCGTGCTTTTCATTTCACACTTTTCAGTTCGTTTCTGAACGGCCGTTCGTCAACCAGCCATGTTGTGGAATCGGAAGAGATAACGTGTTATTTATTATTGGCCTTGGAGTTATTGCTTTGACATTATTTTTTTGGTTGAATAATGATTTGATTTGGTATATTTTCTATATTTTTGGATGCATAGAATGCACTTTTTGGTTACGTTCTATTGGCAGATAGCATGTCTAATTTTATTTGTTTTCTTTTTTTAATGCACAATAAAAAAACTGTGGAAAATAATATTTGGCTATGTGTTTTACTTCAAATGACAGTTTGGGAGTAGGCAGCTACATTTAAAAAAATCTTAAAAACTACGGGTTAATGGTTTCATGGTAACTTGCCCAAATAAAAAATAAAAAAAGCATAATAATATTATTCTTGATATCACTAGAAAAAATAGCCTTTGCAAATTTGTTTGCAATAACTCCATCAGTATCACCAGCAAAGCAGCTTTATTATTATCCCATTTAAAGAAGAAGAGAATTGTGCGCTGCATTTCGAGATTTCATAATTTGCCATGTCACGAATGTTAATTCTCCATTACGAACGCTAGTTTACAAGACCGACCGCTTCTGGCTCGTCTTGCTTCCGAGCATGCGTGTTTGTACTTTGGACTTTTGTCCGATGGACTTGTGTACACACGCTCGGAAAATCCGACAACGCACATTTGTCCACCGAAAATTTGAAAACCTGTTAGCCAACATTTGTCCGCGGAAATTCCGACAACAATTGTCTGATAGAGACAGACGGTCGGATTTACCGACAACAGCCTGTCATCGAATATTTCCCGTCGGAAAATCCGATTGTGTGTACGGGGCTTTAGACTGTGACTCTTTAAAGCCTGGGTCTTCCGCTCTCTCTTCCATTCTTATGTTATCAGTTAGATTTAAACTTCCATTGACCTCAATGTGCGAGTTTGACAGGCTGTGCCACCTGTCAAACTCTGCAGCCTGAGTTATATTTGAAAGAGCCCTTAAAGGGGAGATTCCAACCCCCCCACCCCACCCAAATTCTAATTTACAGTAGCAGTTAGGTGCGGTAAAACCCTGCGATGGAGCCATGCATTTACAGCCCCCCCAGCCGCTTCCCCTTTAACTGCAGCAGCTGGGGGTGTACACATGCTGCGACCACAATGCTTTGCTTCGCAGCAGGAGATATATTCCCTGTCACTTTCTGTGGGTGCTACCACCTGCAGAACACAACCCATTTAAGTGAATGGGGCCGGTCTGCAACCGCCCTGCAAAGTTCGTTCAATGCATGTTACATAGTTACATAGTTAGCTAGGCCGAAAAAAGTCCATCTAGTTCAACCATAAAAAAAAGAAATAATAAATAAAAATAAAAAATATCGTACAATCCAATATACCCAATTCTATACCTACAGTTGATCCAGAGGAAGGCAAAAAAAAAACACAGAACAGCATGTGGTTGCAGCATGCGGGGTTGAAAGGGTTAAAGCAGGCAATGCTGCTTACCACCTATCAAATGCTCTCTCTGAAGATGATGGTTGAGCAACACTAGAGTGAATGAGTCCTTAATGATATTGACAGACTACATTATATATCTAACTTTATATGTCAATTTTTCCCATAGTCCAACTTTAATTTTCATTGGTGACTGAAGTGTATCAATGAGAGCCCCATAGACTTCCCAATTTACTCTGTAGCATAAAAAATTCTTGAGAAGACAAAGCCAAGATACATCATTTTGATGAGCGTCTCTTGTTGGGTGACAGCTCCAACCTACCGTTGAAGTAGTAGAAGTCTACTTCATGTCTCTAATATAACACAAGTATCACCGAGCCTCCAACAAATGACTCCCTGCTGTCAAAAACCATAAACAGCTTTAAAGGTGATGGCAATGCTGCCTCCATCTTGTGTTGCGAGATGAAAAAACTCAGAATTTAGACCTCATTAAAATTGAAAAAAAAAACTGCTTACAGAGTGTAAACTATGTGAAGGGCGTGATATATATATATAACTTTGACTTCCGCAGCAAAATCATGATGGAAAATTGGAAGGGTTCTCCTGGAGAGGAGAGAAAAAATGCCAACGCTTCGCCTCCTTTTTTTATTTTTCTGCATATTAATTGAAATTCATCAATAGAGGCGTACTTGTGTTAATGACAGAGCGGGCAGATTAGACGGTTTAGAACTGCCATCTTTAATGGCGCTTCTCTTACAGTACGTTCAGCTGGATGAAAAATAGAGGGTGATGGCCTTGATTTTGCTCGCCATTATTTCTGCCTATGTTCAGCAGATGTTTCTTTGGGATCCTCAGCTTGACTTGTGTTCAGAATGCTGATGAGGTCTCTGTATTAAGCCGGTTGGTAAGTGTTTCTTTTTTTGAAAAAACGGGTGATTTCCATCCTGTTTGTAATCTTACTGAACGACGCTATCTCTCTCGTTATTGACTTCCCTTTTCTGTTTCTCATTATTTTTCTTAAAGGCGCTTTCCATTTTTCATGTGCAGGTCTAAAAATTAACTTACGGGAGATATAAAAGATACAAATTATTCAAGCTCTGTATTCAATAATAAATCAATACATTTATTTTTTAAATGCAAACAGTGAAAGTAGATTAATTTCACCTGGTATCAGTCCCAGTACAGCAAAGCTCAGACTGAGGGAGGGGGGGGAGCAGCACAAAGACCCTGTCAGTTGTGTTGCAGTAAAAGGAGCATGCTGATAGGCATAGAGAGCGAAGCAGCAGAGAGATGAGCACAGCAATCTGCTGCTTCTTCCTTCACTGTCCAGTCACAGGGGGAAGATGGGAAGGAGACCTGTATGTTTTATTGAACTTCAATAGCATAGCTCCCAACTGTCCCTGATTTGGAGAAATGTCCCTCTGTCCCTCTTTCCTCCACATTTGTCCCTCATTTTGGTCTGATCTATATAGTAGTATATAAAATGCACTTTTTATCTTTCAAAAAGTGTTTCCCAGTGCTGAACCTTTCATCCAAAATCTAAATTGCTGCATTTGTAAATTTCAAGAGCCAATATAAAGGAATAGTAGTGGTTAAAAAAAAAAGCCCTTGTGGGTTTAACTAATCTTTTTTTTAGGTTAATTCTCCTTTAACGGGGCGGGGTAGGGGGCGTGTCCTATGCCTACATGCTTTTGCTAGTAGGTGTCCCTCATTCCCATCCCAAAATGTGGGAGGTATGCATCACCTGGTCTCTGTTTATGATCGGGAGCCAATCACGGTGATTGAGAAGTCCATCCCACCTCCCAACATTGAGGCTGGGTTCACACCTATGCAAATTGGATGAGGGTTTCCCCACATCCAATTCGCATAGCAGGAGAGTGGAGCCGGTTCACACATCATTCCCATCTCAAAAAGTTGGGAGGTATGCCATAGCTTCCAACTGTCCCTGATTTGGAGCAATGCCCCTCTGTCCCTCATTCCTCCTCATTTGTCCCTCATTTTGGTCTGATCAGTGGCTGTGCGTGCAAAGAGGGCGCAGGAGCGCCGCCCCCCCTCTCCTGCACCGCTCTATCACCAATAGATAGATTCATGCATTGCATGAATCTATCTATTGTCACCGCTGCCGCCCCCCCTATTCAGGTGTCCGGGCCCCTGATCGGGCGCCGGGCATCTGAATTACAGCGGGGGGGGGGGGGGGTGGTTTCTGGAAGCGCCCTATTAGAGCTGTAAAGCTCTAATAGGGGACCTTATTAGAGCGGTGTGCTCTAATAGGCTTCCCTAAGTGTAAACAGCGGGCGCACTGCTGTGCGTTCGCTGATTACACAGTATTGTGTTAGAGAAGCGAATACATCGCTTCCCTAACACAGACCCGCCTCTCAGCCAATCAGGTTGCCAGGTCTGTTACCTGTAACCTGATTGGCTGAAGTCACAGGCGCTGTGATTGGACGCTAGGCGTCCAATCATAGCAGAAGACAGCGGGAGAAGAAGACTTCGGACGATGAGACACTGCTCGCCGCCTGACACCGTCACCAGCTGCACACCGAGACAAGGTAAGTGCAGAGGGCAGGCAGGGGGCACAGTGGCAGCACTTGAAGGGGCACAGTGGCAGCACTTGAAGGGGCACAGTGGCAGCACTTGGAGGGGCACAGTGGCAGCACTTGGAGGGGCACAGTGGCAGCACTTGAAGGGGCACAGTGGCAGCACTTGAGGGGCACAGTGGCAGCACTTGAAGGGGCACAGTGGCAGCACTTGAAGGGGCACAGTGGCAGCACTTGAAGGGGCACAGTGGCAACACTTGAGGGGCACAATGGCAGCACTTGGGGCACAATGGCAGCACTTGGGGCACAATGGCAGCACTTGGGGCACAGTGGCAGCACTTGAGGGGCACAGTGGCAGCACTTGAGGGGCACAGTGGCAGCACTTGGGGCACAATGGCAGCACTTGGGGCACAGTGGCAGCACTTGGAGGGGCACAGTGGCAGCACTTGGAGGGGCACAGTGGCAGCACGAGGGGCACAGTGGCAGCACTTGAGGGGCACAGTGGCAGCACTTGAGGGGCACAGTGGCAGCACTTGAGGGGCACAATGGCAGCGTTTGATGGGCACAGTGGCAGCGTTTGATGGGCACAGTGGCAGCATTTAATGGGCACAGTGGCAGCATTTGATGGGCACAGTGGCAGCATTTAATGGGCACAGTGGCAGCGTTTGATGGCACAGTGAGGCTGTTTGTTTGCGCCCCCCCAAAAATTTGAGCACCAGCCGCCACTGGGTCTGATCTATATAGATATATATATATAGAATTCACCTTTTATCTTTCAAAAAGTGTTTCCAGTGCTAAACCCTTCATCCAATTCTAAATTGCTGCATTTGTAAATCTTAAAGTCAATATAACGGAATAGTAGTGGTAAAAAAAAGCCCTCCCTGGCGGTATTCCCGAGTCTGGCTCGGGTTGAGTTTTTTCTACCAGGAGCGGTAACCCCGAGCCAGTCTCGGGCTAGCGTTGCAGGATACAGGGGGAAGTTACTTACCTTTTCCCCTGGATCCTGCGATGTCTCCCCGCTGTGTGAGCGAGCCGTCCGCTCGCTCGATTCACACAGTGCCCGAGTGCCGCTGATCTCTGTTCCCTGCGACGTTACGACGCACGGGAGCGGAGATCGGCACCAAATTCAAAAAAGTTTAAAAAAACACACACACATACAGTACTGTAATCTTACAGATTACAGTACTGTATACAAAAAATACACATCCCATTTGTCCCTAGTGGTCTGCCCAGTGCCCTGCATGTCATTTTATATAATAAAAAGATTTTTTTCTGCCTGGAAACTGGAGATTGTCCATAGCAACCAAAAAGTGTCCCTTTATGTCAAAAGTGGTTTTAGACCAGCTAGAAAACACCGATAAAAAATTAGAATCACAATTCATCATCAAACAATAAATTTAATGACAGCGACTATTCTGCAACTGAGCAAATTTCTGTGTTTTTGATTTGATTACATTATTGAATAATTTTTATATATATTTTTATTATATTATAATTTATGATTTTGTGTTTCAAACTTTATCATACCCGGGATGTCTACTAGACTCTGGTTCGGACAGATTTAAGTGAGTTATTCATAAGAATTGCATGCCTACAATATAAAAACGCCAAATTTCCATGCAAAATAATTGTACCGCTTTCAGCACTAAATTCCGGACAGAATCATACCGCCAGGGAGGTTAATTAACCTTTTTTTTTGGTTAATTCTCCTTTAAGGGGGTGTGGCAGGGGGCTTGTACCATGCCTACATACATTTCCTAGTAGGTGTCCCTCATTCCCATCTCAAAAAGTTGGGAGGTATGCCATACCTCCCAACTGTCCCTGATTTCTAGGGACTGTCCCTGATTTGGAGCATTGTCCCTCTGTCCCTCATTCCTCCTCATTTGTACCTCATTTTGGTCTGATCTATATAGTTGTATATAAAATGCACTTTTTATCTTTCAAAAAGTGTTTCCAGTGCTAAACCTTTCATCCAAATTCTAAATTGCTGCATTTGTAAGTTTTAAAGTTAATAAAATGGAATTGTAGTGGTAAGAAAAAGCCCTTGTGGATTTAATTAACCTTTTTTTTGGGTTAATTTTCCTTTAAGGGGGTGTGGCAGGGGGCTTGTCCTAGACCTACATACATTTCCTAGTAGGTGTCCCTCATTCCCATCTCAAAATGTTGGGAGGTATGCATCACCTGGTCTCTGTTTATGATCGGGAGCCAATCACGGTGATTGATCCCACCTCCCAACATTGAGGCTGGGTTCACACCTTATGCGAATTGGATGAGGGTTTCCCCGCATCCAATTCGCATAGCAGGAGAGTGGAGCCGGTTCACATATCTCCGGGGGGGGGGGGGGGGGGGGGGGGCTGCGGAGCACACTGCACAGAAACGCTGTGCATCTTTAGCTCCGCTTCAGGGATGAATTCAGGCACAGATTCGGCCCTGATTCGTCTCTGAAACGGAGAACGGGGACGCACAGCGTTCCTGTGCGATCCACGGCCAGTTTAGCTGTGAACTGAGCCTGAAACTCACTTAAAAGCGCCCTATTGGGAGGCAGCGAAAAGGGGTTAATAATAGGCTTCATAACTCTTTCAAAAAAGTTTCTACCATGACAGAGGAAACTTTGCAGTTAACAAATAACCTCTTGCGTGCTGTTCTAATCAGCGATATCATCTTGAATGATAAAACAGGAACAAAAAAACTGTTATTCCCCCTTCCAGGCAATCTTGGCGCACTTAATGGCTCCTCTTTACATCAGCGCCATCAATATAATTTGATATATACACATCCACACACTTTATTGTCTTGTGTTAAGCTGGTTTTGGGGTTCATTACATTTTTTTGTTAGTGGTAATAATTCTTTAAGGGTCTGCTCTGCGCTTTTATATATCTCATCATTTGTGCATCTGTTCTGGAGATTTTAGAGCTATCAAAACTCATTTGGAAAGAAAAAGAAAAGTATTTGTGTTTTGAGGCATCAGTTTGTACTTTTTTAATGCAAGATTTTCCTAAATGAAGTCAAATTGGTGTGCCCGGGAAGAACGCTGCATGTTACAGCTAGATTTATCAAAAGGTGATTAAATCTTCCAAATTCGTCATAGCGAGGGGCCACCACTGAGATAAACGCACTGAGCTATAAAGTAAAAAATATAGCAGTGGTGGGTGATTATGTAACTTTTAGTAGACACGTCTTATCCACCCACACACTGCCTTATATTTTGTATAGTAATGTCTCAAAAATACAAAATGAGTTCTGCAAGATTTTGGAATAAAGATACCTACCTTCCTCCAAGATCCTGGCCTTACCCCCCCCCCCCTCCTTCATGTTGCAGGTAAATGTCGGGAAAAAGTTTGCATTACATCAGATATATATTTTATGTTAGGCCCCCTTGGACATGGGGCATCTAGCTGGTGTGCATGCATCCTGGTGTTTATGTGCGGCCAAAACTGATGCTTGCAGCCTATCAAAGTCTACGGCAGGCTGCAGCAGGAGGGGGCTGAATGCCGAGTGGTACTTGCTTTTTGGGCCCATCTTGTTTAGGGGCAACTGTCCCCTGCCAGAGGGGAGCTGATACATTTCCAGGTGTTAATGTAGCTATTAGAATATATTTGAGCATGATGATCACTAGTTGTTTGGGACAGGGGCGTATGTACAGGGGTCGCAAGGGTCAAAATTGCAACCCGGCCCCATGCTCCAGGGGCTCCATATAGAGGAACCAATCCCCTCCATTTTCCTCCAGCAGCCTTTCAGCAGCTGCAGTAGGAAAATGGAGGGGTCAAAAACAGGAAGAAGATCTGGACAGCCGCACTCAAAAAAAGTTTTTTTGCCTTTTATTCAAAAAATCTTGTGAACAAAAATACAAGCCACAGCAGGAACAGACAGGAGCTAACGCGTTTCACACTTCGATGTAGTGCTTAGTCATAGGAAAATGAAGGGGATCGGTTCCTCTACATGCCACCCGCTACCCCTCCTATCCACCTCCTGCTGCCCCAAGCTCCTGCTGATCTGTTTGCTGCGGGGGCTCTATCAGGACGTAGAGCAGAGAAGGATCCCGTAAATGTGTCATTTACAGGCCCCTTCCTTTTCATAATGAATAGAGTCAGTGATCTGTATCGATCACTGACACAGCTGAGGCTGCAAAGAAGGAGATTGAGGTCTGTCTAGACCCCTAATATTTCACCAAAGCCCCCCCCCCCCATGAGGCTCCTAAAAGTTTTAAAAAGACAATAACAAATAAAAAAATTTAATTAGATGGTAAAAGATAATAAAATATAACAAAAAAAAAATACTGACACCAGTGGCAGAACTACCAGGGTCACAAAGGTCGCACTTGGGACCAGACACTGACGTTTCACCACCTTGAGGGGCCCCCGACTGGGGGTCAGAGGGTCCCTTTATGATTTCTTGCAATGGAGCCCTGAAGGTTCTAATTACGCCTCTGGTTTGGGAAAAGGGTCATTCAGAAAATTGGCACTGATAAAAAATTATGTGAAAACCACGGTGACCTATGAAATCCTAATGCCGCGTACACGCGGTCGGAATTTCCGATGGAAACAGTCCGATGGGAGCTTTTCAACGGATTTTCCGACCGTGTGTATGCCCATCGGTCTTTTTCTGTCGGAATTTCCGACGGACTTTGGATTGAGAACCTGTTCTCAATTTTTCCGACGGAAAACCTTTCTATTGGATTTTCCGATCGTGTGTATGCAATTCCGACACACAAAATTCCGACGCATGCTCGGAAACAATTCGACGCATGCTCGGAAGCATTAAACTTCCCTTTTATAGTGCTGTCGAACGTGTTTTATGCCGCTGTGTTACAGACCGTCGGAATTTGGTGTGACCGTGTGTAGGCAAGACAGTTTGAGCGAAATTCCCTCGGAATTCCGACGGGAAAACCATCAGAGCTTTTTCCGACGAGAATTCCGACCGTGTGTACGCGGCATAAGTGCTCTGTGCCTACTGGCTGTCAAGAGCAGTGTCCTCAAGAAGATCTCCAAGGCCTAAATCTGGCACTGGATCCCATCAGCAAAGTCCCCATAGGGATAGAAGAAACTGTTGGGGGTTCAACTCTCCAACACCTACAGTAAATTTGAAATATAAATGTTGGGCGGACTGATCCTTTAATATAACAGTAGCATTCACAGTGCAGTTTCTTACAAAGTTTTGTTGGGTTTGATAACCAAAAATATTTGATTTATGCCAAAAGTGGGTTACCTTTCTTTGTGACATGACTGGTTTCTCTAAAGCAGCCTTTCTCCATCTTTTTACCTGAGATTAACCCCTGAAATAAATACCGGGAACACCTGCTAAAACCAATTCATTGTGAGTCAGTGAGAAAATTGTCCATTAGTGGTCAAGATGCCAACCTTCAGAGAAATAAAAAGATCATTTGTGTGATTGCTGTCTCTACCAAGTGGGGTTTGACCTAGAACTATATAATCACCATTGGATGGGAGGTCAATCAGTCACAGCTCAAGGAATCCCTAGCAACCTTTGGAGGAACCCTTGAGTTCCATGGACCCCTGGTTAAGAATGACTACTCTTCTGGAACTGCTAGATAATGGGAATATTGATATTGCTCTTCCTCAGAAAATGGCCACTTCCAATCTTCTGTGATGTCAATGGTGGCACTTTCTGAGATATTGAGAATAAAAACAGACATCTTCCCATCACCTTCCTCTGCGGTGTTGCTAATTCTCAAGGAAGCCATAGTTGGCCTTCCCGCAAGTGTTTTTTTTTTCATCAGACAAAATGGCCGCCCCCCCCCCCCGCTTTGTGTACTTTGGACAGGTGCACTTTAAATAGTGAAGCAAAGTAAAGAAGCCAAATCCTTGTGCTGCTGTCACATGAAGCCGAGAGGAGCCTTTTATTTGCTTTTGGCATTTGCTGAATATCTGAATCGTTCTCATTTCTCAACAAAACGCTTTCATTAACAGGATGAAAACTGACAATTAAAAAGAAGATAGAGAGATCTGTTCTTCATGAATGATTTTTTTTTTCTCTTGCGGCTGATTGAAATGAAAAAAATAATTTCTAGAAATGAAGGGAGGGTGTATGATGTGAAAAATACATGTAGGAATGACCTCATTTACACTGTAATGTCTGAAATGACTTTCCATATCATGAATGTGAATGGAACAAATAGCTATGGGCCACGTGTCAGCTCTGGACACAATCTGCCCATTGTTTGGCCTGGCTGAGAAAATACACATAGGCCGGGACTCAGGGCGCAGGAGGAAAAAAAAAGATTGCAGAATCCTTCTTCAATTGTTTAAAAAAGAGCTCCAGATCCCTTAAAACAGTCTTTCTCAACTAGGGTTCCTCCAGAGGTCGCTAGAGGTTCCTTGAGCAATTATCAATTGCTGACTCTCAGGTGAGTATCCATTGACAAGGAGTGTATTCTTTCTACTGATCACCAATGTACGGAGCATTCTGCCCATTGACCACCAATGTAAGAGGGAATTCTACACACTGACCACCAGTGTAAGGAGCTTATTTCCCACTGATCACCAATGTAAGGGGTTTTTGTTCCCACTGCCCACCAATATAATGGGCGGCATATTTCCCAGTGACCCCCAGTGTAATGGGGCTCTTCTCCCACTGCCCACCAGTGAAGGGGCCCTTCTCCAAATGGCCAACACTCTAAGGGGGCAGTAGTAAGGGATCATTTCTTTGACCACCAATTTCCACTAACTATCAATATATTAGGGCATTTCCTCGGTGACCACCAATGTAAAGGAACACTACACTCCTTAGGCTTCTATTTTTTTCTATGTCTCAGCTTACTGTTCACATGAATGTACTATTAGCTGCAGATAAAGCAATTATTAGGGTTCCCTGAGACCAGAAAGTTATTTCAAGGGCTCTTCAGTGTTAAAAAATTTGAGAAGGGTTGACTAAAGAGGGCAAAAGCAGGTAAGTCCCTATCCTGTTGTTGTCCAGTTTTGGGTATTTCCTGTGAGTCATGGCTAGGATACCAGACTGGGTGAGGTCCACAGCCTTTAGGGCCCCTTTAAATGATTGCACATGTGTTTACTATGATTAGAGATGAGTGAAAGTGAGGGTTAACATTTCCATAACGTTTTGATGAAAATCAAGGGACTTCAGTGAAATTTAGCAATTTCAGGAAAATGCATTGGGACCAATTGGAAAGGCTTAATTAAGGCTTTTTTTGGTGTTTTTTACCACTTTGGCTCTCGTTTCTGCTATGGGCCTATTGATCTGGTGATAAATTTGCTGTTACTTAAGATAACAAAGTAATACATATTTTTCTTTAACCGCTTCAGCACCGGGCCATTTTACACCCTTCCTTACCAGAGCACTTTTTGCGATTGGGCACTGCGTCGCTTTAACTAACAATTGCGCGGTCGTGCGACGTTACACCCAAACAAAATTGACATCCTTTTTTTTCCCACAAATAGAGCTTTCTTTTGGTGGTATTTGATCGCCCCTGCGGTTTTTATTTTTTGCGCTATAAACAAAAGAAGAGCGACAATTTTGAAAAAAAAAACACAATATTTTTTACTTTTTGCTATAATAAATATCCCATTTTTTTTTTTTTTAAAAAACTATTTTTTTACTCAGTTTAGGCCGATACGTATTCTTCTACATATTTTTGGTAAAAAAAAATCGCAATAAGCGTATATTGATCGGTTTGCGCAAAAGTTATAGCGTCTACAAATAGGGGATAGATTTATTGCATTTTTTTTTTTTACTAGTAATGGCGGCGATCTGCGATTTTTTTTCCGTGACTGCGACATTGCGGCGGACACTTTGGACACTTTTGACACATTTTTGGAACCCTTCACATTTACACAGTGATCGTTGCTATAAAATTGCATTGATTACTGTGTAAATGTGACTGGCAGGGAAGGGGTTAACACTAGGGGGCGCTGCAGCGGTTAATGTGTTCCCTATAGGAGTGATTCTAACTGTGGGGGGAGGGGACTCAAGGGGAGGAGACCGATCGGTGTTCCTCCGTACTGGGATCACATGATCGGTCTCCTCTTCGCTGACAGGACGTGGAGCTGTGTGTTTACACACACAGCACCACGGTTCTGCACGGTCCCGTTGTTTTAACGGGCAATCGCGGGTGCTCGGCGGACATCGCGGCCGTCGGGCACTCACACCGGGTCCCGAGCGACGCCGCGGGCGCGCGCGCGCCCCCCAGGCGGACGGGAATGGGAGGACGTCATATGACGCCCACCCAGGATGGGAGATCCACCTTGTGGGCGTCATATGACTATGGGCGGGTAGGGAAGTGGTTAAAGGACAAGTAATCATCTATGCCAGTGATGGCAAACGTTGGCACCCCAGATGTTTTGGAACTACATTTCCCTGATGCTCCACTACACTGCATGAGGACTGCATGAGCATCATGGGAAATGTAGTTCCAAATGGAGCTGCATTGCAACTGTCTGCAATGCTCAGGTTTTCTGAACAGGCTTTACAGTGTTAAAACCGCAGTGAGGAGTCACCAAATCGCCTCCCAGCCACCTGTCAAATGGCCTCTGAAAAGAGATCCACTACATATTGCGTCTCAGAGGGGGGGGGGGGGGGGGGGGGAGCTAATGTAAACAAAATGGAAAGTTATTTACAAATGAAATTGAAGTGATACTAAAGTCTCGTTTTTTTTTGTTAAAAATATCAAACGTGCTATATTTACCTGCTCTGTGCAGTTGGTTTTGCACACAGCAGCCTCGATCCTCCTCTTCTCGGGTCCCTCTTCGGCGCTCCTGGCCCCTCCCTCCTGTTGAATGCCCCCACAGCAACCAGCTTGCTATAGGGCACCTGAGCAGAGCCACAGCTCACCGTGTCTATATAGACGCAGAGCCACAGCCCGGCCCCGCCCCCTCTCTCTCCTCATTGGCTCACTGAATTTTGACAGCAGTGGGAGCCAATGGCACTTTGCTGCTGTCCCAGCCAATCAGGAGTGAGAGTCCTGGACAGCCGAGTCTTTTGTACAACATTTCTGGATCAAGATGGGTCTCAGGTAAGTATTCGGGGGGCTGAGGGGGGCTGCTACACACAGAAGGCTTTTTAGATTAATGCATAGAATGCATTAAGATTAAAAACCTTCTGCCTTTACAACCACTTTAAGTTTTTTTTCAATTTATATATATTTTTTATTATGACACTAAAATAAAATAAAACTAATGAATGCAAAAAGTTTAAATATTAACGTGGACCTTTCTCCTCTTTTACTAAAATTCAAGTTGATGCGAAACTTTTTAACTTCTAATCATCTAAGTTTTTGACCTTGTGTCCACTTTCTGGTTTTCCTGAAGGCACTGATACCTACTGGGAAGGTAATATCATTAGTGTCTTCAGAGCGACCATGCACCTAATCTGCGAGATCTTGCAGCATGGTCGTACTGCGCATGCGCAAGGTGGAGAGCATGATGTCATGCAGTTCATCTCACGTATGTGTCATGTGACATGTGACATTACATTTGCTTAAAGTGTAAGTTCACTGTTACAGAAAATCTGTAAGGTGAACTTACACTGGCCCCCCTTCCCATCACACCTGGTCCGTTCTGACAGATGGTTTAGCCGCTTTACCGGTCCAGGGATTTGAAATCCCCGCGGCTCTCTCTCCTCTTCACCTGCGGTGACAGGGCGGGCTACACGGGTTCTGATTGGTCGGCGCTGCCAATGTGACAGCGCCGACCAATTAGAGTGCCTCCTAAATGTACCTCTAAGAGGTACGTTTAGGAGATTGAGCCACAGAGGATTTCTAATCCCCGGACCGGGGAAGTGGAGACCTGATGTGTCAGTGCGGGTGATCGCCGGACTCCAGGTCAGCAGTAAAGTGGGAGGGGGGTATGGGGAGGGGGTCCTGTGTAAGTTCATCTTACAGATTTTTCTGTATAGGTGAACTTACCCTTTAAAAAAAAAAAAATCCTTGCAGGATCGAACGACACATGCATGAGATGAGACACAACATATCATTACCTAATGACTAAGCGCACGTGAAGTGTGCGAAACGCGTCTACCCAGCATTCTGATTCCGATATTTTTTGGGATGTCCAAATAAAAAGGATTTTGATCTACAGTGGTGTGCGGCCATTTCTTCTAAGTCCAATAGGATCACCTGTCCTTTCAGCCAATCAGGTGATGGGTCTCAAGACCCACTTCCTGATTGGCCGGGAGGAGGATCAATGTTACAATAGCTAATATTAATTCGCTATTGTAACACACCTGGGTGGACTCGGTTTGCATTCACTGCGCCCCGAGCCCATCCTATTTTGAAACCTAGTAGAGCCTCTGGCTCTAATCAGGTTCTTCAAAACCCCCTCCCCTTTGAAATCCATGGATCCGGCCTCCTGAAAGGGGCCAGACGCAAGGATAGGTGGGGCGGTGCCTGTGCGCCCTTAATGGATGGGCCACTTTTGCTTAGAAGTGAGAAAATGGCAAGTGACATGGACCTAAGGGTTCAATGGGCCATACATGGCCCCCAAGATTACCAAGGCTCTTTACAGTTACCCTGGATCTGTTCTCGTGCCAGAAAATGGCCCTTCAGTAACCTCATTATTCACTGACAATAAAATAAAAAAATGAAAATGCACAGCACACAAATAAAGGGTTATGATGTGTCTGCCGCATCTCCATTCCACATCTCTGTAAATACAATACAATATTACAATCACAAGCTGGCGATGCCAGTATATATATATTTATAGAGCTTTTTCGGAATAAGTGCCCACAATATTATGTAAAACTTTACATCTGTGACTACTGCAAACCGCAAACAAGATAAAATGAAGCGTGCTATTAGATTGTAAGCCCCGGAGAATATCTGACAGGGGATAGTCAATTACGTGTTAATTTATTCCATTTCATACCTGTGTGCAGCGATTATAGATCTTTCATAGCCCCGTCCTCCAGGGCATTCTGCCAGCGCTATTTCCCGGCCAGTCCCCGCTTCAGGAAGATTTCCCAACTGTCTGTTTAGTTTGGTGAAAGGTTAATTATATGTTAACTAGAGAGTCGCTGGCAACCTTTCCTGGTGATGGCTGCGGAAGATTTCACGTGCGTACAGCGAAAGTTGTAAAGTTTGCAAGCAAAGAAGACGTGGATGAAAACGGAATCACAAAAATTTCAGCTTCAACATGCAAAAGTCATTTTCAATATTTTTTAACCTGTTACTTTCATTAATATAATACCTGGCGATCCTGCCATTAAATTCCTTGCTCAGGCACGTCCTATTATAGGGTGACAATGCTATGTCCCCATCTGCCTATTGTGCTCCTGCATTATCAATGCAAGCTTCCTATGGAAATTACAAGTGGCCCATAAAATTTGTATTAACTCCTACTTTAAAAATAAAAAAAAAGGAAAATAGTGGAGTTAATTTACTAAAGGCAAATAGTGTGGTTGCTCCAGAGCCCGGAGCTTAGTAAATGAGGTGAAGCTTCACTTTGCAAAGAATACCCAATCCCACTTGTAGGGCTCACTCCCGAAAGGGCCACTGATTGCCCCAGGTTCTAGTATAGAGGCAGGAAGGGATGCAGCAGCTGTGTTAGGTACCTGAGTGGTGAGCCTGACTTCGCTGGGAGAGGGCCTCTCTTACGGCTCTGGTTCAGGGCCCACTGGAGTGGAGACAGTGGTCCCGTGAGCACAGCGGGGTAGGAGTGCCTGGAATGGATGCTGTGGCAGACGTAGCTGGTCAGTAGCGATCTCCTGGACGCTGAAGCAGCAGAGACTGGCAGGCAGTGGAGCAGGGTCCGGATGCAGGGTGACCCCGAGATGGCATCAGCAACTCTGGAAGTATGCAGCATGCAGGGAGCAGGCAGAGGGGTCGTCAGGCAGGCCGGGTCTGGATACACTTGGCAAGCAGGTAAGTGGGCACAGGCAATGGAGAGGTCAGACAGGCAGAAGGTCAGCGTTCAGGTATCAGTCCAAAGCAGAGTCAACAGGCCGGGATCAGGAATGGAGAAGGCAGCAGAGTCAAGTGGAAGCCGGATCAGGTAAACAGGAGTACACAAACAGAAGCAGGTTAAACAAGGGGCAAACTGCAGACGAACAGCACTTGACATGTGCAGCTGTCATTCTTTTAAAGGCCAACTGGCGCCAAACAGCGCTAACGCGTCAGGTGTGCGCCCGCGACGCACGTGCCCGCGCTCGCTGCGCACGCGCGCGCGCCTGAGGAGTACGCCGGCGCGTACCCTCGTTTCGACGCCCGGACGAATCAGCGGTGCGTGTGCGCATGCGCGCGCGCCGATTCGACCGTACGTCGCAAGTGGAGCCCTGACATTGCCCCCCCACAAGGGGCAACCTCCGGGTGCCCAGTTGGTCATCCTTCTCAGGGTGTGAAATGAAAAAAGCACGAATTAGTCTTCCAGCATGTATATTGTCCTCAGGTTCCCAAGAATTGCTTTCTGGGCCGAAGCCCTTCCATTTAATCAGAAACTGTCTTTGCCCTTGTCGCCTTCTACAGTCTAGAACAACTTCTACCTCATACTCCTCGTTTCCATCCACTAGGACAGGTTCAGGAGGCCCGGACTCCCTATTGGGGAAGGGATCGGGTACCGAGGGTTTCAATAGGGAGACATGAAACACAGGATGTATCTTCATGGTGTCAGGCAGGGACAGTTCATAGGACACCTCATTAATCCTCCTCTTTACAGGAAAAGGGCCCAGGAACCTGGGTGCCAGCTTCTTAGAGGGACAGGTTAACTTTAAATTAGAAGAGGAAAGCCATACCTGATCCCCGATTTGCAGATTCAACTCTCCCCTCCTCTTTTGGTCAAAGGCTTTCTTACTGTCCGCCTGGGCCTTGGTTATGGCTTCCTGGAGGATTTGGTTGTTGCGGCTTAGGAAGGTCACTGCGTCCTGGACCGCTGGAACTGAGGACTCTGTAAGAAAATCTGGTAGAAATGTTAAATGGAACCCATAATTGGCGAAAAATGGGGACTGTCCCGTGGTCGAGTGGCTGGCGTTGTTGTACGCAAATTCCGCTAAGGGCAGCAGAGAAACCCAATCATCTTGCACAAATGAAGTGAAACACCTAATATATTGTTCGAGGGTCTGGTTTGTGCGCTCAGTCTGCCCATTAGTTTGGGGGTGGTAAGCTGAGGATAGGGCCAGCTCAATCTTTAGGCTATCACACAGTGCTCTCCAAAACCGTGAGGTGAATTGGACTCCCCTGTCCGAAACTATATTCTTGGGTACCCCGTGTAACCTAACGATTTCTCGGATAAAAACACGGGCCGTCTCTGCTGCAGATGGGGTTCCCCTTAGGGGTAGAAAGTGGGCCATCTTTGAGAGTCGGTCAACAACTACAAAGATGGCCGTGTGACCTTCAGAGGGGGGCAGCTCGACTATAAAGTCCATCGTTATCATACGCCAGGGTCGGTCAGGTGCAGGGAGAGGCTTGAGTAGGCCCCAGGCCCGGCCCTAGTAGTCTTGCTTCGGGAGCACACTGGGCATGAACTGACATACTTGGAACAGAATTCCTTCAGACCAGGCCACCAGAAGGTGCGTTGCACCAGGTCGAGAGTCTTTCGGGCCCCAAAGTGTCCTGCTAGTGGGTGATCGTGGAGGAGGGCCAATACTTTAACCCGGATGGGTTCGGGAACAAACACCTGGCTATCCTTCCAGAGAAGCCCCTCTCTACGGTTTAGTGAAAGTCCTGGGGGAAGGAGCGGGTTCAGGGAGGCCTCCCTGATCTGGGACAGTAAATCCGGTTGTAGCAGAAGAAAGTTGCTTGCAGGGAGGATGGTATCAGGAGGTGTGGAGTCTTTAGGGCAGTCGAACATGCGTGAGAGCGCGTCTGGCTTCACATTTTTAGATCCAGGCCGGTAGGTAATGTGGAAGCTGAAACGTGAAAAGAAGAGGGCCCAGCGGGCTTGTCGTGGTTTTAGACGTTTTGCCGTCCTTAAGTACTCGAGATTCTTGTGGTCCGTGTATATTAATACAGGGTGGACTGCTCCCTCCAACAAGTATCTCCATTCCTCCAGTGCTGATTTTATGGCTAGCAGTTCTCGGTCACCCACATCGTAGTTCCTTTCTGCGGGTGAAAGTTTCCGGGAGAAGAAGCCCACAGGGTGCATTAGGTCGTTATTGCCCTGGCGTTGGGAGACCACAGCCCCCACTGCTACCTCAGAGGCATCCACTTCCAGGATGTATGGGAGAGATGGGTCAGGGTGACTGAGGATGGGAGCAGATGTAAATCGCCCTTTGAGTTTCGCAAACGCCTCCTGGGCCTCTGGACCCCAATGAAACCGTACATTCTGCCTTGTTAGCTGCGTGATTGGTGAGATGATGGCCGAGAACCCTTTGATGAACTTTCTGTAAAAATTTGCAAATCCGACAAAACGCTGCACACCCTTCTTGTCAGATGGTGCCGGCCAGTCCAGTACAGCTGTTACCTTTTGCGGGTCCATCTCAATGCCTGCTGGGGAGATCTGAAGACCCAAGAATTGGATGCTCTGCTGCTCGAAGGTGCACTTCTCTGCTTTCGCGTACAATCCGTGCTGACGAAGACGGAGTAAGACTCGGCCCACATGCCCCCGATGCTGCTCAAGCGTTCTGGAGAAGATTAGGATGTCATCCAAGTACACAATGACAAAAATGTCCAGAAAGTCCCTGAAGACCTCATTTATGAGGTGCTGGAAAGTAGCCGGGGCATTACAAAGGCCGAAGGGCATCACCAAGTATTCGTAATGCCCAAAACGGGTACGAAATGCAGTCTTCCACTCATCGCCTGGTCGGATGCGAACCAGGTTGTAGGCCCCTCTTAAGTCCAGTTTGGAGAATATGGTGGCCGCTCTTAGTCTTTGAAACAGTTCTGGTATTAAGGGTAGGGGGTAACGGTTTTTAATTGTAACTTTATTTAGTTCCCGGTAGTCCACACAGGGTCGGAGTGACTGGTCTTTCTTGGTTACAAAGAATATGCCGGCCCCTGCGGGTGAGGTGGAGTGACGTATAAACCCCTTCTTTAGGTTCTCCGAAATGTAGGCCTTCAGGGCCTCTTGTTCCTTCTCGGAAAGGGGGAAGATACGCCCGAATGGAATCTCGGCCCCCGGCAAAAGTTCTATGGGACAATCATAGGTGCGGTGTGGAGGTAGGGAGTCCGCTCCCCGTTTACTAAAGACGTCTAGGAATTCATGGTATGGTTCCGGTACCGCTTGGATCAGGTCAGTATCAGAGTCCAGACAAAGAAGCGTAGCGGGTTGTGTCGGGGCTTCGTGTAAGCAATGTTCCAGGCAGTAGGGTGACTGGAACTTGACCTCCCCTGTGGACCAGCTGATGGTCGGGTCGTGTGCCTGCAACCAGGGGATGCCCAGGATCACTGGGAACAGGGGGGACGAGATTACATCCAAGGTTAACAGTTCCTGGTGGTGGAGAGAAGAAATAGTGAGCAGAGGTTGGGTCTCCTGGACAACCTGGCCCGATTTAATGCGGGAACCGTCAGCCAGGAAGACGGATAGTCCGCGGGCCTTCCTTTGAAGAGGAATGTCGTGCCGGCTGGCAAAGGTGGTATCGATGAAACAGCTGCAGGCTCCTGAATCAAGGATGGCGTTGGTATGAATCGTCCTTCCCAGGAACTGAAAAGACAGGGGTAGAGAGATGTGGGTGGCATGGGCTGGTAAGGAAGCAGAGTTGATTGACATAGACGAAAGGCACTTACGCAGCTTGCTCGGGCATCTGTTCACAAAGTGTCCGGACCCACCGCAGTACAGGCACAAATTCAGTTGTCGGCGTCGGGCACGTTCCTCCAGAGACAGAGTGGGTCGCATGAGACCAAGCTGCATCGGCTCGCCAGCATCGGGAAGAGGATGGGCAGGGGCCATTGGCTGAGCGGGCATGTAACGGCTAGCCGGTAATGGAGCCCTTGCAGTCATCCAAGCCGGACGGTGGACTTGAGCGGATCTCTCGACTCTGCGTTCCCGGAGCCGACGATCAATTTGTATGCTCAAGGTTATCAGGCCCTCCAAAGTGTCTGGGGTGCCCACTCGGGCAAGTTCATCCTTTAGGCCTTCGGAGAGGCCCATGCAGAACTGATGCCTTAAAGCCGAGTCATTCCACTGGGTGTCTGCGCTCCATCGTCTAAAGTCTGTCACATAGTCCTCGGCCGTTCTGTGGCCTTGTTGGAGCGCAGACAGAGCAGACTCAGCTGTGGTGGTTAGCTGGGGGTCCTCATAGAGTTGCGCCATGGCTTCCAGGAAAGACGAGAGGGACTGCGTCAGCATGCTATTTCCCTCCAGTAGGTGATGAGCCCAAATCTGAGGTTCGCCCTGCAGCAGAGAGATCACGAACCCCACTTTGGTGGCCTCTAGGGAGAAGGTTCTGGGTTGTAGAGCAAAGTATAACTGGCAGGCGTTGCGAAAGACACGGAATTTGGAACGATCTCCGGAGAACCGATCAGGAACAGGTACTCTTGGTTCAGGAGGCAGCATCATCACCGCAGGAGGAGTAGCAGGTGTTGCAGGAGGCTGCGGAGATGTAGGAGCCGCAACATTGGGGTCAGCAAGTTGCTGCACTCGACCTTCCAGTCTGGTATACCCTTCTTGCAGGGATTGCACCGCCTGAGTGAGGGCTGCCAGGTGTGAGCAGAACTCCTTCATGGCAGAGGCTTCTCCCGCAGGCTCAGTCATGGCTGTTCGTACTGTTAGGTACCTGAGTGGTGAGCCTGACTTCGCTGGGAGAGGGCCTCTCTTACGGCTCTGGTTCAGGGCCCACTGGAGTGGAGACAGTGGTCCCGTGAGCACAGCGGGGTAGGAGTGCCTGGAATGGATGCTGTGGCAGACGTAGCTGGTCAGTAGCGATCTCCTGGACGCTGAAGCAGCAGAGACTGGCAGGCAGTGGAGCAGGGTCCGGATGCAGGGTGACCCCGAGATGGCATCAGCAACTCTGGAAGTATGCAGCATGCAGGGAGCAGGCAGAGGGGTCGTCAGGCAGGCCGGGTCTGGATACACTTGGCAAGCAGGTAAGTGGGCACAGGCAATGGAGAGGTCAGACAGGCAGAAGGTCAGCGTTCAGGTATCAGTCCAAAGCAGAGTCAACAGGCCGGGATCAGGAATGGAGAAGGCAGCAGAGTCAAGTGGAAGCCGGATCAGGTAAACAGGAGTACACAAACAGAAGCAGGTTAAACAAGGGGCAAACTGCAGACGAACAGCACTTGACATGTGCAGCTGTCATTCTTTTAAAGGCCAACTGGCGCCAAACAGCGCTAACGCGTCACGTGTGCGCGCGCGCCTGAGGAGTACGCCGGCGCGTACCCTCGTTTCGACGCCCGGACGAATCAGCGGCGCGTGTGCGCATGCGCGCGCGCCGATTCGACCGTACGTCGCAAGTGGAGCCCTGACAAGCTGTCACTCACTCTGGCTTATTACAGTGTTGGTGAACCTTGGCACCCCAGATGTTTTTGAACTACATTTCCCATGATGCTCAACTACACTGCAGAGCGCATGATCATCATGGGAAATGTAGTTCCAAAACATCTGGGGTGCCAAGGTTCGCCATCACTGGTCTAGGGGGCAGTGGCGGAACTACCGCCATAGCGACACACGCGGACGCTATGGGGCCCCTGGGAAGGAGGAGGAATGCATACTGCCGGGGGCCCGGGGGGACGAGCACTGCCCACACGGTCCTCCAGCCAGGAGAAGTGAGGAGAGGAAGAGGCGCGCTGTCCGTACAACACGCAGAGCGCTGTGTAATAGCTTTTATTTGAATGTCCTGTGTGTGTTCCAGGGGCTCACCGTCACATAGCCCCACCTCTTGGCCCGGCGCTTTTGATAGACAGAACGCCGGTCCAATGCGGGACATGTGACGTCATTAAAGACGCCGGGCCAAGAGGTGGGGCTATGTGACGGTGAGCCCCGGGAACACAGGACATTCAAATGAAAGCTATTACATCGCTCTGCTTGAACGGACAGCGCGCCTCTTCCTCTCCTCACTTCCCCTGGCTGGGGGACCGAGCGGGCGGCGCTCGCCCCCCCCCCACTCTGAGACAGCCCCACGCTCGCCAATAGCCATTTGAGGGCTGCTGCAGTCTGGCTCACCTCTTTCACTGCACAGGTGAGGCTGCATTGGGCACGGGGGAGGCTGCATTGGGCACGGGGGAGGCTTCATTGGGCACGAGGGAGGCTGCATTGGGCACGGGGAAGGCTGCATTGGGCACGGGTCAGGCTGCATTGGGCACGGGTCAGGCTGCATTGGGCATGGGCAGGCCATGCTGCATTGGGCAAAGGTGGGGCTGCATTGGGCACTGAACATGCTGCATTGGGCACAGGCAGGTGAGGCTGCATTGGGCAAGGGTGAGGCTGCATTGGGCACTGAACAGGCTGCATTGGGCATGGGTGAGGCTGCATTGGGCACGGGTGAGGCTGCATTGGACACTGAACATGCTGCATTGGGCACAGGCAGGTGAGGCTGCATTGGGCACAGGCCACACTGCATTGGGCACAGGTGAGGCTGCATTGGGCACTGGACACGCTGCATTGGGCACAAATGGGCACAGGTGAGGCAGTATTGGGCACAGGTGAGGCAGTATTGGGCACTGGCCACGCTGCATTGGGCACAGGTGAGGCTGCATTGGGCACTGGACACGCTGTATTGGGCACAGACCACGCTGCATTGGGCACAAGTGAGGCAGTATTGGGCATGGACAGACCACGCTGCATTGGGCACAGGTGAGGATTATTGAAGCGCTAACACCAGGTGTTTGGAGTATCTTTATCTGTTGATTAAACTTTCTGGAATACATATATTGCTATTGTGGTGTAGGATCTGGGCTCTCTTTCTTTCTTCCTTCTCAGACTCGAACCACACACCCTTTGAGCCCCGCCCTTTAAACCACGCCCACTATTTAATTTAAGCCCCGCCATTTTTTTGTGGGGGGGGGGGGGGCATACAACATTTTGCTATGGGGCCCTGTGATTTCTAGTTATTGGGGTTGTTGCTTTATGTTATATTGCAGATTAAACTTGGGTCCCGGGGGGGGGGGGGGGATCTGTGGGATAATCCAGCAGTAGAGATGGGCCACCACCAGAACTCCTGAACAGGGAAAAAGTTCGGCCCCAAACCACAAACTCCCCCCTGCCCCAAACACCCCCCCCCCCATATGGAGGGCATGTGGCTTAGTATGGTTTGGTGGGGGGAGGCTCTCGTCCCCCCCTTTCTTGGCCTGCCAGGCTGTGTGCTTGGATAAGGGTCTGGTGTGGATTTTGGAGGGACCCCCATGCCATTTTTTTTTTTACATTTTGGCAGGGTTTTTTTTTCTTTTTTCTATTGCCAGCAATGTTTTTTTTTTCATTCAGCTGTCAGCGGGGAAGCTCGTTAACAGCTGATGACTCATCCATTGTTAAGGACGCAGCAGCCAGCTTCCCGGCCCCGCTCCTTAACAACACCTAATTACTGTGCCCTGATTGGGCAAAGCTTTGGCCAATCAGAGCTAATGCCCCATACACACGAGCGGAAATTCCCCCAGCAAAAGTCCGATGAGAGCTTTTGATCCGAAAATGCGACCGTGTGTATGCTCCATCAGACGTTTGCTGGCGGAATTCCAGCCAGCAAAAGATTGAGAGCAGGTTCTAAATTTTTCGGTTGGAAAAATTCTGATCGTCTGTACCAATTCCGACGCGCAAAATTCCTACACATGCTCGGAAAAAATTTGACGCATGCTCGGAAGTATTGAACGTAATTTTCTCGGCTTGTCATAGTGTTGTACGTCACCGCGTTCTTGGCGGTCGAAAGTTCAGCAAACTTTTGTGTGACTGTGTGTATGCAAGCCAAGCCTGAGCGGAATTCCATCCGTGCATTGTGGGGCACTTGGCAGGCAAACATACTGCCGAGCGGCCTGCAAATTCCAGTGTTCGGCAAATGGGCGAACCGGGCAATGTTCGGGCCCAACGTTTGCTTGGCTCAAACAGTTTGCCCATCTCTATCCAGCAGTATTGTACAATAGTAAGAGGACACTCTACTCGCTAGCAAAACATCTTCACATAGTCCCTCCAGTAGAAGCTTAGGGAAGAAGCAACACTGAAACGTTGTAAGGTTTGTCTCAGTCCAGGCAATCACTTGCACTCATGCAGTATGGAGACCAGAAATACAGTCACTAGTAGGCCCCCCAGCTCTGTCCTAGCTGGGCCTCAATAAATGCATGTATAACTTCAGCTGAGCTGCCCAGAAGGTTGTGGACTTCTCTTTCTTGACAAGACACCACTGCTCCAGACCCCAGACTATTTATGTGCTCTCCAGCCACCTACCGCCCCCCCCCCCCCCCGAGATCCCATAAATATTCAGACTGCTCATTTGACTTGCTCATCTACTGTGTTTTGGAGACTACCGAGATCAGACAAAAACAATCAACAACTGCTCTACTGATTACAGAGAAGCCCAAAAAGAACTAAATTTACCTAACATCCTAGCACCTAACTAGGAGCATGCTTGCACATGATTGGATGATAGAAGTCAGCAAAGCTTCCCCTCGTTTACTAAGTTCTGGAGCAACTGCACTTACAAAATGCACAGTCTATTTGCCTTTAGTAAATCAACCCCACTGCATCACTTTATGGTCAACACAGAGGACAAGGGGGCACTCTTTACATCTGGAGGAAAAGAGATTTCATCTCCAAATACGGAAAGGTTTCTTCACAGTACGAGCTGTGAAAATGTGGAATAAACTCCCTCCAGAGGTGGTTCTGGCCAGCTCAGTAGATTGCTTTAAGAAAGGTCTGGATTCTTTCCTAAATGTACAAAATATAACTGGGTAACATTTATAGGTAAAGTTGTTCCTGGGAAAATCCGATTGCCTCTCTGGGATTAGGAAGGAATTTTTTCCCCTGTTGTAGCAAATTGGATCATGCTTTGTTGTTTTTTTTTTTTTGGTTTCCTCTGGATCAACTGTGGGTATAGGATTGGGTATATGGGATTGTATGATATTTTTTTTATATATATATATATATATATAGATATATATATATTTATTTTTTCTTTTTTTTATGGTTGAAACCATCTAACCTGACTAACTATGTATCAGTTCGGTAGTATAGCAGTTCACTATCTGCATTAGCGGATTTATTACACTGTCAGCGATGAGCACAGGAATACACTTCGCCTGTCTAATGCCGCGTACACACGAGCGGATTTTCCGTCAGAAAAAACTTGGATGTTTTTTCTGACGGAATTCCGCTCACGTTTGAAGTTCTCTGAACTTTCGACCGCCAAGAACGCGGTGATGTACAACACTACAACGAGCCGAGAAAATTAAGTTCAATGTTTCCGAGCATGCGCCAAATTGTTTCCGAGCATGCGTCGGAATTTGTACAGATGATCGGAATTTCCGATCGGAACTTTTTCCGACCGAAAAATTAAGAACATGTTCTCAATCTTTTGCTGGCCAAAATTCCGCCAGCAAAAGTCCGATGGAGCATACACACGATCGCATTTTCCGACCAAAAGCCCTCATCGGACTTTTGCTGGCGGAATTTCCGATCGTGTGTATGGGGCATTACTCATATTATTTATTTTTTCTGGTCAAATTCTTAGCCTGTAGTATTCGATTATTTTCTATATTGGTCCAATGTCCGTCAGCTCTTCTGGTCGAAGACACATTACACGTGTTTTTGTTACTTTTGCACAAATTCTTTTTTTTTTGTTTACAAACTTTTTTATTTGGTACAAAGTAATAGTACAAAAAGCTTTTTGCCGTAAAAGTACAATCAGTGTAATTTATACAACAAGAATAACAAAATATATTGTGTGGTTCTTGAGCGAACTTTTTCACAAATTCTAAAAATTTACACAGCAATTTTTGTATTAATAGACCCCAAATATCTATTTCGGAATGAGATCACTTCTGATTTTTCCAAGCGCTCGTTACGATTCAACTGTTAACCCCCATTTTGCCGAAAAGGAATACATCATTTGGAAATACCAAGTCTTGCTTAGCCATGACAGATGGGCAGCAGATTTAGAAAATCTTGAATGGTTAGAGTGCTGCACGGGAGCCGTGTAATTAATCAAGTCACTAATAATGAATCTGCAAAGATTCGAAAAAAAAATGTATTTGTTAATTTAGAATAAAAATGTTTTAGAGCTCTGCTGAGTGATTCGTTTAATCAGTGCTTTCCTGCTTTTCTGCCCATGGCCAGTGGGCCTTAATGAGGTTTGCTTGTGTATGCTGTCCTCATTTGTTTGAATAAAGTTGTTACTGAGTTGAATTATAAGCATGACACAAAATCATACATGGTAATATTTGTGCATTTGATTACATGGTATATGATATATAATTCTGGATTTTTTTCCCCTAGGGTTGTCAGTGATTGCATTCATTTGATGCGCAGTTCCCTAGATTGAGATGCTGCTTAGTTAATTATGGAGTTTTTTTTATTCTTTAGTTTTGGAGCAAGGTCCCAGGCCTCCTTCAGCCTAATGCCGCATACACACGAAGGGACTTTGTCCACCGGACCTAGTCCAGCGGACAATCCGCCGGACTTTCCAGCTGGGCTTCGGCGGACTTGAAAGCGTACGGACTTGACCACACACGATCACGCTAAAAGTCCGGCTAAAAGTCCCGCTAAAAGTCCGGCGGTTCACGCGATGACGTACAGCACGTACGACGGGACTAGAAAAAGAAAAATACTAGAAAAATACTTGCTACTGAGCATGCGTCCTTTTTGGTCCGCCGGGCCATACTACAGACAGCCGTATTGTCCGCCGGACTGCGGATAATTTTAAAACAAAACTTAAAACCTAGTCCGCCGGACTTTTTGGAAAAAAAGTCAGTCGAAGGCCCACAAACGAGGGGATTGTCCGCCGGACTCGAGTCCAGCGGATAATCCCGCGGGATAGTCCCTTCGTGTGTACGCGGCATAATGAGAACCTCCAGGGCCAGTGATAGCTGACTAGACATGTGCACAATAGAAAAATTTGTTTTGTTTCTTTCGTTTCCGGTGATTCGTAACGATTCGTAATTTCGTAAGTCGTCTGTGTTCGTATTCGTAACGATTCGTATTTTCATAAGAGTTATTTTTTCGTTGATTCGTTTTTCCGTTAGTTTTATTTTCGTTTATTCGAAATTCGGACGCATTCGTATTTTCGTAGATTTAGTTACATTCGTACTTTCGTTAGATTGATTTATTCGTACTTTCGTAACATTGTTTTCGTAGATTCGTAATCAGAGCATAATTCATAATTTTATGTAATGTGTATGCTATTATTACATTTTAAGAGACACGGAAAATTACGAATCGAAAAAAAAAGTTACGAATGTACGAATTTTTTCGTTCAATCCATTTGAAGCACGTTAAGCAGCGCCATTGTAAGACACAGAAAATTATGAATCGCAAAAAAAAAAAGTTACGAATGTACGAATTTTTTCGTTCAATCCATTCGAAGCACGTTAAGCAGCGCCATTGTAAGAGACACGGAAAATTACGAATCAAAAAAAAAAAAAAAAAGTTACGAATGTACGAATTTTTTCGTTCAATCCATTTGAAGCACGTTAAGCAGCGCCATTGTAAGGGACACGGTAAATTACCAATTCAACAAAAAAAAAAAGTTACGAATGTACGAATTTTTTCGTTAATTTTGATTTTCGTTGTTTCTGTTTTCATTTTTCGGATTTTCTTCTTTCGTAGTTTCGTTGTTTCTAATTTGGTTATTTCGGATTTTCGTTGTTTTTCGTATTCGTTCGATTCGAACATTCGTTAAAATTTTTAGCGAATCGCTCGTTCATTCGTACGATAACGAATGAACGAATATAACGAATTTTAACGAAAAAAAACTAAACGAATTGCACATGTCTATAGCTGACATCCTTCCGTATATGGTGGGTTGCAAGGCATAGTGGATGTAATACAAGGTAGATTCATGGGCGCCAGACACTTCTTGAATGCAAAGAGATTTTATTTCTCTTAAACAGTACTTTGGCAGAGAGGGTTATGCCACGTACACACGAGCGGAATTCCCGTCAGAAAAATCTTGGATGGTTTTTCCGACAGAATTCCGCTCAAGCTTGGCTTGCCTACACACGGTCACACAAAAGTTTGTTGAACTTTCGAACATCAAGTGCGCAGTGACGTACAACACTACGACGAGCCGAGAAAATTAAGTTCAATGTTTCCGAGCATGCGTCAAATTGTTTCAGAGCATGCGTAGGAATTTTGCGCGTCGAAATTGGTACAAACGATTGGAATTTCCAATCGGAAATTTTTCCACCCTAAAAATTGAGAATATGCTCTCAATCTTTTGCTGGCTGGAATTCCGCCAGCAAAAGTCCGATGGAGCATACACACGGTCGCATTTTCGGACTTTCATCTGACTTTTGCTGGCGGAATTTCCGCTCGTGTGTATGGGGCATTAGGGCCAGGACACCCTTAGGTAGTTGCAATGTTAATTGGCAGACTCAGAGACTTCTACAGGAGGATAGCAATGCAGGGATAGGCATCCAGCAAGACACCACATCTGCATGTATAGGAATGCTGTCTACTATGGCAACAGTCTTTAACAGTTCCTAACACAAAGCGTAACAGTTCCTTCACTTCCACTACAATCACTTCTTGTAGTTCTTCAGACCACTTAGCTCCCAGTCTCTCTCACTAGACTAGATGATTCACCGCCACTGAATCCCTTGAGCTCTTCCAATCTTCACTTTAGTATCTTCCTCAAGCGTTACCCGCGCTTCTCTGTTGGGTCCCTAGCTTGGCACTCAGATACTTTTCAAGCTTCACCCCATTGGCCTGCTTGGTCCCTGGCTTGACACACAAGGCTGCTCTGCAAGTGTCACCTCCACTGGCTGGGTCCGGGCTTGATACCCACTGAGGTTTCCCGATACTTCACCATCCCTGGTTGGTGAGAATACTGCTCTGGTACTTGCTTCAGCTATTCACTGTGGTCCCTGCTAATAAGGCGGATGGACCCTTAGTGGTGACAGCTTCCCCTCTCCCTTCGACCACGACAGGTTCTCCGGCCAGCAGAACCATAACTTCTGGTTGGACTGCAAGCTGCAATCCCAACCCTATGCTGCTCTCTTGCTTCTGGATAGGCCCTCAGACAGCCTAGCAGCCAGATGTGCCGGGATAGGCCCAAACTTCGTCCTAGCAGCCCGGAAATACAACACACGTCCATCCAGACAGATGTCCAGGTGGCACAGAATACTGATCACCTGACTCCACCCAAATATATAGGTTCTCCCAGCAGGCCAGGGGATTTAAGAAAACCCCTGTCCATTGGTTGAGACACCCCATAGACCTATAATCTGACCTTGCAGTGCCCTTGTCTTATCTAATGCCACCAAAGTACCCGGCCACCTAGTGACAAAAGAGAAAAGTGCAGCAATCACAGACTTAGAGTGAAATCAATTGATCCTTAACCACTTTCAGACCGGACCAATTTGCAGCCAAACTACCAGGCCCCTTTTTGCGATTCGGCACTGCGTTGCTTTAACTGACAATTGCGCGGTCGTGCGACGTGGCTCTCAAACAAAATTGACGTCCTTTTTTTCCCACAAAAAGAGCTATCTTTTGGTGGTATTTGATTGCCCCTGCGTTTTTTATTTTTTGCGCTATAAACAAAAAAGCGCGACAATTTTGAAAAAAACGCATTCTTTTTTATTTTTTGCTATAATAAATATCCCCCAAAAATATATAAAAAAAATTTTTTTTCCTCAGTTTAGGCTGATACGTATTCTTCTATTATTTTTGGTAAAAAAAATCACAATAAGCGATTATTGATTGGTTTGCGCAGAAGTTATAGCGTTTACAAGATAGGGGATAGTTTTATAGCATTTTTATTAATAATTTTTTTTTATTAGTAATGGCGGCGATCAGCGATTTTTATTGTGACTGCGACATTATGGCGGACACATCGGACATTTTTGACACATTTTTGGGACCATTGTCATTTATACAGCAATCAATGCTATTTAAATGCATTGATTCCTGTATAAATGACACTGGCAGTGAAGGGGTTAACCACAAGGGGGCAGTGTAGGGGTTAAGTATGCCTAGGGGTGTGTTTCTTACTGTGGGGGGGTGTGTGGCTGTCAGCTAGTGAATGCTGATCTCTGCTCCAATCACAGGGAGCAGAGATCGGCGTCACTAGTTGCTAGGCAGAACGGGGAGATGCTGTCTATTTCCGCATCTCCCCGTTCTGCCTTCCCGTGAGACGATTGCGGGTGTCCCCGCGGCGATCGAGTCCGCGGGACCCGCGACCGCCCTCACGGGGTTCCTGACCGGCGCGGGAGCGCGCCGCTCCCGACAGGCTCCCAATGGCACGGACGTCTTAAAGGAGGGACTTATATATACGCCCTCCTGCCTGTCCGTACCATTCTGCCGACGTATATCGTTGTGCGCCGGTCGGGAACCGGTTAATAATTAGCCAAGGTAGCTAGCTATACTTGGAAGGTAAATTTAGGAGCAACCCTGCCTAAACACTAGGGTGCTACAGTTTAAACCAAATCTTTCTGTTTAAGGGGCACATTGTATATTTTACAAATACAAAGTTTTATAAATTAATAAATAAACGACGATCCCTGAAAAATCCATTTCTTATAATGATTCCCTTTTTATCACTTGACCCTCCTTTTTACATTATAAGCACTAATGATTTACATTGTGCTGAATTGTATTGTAACCGTACTATCTTTTAAATCTGTATCTGTAAAGTCCTGTGCTTTTTGTAAACTGTTAGCGCTATGTACAGTGCATCTAGAAAGTATTCACAGCGCTTCACTTTTTCCACATTTTGTTATGTCACAGCCTTATGGATTAAATTGCATTTTCCTTCAAACTTCTTCAAAAAATACCCCATAATGACAACGTGAAAAAAGTTTGTTTGAAATCTTTGCCAATTTATAGAAAAAAAAAAAAATGAAAAAAACAGTACGTATTCACAGCCTTTGCACCAATTACAGACTTTTGTTTACAGTCTTTTGTTTGATGCTACAAGCTTGGCACACCTATTTTTGTGCAGTTTCTCCCATTCTTCTTTGCAGGACCTCTCAAGCTCCATCAGGTTGGATGGGGAGCGTCGGTGCACAGCCATTTTCAGATCTCTCCAGAGATGTTCAATCGGGTTTAAGTCTTGGCTCTGGCTGGGCCACTCAAGGGCATTCACAGAGTTGTCCCGTAGCCGTTATTTTGTGCTTAGAGTCATTGTCCTGTTGGTAGATGAACCTTCACCCCAGTTTGCAGTCCAGTGTGCTCTGGAGGATGTCTCTGTACATTGCTGCATTCATCTTTCCCTCGATCTTGACTAGTCTCCCAGTTCCCGCCACTGAAAAATATCCCCACAGCATGAGGCTGCCACCACCATGCTTCACCGTAGAGATGGTACTGGCCAGGTGATGAGCGGTGCCTGGTCTCCTCCAGACATGACGCTTGCCATTCAGGACAGAGAATTTCATTTATCATGGTCTGAGAGTCCTTCAGGTGCTTTTTGGCAAACTCCAAGCGGGCTGTCATGTGCCTTTTTACTAAGGAGTGGTTTCCATCTGGCCACTTTACCATACAGGCCTGATTGCTGGAGTGCTGCAGAGATGGTTGTTCTTCTGGAAGGTTCTCCTCTCTCCACAGAAAAACGCGGAGCTCTGTCATAGTGACCATTGGGTTTTTGGTCACTTCCCTGACTAAGCCCCTTCTCTCCCGATCGCTCAGTTTGGCTGGGCGGCCCGCTCTAGGACGAGTCCTGGTGGTTCCAATCTTCTTCCATTTACGGATGATGGAGGCCACTCTGCTCATTGGGATCTTCAATGCTGCAGAAATGTTCCTGTACCCTTCCCAGATCTGTGCCTCAATACCATCCTGTCTTGGAGGTCTACAGACAATTCCTTGGACTTAATGGCTTGGTTTGTCCTCTGACATGCACTGTTAACTGTGGGACCTTATATAGACAGGTGTGTGCCTTTTCAAATCATGTCAAATCAACTGAATTTACCACAGGTGGACTCCAGGTTGTACAAAGATCTCAAGGATGATCAGTGGAAACAAGATGCACCTGAGCTCAATTTTGAGTTTCATGACATAGGCTGTAAATACTTATATATTTTTAATAAATTAGCAAAGATTTCAAAGATTTCAAACAAACTTCTTTCACGTTGTCATTATGGGGTCTTTGTAGAATTTTGAGGAAAATAATGAATTTAATCCATTTTAGGCTGTAACATAACAAAATGTGGAAAAAGTGAAGTGCTGTGAATACTTTCCGGATGCACTGTAAATCCTGTCAAACAGGGGTGTCAAACTAAATTTCATCAAGGGCCGCATTGACATCATGGTTCGGTCAAGGGGCCGGTTGTATCTGTAAAACTATGTACTGTATGCAGAGTTCAGGAGTGTGCTACGTACAGATTGCGGGGTTGCAGGGTTCAGCTCTCTTTCACAGGCTGTTCACATCTCAATTCCACCCCTCCTCCTTGGTTCTGACTTGTGCACCACTCTCCCCCACCTCTGCACACAGTTCCCTCTACAGCCCTCATCTCTGCCCCCACAAGCTTCTCACCCACCTAGCCCAGCTCTAGTACCTCCCGGCAGTGTAGGCAGCTCTGCCTCTCTCTCACTTGCAGGGAGATCATTGGTCAGCATCTGTCCCCACCATGAGTGCATGCAGGGCAGGAAGGGATCTTTCAGAACCACGAGCTGCTGAGAGGAAAGCTGTCCTTGTAAACACAGTAGGCTTCTGTGTTTACAAGGGACAGTGGTGAGCAGAGGGGGAGAGCTGGAGATGGTGGATCAGAGTTCTGCCACGTTCCAGGTGAAAAAAAGCTCTGGCTGCGAGGGCCACATGAAATGGCCTTGAGGCTCGGTTCACAATACCGCAACTTGGGATCTGACTTGTCAGACCTCAAGTCACCCCAAGTCGCTTGACATTTGGAATTACATTATAATTAAGGAGAGCCATCTTAATGTATACTACTGAAGTCGCTCCGACTTCAGAAAAGGTTCCTGTACTACTTCAAGGCAACTTCTAAGTGACTTGTACCCATAGAATTCAATGTCGCCTCCAAGTCGGATCTCCATCTATATTGAAGCGACTTTACAGGAAAAGAAATTTATTTACTCAGGCAAACCCCTCCCTCCCAGAGAGCTGATTATTCTGTGATTGGCCACAGCCAAAGTCGCCTGGCCTGGGGGCGACTTGAAGTTGTGTTGTAAATAACTCAAAGTCACGTTGAAGTTGCTTCCAAGTTGCTTCCAAGTTGCCTTGCTAAGTCGCGCTGTAAGTCGTGTTGCCCCAGTGTGAACCGACACTGAGGCCGGATTTGGCTCACGGGCCTTGTGATTGACACATGTGCTGTAAAATAATAATATGATAATCACTCATTGATCCTATTTCCTATCCTATTTATTGGTTAAAAGCCAATGTGTTTCGGGGGAAAAGCTCCCCTTCCTCAGGGTTAGTGTGCAGGAAAAAATATAAAGCAAAACATACCTTAAATATCTCATGTACATATTAATATAGTGATATACAGTAAAAAATAGATATAATGCTCTAGTATAAAATAATCATAAAAAATAGTAAACTTAACAATCATGATGAAATCATAAAATACATAATATTTTGAAAACATTTAAATAATGCTAATGTATTTGACAATCAAGGTAAATCAATAATAATACATAAAAAATATATAAAAATATATTCATAAAACTCCTCATATATAAAATATGTCTTATGATTGGAGGGAAGGCGGGACTAACCTGGAGCATGTGATTAGATTTGCAATGAGATGCAATCAGAGATAATCATGGGGCTTGAGAGGCTGTGGGTGATACAAGTGAGATTAAACGGGGTACAGTTAAGCGGCCAGTGATTGGAAAAGGATGAAAATAAGTCAGAGGGGTAGCTAGCAGCTGCGTAGCGATGATCGAACATTGAACATTGGAAAACCGAAGCAGGAGACTGTGGGAAATGTCATGTCTACATATATTCTGAAGTTCAGCTTTAACTAGTTAAAGAGTATATGAGATTTGTAGCAAGTAGAAAGGTTTTGTGAAGAACAAATCAGTCAGATACAAGCGAGGCAGCATATTATCATACATTAGACATTACATTTACAGGTATATAGGCCACCTCAGCTGGAGGGAGTAACACCCAAGAACTCAAGGCAACACTCAAGGCATAAGAGGGTGTTACAATATTCAGAAAGTGAAGAGTCGCTCGGCTATTCAATCCCCCTGGGTCAAAAGCGTTACTCAGCCTGATCCCCAGGAGTCTTTCTAGGTGGACCATATCTTATCAAACTTCTTGGGGCAGTTCCTACTTGCGTAGGTTAACTTATACAGTGGTAAAGCATTATCAATAGTGGCACGCCATGAGGCCAGACTAGGAAGGTGAGGTGACTTCCACTTTATAAAAGTCTCACTGCATGCATAAAAAGTAGCAACCCACAGGAGTACTTTGAGGTTCAAACTAATTGTTGAGTTGAACAGCCGTAAGCCACCCTAGAAAGATCTGATGAAGGGGCACATCCATATCATGTGTATGAAGGAGCCTATAGGGGAATTGCAACGTTTACATGAAGGATCAGTCCAATGGGAAATAGCAGCCAATCATTGGGGGGTAAAATTAGCTCTATGGAGAAACTTTAATTGTATAAATCGAACTCTAGCAGATACAATGTTTATTACTGATTTTTTTAGTGACTGGCCTCATCTACAGTCCCCTTGACCGATGTTTTCCTCTGTTTTGTTTACACAATTGGGATGGAGGCCAATCGCCTATGGTGCCACGGACCACACCTCTTTTTTCTAGCAGAGATCGTGTCCATGATAAAATTACTAGGGCAAGTTTCCCAATCTTCCTCATCCAGATCAAGTAGATCAACATTCCATTTCTGATAGGTACGAGCTGAATTAGGGAAAGTCTGAGTTATAGAGAGGATAAGGCTTTCCCCAACATACTCGAGGTGAGCAACTGCTCGATAGGATAAGACTCTTTAACAAGACACGTGGCCACTCATTAAATTAGGATAAAAGAGGTTTAACATTAAACTGCGTAGAGGGTTCTTTACTGTAAGAGTGGCCAGGATGTGGAATTCCCTTCCACAGGTGGTGGTTTCAGCGGGGGCATCGATAGTTTCAAAAAACTATTAGATAAGCACCTGAATGACCACAACATACAGGGATATACAATGTAATACTGACATATAATCACACACATAGGTTGGACTTGATGGACTTGTGTCTTTTTTCAACCTCACCTACTATGTAACTATGTAACATAACCCCAATGTAATTTTAGATAAATGGTAATTTGTAATTGTTATTTCAAACTAAAGCTGAACTCCAGGTAATCAGATAAATCCAAATATACAAGAACTGTTTATCGTCCAAAGGATTTGTATATCTGTTCTGCCAGTAATGGACACTGTGTGTGCGGTCGCCATTTTCCGTTTTTACATATATATACAAGATACATTATATAATAAATTGCATTGCATACAATATACATTATTTAATAGATTGCATTAAACACAAGATACATTATGTAATACATTGTATTACACACAGTATACATTATATAATACATTGTATTACATACAGGATACATTATATAATACATTTTATTGCATACAGGATACATTATATAATACATATATATAGATACAAGATACACTATGTAATACATTGTATACATAAAAGATACATTAAATAGTATATTGTATTACATAAAGGATACATTATACATACCTCCCAAGTTTTTGAGATGGAAATGAGGGACACCTACTACCAAACGTATGTAGGAATAGGGCACGCCCCCTGCCACATCCTCTTAAAAGGAGAAGTAACCAAAAAATAAAGGTTAATTAAATCCACAAGGGATTTTTTGTACCACTACTATTCCTTTATATTGTCTTTTAAAATGTACAAATGCAGGAATTTAGAATTTGGATGAAAGGTTTAGCACTGGGAAACACTTTTTGAAAGATAAAAATGCATTTTATGTACAACTATATAGATCAGACCAAAATGAGGGACACATGAGGAGGACAGAGGGACAGAGGGACATTGCTCCAAATCAGGGACAGTCCCTCGAAATCAGGGACAGTTGGGAGCTATGCATTATATAATACATAGCATACATACAAGATACATTATATCAGCCCCCAAAATTTCCACTCGCCTGCTTGCATTTGGCGAGTGTAAATTAGCTAGTGGCGAGTGAGGAGCTGTATCAGAGAAGAAGGGGGTGGGCACCACTGGCAGGCGGGGTTAAATGGGAGCCGATTCTGCAATTGGCCAGGAAACTGTGGGGAAGGGATAGGAAGAGGAGAGCTGGCCAGATCACACAGAGGGAGGATCTTCGGTGTCAAACAAAGTCCCGCCTCCTGGGCCAGCTCCTATAGATAGACAGAACACCGGTCCAAGGTCAGGAAATTTAGTAGTGTGACCAATCAGCTTCGAGGATTTTTTTGTTAAAGCTTAATTGAACAAGCTGAAGTTAGAAGCTGATTGGCTACCATGCACAGCTGCACCAGATTCTAAATGCCCCAGTTTCAGTAAATCTCCTTCTATTTGTAGAAGTGAGATAGCTGGAGGCACCAGTAAAATGTTCTCAGGGGGAGGTCATAGGGTGGTGTGTCTTTCTCTACTTGTTAGAGAAATCATAAACCAAGAAAAATGTGTGTAAAACAAATACTGAAAAATAAAGATAAAATAGCTAGACCTAGTTTGAGCTAGGTCAGTGCCAGGGTTAGGGTCAAAGTCAGGGTCAAAGGTTGTGGTCAGTGTATTTTAGATTTAGAATGAAAAAACTGTATGCATTATTATGCCCCGTACACACGGTCGGAAAATCCGACCACAAAATCCATCGGATTTTTTCGGACAGATTTTGTCCGACACTGGTGTTGCATACACACGGTCGGACAAAGTTGTCGGAAAATCCGATCATTCTGAACGTGGTGACGTTTATTGCCTACGACGGGACTACGTAGAGGCTAGTAGCCAATAGCTTTGGTCTTGTAATGTGATCTGAGCATGCGTGGCACTTTGTCCGTCGGAATTCGCTACACATGATCGGAAAAAACAATTTGTGCACTCTTTTTTCTGGGCCCCACTACAGATACAAATAATAAATGATATCCACATATGTGGTAAAAAAAAAAAATAATAATCAGCAAATAACTTTTACTATTACCCACCAATAGAAAGCCCAATTTGTATTAATTCACCTGGATGCACTAAGTAGTGATTTGTCCAGTTTTGCTAACACAAAGTTGTAAAACTGGGTTCAAGCATTAAGATTTGTTTTACCTTTGTCATGAAGGGGTTAACGTTTTCTGCAACATTTCACCTGCACACATTTATATCCACAAATTTGGCATTTATTTGATCCTATGAATTAATTCTGAACTGAAGTAGAAGCAGGCGTGTCAGATAATTATAACTTTTTCAGAAGCATTTCTAGTGCATGAGGTATAACTCAATGATTTTCTTTTTTAATCTGAAGTATGAACATATTTTTTAAAGGAATATATTATCCATTTAACTGAAAACTTTCCAAAAACTGCCTTTGCTTGGAGATAATTAAACAAAACCACAAAAACACTTTTAAAAGAACATACCAAATTATGTTGGGGAAAAGGCGGACAGGATGAAGGTATTGCTAGTGCAAGGGAAATCTCTTAAAAGAGATGGCGCCATTGCGGATCTACTTCTAAATTGTTCATAATGGTGATCCTCTGGTGTCATTGCTTTCTGAGCAACTGACCTGAAACAGTTAGGTCATGCTCTGTTTTCACTTTCTGCAAGTGTCTTCCAGAACATTGACTCAAGTGTCGCCTTAGAAAAAAGACATACCTCCTAATGCGGTATACACGCGGTCGGAATTTCCGATGGAGCTTTTCATCGGATTTTCCTACCGTGTGTATGCCCAACGGTCTTTTTCTGTCGGAATTTCCGACGGACTTTGAATTGAGAACCTGTTCTCAATTTTTCCGACGGAAAACCTTTCTATCGGATTTTCCGATCGTGTGTATGCAATTCCGACACGCAAAATTCCGACGCATGCTCGGAAACAATTCGACGCATGCTCGGAAGCATTAAACTTCCCTTTTATAGTGCTGTCGAACGTGTTTTATGCCGCTGTGTTATTGACCGTCGGAATTTGGTGTGACTGTGTGTAGGTAACACAGCTTGAGCGAAATTCCTTCGGAATTCCGTCGGAAAAACCGTCAGAGTTTTTTTTCGACGAGAATTCCGATCGTGTGTACGCGGCATTAGACTTAAGCCTCGTACACACGTTCGAATTGTTGGCCAACGAAACCGTGGACTTTTGTCTGAAGAGCGTTGGCCCAAACTTGTCTTGCATACACACGGCACACAATTGTTGTCCAACAATCACGAACATAGTGATGTACTACATGTTTTTTCAGCTCTTCAGGGCCCCCCTTTGGGCTCCTTCTGCTAATTTCGTGTTAGTAGAAGTTTCGTGAGTGTTTATTCGTGCTTTTCATTTTGCTCTTTTCATTTAGCGCTTTTCATTTCACGCTTTTCAGTTCGCTTCTGAATGGCCCTTCGTTAACCAGACATGTTGCGGAATCGGAGGAGATAACGTGTTATTTATTATTGGCCTTGGAGTTATTGCTTTGACGATTTTTGGTTGAATAATGATTTGATTTGGTATATTTTCTATATTTTTGGATGCATAGAATGCACTTTTTGATTAAGTTCTATTGGCAGATAGCATGTCTAATTTTATTTGTTTTCTTTTTTTAATGCACAATAAAAAAATTGTGTAGAATAATACTTGGCTATGTGTTTTACTTCAAATGACAGTTTGGAGTAGGCAGTTACATTTAAAAAAAATACAATTAAAAATTATCAAGGGACACCAACATAGATCTTTGATCTGAAAAACTACGGGATAATGGTGTTGTGGTATTTTGCCCAAAAAAAAAAATAAAAAATTATAATAATATTATTCTTGATATCACTAGAAAAAAAATCCTTTGAAAATTTGTTTGCAATAACTCCATCAGCATCACCAGCAAAGCAGCTTCATTATTATCCCATTAAAGAAGAAGAGAATTGTGCGCTGCATTTCCAGATTTTATAATTTGCCGCATCACAAATGTTAATTCTCCATTGCGAACGCTAGTTTACAAGACCGACCGCTTCTGGCTCATCCTTGCTTCCGAGCATGCATGTTTGTACTTTGGACTTTTTTCCGACGGACTTGTGTACACACACTCGGAAAATCCGACAACAGACATTTGTCCACATAAAATTTTAAAACCTGCCATCCAAAATTTGTCCAGGGAAAATCTGACAACAATTGTCCAATGGAGCATACACCTGGTCAGATTTTCCGGCAACCACCACATTTCCCGTCGGACAATCCAATCGTGTGTACGAGGCTTAAGTCTGTATGGATGTTCTAGCAACTTGTTGACCCAACAAGATCCAAAGGCAGTGTAAACTCACCAAGAAGACCAATACAGTGTATTTTATTTCAGCATTGCATTGCGGAGCATGTTTTTTCTGGGTATTTCCTGTACAGGAAAAATATATTTTTGTCTAAAGCCTCCCCACTCACCAAATTTAAAACTAAAACTCTCTATTTAACCACTTGACCACTGGGCACTTAAACACCCTTAATAACCAGACCAATTTTCAGCTTTTGGTGCTCTCACAATTTGAATGACAATTACTCCTTCATACAACACTGTACCCATATGAAATTTTTGTCCTTTTTTTCACACAAATAGAGCTTTCTTTTGGTGGTATTTAATCACCTCTGGGTTTTTTATTTTTTGCGCTATAAAAGAAAAACGACTGAAAATTCAGTAAAAAAATGAATTTTTCTTCGTTTTTGTTATAAAATTTAGCAAATTTGTAATTTTTCTTGATAAATTTTGGCCAAAATTTATACTGCTACATATCCTTGGTAAAAATAAGTACAAATTGGGGTATATTATTTGGTCTTTGTGAAAGTTTTAGAGTCCACAAGCTATGGTGCCAATATCTGAAAATTGATCACACCTGAAGTACTGACGGCCTATCTCATTTCTTGAGACCCTAACATGCCATAAAAGTACAAATACCCCCCAAATGACCCCTTTTTGGAAAGAAGACATTCCAAGGTATTTAGTAAGAGGCATCGTGAGTTTTTTGCAGTTGTCATTTTTTCCCACAATTCTTTGCAATTTTTTCACAAAATTGTCATATTAGCAGGTTATTTCTCACACACAGCATATGCATTGCACAAATTACACCCCAAAACACATTCTGCTATTACTCCCGAGTACGGCGATACCACATGTGTGAGACTTTTACACAGCGTGGCCACATACAGAGGCCCAACCTGCAGGGAGCACCATCAGGCGTTCTGGAGCACCCAGGCCAATTCTGACATTTCTCTCCTACATGTAAAAATCATCATTTATTTGCTAGAAAATTACATAGAACCCCAAAACATTATATATGTTTTTTTTAGCAAAGACCCTAGAGAATACAATGGCAGTCGTTGCAACTTTTTATCTAGCACGGTACTTGCGCAGCAATTTTTCGAACGTGTTTTTTTTTGGAAAAATTTTTTTTTGTGCTTTACAAAAAACAAAACTGTAAATTTAGCCCAATGTTTTTGCATAATGTGAAAGATGAAGTTACGCCGAGTAAATAGATACCCAACATGTCACCCTTCAAAACTGCACACACTCGTGAAATGGCGCCAAACTTCGCTACTTAAAAATCCCCATAGGCTTTAATTTTTTTTACTGGTTACATGTTTTGAGTTACAGAGGAAGTCTAGGGCCAAAATTATTGTTCTCGCTCTAACGTTCGCAGCGATACCTCACATGTGTGGTTTGAACACCGTTTTCATATGTGGGCGGGACTTACGTATGCGTTCGCTTCTGGATGCGAGCACACGGGGACAGGGACGCTTTAAAAAATATATATATTTTATTGTTCATTTTACTTTATTTATTTTAGTTTGACCCTTTTTTTCCCCCCAAAAATTTTTTTGATCACTTTTATTCCTATTACAAGGAATGTAAACATCCCTTGTAATAGGAATATGGCATGACAGGTCCTCTTTACAGTGAGATATGGGGTCAATAAGACCCCACATCTCACCTCTAGGCTGGAAAGCCTGAAATAAAATAAAAAAACGATCCTGGCTTTGATCGTAGCGAGTATCGCAGGGTATTGTTGGGTATCGCAGGGTATGGCAGAGTATCGCAGGGTATGGCAGAGTATGGCAGAGTATCGCAGGGTATGGCAGAGTATCGCAGGGTATCGCTGGGTATGGCAGAGTATCGCAGGGTATGGCAGAGTATCGCAGGGTATGGCAGAGTATTGCAGGGTATGGCAGAGTATCGCAGGGTATGGCAGGGTATGGCAGAGTATCGCAGGGTATGGCAGGGTATGGCAGAGTATCGCAGGGTATGGCAGAGTATGGCAGAGTATCGCAGGGTATCGCAGGGTATGGCAGAGTATCGCAGGGTATGGCAGAGTATCGCAGGGTATGGCAGAGCATCGCAGGGTATGGCAGAGCATCGCAGGGTATGGCAGAGTATGGCAGAGCATCGCAGGGTATGGCAGAGCATCGCACAGTATTGGAGGGTATGGCACAGTATTGGAGGGTATGGCACAGTATTGGAGGGTATGGCACAGTATTGGAGGGTATGGCAGAGCATTGCAGGGTATCCATCCATCCATGCTCAGCCATCCCTCCATACCCTGCAATACCCAGCAATACACTGCAGGCTATTGCTGTGTATTGCAGGGTATGGAGGGATGGCTGAGCATGGATGGATGGATCGGTGGCATGCAGAGCAGGCTGTGGGCACTACAGATCCCGCCCACAGCACTGCTGCCACCGATCCCTCCCCCTCTCCTCTCACACTGTACCGATCGGTACAGAGAGAGGAGGAGAGAGGAAACCGGTTGTTAAGTGGTTAAAAGAGGGTGAACCAGCCTAGTACATTAGCTTTAAACATCACTTATAAAACATAGGTGTGTGCACAGGGTGTGTAGGGCGTGCCTGGGCACACCCTAATCACCTGGTGCGCATTAGCATAATCACTCTGTGTGCAGGCGAGAGATTGGAAAGATCTCTTATTGGCTCTAATATAAGAGTGATGATTACGCCCTTTTCTTACACTGTGCCGGCAGGGAGATCAATGTGTCGGGCCATATATATGTATGAGTAAGAAGAAGCGAAAAGGGGTTTGGTGGGACTTTAAATGAGGTGTGTCATTACCAATAATAAGATAAGTATAATATGTACATCTAGTATAGATGCAGAGAAAAAGAACATTTAAATATTGATGAAAACAGGTATTTTGTAAAAATAGCCTCAACAGCAAATTGAAAAATCGTTTTTATTATTATTGTACATCATGATAGAAGTAATTCATGTAGTAAAACAAATATTTGTTTTTTATATACAATTTTATCCAATATTAACAAATATTTGAATACTCTATGTGACCCTTCATTAGACATGTGCACAACAAAAAAATTCGTTTTTTTTCGTTTCGTTTTTTTAATTTCCGAAAAAAAATCGTTTTTTTTCTTTTTTTTCGTTTCCGTTGATTCGTAACGATTCGTACATTCGTAAGTCGTCGGTGTTCGTATTCGTAACGATTCGTACATTCGTAAGAGTTATTTTTCCGTTGATTCGTTTTTTCGTTAGTTTAATTTTCGGACGCATTCGTATTTATTCATACATTCGTAACATTCGTAACATTCGTAGATTCGTAATCGGAGCATAATTCGTAATTTTATGTAATGTGTATGCTATTATTACATTTTAATAATTTACGAATCGAAAAAAAAAGTTACGAATCGAAAAAAAAAAGTTACGAAACGAAAAAAAAAGTTACGAATGTACGAATTTTTTTGTTCAATAGAGACACGGAAAATTACAAATCGAAAAAAAAAAAAAAAAAAAGTTACGAATCGAAAAAAAAAAGTTACGAATCGAAAAAAAAGTTACGAATGTATGAATTTTTTTGTTCAATCCATCCGAAGCACGTTTAGCAGCACCATTGTAAGGGACACGGAAAATTACCAATTCAACAAAAAAAAAAGTTACGAATGTACGAATTTTTTCGTTCGTTTTTCGGATTTTCTTCATTAGTACATTCGTTGTTTCTAATTAGTTTTTTTCGGATTTTCGTTGTTTTTCGGATTCGAACGATTTGTTATTCGGATTCGTACGATTCGAACGATTCGTTCATTCGTACGAAAACGAACGAACGAAAATAACGAAAATAAACGAAAAACGAAAAAAAACTAAACGAATTGCACATGTCTACCCTTCATGCAGTCAGCCTTCCTAACCTCTAGTATCCCCACGTCAATGTGGTAGGGTTTCAGCCGTACTTTTATGTATTTGTTATACTACTACATGAATTACTGCTATCATGATGTACAATATTAATAAACGATTTTTTCAATTTGCCAATGAGGCTATTTTTACAAAATATCTGTTTTCATCAATGTTATAATTGTGTTTTTCTCTGCATCTATATTAGATGTACATATTATACTTATCTTATTATTGGTAATGATGCACCTTATTTAACCACTTCAGCCCCGGAAGGATTTAACCCGTTAATGACCAGGCCATTTTCTGCGATACGGCACTACGTTGCTTTAACTGACAATTGCGCGGTCATGGAACGTTGTACACAAACAAATTTTATGTCCCCTTTTTCCCACAAATAGAGCTTTCTTTTGGTGGTATTTGATCACCTCTGCGGTTTAAATTTTTGATATCAGTGCCCCCTTACATTACTGTATTCACTCCCCCCTTACATCAGTGACCCCCCTCAGACTGGCCTGGCGGCACTGTCACTGACTTTGTCTCAAGTGCAATGTGCAGGCCTCAGTCAGTCGGCTCCAGCTTGGTGGCTCTGGTTTTATCCTATAGTCTCCTCTCCACAGTCCACACATGTCTGAATTCTTCGATGACCCCCATCCTGGCAGCACTCCCACTCTTGACTCTTCTGAAGGCTCCCCCCCAGAGACTGCAGACATGATATAAGACAAGATATAAGACAAGAGATGGTCAGAGATTGTGGACATGATACAAGAGATGGCCAGAGACTGCGGACATGGTACAAGAGATGTATAGCTCACAACTGTCCCTGATTTCGAGGGACTGTCCCTGATTTGGAGCAATGTCCCTCTGTCCCTCTTTCTTCCTCATTTTGGTCTGATCTATATATTTGTATATAAAATGCACTTTTTATCTTTCAAAAAGTGTTTCCCAGTGCTAAACCTTTCATCCAGATTCTAAATTGCTGCATTTGTACATTTTAACCATTTTGCTGGCCGAAGACCAGACCACTTTTTGCCCAGCGTTGCCCGCCAGCCCGGAGGTACCCGCCAGCCAGCCCAGCGTTGCCCGCCAGCCCAGAGGGGCCCACCAGCCAGCCCAGCATTGTCCGCCAGCCCAGAGGCCCAGAGTTGCTCACCAGCCAGCCCAGCATTGCAGTCTGCCTAAACGTAAGTGGATTACTGTACTGTACAGAAAACTTCACTCCCTAACCCCCCCTACAGCCCATGGACTCCCTCTACTACAGGCCCTGACCCCCCCCACTACAGTCCATGGCCCCCACTATAGGCCCTTACCCCCCCCACTACAGCCCCTGGACTCCCTCTACTACAGGCCCTGACCCCCCCACTACAGTCCATGGCCCCCACTATAGGCCCTAACCCCCCCACTACAGCCCCTGGACTCCCTCTACTACAGGCCCTGACCCCCCCACTACAGTCCATGGCCCCCACTATAGGCCCTAACCCCCCCACTACAGCCCCTGGACTCCCTCTACTACAGGCCCTGACCCCCCCACTACAGTCCATGGCCCCCACTATAGGCCCTTACCCCCCATTACAGCCCTTGGACACCCTCATTACAGCCCTTGGACACCCTCGTTACAGCCCTTGACCCCCCCCCCCACTACAGCCCTTGACCCCCCTCTAAATCCCCTGACCCCCTCACTACATCCCCTGACCCACTCAGTACAGCCCCTGACCCTCTAAAATACAGTTAGATTACATATTTTAGGAACTTCTGCATGTACTGTATTTGTTCTTTTGATTTTTACAGGTACCTATCATGTACTGTATTGTACAATTAATAATGGCAGATAGTACAAAAAAAAGCTGTAAATCTTTTACCTTGGTTATGAAGGCTAAAATTATTAAATTCTATGATGAAGGTGTGACTCAAGCTGAAACAGGCCTGAAACAGGCTAGGCTTCACTCGGACTACAGTTAACACAGTCATGAAAAACTGAAAAAAATAATTCTTGCAGTGCTACACCTGTTAACACAACAACAATTTGTGAAATGAAAAAGGGATAGCATTGTTGTAGACATGGACAGACTCTTAATACCTTGGATAGAAAATCAGACTACACGTCATGTTCCTGTCAACCAGGTAATTATACAAAATAAATCCTTAAGCCTATTCAATGACTTGAAGGCTAAGAAAGGTGAGGCAGCAAAGGATGCAGATTTTTTTGCAAGCAGTGGATGGTTTGAAGAAAAAGTCTAACCTACATAACATTACAGTACAAGGACAGGCAGCTGCTGCAGATACTAAGGCTGCAGAAAACTCTCCAAGCGGTCTTGTCGAAAATTTTCAAGATGGAGGCTACTCCATGGATCAGATCATTAATGTGGATGAGACCGGCTATTCTGGAAGAAGATGCTTGCAAGAACCTTCATCGCAAGACAGGAAAAATCAATGCCAGGCTACAAGATAGTAGACATGTGCAATTCGTTTAGTTTTTATTCGTTTTCCGTTAAAATTCGTTATATTCGTTCATTCGTTATCGTACGAATGAACGAATGATTCGCTAAAAATTTTAACGAATAACGAATTATCGAATCGAACGAATATGAAAAACAACGAAAATCCGAAATAACCAAATTAGAAACAACGAAACTACGAAAGAAGAAAATCCGAAAAACAGGAACAACGAAAATCATAATGAACGAAAAAATTCGTACATTCGTAACTTTTTTTTGTGTTGAATTGGTAATTTTCCGTGTCCCTTACAATGGCGCTGCTTAACGCGCTTCGAATGGATTGAACGAAAAAATTCGTACATTCGTAACTTTTTTTTTTTTTTCAATTCGTAATTTTCCATGTCTCTTACAATGGCGCTGCTTAATGTGCTTCGAATGGATTGAACGAAAAAATATGTACATTCGTAACTTTTTTTTATTTTTTTCGATTCGTAATTTTCCGTGTCTCTTACAATGTAATAATAGCATACACATTACATAAAATTATGAATTATGCTCCGATGACAAATCTACGAAAACAATGTTACGAAAGTACGAATAATACGAAACTACGAAAGAAGAAAATCCGAAAAACAGGAACAACGAAAATCATAATGAACGAAAAAATTCGTACATTCGTAACTTTTTTTTGTGTTGAATTGGTAATTTTCCGTGTCCCTTACAATGGCGCTGCTTAACGCGCTTCGAATGGATTGAACGAAAAAATTCGTACATTCGTAACTTTTTTTTTTTTTTTTCAATTCGTAATTTTCCATGTCTCTTACAATGGCGCTGCTTAATGTGCTTCGAATGGATTGAACGAAAAAATATGTACATTCGTAACTTTTTTTTATTTTTTTCGATTCGTAATTTTCCGTGTCTCTTACAATGTAATAATAGCATACACATTACATAAAATTATGAATTATGCTCCGATGACAAATCTACGAAAACAATGTTACGAAAGTACGAATAAATCAATCTTACGAAAGTAGGAATGTAACTAAATCTACGAAAATACGAATGCGTCCGAATTTCGAATAAACGAAAATTAAACTAACGGAAAAACAAATCAACGAAAAAATAACTCTTACGAAAATACGAATCGTTACGAATACGAACACCGACGACTTACGAAGTTACGAATCGTTACGAATCAATGGAAACTAACAGAAACTAAACGAAACTAAACAAATTTTTCTATTGTGCACATGTCTACAAGATAGAATAACCCTTCTGTTAGGTGGTAATGCTTCTGGTACCTTAAAGCTAAAGCCTTTGCTAATTTACAGATGGCAAAATCCAAGAGCTTTGAAGAACTACATTAAAACTAGACTTCCAGTGCATTGGAGAGCTAACAAAAAGACATGGGTAACTGCAGCCCTTTTTGAAAATTGGTTTGACACCTGCTTTGCTCCAGAGGTGAAAGCCTATTGCAAGGACAACAATATCCCTTTCCACATTTAGCTGTTTGTCGATAATGCCCCTGGACACCCTCGAACGCTAGATGAGCTGAGCCCTAACATTCGAGTGCAATTCCTACCACCTCACTACTGCAGCCAATGGATCAATGTGTCATAGCCGCCTTCAAGTTAAACTACTTAACCACTTCAACACCGGGCGATTTTACCCCCTTCCTTACCAGAGCACTTTTTGCGATTCGGCACTGCGTTGCTTTAACTAACAATTGCGCCGTCGTGCGATGTTCCACCCAAACAAAATGATCGTCCTTTTTTTCCCACAAATAGAGCTTTCTTTTGGTGGTATTTTATCACCTCTGCGGTTTTTATTTTTTGCGCTATAAACAAAAGAAGAGCGACAATTTGGAAAAAAAAAAACACAATATTTTTTACTCTTTGCTATAATAAATATCCCATTTTTTTTAAAAAAAAAACTATTTTTTTACTTAGTTTAGGCCGATACGTATTCTTCTACATATTTTTGGTAACAAAAAACGCAATAAGCGTATATAAATTGGATTGAGCAAAAGTTATAGCGTCTACAAAATAGGGGATAGATTTATTGCATTTTTTTTTTTTACTAGTAATGGTGGCGATCTGCGATTTTTTTTTCGTGACTGCGACATTGCGGCGGATGCTTCAGACACTTTTGACACATTTTTGGGACCATTCGCATTTACACAGCGATCGTTGCTATAAAATTGCAGTGATTACTGTGTGAATGTGACTGGCAGGGAAGGGGTTAACACTAGGGGGCGCTGCAGGGGCTAATGTGTTCCCTAAGGTAGTGATTCTAACTGTAAGGGGAGGAGACCGATCGGTGTTCCTCCGTACTGGGAACACACCATCGGTCTCCTCTCCAGTGACAGGACATGGAGCTGTGTGTTTACACGGTCCCGCTGTTTTCACGGGCAATCGCGGGTGCACGGCGGACATCGCGGCCGCCAGGCACGTGCACAGGGTCCCGAGCGCGCCCCCTAGGTGGCCGAGAATGGTAGGACGTAATGGTAGGACGCCCACCCAGGATGGGAGATCCACCTTGTGGGCGTCATATGACTATACGCCGGTAATGAAGTGGTTAAAAAGAACATTCAGTCAGTGTATTGCAGCAATAGACAAAGAAAAAAGAGCAGGTAAAGAAGTCCTATCCAAATTCTGGAAAAGCTACAACATCTTGGATTGCATTAAAACTGTAATGCCCTGTACACACGAAAAAGTTCTGATCGGAAATTCCGATCGTCTGTACAAATTCCGATGCGCAAAAAAGCTCGGAAGCATTGAAATTCATTTTCTCTGCTCATCATAGTGTTGTACATCACCACGTTCTTGACAGTCGAAAGTTCAGAGAACTTTTGTGTGACCGTGTGTATGCAAGCCAAGCTTGAGCGGAATTCCGTTGGAAAAAACATCCAAGAAAATCCGCTCGCGTGTATGGGCTTTAAGAGATGCTTGGAATGACATAAAGGAAACCACAATGAAAAGGACCTGGAAAAAAATTATGCCCACAGTGAGTTGATGATTCCGAATGCTTTGAAGATCATGTAGCTACTGTTACTGAAGAGATGGCAAGGCAGTTATAGCTGGAAGTGAAGCCAGAAGTTGTTGCTGAACTGCTTGCGTCCCACACTGAGCCCCTCAGCAATGAAGATCTTCTAGAACTTGAAGAGGGAGAGAAGAAAGCTGTGTGAAGTTGGCAGCCCATGTTTATAAAACCTGAATAAAAATATACCATTCGTTTGTGCCATGTTTGTGCTCATTTGTGCCGCAAAAATTAGCGTTTGTTCCGGTTCGGTTTCTGAGATATTAAACATTCAATTTAATGCAAGCCCCGCCCACTCTGCACCCCATATTGCTGAAATTTAAAAACAAACGTGCCATTTGTTTGTGCCACATTTGTGCTGGTTTGTGCCGCTAAAATAAACATTTGTGCCGCTTTGGTGGTGGAGATATTGTGCGTTTTAGTTGCTGAAACCCCACCCACTTTGCACCCCATGTTGCCGAATTTTAAAAACAAAGGCACACAATATCTCCGCAACCAAAGCGGCACAAACGTTTATTTTTGCGGCACAAACCAGCACAAACGCGGCACAAACGAATGGCGCCTTCGTTTTTAAAATTCAGCAATATGGGGTGCAAAGTGGGCGGGGTTGCAGCAACTATAACGCACAGTATCTCCACAACCAAAGCGGCACAAACTTTTATTTTTGCAGCACAAACGCGGCACAAACAAACGGCGCCTTTGTTTTTAAATTTCAGCAATATTGGGCGGGGCTTGCATTAAATTGAATGTTTAATATCTCAGAGACCGAACCGGCACAAACGTTCATTTTTGCGGCACAAATCAGCACAAACGCAGGACAAACGAACGGTATATTTTTATTCAGGTTTTACAAACATGGGGTGCCAACTTCACACAGCTAGAGAAGAAGATGTGCAGGATGGGGTTGAGATCATTAAACAGCCTGAAGGCTCAACTACAAAAATTCTGTCATCTTGATAGCGCCATGGCTCTTTTTGAAAAGCATTATAGGGATTATAAAAGAAGTTCCAAACATTTCAGGGGCTTATGCCTGTTACAAAGAAATCTACAGGGATAAAAAGGGAAAAAAAGAGCGCTACACTTCAAACCTCCATAGATACTTTTTTTTAAAAGCAGGCAGATCATCAACATTGACTGACAGTCATTTTGATTCCTGATCATCATTAACTGACAGTCCATTTTAAGCTCTGACATCACCACGGCATCCTGCTCGTACTCTTATTGCTACTTGTAGTACACCCAATTCGCCAGCAAGAAAGCGCCTCGTCTTTGAAGACTTGACTTGTGAAACAGAAGATACCTGTATGCCTTCATCCTTCCTACTACAATAAATTCTCTTAGTTGCTCTGGCCTTGCGACATCAATCGGATGGGGTAAGCTTACAATTTTTCTTTTAACATTGTGTTTATTTTAGTTACCGTATATACTTGAGTATAGGCCGACCCGAATATAAGCCGAGTGTCAGGAAATGTTCCATCCGCTGGTGATATCTGTCTTTTGGCATGCAGTACTGCAGTCCACCAGCAGGTGTCTCCTGGCAGTTTGGAACTGTCAGGAAAACTTTCCCCTGCTGCTGTCATCATTGGGCTGCAGTACTGGCACCCACCAGCGGATGGATTCTGGCAGTGTGGGGCAGACAGCACCTCCTGCGCTCAGGTGTTACTTGAGGACAATTATTTCACTCTTATAAATACCCGGCAAGCCCATACATACTTGCCTTGGTGAAAAACAAACAACCACCGCTCCAAGACTCTCATTACAAGCGAATGCTCCTGTGTGATTTCTAATCATCATGCTTGCCTTGGTATCGCTCTCTCCAGGTGCCCCTGGCCGTGTATCTGTATCTGTATCTGAACCTGTATCTGACCCGACCTGACCTGATCTCTCCCAATCCCAATCCCAATCCCATCCTGGACCTGTCCCTCCTGTCTCCTGCTTACCTTGGATCCCTGCTCTGCAGCCCATCCATCCGTCCTCTCCCTCTCCTGCTGGTTCCCCATCCTTACCCATCTACTGACCCCCCTGTGTATGACCTCGGCCTGGCTTTTCCTTTACGATTCTGGTATTTCCCATTTGTTGTATATATTATTTGTTTGTGGTTTGTGGTTGGTAGCGCACTGTTTGTTTTCACTTATTTTAATAAACACTTATTTTTTCACTTACATGTGTTTGGGTTTCCTCTGTGCAGTCCACACAGTCTGGTCTACTAATTCCCTGATACCGAGGCACCTAATTTTACCACAGAAAACTGGGAAAGCGCATTGACTCGAGTATAAGCCTAGGGTGGGAAAATGCAGCAGCTACTGGCTAAACAATGCCCATCTGCAGCCTCACTGTGCCAATTTGCAGCCTCATTCTGCCCATTTGCAGCCTCACTCTGCCCATCTGGAGCCGTACCTTTGATTACTAAAACAGCTTGTGTCTCCCGCTGTGTTATGCAGTCTGTTCGGCGGCCGTCCATTGTAACAAAACCCCGCCTCCTCCTCGTCCGTGATAGACGGAACACTGATACAGTTTCCCAGCATTGTATCAGTGTTCCTCTATCACGGACGAGGAGGAGGCAGGGCTTTGTTACTTGATTACTAAAACAGTGTGTGTCTCCCGCTGTGTTATGCAGTCTGTTCGGCCGTCCATTGTAACAAAACCCCGCCTCCTCCTCGTCCGTGATGGACGGAACACTGATACAGTTTCCCAGCATTGTATCAGTGTTCCTCTATCACGGACGAGGAGGAGGCAGGGCTTTGTTACAATGGACGGCCAAACAGACTGCATAACACAGCGGGAGACACACACTGTTTTAGTAATCAAAGGTACGGCTGCTGTACGGCTCACTCAAGTATAGGCCGAGGGGGGGGGGGGTTCAGCCTAAAAATGGGCTGAAAAACTCATACTTATACTCGAGTATATACAGTATTCATTTCAGTTTTGCCTGTAAATGACTATTGTAATGCAGTACTGTACATGCATTGAGAAGTGAAAAAAAGTATTGCTTTACTTTAAGTACATTTTCGTTTTACATACATGCTCTGGTCCCATTGTGTACTTAAAAGTAGAGTATGCCTGTAAATCAGAGAAAGACTTTTTTAAGGAAGACCTGTAAAGACCCAAAGGAGGACCCATAATGGCAAGCCACGTATTCCTCAAGTGTCCTTCAAAGAAGCAGCAAGTCTACAAGTTGGCCCATTTTCAACATATTAGGAAGAACCTGAAGGTAATGGAAAGTAGAACACAAAGTTAAAGTCCTGCTTTTGATAATTCATAATCCAATTAGACTTTTCTTCAGAGGCAGCATGGCTGCAAATTACCGCTTACCAATTAACATTAGGGAGTCTCAAATCACTAGTTAAAATCTATTATAATCTTCCAGGCAGGCTTTTAATGCCGCCAGATTTCCATATTGAAGTTTCTAAGTCGTCTGTTTCATTGAGCTGTATTAGAAAAGCAATATCTTACCAATGACTGAGCAGTCAGAGACAACACAATTTAGTGTAGAATTCCCATGAATCTGCCGGGCCCAGTCCCGTTCTTTATCCAGAAGACTGCCAAACCCGTGTCACCGTGAACTTCATTAAAGTGCTAATTCTCCTTTAAGTTTACTCATTTGCAACAAAAAGAACTCTTCCAACATCTGCTATATTCCATGCCATAGAGGATATTGTAATTTTCTTTGTTTTGTAATGCTAAATACTCTCCTTAAATCGTAAGTAGATTAGTACCTAGGTCATTCGCCGCATAAAGCACCGAAATTCAAGGAGAACGCTTTGCCGACAGTTTGATAGTCGGAGATAGCTGCAAACGACTGCGTTTATTTACATTAATTTGCATTGCGGAATGTGATTTTACAGTTGCCTTTAGTCTCGATAGGCAGTTTTCAGCCTACTGTCTAATAGCACTGTTACTGAAACCAGGCACAGGAATGTTTTGTATCTTAGAGCTGAACAGTCAAACCTTCAGGGCATTAAAGTTCACTTAAAGTAGTGGTACTTCACCCTAGAAACAAATTACAAATACAGTAGCTACTGAGGTTTAATAATTGGACACTTAACTATTCAGGGATCCAGCTCAGTCCTCACCCGGGCTGGCTCTTAACTGCTCTTCTAATCCCTGGCGCTGGCATGTTTAGTGTGGGAAACCAGCTGTGACTCCTTGCGGCTTCCCACTGCCCATGTGCAAGCTGTGTTGCACTCTATGAATGGTCCCACAGCCTTCTGGGACCTTTGACATATCCCAGAAAGCTGCAGGTGAAGGGAGGGGCAAACCCTAGGTGATCCGGGTGGAAGTTGGAGCAGATACCTGCCAAAACCAGGTACCCCCTCCTTCCCAAAGAAATTAAGTGCCAAATGTGATAGAGGAGGGGGGAGGACGCAGAAAGGCATAACTTCTTCTTTTGGGTAAAGTTCCACTTTAAAGGGCCACCAAGAGACTGTGTTTAGGGTTAAAGCGGAGTTCCACCCTAAAGTGGAACTTCCGCTTATCGGATTCCTCCCCCCCTCCGGTGCCACAATTGGCACCTTTCAGGGGGAGGGGGGTGCAGATACCTGTATAATACAGGTATCTGCACCCACTTCCGTATAGCTGCCCCGCCCCTTTCCGGAGCTGCCCCGCCCCTATCCGGAGCTGCCCCGTTGTGTCTTGGGAAACACAGTTCCCAGGACACAGCGGGGACCAATAGAGGCGCACAGCGCGACACGCGCATGCGCAGTAGGGAACCGGGCAGTGAAGACGTTGCGTCTTCACTTCCTCATTCCCTGACAGAGGATGGCGGCGGGGCAGCGAGAGACGATCGGTCTCTCGTCACATTCTCCCTACACCGCTGGAACCTGGAACAGGTAAGTGTCCAATTATTAAAAGCCAGCAGCTGCACTATTTGTAGCTGCTGACTTTTAATATTTTTTGTGCGGGTGCAGCTCCGCTTTAAAGCTGAAAGCTTTTTGCTATGTAGTGTACAACCTTAAGAGCCACAGATGAACTGGGATCCACACCCTGCACAGCCAGGCACACCAAATTTTCACAGGCACTCCAGAATCAGAGAACAGTCCATTACTTTGTTTTATTTTTGTTTTATTGAGGGATTAGAACTTGGCTAGAGATGGGAGTTTATAGGATTGCCCACTTGACTTCAAATATACTCCAGGGACAATGCCTCCTATATACAGTCTATTTACACTCCTCTGCTTCATCCAGCACTCACTTGCTTGCAGAACTCCAGCTTTCGCCTTGTTGCAATTTTAGTAGCAAAGACCCACTACAGGCAGGGACTCACAGCCCCAATACTTGGAAATAGGGTGACACAGCTAACACATTCCCAGCACTTCCTTCCGTGGGTACTGAACCCAGCACCACCTCTTCATTCACTGCCAGCCCGCCTGGCTGCAGCTGCCCCTTTCACTAGCCCTCTTGGATAACTTCTCCACGCAGTCCTCCTAGACTGACACTCTCTCCACAGTCCTCCCAGACTGAACACTCAACAGCCCACACGGCTGAGTACTCCCGGACGTACTGCGCTGCTCCTGCTGTCCTCTCACTTGCTCCCGTGCCTCCAGGAAGGGGTTCCTCTGTGTGTTGTGGGTGATCCTTCCAGACCCCAATCCCCAGGCCCAAAGTGACCACCCCTAGACCAGGGGGCGCTCTTAAGACCCTCCCCTCCCTTGACGGTTCTGTGGGCCTCTTCTATGGACTCTGATCTTTAGTTCTTTCCATAGATTTTCTATTGGATTCAAATAAAGTGATTGGCTGGCCTGGGCCATTCTAGTAGCTTTATTTTTTCTTTGAAACCAATTGAGAGTTTCCTTGGCTTTGTGTTTGGGATTATTGTCTTGCTGAAATGTCCGCCCTCGTTTTATCTTCATCATCCTGGTAGATGGCAGCAGATTTTTATCAAGAATGTCTTGGTGCATTTTTCCATTCATCCTTCCTTTAATGGTATGAAGTTTGCCAGTACCATATACTGAAAAACAGACCCACGTCATGATGTTCCCAGTTCCAAACTTTTAATCAGAAACGTTTTATTGATAAAGAGGTAAAATAAGAACATGTACAACCATACAGTTAGATAGGTACAAAACACAATATTGTGCATCATCATTGAGACAGTAAAAAGTATTGGCAAACGAGTTCTTATGTGCATCCTCCTGCGAGTATTGAGTCTGTATACAGCACTTGTTGTTACGGTAGTCCAGGTTAAGGAAGTGGGTCGTACCACCACATACATATGTCTAGACACTAAGTTTAGCAATCCTAACAAAGACATAGGAGATTCGTGTACCTTTAACTAGATAGAGCTCAGGTGAGTTTCAAGAGGTTAGAGAGGAAAGAGGGAGGGTAGGTAAGAAAGGGAAGAAAGAAGAAAAAAGGAAGTGATAGGAGGGAAGGTGAAAGATAAGGTAGGGAGTAACAAGAAAAGGGAGGGTAAGAAATAACTGTAGTATTCTCTCACTCTTTGCAGATTAGTATTCAGGTGTTTATGTTCACAGTGGCTCTCTTCACCCCTATTTCCTACATTTTTTCCCCCCTTTTGGAGGGTACATATGTCATATTTGATGCGTTTGATGTTCACATTTGCAGTAATCTGTCTCTAATTAATTGGGTTGGGGCTAAGCCTGGGACATCTAACCATGGTTGGCATAATGCAAAAAATTTCTTTTGGACATTCCTATGTTGGTAGGTGAGCTTTTCCCTTATCAATGTGCTGTTTACCATTTCCACCCAGCCTTTCCCTGTTGGCACCCTGGAGGTTATCCAAAACCTGGCAATTGCCTTTCTGGCCATGTAAAGTAAACGGAGGACTGCAGTATGGCCATTAGGCGAAAGTGAGGGTACTTCCAGTGCGCCAAGAAGGCAGACCAATGGGTCATTTAGTGTTGGTATTTGGAATACCTGAGAAATGGTAGTCAGTACATATTGTCAGTACCTGAACAGTTTTGGGCATTTCCACATCATATGTAATAAGTCCCCAACTTCACGGTTGCACTTAGGACACAACGGAGAATCGCGAGATCCCCACTTGTGTAGTCTGGCTGGGGTCCTGTACACTCTGTGTAATAGAAAAAGGTGTGACAGTCTATGTGACGTGGAAACTGATACCAAAGGTGCGGACGTCAAACAGAGCTCCCATTGTTTCCCATCAATATGGCCTAGATCCTTCTCCCATCCTTTCCTGCATGGCAATGTGGAGGCATCGTGTGTTCTCTGAAGTAGTCTAGTGTATATTCTGGATATCATGCCCTTTCTGTCTTCCGCCAGCAGCACATCAGACATCATTGGATGTGTCACAAGCGCAAGAGAGGAGGACCTGAGCTCGCTATTCACCGCATGTCTCAATTGTAGGTATTGGAAGAACTTAGTTCTGGGTATTGCAAATTCTTCCTGTAGGTTTGCGAAGGATTTAAACGTAGTGCCACTGAACAATTGTGGGATGTACCTCACCCCCATTTCTTCCCAATGTTGGAAGTTTTCTAGCTTGTACAATTCTTTGTAATATTTGTTCCTCCATATTGGGGTGAAAGAACATACCCCCTTAATTTTCATAATGGATCTGATGCACTTCCACAGAGTGTTCAGTAGCACTATGGTGGGGAGGGATTGTGATAAGCGGGTAAGACCTGCTTCCAAATATGATATTGCTGGTATCGCGGGGTCCTCAGGGAATAATATCAATCTAATAGGGTTATCTGTTTCCATATTTCCCCAGTTGCCCAGGTGTTGCATCTGGGAGGCTATAAAGTAAGACCTGGCGTGGGGGACTGCCAACCCACCTTGGTCCTTTGCGAGCTGTAGAGAATGTAAGCTAATCCTTGCTGATTTCTTCCCCCATATGAGGTCCCTAAACTGAGCATCAATAAGCGCGAACCATTTATGTGGGATCCACATTGGGGCATTATGGAATACGTACAGTAGCTGTGGGGCCCACACCATCTTAATCAGGTTTGCTCTCCCTGTGGCGGAGAGAGGTAGCTTCACCCAAGATGAGCATTTCATCCTAAATTTATGCAATAAGGGGGTTAAGTTTAGATTCAGGTATTTTGTGGGGTCTGGTGTCACCTGTATCCCTAGGTATCTAAATTCTTCCACTACAAGTATGTCTTTTGCACAACCTGGTAGAGATTGAGGTAAGGGGTCTAGTGGCATTAGTACTGACTTGTTCCAATTTATGCTAAACCCTGACAATTTCCCAAATTGGGCTATTAGGTGCATTGCGTTTTCTAGAGAGTTTGCGGTATCTCCAAGGTATATTAGGGTATCGTCTGCATATAGGGAAATAACGTCCCGCCTAAGACCACGACGAAATCCCATCACTCTTTGTGAAGCTCTTACATGTATAGCCAGAGGCTCCAGTGCCAGGGCAAACAGCAGGGGTGACAAGGGGCACCCCTGCCGTGTGCCCCTGAAAAGTCGAAAGGGTTCAGATATGTCCCCATTAATTCTCATCCTAGCTGAGGGGGTATTATATAGGAGTTGGACCCATTTTAAGAAAGAGGGGCCTACACCAAATTTTTTCAGTGTTTCCCAGAGATACGTCCATTCGACGCTGTCAAAAGCTTTGGCAGCGTCTAATGAAAGAATAGCCCTATTTCCAGGATTATCGATGGGCAATTGTAGATTGAGAAACAACCTGCGTAGATTCTGTGCTGTTGATCTAGTTGGTATGAAACCTGACTGGTCTTTGTGGACCACTGATTGAATGCATTTTGCTAACCTGTTGGCCAGAACTCTGGCCAACAGCTTTACATCAAACGTGAGCAGTGAGATAGGCCTATATGAGTCCAGGGAAAGTGGATCCTTCCCCGGCTTCAATAGAACCACTATCAGTGCCTCTCTCATGGAGGCAGGGAGTTGTCCAGTTTCAAATGCCTTATTATATACTCTAAGGAGAGTCGGTAGTAGTTGTGCGGCATACCGCTTATATACTTCCGCTGGGAGGCCATCCGATCCCGGAGCCTTTCCATTCTGTGTATGTGCTAAGGCCTCTAGTAGGTCTTCTTCTGTCAATGGGGCATTCAGCAGGTTGGTATCCGATGTGGACAGTTTAGGAATAGGGTATTTATCCAAAAATGAGTGGATCTCCACTGAAGATGGATTTACTTTGGAGGTGTAGACTCCTTGGAAAAATTCCCTAAAAACACGCATAATATCTGTTGTGGAGTGACATGTAGTACCTTCCGGGTTCTCTATTGCTATTATGTGCGATTGTGTTTGTTGGGATTTAGCTAGCATAGCAAGCATATGTCCCGTGTTTTCTCCTTCTTCAAACTGTGCCTGTTGCAGGAAAAAACGCTTATTTTCCGCAATTTGCAGTGTAACATTTTTTAACATAGACTGTGCTGAGAGCCACCCTCTTACCCAGTTCCAAACTTCACTGTTGGTATGGGGGTGTTTTTGGGGTGATGGGTAGTGCCATTTAACCTCCAAACTTGGTGTGTATTATGGCATCTAAAGAGTTCAATTTTGGTCTCATCTGACCAGACTATATTCTCCCAGCATTTCACAGGCTTGTCTCAATGTTTTGCAACAAACTTTAAACGAGCTTCAACATGCTTTTTCTTAAGCAAGAGTCTTGCATGGTGAGTGTGCATACAGGCCATGGCGTTTTAGTGCATTACTTAATGTTTTCTTTGAAACACTTGTACCTGCTAATTCCAGGTCTTTCTGAAGCTTTCCACAAGTGGTCCTTGGCTCTTAATCATCTCTTCTGATAATTCTTTTACTCCTCTGTCAGAAATCTTGCGGGGAGCACCTGGTCGTGGCAGGTTTATGGTGAAATTATGTTCTTTCCACTTACGAATTATGGCCCCAACAGTGCTCACTGGAACGTTTAGAAATCCTTCAGTAACCAAGTATGTTTTGCAACAATACGGTTGTGAAGGTCTTGAGAGAGCTCTTTGCTTTTACTCTTCATGAGATGTTTGATACCTTGGTAATGAGACACATTTTTATAGGCGATCAGTTGAAACTGAATCAGCTGATATTAATTTACACTGACATGGGGCAGGATTTCTTTCTAATTACTGATAAGTTTCAGCTGGTGACTTGGCTTTCCATGGCCTTTTGCGCCTCTCTTTCTTTTTGTGTTCAATATTTTTTCCCTGTGTCATTACAATTTATTACACATAACTTAATTTCTAAATGTATTTTTTTTTTGTATGCAAGGATTGCATGGGTTGTTACGGACATTTGATGAACATTTCATGTCAATAGCACCTTTAGAAATATATTTACCTATAAAAATGGTGACGTGTTCAATACTTATTTTACCCGCTATATATCACATCACTATGCTCATGCCAACATGAACTAGCACCAATCCTGGGCAATACGACATGCATGTAATGGATTCTGCATTTGATTGAACTGTATACTTTGCCCTATGCTGATGGGAACACACCGAAGCTGTGTCTCTTGGATCTAAACCCACTGTGTGTTACAGTTGTGGACAGATTGCTTTCTCTTGGAACATGTTGTTACTGTTGAACTGTTTGAATATTCTGCTATTTATACCAGTGCTGAGCCAGTCTCCGAGTTTCGTAATGTTCTGGCCAGGAGGAATAACAAATGAGTCCTATACTCACCTTTGGTGTATATCTTGGATTGTATACACACTCTGGCTGATATATTGGTGAAGTATACAGCGTTTAGTCTCAAACTTACCGTATTTATCGGCGTATAACACGCACCTTTTCCCCCTCAAAATGGGGGGAAAGTCGTGGGTGCGTGTTATACGCCGATACCCCCAAAAAAAGTGACAAAAATGGCAAGCGCCGCCGAAAAATAGCGAGCGCTGGCGAAAAAGACTGAATCACGGCCGAAAAAAACCGAATCGGCTCCGGAAAAGACCGAGCCGACTGTTCGGCTCTGCTCGTAGTCCCGCCTCTCTGCGCTCGCTCCGGAAACAGCATGGAGGCGGGACCGCGAGCGTAGCCGAACAGTCGGCTCAGCTTTTTCCGGGGGCGCTTCGGTCTTTTTCGGCAGCGCTTCGGTCTTTTTCGGCAGCGCGCGTGACAGAGCGTCTCGGCGGCGGGAAATTTAAACCCGGACAAGACTGAAAATGACGCTGGCAAGCTACAATGACACTGGGCAAGGCTGAAAATTACACTGGGCAAGGCTGCAATGACGCTGGGCAAGCTACAATGACACTGGGCAAGGCTGCAAATGACGCTGGGCAAGGCTGCAAATGACGCTGGGCAAGGCTGCAATGATGCTGGGCAAGCTGCAATGACACTGGGCAAGCTGCAATGACATTGGGCAAGCTGCAATGACACTGGGCAAGCTGCAATGACGCTGGGCAAGGCTGCAAATGACGCTGGGCAAGCTGCAAATGACGCTGGGCAAGGCTGCAAATGACGCTGGGCAAGGCTGCAAATGACGCTGGGCAAGCTGCAAATGACGCTTAAATTTAATTTTTTTTTTCCCCTAAACTTCCCTCCTAAAACTTTTTTGCCTTAATATGCCCTCCTAAACTTGGGGTGCGTGTTATGCGCCGATAAATACGGTAGTTACTGGAGAAGAACTGTGATTACTATATACAGTATGTTGCAAAGTAATAACATGGAATATGTTAGGGATGCACCGATATCAGTACAAGTACAGATACTTTTTTTTTAATACTCAACGATACCAATTATCGATACCTGTTTTGTTTACACTTACAGCTGTCAGTAATGGTACAAACCATTGAAAAGTTTTTTACAAATTAAATTACATTTTTTTTTTTTGTTAATTTTGTGCTTTTTTCAATGTGAAACATGTAAATATATGTTAAAGGTGTAAAAGTATTAACAAAGCAAACACATTTTTTTTTAAATTATTAATAGTTTATAAAATAGAAATCAGAATAAGACTGATTAGAGTAAATAAAGGGTTAATAAGGGGTTAATTGTCATTCATAGTGCGACAGCGCTGAAAGCTGAAAATTGGCCTAGGCAGGAGGGGCTGAAATTGCCCAGTAGGTAAGTGGTTAAGCATTTTACAAGTTGCAGTGCTTGCATTTTTGTGAAATGTGTATTCTTGGCCAATTTTTTCATCTTAATTCCTTTTTAACTAATTGTATCAATAAAGTACGTGATTTTTAATATAGAATGGGTATGTTTGCTCTTCTCTGGTGCATTATATTATACATATTATAGTAAATTGTATATAGGAGTAGCAGTCCAAATCAGGAGTTTTTATTTGGAGTGAGTTCTCTGAAAATACCTGGTGGAGAGGCACATAGAGATGTAATGAATTCCACCTCATCCAATCAGAGAACACATTGCATTAATCGAGAAAATGTGAAGTGTTTCCTGAATGGTGCCCGTGGCAAGCGAGAGATGTCCTGTACTCACAGTGCAACAGGCAGACACTTGGCACGGGATATGGAAGCTAGTGGGGATCACTGGGGTAGAGCTAACCTACTACAGTATTTTTAATGGATCCCATAGGCAAGGCAGCCCTCAAAATTTCTATTCGCCTGCTCGCATTAGACAAGTGGAAATTAGTTGAGGGCGAGTGTTCCAACTCGGCTCGGGCAGGGAGACGGGCCAGCTTGGCTCGGGCAGGGAGGTGGGCCGGGCAGGGAGGTGGGCCGGCTCGGGCGGGGGCGGGTCCGCTAGGGCTTGGCTTGGGCAGCTCCACTCGGCTCGGACAGGGAGGTGGGCTGGCTTGGCTCGGACGGGGAGGTGGGCCAGCTCAGCTCAGGTGGGGGGCAAGTAAAGTCCGGTCCACTCAACTCGGGCGGGGAGGTGGGGTAAGTTGCTGGCCCAGTACACACTGTGTGGCCACATAAAGGGGCCTTGCAAGGAGAGGGAGTGGAAGGAGAAGAGCTCGACAGTAGAAGCTCGACAGTAGAAGCTCATTCTTATCCATGCAGGCTGCTGGTGAGGGCAGGTAAGTTGTAACTGCTCTTTTGCAGCAGCACCACTCTTTCAGAGGATGTGTGGGGAAGAGAGCTCTGTACTGAAATGAAGGAAGGGGGTGAGCTCGGTATTGGGGGAGAACTTGAGAGTAAACATCATATCCCTCAACCCTGCACTCAGTACGTAGCGCACCACTCAACCCTGCACTCGGTACAAAGCGCACCTCTCAATGATGCACTCGGTAGGTAGCACACCTCTCAACACTGCACTCGGTGCATAGGGCAACTCTCAACCCTGCAGTCTGTACGTAGCACACCTCTCAACCCTGTATGTAGTGCACCTCTCAACTCTGCACTTTCTACGTAGTGCACCTCTCAACACTGAACATAGTACATAGCGCACTTCTCAACCCTGCACTCAATATGTAGCTCACCTCTCATCCCTGCACTCGATATGTAGCGCACCTCTCATCCCTGCACTCGATATGTAGCGCACCTCTCATCCCTGCACCCTGCATGTAGCACACCCCTCAACCCTGCAATCGGTACGTAGTACACCTCTCAACCCTGCACTCAGTACGTAGCGCACCTCTCAACTCTGCAGTCTGTATGTAGCGCACCTCTCAACCTTGCACTCTGTATGTAGTGCATATTTGCTTAACAAGGCAGTAATGATGTGTACAGTGCCTATAGTAGCCAATCATATTTTCTCCTTATTGTATTTATTACAATTAGATCAAGGAAATATGCTTTATGTTATGCAAGTTTTTGTTGTTAATATTTATTTTTGTAACTTTTCTGCATAAAACATTTAACAGGGTAATTTCATGAGATAATTTATGAGGGCATGTTTAGGGGCGGAATTAGGGGTGGGGCAGGGTAGAGGTTTGGTGGCGCAACTGGTAGTGAGTAACTCTTAAGCCCTGGCTAGTAGCTCAGGACTTGAAATTTTGAGCCCTGGGTAAGGCTTACATACTTACATTGGTCCAAGCTAAAACTGCATAACTGTAAAAACTGCCTTACCTAAATTTCATCTTTAAAATACTTTTTTTTTTTTTTATATTTATCTGCAATTTTTTAGGTTGGTAATAATTTTGAACTTAAACACCCCTATACACTAGCCCTCTTTTTGATGAAAATATGTCAGTGCCTTTCTTCCTCGCCCTTCTCCTTTCCCTTATATAATTTGCTGCAAAATCTCAGCCTATCGCTGCACTTAATTTTATACCGGTGAGGACGACATACACAGCTCCTTTTGCAAGTTTTGCCCGTCGGTGTAGAAATCTGATTTGGCCGTTGAGAGAAGAAGAAACAAAGGTGGATTTTTAAACTTGTCCTTTCAAAGTGAAGCCTCTGCAAACAAGGTCACAGACTATATTAAACGAAGCTCTTGAATTGTGTACCACATTTTAAATGTGTAGCTCTCCAAGGCTGCTTTGCATGTTGCCTGTGTCCTCGACAAATCATTAAATGGGCTTATAAAACAGAGCCATAAATCCAGCCTCCTCCTACATATCTCATGTACAAATTATCTCCAAGACCGGTGGGACCCCATTAAATGCAGACAAGCCGTCTGAAGTGTATATAATAGCTTAAGCTATACAGTAAAACTTTTTTTTTTTCGAAGTCATGGGAAAGGTCGTATCGTTTCCCATCATTATAATTAGTAAACGTGACCTTGGCTATAGGTGGAATGATCGCCCTGGAGAGGGTGATAACCTAATTGAAAGAGTTGTATGGTCAGGCTGTCTGGGGGATTAGGGGGGCTATACTGCATTGTGTCATATCACTGGACAGAATTGGGACATGGCTGGGCATTTGTTTTGTGAACAAGACATGTAATGGGTAGCTGCTAATCTGAAGCCTATTCCTTCACAAGAAAACAAAGTATTCCCTTCAGGATTTATCTTTATGATCAACGGAATGGCTCCACTAAAATGAATATAGCAATGTAATTACTGATTCAACCTTTGCCAACATTTTCTTAAAATGAGCCTCAAATTTTGTGATAAGTATTGCTAAGGTCAAATTTGCTTAAAGTGGAGTTTCCCCCATAAATATAAGTTTGTTTAGACCTGCCTACAATCGCATAAAAAAAAAAAAATGGAGAAAAAAAAAATGTCACTTACCTAGTCACCATTTCCCAGGAGTCTTTGAGCACCGCCGAGGGCTAGATTATCTCTGTTGCCATCACAACAGGGCGGGACTTCCGAGGACGCTGCCTGTTGTGATGGCAACAGAAGCTGTGAACGGCGCTCGCGCAACGTGTCTAATGCGCATGCGCGAGATCTGCGACAAGGGGCATTGCATGATGGGAAATTGACGTCAGCACAACGTCAGCACATCCCGGAAGAGAATGCCTGTGGGTTTCACATGCCCACAGGCAAGATGAAACCCCCGTACGGGGATTTTATAAATACACTATTGGAGGAGAGAATTAAAGGATAACAGCGGGAAGGACGGGAGACGTGAGTGATCATTTTAGAACCATTTAAGATTTCTAACGTACCGCAAAAAAAAAAAACGAGGAGGCAGTGGAACCCCACTTTAAAGAGGAACTTCAGTCCCTTTAGTGCTGGCCCAGGTCCCCTCACCAGCACCACCAACTTTAAAGGTCTGGTGTATGCCAGGTGTGCCGAAAGGCAGAGCACTTCAGCACATCTGCACAAGCACTACGTTTCCCTGCATAGGCAATAATTACAATTCATACATTTCTACTTCTCATAGAGGTCTAGCTATTCTCAATGCTATTTTCCCTACACACCTCACACACATAACACAAAAGTACAAACTATGCCTACAACATGCACAAGCTGACAATCTTAAATATGTACAATACGTATGCAATAAATACTCTAAACAGTTACTCAACTTCCATTGATGAAATCTTCTTCATGGTTCTTTGCTAAACTCAAAACTTCTCTAAAGTTCTCTAGCTTCCAGTACACTTTTAGAACAACAATGCCTCTTTGTCTCTCACACGCTTGTTCAAAAAAAAAGTCCTCCCCAATACTTTCTGTTAGATCATCCTGCAAAGGGCTTCACCTGAAACCAGCCCAACGGGTTAATTTGCATATCAATGGGGGGAACCTTAGATTTTTAAACACATGGTATTAAAAATCTAACTATGCTATACTACCAAAAAAATAAATGCGCTATAAAATCACCTAAATATGCATAGCAACACAAATGGTCGGGGGGACACAGACAGCAATACAAACCTGACAGGGTTTCTAATCCCTCCCCACTCTATCCAAAACTAAAAGGTTTAGCCTTTAGCTATACTTTCAATATCTAACATCATATTTCCAGCTACTGAGGGGCCATTTTTTTGTCCAAGTCCAGGATATTTGAAGGAACTTCTGTGACTCGCAAGAGCCATTAGAAACCAAAAACCACATTCATTTTGCCTTCCCTTTTGACTCCATTGCATCTCTCAGACAATTTTTCTCTTTATATACTAAAGTTTAACTAACCATATGTGTTACAATTTGATTGTACTATCTCCATTAGATGTACTAATAACTACAGTATGTCGTTTTTTACATCCTGTGTAAAAAGTTCACAATTCACATCCCCCTCCCCTCCAGCTCTCCGAGCTTTACTGTGTTTTGACTGGATGTTTCTCATCATGGGATGCAGTGAACAGTCAGCAGACTATAGACAGACAAGTGATTTAGGGGACATGTATGTAGTCAGAGCTGGGCAGAGTAGAACATCCAGTGATCTGATGACAACCTGTCTCAGGCTAGTGCATGAGATATGTAAATCACCTGTCACTCACAGCTAGGGGGCGTTTTTGACAAAGTTTTCAAGACTTTGTCAAGATTTCTCTAACTGAACAATAAACGAGGATTGCTCAGGCCTCGAGTAAATCTGTGTGTCAAGACTGGGCTCAAATAAAAAGGAAATCGTATTCTCTACATTATGACATGAAAAAAATTAAATACTCGCATTTTGCGAGTGGCTAAAGTAGGGGCAGCTTACCTGTCTGTCAGGGACAGAGCTTAGCTTCAGGGAAAGGTTCTGGAGGATTAGGGAAAGCGCAGAGATACGCCATCCTTCCTGAAAGTCATCCATTTGGGGACGGACCGGCTAGGCCACATTCTACTCATTGAGACAGATGCTGTCGGCACCTCTCAGTCACCAATCTGCTGTCTCATTGCTGTTACAACTTGTAAGTGTACCCGGTCGGGTTGCCTTCCCGCCTTTTGTGTATCGCTGGACTTCTGTTACAATACTGTATGTTCTCGTTGCTGCACTTGGAATCTATTTTTTGCCCCCGCACATAATGCTGCACCTACCCATTTGATCATGTGATTAGGCAGAGTCCACTAACCTAGCACTAACTTTCAGTAAGGTATTTGGAATGGCCTATCTATAGAACAGAATGTCATGGCAAAGTGCAAAACAAGTTTGCTCCAATCCTTACAATAAACTTTATTCCCCTAAAGAGAACTGTCATTTTTTTTTTCTTGGCTAAATCGTTTTTTAAACAATCCAGTTAGACGTGGAAGGTTCAGTCATTAATTGGCATGCCCTTAGATTACCGATGTAACAGAAAAATTGGACTGGAAATCGGCTACTGCAATCCCATACAAGTTTCTCCTTGGAGAGCCATTATTTCTCCCACAATGATTAGAACAAGTGAAATGTGATATTTCATACCTTAAACTGTGAGGAGAGGAAATGGGATCCCATTCTCTTTAATATGCTCCCCGTCCGCCGGGAGATGCAAATGTGGCATTTTGACATTTTGACATCAGCCTCTTCCGTTCACAAATGTCTCTTGTCCAACATTATTTTCTGACTCAGGAAAGAATCATTTACGATTTGAGCTGAAGGTAGGTGAACGAGGTGAGGAGACGATGAAAGTTCTATTTACCTACAGCTATTAATGGGATATTTCAGCTTATGCTGTCTTGTTTACAAACAACGCAAAACCGCTGAATGCAAAGGAAGCTGCAAAGAGATTCATTACAGATCAACCATTGGCATTGTTACGTGTTCATCCTGCACGCTACTTACATGAGCTCATCTAAAGTTGTAAAAAAGCACACCCATAGGGCCATTAATACTGATTTATTGGTCGCGCGTGAGAGACAACATGATGATTACTTTTGTTTATGTTGCACTACAGAACATAAGCTGTATTTGGTTGAGCAATGTGCACATATAAATGACTAGACTTGTGCACATTGGAAAATTTCGTTTAGTTTCGGTTTGTTGTCATTCGTAAAATACATAATTTTGTTCTCTTATATTCGTTATGTTACGTTAATTCTTTTTTGGATAATTCGTTATTTCTGTAGCTTGTCGATATTCGTTATACCGAATCTCGAATCATGTCGAATTCATTCGATATATCCGCTATAATTTCTTTCGTATTAGTTGAAATTCGATATTTATGTATGTATATATTCGTGATAATGATTCGTAGTTTGGAAAGTCGTTAGTTTATTGAATATATTAACACACACAATGAAAATATCTCTTCTCCTCGGCTCAAATACAATACAACACCCTTCACACTCAGTTCTCAGGAATGCACTTTGCCAGTAATCCAACCTCCAGCACAAAATGAATCAGCTGATTGGACTGTAAGGCCGCGTACACACGAAGGGACAATCCCGCGGGATTATCCTCTGGACTGAAGTCCAGCGGATAATCCCCTCGTGTGTGGGCGCCGGCGGACTTTTTGGCGCCAAAGTTTTAAGTTTGGTTTTAAAATTATCCGCTGGACTTGGCAGTCCGGCGGACAATCCCGCCATTAGAAAGCAAGTCCGCGGGACTTTTGAAATGAACGGACTTGCCGCTCATCGGCAAGTCCGTTCATTTAGCACGTGACTTCAGGTTACGTAGCTAGCGTAGGCAGTACATGCCGCCGCGCTAGCTCCGTGACCTGGCATGGATTTAAAGGGACTCCCCACGCCGAAAAAACGGCGTGGGGGTTCCCCCCAAATCCATGTCAGACCCTCATCCGAGCACGCAGCCTGGCAGGCCAGGAAAGGGGTGGGGACGAACGAGCGCCCCCCCCTCCTGAGCCGTACCAGGCCGCGTGCCCTCAACATGGGGGGTGCCCTGGGGAAAGGGGGGCCGTGCGGCCCCCCCACCCCAAAGCACCTTGTCCCCATGTTGATGAGGACAAGGGCCTCTTCCCGACAACCCTGGCCGTTGGTTGTCGGGGTCTGCGGGCGGGGGCTTATCGAAATCTGGGAGCCCCCTTTAATAAGGGGGCCCCCAGATACCGGCCCCCCACCCTATGTGAATGAGTATGGGGTACGATGTACCCCTACCCATTCACCTAAGGTGTAAAATGTAAAGTACAAAAACACACACACTTTTGAAAAAATATTTTATTGCACTGCTCCGGGGGTCTTCTTCCGTCTTGGGGGTCTTCTCGCCGGACTCCCCCGCCATTTACCAAGCTCTTTTACCGAGCGGGGAAGTCCGGCTACCTTCTTCGTCGTCGCCGCCGTCGTCTGGGGGGTCTCGATCCGCCTTCGGGGGTATTCCGGGGTATTCCGGGGTCTTCCGGGGGTCTCTTCTGTTCTTGCGGCGGTCGTCGTCTTCCGCGCCGCCGGCGCCTTCTTCTTCTTCTTGTCCTTCTTCTTCTTCTTCTTCTTGTTCCGATGTTGACCCGATGCTCTCTCTGCCCGGAATGGCAGAGGCTCGCTGCGCTGGGACTTATATAGGGACATGGGGACAGGGTCACATGCTCATGTCACATGGTGACCCCGCCCCCTTGTGATGTCACAGTCCCAGCATCCTCCGGGACTGTGACATCACAGGGGGGCGGGGTCACCATGTGACATGAGCATGTGACCCTGTCCCCATGTCCCTATATAAGTCCCAGCGCAGCGCGCCTCTGCCATTCCGGGCAGAGAGAGCATCGGGTCAACATCGGAACAAGAAGAAGAACAAGAAGAAGAACAAAAAGAAGAAGAAGGCGCCGGCGGCGCAGAAGACGATGACCGCCGCAAGAACAGAAGAGACCCCGGAAGACCACCGAAGGCGGATCGAGACCCCCAGACGACGGCGGCGACGACGAAGAAGGTAGCCGAACTTCTCCGCTCGTGAAAGAGCTAGGTAAAAGAGCAGAAGAGAGCGGAGGAGTCCGGCGAGAAGACCCCCAAGACGGAAGAAGACCCCGGAGCAGTGCAATAAAATATTTTTTCAAAAGTGTGTGTGTTTTTTTGTACTTTACATTTTACACCTTAGGTGAATGGGTAGGGGTACATCGTACCCCATACTCATTCACATAGGGTGGGGGGCCGGTATCTGGGGGCCCCCTTAGTAAAGGGGGCTCCCAGATTCCGATAAGCCCCCGCCCGCAGACCCCGACAACCAACGACCAGGGTTGTCGGGAAGGGGCCCTTGTCCTCATCAACATGGGGACAAGGTGCCTTGGGGTGGGGGGGGGGGCGCACGGTCCCCCTTTCCCCAGGGCACCCCCCATGTTGAGGGCACGCGGCCTGGTACGGCTCAGGAGGGGGGGGCGCTCGTTCGTCCCCACCCCTTTCCTGGCCTGCCAGGCTGCGTGCTCGGATAAGGGTCTGAGATGGATTTGGGGGGGACCCCCATGCCGTTTTTTCGGCGTGGGGAGTCCCTTTAAATCCATGCCAGGTCACGGAGCTAGCGCGCCGGCACTGCCTACGCTAGCTACGTACCTGAAGTTACGTTCGAAATGAACGGACTGCTCCGTGTGTGGGCAAGTCCGTTCATTTTCAAAAGTCCCGCGGACTTTTGGCCGGCGGATTATCCGCCGGAGAAGTCCGTGCGTGTGTGGGCAAGTCCACACGCTCGGAAAGTCCAGCGGACCCAGCTGGAAAGTCCGGCGGGATTGTCCGCTGGACTAAGTCCGCCGTCAAAAGTCTGCACGTGTGTACGCGGCATAAGATTTACTTTGAGTTGACCTTTTGTTTCATTAGATCTTTAACGAATTACCGAATCATGTCGTTATATTCGCTATAATTTCTTTCGTATTAGTTGAAATTCGCTATTTTTTTTATTTGGACATTCGGATGCATCCGAATGTCCGAAAGATGCAGAATTCGGCCGAATTTCGATTCGTTATGAAACAAATTGCACATGTCTATAAATGACACATATAAATGATGGAGGGAATTTAGTTAAAGTGGAACTAAACCCTCCTATCCTTATAGCCAAGGAAGCTGCCCTCTTGACCTCTGTTTTATCTGCAGTTTCCACGGTGCTGCACATGTGATCAGTTATGACACCAATCACTCGATGATTTGACATCAAAGAGCACAAGAAACTCTGATGAGTATCATTCAGGGCAGGCCCTACCAACTTCACCACTCTCAGACTCTCAAATACCTTGCTCTAGAATGTGGAGACTAAAGCTGTCCAAACAGTATGCCAATTTCAGTTGGCTCATCGGGAAATCCTCTTAGTGGCTGGCTCTGTTGGCTCTTTCCCACTCAGCATCCTTCGTGGCCACCCAACAACATAGCTAGCAAGGAGCTGACTGCTCAAAGAATGAGACTGAATGCAGGGGGGGCGTGTCAGTTTCCAGTCCATCTGATTTCTCTTGCCGACACTTGTCTCCATGCCAAGCACTTGCCCAAGACAATAGCTGGTATGAGGAATGCAGGGGGGTGGGGCGTGTCAGTTTCCAGTCCCTCTGGATTCCTCTTGCCGACACTTGTCTCCATGCCAAGCACTTGCCCAAGACAATAGCTTGTATGAGGAATGCAGGGGCGTGTCATTTCAGTCCCCCTGCATTCCTATTGCCAGCACTTCTCTCAGCCCCAAGCACTTGTCTAAGACAAGCACTAATAAGAGGAATGTTGTCAGTTTTCAGTCCTTCTGCATTCCTCTTGCCGGCACTTGCCTCAGCTCCAAGCACTTGCCAAAGACATATCTAAAGAGAACCATTATGGAGAATAAAAGAACTCCATTTGTTGTTGCCACCATCCCAAATATATTGTATATTTGAAGAGAATGGGTACCCCCCGGTACTAAGAGACTGGAAGGGCGAACTTTTGAAGACACAGTATTTTCGAAACATAGAAAAATATACTTTTTCATAAAACAGTATGACGGTCAAAGACAACAACCATACACAAATTAGTACACAATAACCATGTATAGTATATGAAAAAAAGCACTTCTCCTATGGTCTGACGTGTTTCAGGAGATTCAAGGTAAATCCCTTCTTCAGGGGGTTGAAGGAGATGATAGTTGGAGATACTCTGAAATAGAGAAGACAAAGTCTAGACTTCAGGAATACAGCAGAGCAAACATTGTGTCAAACATGGAAACATTGCAGCCAAAAAACACATGCACATACCAGCACTACATTCATGGAATTCAATATTAAAAAGATTATTAGGATGTCACTGAGCAAATACAGCGACACATATCCAGAATGAAGAAAATCACCAAATAAAAGGCAAGTCCTCAAGGCTCAAGAGATCCCTCACAATGATCCCCAAAATAGGTCCCAGCAGCAGACTCGTACAGGTCAACATGTAGCTGGAAATAAGGCAATATCAGTCCTATGGGAAAAAAATGAATAAATGAGTTTCTTTAACAATGAATTTTGTATAGATTAGAGATCAAAGCTGAATATGTATATAAGCATCGCCTATATTAGGACGATAACTTGATATAGCAGTTGTTTAATCTAACCGATCGATGGAGAACTGGAAAATAAATCCAATTCCAGTCTCTTGGATCGCTACTTTAACCACTTCAGCCCCCCCCCGAACAATTCTACCCCCTTCCTTACCAGAGCACTTTTTGCTATTCGGCACTGCGCCGCTTTAACTGACAATTGCGCAGTAGTGCGATGTTGCACCCAAACAAAATTTACGTCCCTTTTTTCCCACAAATAGAGCTTTCTTTTGGTGGTATTTGATCACCTCTGCGGTTTTTATTTTTTGCGCTATAAAAAAAGATAAGCGACAATTTTGAAAAAAAACGCAATATTTTTTACTTTTTGCTATAATAAATATCCCATTTTTTTTTTTAAAACAAATTTTTTACTCAGTTTAGGCTGGTATGTATTCTTCTACATATTTTTGGTAAAAAAAAAACGCAATAAGCGTATATAGATTGGTTTGCGCAAAAGTTATAGCGTCTACAAAATAGGGGATAGATTTATTGCATTTTTTTTTTTTACTAGTAATGGCGGCGATCTGGGGTTTTTTTTTTTGTGACTGCGACATTGCGGCGGACACTTCGGACACTTATGACACATTTTTGGGACCATTCACATTTACACAGCCATCGTTGCTATAAAATTGCAGTGATTACTGTGTAAATGTGACTGGCAGGGAAGGGGTTAACACTAGGGGGTGCTGCAGGGGTTAATATGTTCCCTAAGGTAGTGATTCTAACTGTGGGGGGAGGGGACTCACAAGGGGAGGAGACCGATCAGTGTTCCTCTGTTCTGGGAACACACCATCGGTCTCCTCTCCACTGACAGGACGTGGAGATGTATGTTTACACACACAGCTGCACGGTCCTGCTGTTCTCCCGGGCAATCGCCGGGGCCCGGCGGACATCGCGGCCGCCGGGCACGCGCACCGGGTCTCACAGAGCTTGTCTCAGGCAAGTGCATGAACCCAAGACAAACACCGGCTCAAGCTAGCTACATTGTCAGACAGCAATGAAGAAAGGGTGGGCGCCCTGTCCAGCCTCATAGCTAGGCTTACAAAACACATAGGAACATGGGACAAAGTACAACATGTACTATGTACTAGAGCTACACGATTAATTAAGAATAAAGATCTCGATTTTTCCCCCTCGCGATCTTAACCAATTCTATGCAGAAAGTTCTCTGCTCAAGCAGATAGCTGTCAAAAAAACCCCCAAAAAACAGGCAGTGTGCCAAGTTTCACAAAATTCCTCAGCCCGGGAGCTAACTATAAACATTGTAACATTTTGTTCTTTAGATCAAAAGAATGAACTTTAGTGTGTAAATGAGGAAAGTTTAACTTAAAGAATAAACCTTTTTCTGACACTTGTTGGTTTCAAGTTAAAATCAGTATTTTTTGCTAGAAAATTACTTAGAATCCCTAAACAGTATATATATATTTTTTAGCAGAGACCCTAGAGAAAAAATGGTGGTTGTTGCAATATTTTATATTACACTGTATTTGCGCAGTGGTCTTTCAAATGCATTTTTCTTTACTAAAATATACACTTTAATGAATATAAAAATAAAATAAACAGTAAAGTTAGCCCATTTTTTTTGTAGAATATGAAAGATGATGTTACGCCATGAGAATCGTGAGAGAATTGTGATCTTTATTCTAAGCAAAAAAATTGTCATTCTCATTTTGGCCAGAATGGTGCAGCTCTACTATGTACTATGGAGGATAGAATGCTGAAACAATAAGGTAAGAGTTCTTCTTTAAATATAACTGGATGGAGTACTTTTGTACATCATAAACAATTGGATTTTTTTTTGTTTTTGTTTCTAAAATACTTGTTTTCACCTTTTTGCCATATCGGTGATGCTGATCTCCTACGTCCTCTTTTGGCTACCGCCTGTCTACATGCACTTGCTTCAGTGTCAGCTGTACATGATTGCTCTGGGCTGGCTTCCTGAGAGTGACAACGGTGGCAATGTGTGTTGGCACAGCTGCTTGAAGTCTACATCAGGGTAGCATGCGACAGGGTGAAAACACAACAGTACAATTGGGAGATAGTTGTCACCTCAAAACAGGAAGCGCCTGAACAAGGACCTTCATGGCAGGATCACCAGGTTACATAGTTACATAGTAGCTGAGGTTCAAAAAAGACACAAGTCTATCAAGTCCAACCTATGTGTGTGATTATATGTCAGTATTACATTGTATATCCTGTATGTTGTGGTCTTTCAGGTGCTTATCTAATAGTTTAATTGAAACTATCAATGCCCCCCACTGAAACCACCGTCTGTGGAAGGGAATTCCACATCCTTGCCGCTCTTAGGCCCCTTTCACACTGGGGCGGTTTTCAGGCGGTACAGCGCTAAAAATAGCGCCTGTACACCGCCTGAAAGAAACGGCCCCATTCACTCCAGTGTGAAAGCCGGCGGGCTTTCACACTGGAGCGGTGCGCTAGCAGGCCGGTAAAAAATGTCCTGCTAGCAGCATCTTTGGAGCGGTGTATTCACCGCTCCTATACCGCTCCTACCCATTGAAATCAATGGGACACCGCGGTAATACCGCAGCAATACCGCCGCAAAGCGTCGCTACGGCGGCACTTTGCGGGGGATTTTAACCCTTTTTCGGCTGCTCGCGGGGGGGGGGGGTAAAACCGCACCGCGAGCGGCCGAATCCCGCAGCTAAAACGACGGTAAAGCAGCGCTAAATTATAGCGCTGCTTTACTGTCACCGCGGCTCCCGCCCCAGTGTGAAAGGGGCCTTACAGTAAATAGCCCTCTACGTAGTTTAAGGTTAAGCCCCTTTTCTTCTAATTTTAATGAGTGGTCACGAGTCTTGTTAAACTCCCTTCCGCAAAAAAGTTTTATCCCTATTGTGGGGTCACCAGTACGGTATTTATAAATTGCAATCATATCCCCTCTCAAGCGTCTCTTCTCCAGAGAGAATAAGTTCAGTGCTCGCAACCTTTCCTCATAACTAATATCCTCCAGACCCTTTATTAGCTTTGTTGCCCTTCTCTGTACTCGTTCCATTTCCAGTACATTCTTCCTGAGGACTGGTGCCCAGAACTGGACAGCATACTCCAGGTGTGGCCGGACCAGAGTCTTGTAGAGCGGGAGAATTATCGTTTTATCTCTGGAATTAATCCCCTTTTTAATGCCAATATTCTGTTTGCTTTGTTAGAAGCAGCCTGGCATTGCATGCCATTGCTGAGCCTATCATCTACTAGGACCCCCAGGTCCTTTTCCATCCTAGGTGTTATTTTAATGAAAGCTGCAGATTCAAAACAAATTGATCAAACTTTTGAAATAAATCAACTTTTGATGTTATATTAACACGTTAACGCACATTTTGAGATATTATTTAATGGTTTTATATCTACTTTAATGAGTTTTATAATGAACGCACGACTTGCATTAGCCAGTGTAATTTTTTTTTTTTTTTTTTTTTACATCTGCCAGGAGTTCAGCTTTCATTATTGAGAAGCTCAAGCGGATGGAGGATAACTCCGCAGGTAAACTAGAAAATCCCTTTAGACTGAGTCTGACACATTTCATAGCTCTACCCATCAAGCATCACAGAAGCTTCTGTGGGAACATAAAAGAAAGTCACAGTGACAGCTCGCTCCCATACTTGCTGAGTGAGCCGCACATTATTAGAGGAAGGCAGAGGAACGGAGGGCCGCTATTTCTGACCTTTTCCTGTGCATTTGATTGCATCCGAGAGGTCTAAAGTACGGGCCATCATGTGTACATTATTATTAGGTATACTGTAATTATTCCCAGGGCCTGACTCTACAGCACAAGCAGAAACAAGTAACAAGCGGTGAGTCATTGAGCGCGAGGCTCGTATAAATAGCACTCGGCAAGCTGTAGATACATACGCTTTGATACCTACAATGCTGTGCAGAAATGTTAATTAAATGCAGCCAAACCTAAAGACGCAGTCGATACAGGACCTATCAATCTGATGTCCGTTTAGAAGAAAAAAAAAATTATATTATAGCGGTAATAAAAAAATCTAACAATGACTCAAAAGACCGATTATATCTATATGAGGCTTATTTGTATTTTCTTTGTTCCTTCTTGGTATTGTGGCAAAAGGTGACTGTCTATTCTACTGCATTGGGTGTAGACTATTAAAAAGAGAGAGCGCACCAACCTCATACATCGCTACTTTATTTTAAAAACCCAATTAAATACTCACAAAAGTGTTAAAATAGCAGACATGTCATCATCCATCAAATCCCATGGACAGGACCTCCTCACATTTTCATTCTCAAATTAATCATTGGAAGTAGTCATTCAGCAAAATTAATTGGATGAGCGTTAACCAATACATTTTGAAATAAAAGCCCTCCACATGAGCGCCAGTCCCTCCATCCCCGAGGACTGTGTTATGCCGCGTACACACGGTCGGAATTCTCGTCGGAAAAAGCTCTGATGGTTTTCCTGTCGGAATTCCGACGGAATTTCGGTCAAACTGTCTTGCCTAAACACAGTCACAGCAAATTCCGACGGTCAATAACACCACGGCATAAAACACGTTCGACTGCACTATAAAAGCGAAGTTTAATGCTTCTGAGCATGCGTCGAATTGTGCGTGTCGGAATTGTATACACACGATCGGAAAATCCGATAGAAAGTTTTTCCGTCAGAAAACAGGTTCTCAATCCACAGTCCGTCTGAAATTGCGTCAGAAAAAAAACGATATACACGCGGTTGGAAAATCCGATGAAAAGCTCCCATCGGACTGTAAAAACTATATACACACGGTTGGAAAATCCGATGAAAAGCTCCCATCGGACTGTTTCCATTGGAAATTCCGACCGTGTGTACGCAGCATTAGGAGAAGGTTTGTAGGATCTCTAGAGAAAGAGGATCTGGCTTTAGACTTCCTGAAAACTTAATTATACAACAAACTATAAATACAGTTAGGGGGTCTCAGGGGAAGGGGGGACCAGGGTTGGACTTCAAATGTTTATTATTAAAATTTTGGTTTGCAAAAGCACTTATTTTAATAGTATACAGTATGCATTGGTGTAAAAATCCACGAGGACGTCGCATGACGAAAGGCGTATAGCGGGGCAAGGACATTGATGTCACCGCGCACGCGAACATTGTATATGCAGCTGGATCGTCAGCCGTAGACGATAGGCTATACCAGTGATGGCGAACCTTGGGACCCCAGATGTTTTGAAACTACATTTCCCATGATGCTCACGCACTCTGCAGTGTGGTGGAGCATAATGGGAAATGTAGTTCCAAAACATCTGGGGTGTCAAGGTTCGCCATCACTGGGCTATAAGATTGAGACGTTTTACCCTAGTGTCGGGATGACACTTTGAATATGTGAGTGGATTTGGTTATTTTTAATAAAAGCCTGGTTTTAGAGGATCTTATGCCCCGTACACACGGTCGGAAATTCCGACTACAAAATCCGTCGGATTTGTCGGAAAATCCGATCATTCTGAACGTGGTGACGTTCGTTGCGCACGACGGGACTACGTAGAGGCTAGTAGCCAATAGCTTTGGTCTTGTAATGTGATCTGAGCATGCGTGGCACTTTGTCTGTCGGAATTCGCTACACACGATCGTAAAAAGTCCTGTCGGACTTTGTTGTCGGAAAATTTGAGAGCAGGATTTCAAATTTTTTCCGTCGGAAATTCAGACGGAAAAAGTCCGATGGAGCCCACACACGGTCGGATTTTCTGACAACATGGTCCGATAGGACATTTTCCGTCAGAAATTCCGACCGTGTGTACGGGGCATTACACTATGGAAGTTTCCTTCCTTCTATACTCCTTTTATGCATAATGTTGACTTGAGCGAGAGTGTTTATTGTAAGGAGCCGCGCCTGGAGTGGAGCCATTAATCACAGAGTGGATCAGTATTTGGGCAGTAGCTGGTTTATAACTTGACCAGCCTTTATTTCTAGTAAGAGAATTTATGTGATTAAACTTTTCAGAAATGCTTCTCATGTCACTCAGTGTAATCCTTCACCTAACAAGAACTCAAAAGAGCGATTATATTTATATGAGGCTTTCAAGCGTATTTGTATTTTCTTTTCTTTGTTCCTTCTTGGTATTGTTGCAAAAGGTGACTGTTTGTCTATTCTACTGCATTGGGTATAGAATATTAAAAAGAGAGAGCGCACCAACCTCATACATCGCATTTGGCACCACTTTATTTTAAAAACCCAATTAAATACTCACAAAAGTGTTAAAATAGCCGACATGTCATCTTCCATCAAATCCCATGGACAGGACCTCCTCACATTTCCATTCTCAAACTAATCAATGGAAGTAAGTCATTCAGCAAAATGAATTGGATGAGCGTTAACTGATACATTTTGAGATAAAAGCCCTCCACATCAGCACCAGTCTCTGCATCCTCGAGGACTGTCCATGTTAGGAGAAGGTTTGTAGGATCTCTAGAGAAAGAGGATCTGGCTTTAGATTTCCTGAAAAGGTAAGTATACAACAAAGTATAAATACAATTAGGGGGTCTCAGGGGAAGGGAGGCCCAGGGTTGGACTTCAAATGTTTATTAGTAAAATTTTGGTTTGCAAAAGCACTTATTTTAATGGTATACAGTATGCATTGGTGTAAAAATCCACGAGTACGTCGCATGACGAAAGGCGTAGGGCGGGGCAAGGACGCTGATGTCACCGTGCACGCGAACATTGTATATGCAGCTGGATCGCCGGCTGGAGATGATAGGCTGTACGATTGAGCCATTTTACCCTAGTGTCTGGATGACATTTTGATTATGTGAGTGGATTTGGTTATTTTTGATAAAAGCCTGGTTTTAGAGGATCTTACACTATGGAAGTTTCCTTCCTTCTATCCACCTTTTATGCATGATGATGACTTGAGCGAGAGTGTTTATTGTAAGGAGCCGCGCCTGGAGTGGAGCCATTAATCATTGAGTGGATCAGTATTTGGGCAGTGGCTGGTTTATAACTTGACCAGCCTTTATTTCTAGTAAGAGAATTTATGTGATTAAACTTCACAGAAGTACTTCTCATGTCACTGTGCATAACACACTCAGTGTAATCCTTCACCTAACAAGAACTCACAAGACTGATTATATTTATATGAGGCTTTCAAGCGCATTTGTATTTTCTTTTCTTTGTTCCTTCTTGGTATTGTTGCAAAAGGTGACTGTTTGTCTATTGTACTGCATTGGGTATAGAATGATAAAAAAAAGAGAGCGCACAAACCTCATACATTGCATTTGGCACCACTGTATTTTAAAAACCCAATTAAATACTCACAAAAGTGTTAAAATAGCCGACATGTCATCATCCATCAAATCCCATGGGCAGGACCTCCTCACATTTCCATTCTCAAATTAATCAATGGAAGTAAGTCATTCAGCAAAATGAATTGGATGACCGTTAACCGATACATTTTGAGATAAAAGCCCTCTCGGGGGATTTTTATGAAGCTCGTCCCTCGAAACGCGTCACAACAAAATGCGTAGCTTCTATTTTGCTGAAGGAGTACTTCCGCTGATCAATTTGAGTATGGAGATGTGAGGAGGCCCTGTCCATGGGATGTGATGGATGATACTTTATAATTATTTTAACGCTTTTGTAATTATTGTATTTTTTTTATTTAAATGAAGAGGTATCAAATAAAGGTGTGCACGGTGGAAAAATGTGTTTAATTTCGGATTCATTCATTAAATTCATCATTTAGTTTTATCGTTCTTTTTTTCTTATGTTAGAATGATTTGTTTTCAGAATTCGTTTCATATATTTGGATTAGTTTTGTATATTCATTGTTCCAAATCGATTCGTATTTAGGAAGATTGGCTAATTAGTTTAACGCAGTAATTCGTTATTTCGGGAGATTATTTATGCACTCAGTTTGAGTTGGATGGAGGTGGATCCAGCAGAATGTCTGAATCATAACAAAAGGAATGGAATTACATTAATTTTGGATTCATTTATTATGTTATGATTTGGAGATTCTGATGGATCCACCTCCATCCAACCCAAACACAATAATGCCCCGTACATACGGTCGGACAATCCGACGGAAAAAGTCCAATCAGATTATGTTGTCGGAAAATCCGACCGTGTATGGGCTCTATCGGACTTTTTCCGTCTGAATTTTGAGAGGTATTGGCTACTCGCTAGTCCCGATCGTAACGAACGAACGTCATCACGCTCGGATTTTCCGATAACTTTGTCCGACCGTGTGTATGCAACACCAGAAAAAATCTGACGGATTTTGTGGTCGGATTTTTCGACCGTGTGTATGGGGGCTAAGTAGGAATCATCTTAATTAACCTTTATACCTTACTGAATTTATTAGGGATGCACCGATTTATCGGCCGCCGAAAATATCGTCCGAAAATAGGGTTATCTGCGTTTTGCTAATAGAAAAAAAGTGCTGATCGTGGCCGCCAAAAAACGTGTGCGATTTGCTGTGATTTAATAGTGTTTCTACCACACTCACTGTGCTTTTTTTTTATAGGTCATGTGACTCAAAAACGCAATACGGGCAGGATTTTTAACACCTCAACCGAAGCACAATGGACCAGTTTAAAGTCACATAGAATTTAAAGGGATGTATTTTTCTTGACCTTTTCTTGCACTATTTTTAACACAAAAGCGCTTCAAAAACTGCTCAGTTTGAAAGTAGCCTATCAGCCGAAAAGGTGCCGATAATGATCGAAAATAAATTCATATTTATTTAAATTCATGATATTGATTAAAAAGTTGAATACAATACAATACAATTATATATAAAAAATATATTTAAAAAAAAAAAACTGTCCATTTCGGTTTTGGTTTTTGGCCAAGTGCATCCTTAATTTTCGATTTCGGTCCAGAATTTACATTTTGGTGCACGACTAGAATTGATTGCAATATGTTTCCTTTTCATATATAGTTTTTTTTTTTTTTATAATAATGTAAAAGGTTAATGCAACATAAAAGCAGTCTGAATGAAACAAATGAATTGAATACCAATGAATTTGTGGGCTTTATTACAATTTATTTCAAATTCCCAAAAATATGTTAATATTGTGATTCAGATATATTAGAGATGCCAAATGATGAAAATTGTACAAATTAGTAGAGAAATTAATTGCACATGTCTAGTGTCAAATGCGATTGACGAGACTGGTGCGCTCTTACCTCCACATTCCAATTAAAAAGTATGATTCTGCAACAGTGCTCGATACCCAACTTTCACAAGCCACGTGCAATATCAATTACATCAAACCTGAATGGCAAATCAGTGACTTTACAGCTTGAAGATCCATTTACTAAAATGCATATAAGGGTAACATTTCCAGTGTATTCAGAGCTTACGCATTTCAGCCCACTTAGTCTTAGCTGACATTCACATTTCAGCATCATGGCCAGCCGTTACACAGCATCATTCGTTGCCATAGTGATGGCAGCCAGCTCACTCGCACCAAGGCAATGTATGACTGGCCACCCCCAGCATTCAGGTGAAGATGCAAATCTACTTTCTCCCTACACCTCCAGCCCTCTGTCACGCTGGTGGAACCCAAAGGTAGTTGTCAGAGAATGACTACCAGACGTTTGGCTAATAAAAATGTGCATGCATGAAGAATGGCTAATAGAAATTTGCATGTGCTCGGAATTATCGGCAGAATGGTGACTTGGTGCGTGAATGCGCACGGGTGTGTGCGCATGAGCAAGGGCACGCACTCAATGGATGTTGTCGCCAGAAGGACTATTTAAAGGGGCTCATGCTCCAGTGCTGACTGGTCTTTCAGCTGTTTCCTGTGTCTTGCTATTACTCTGCTTGTTCCCCTGTTGCTGACTCAGCTTGCCTTTGACCTGAACTTGGATCCTGCTTCTGCTCTGTCGCCAGTTCTCGACCCCGGCTCCGTTCTTGACCATGTTTCTGTCTTATGTGTGGGTACCTCGCTGCCCGCATGATGCTGACCTCGGCTATCCCTGTGACCACGCTGCTTTTCCCAGCTCAGCTCTCACATCTGGTTCAAGTGTCTACCGGCTGTCATCTGTATCAGCTCTGCTCATTACAGCGAGTTCCTGTTTCAAGCCTGCTAGGAGGTCTGACAAGCTTCGCATCTGAACCCCCAGCCTGTACAGAGTGCCTCTTTAACTTTGGCTGGATTAGCTACTGTTCCTGACCTGATGTTCTACCAGCCTGCCAGGGTCTGCATCTCCTGCAACAAGCACTCCTATCAACACCTGCCGGCACTCGTGTTCCTCCTGTCCCTTGATACCCTCTGTTCCACCTTCAGTGGGACCTGGGCTGGAGATACAAGAGAGGCCAACCCCGTAATTTCAGTCTCCGATAAGGTACATGACAGTAGTGCTCAGATTGAAGAGGGGACTGTGTAATTAAGGGGTTCTGTGATGGGGAGACTGCATAATTAGGGGGACTTTGATGTGATGGGGGGACTTTGTTGTGATGTTGGAACTGTGATGTGAAAGGGGGATTCATATAAAGGGGGGCACTGATGTATAAAGGGGGATCTCGTGTGATGGGGGCCTTTGATGTGAAGGGGAGAGAATGATATGAAGAAGGGAGCTCTGATGTGATGGGGGACCGCTGATGTGATGGGGGAACTCCTGAAGTGAACAGGGGCTTCTGATGTCAAGTAGATCAAGGCAGTTATGTGCATCATCCCAGGTTCAGGTTTTTTAGGTTTCTTACATTTTAGAGCAGGGGTTGCCTCGAGATTTTTTATGCCTTTAAAGGGTGCCGCAACTGAAGAAGGTTACATAGTTGCATAGTTACATAGTAGGTGAGGTTGAAAAAAGACACAAGTCCATCAAGTCCAACCTATGTGTGTGATTATATGTCAGTATTACCTTGTATATCCCTGAATTTTGTGGTCGTTCAGGTGCTTATCTAATAGTTTTTTTAAACTATCAATGCCCCCCAGCTGAGACCACCGCCTGTGGAAGGGAATTCACATCCTTGCCGCTCTTACAGTAATGAACCCTCTACATAGTTTAAGGTTAAACCTCTTTTCTTCTAATATTAATGAGTGGCCATGTGTCTTGTTAAACTTCCTTCCACAAAAAAGTTATATCCCTATTGTGGGGTCACCAGTACGGTAATTCTAAATTGAAATCATAACCCCTCTCAAGCGTCTCTTCTCCAGAGAGAATAAGTTCAGTGCTCCCAACCTTTCCTCATAACTAATATCCTCCAGACCCTTTATTAGCTTTGTTGCCCTTCTTTGTACTCACTCAATTTCCAGTACATCCTTCCTGAGGACTGGTGCCCAGAACTGGACAGCATACTCCAGGTGTGGCTGGACCAGAGTCTTGTAGAGTGGGAGAATTATCGTTTTATCTCTGGAATGAATCCCCTTTTTAATGCATGCCAATATTCTGTTGGCTTTGTTAGCAGCAGCTTGGCATTGCATGCCATTGCTGAGCCTATCATCTACTAGGACCCCCAGGTCCTTTTCCATCCTAGATTCCCCCAGAGGTTCTCCCCCCTGTGTATAGATTGCATTCATATTTTTGCTACCCAAATGCATTTGTTTACATTTTTCTACATTAAACCTCATTTGCCATGTAGTTGCCCACCCCATTAATTTGTTCAGATCTTCTTGCAAGGTTTCCATTTCCTGCTTAGCTTAGCATTTCCTGCTTAGCTTAGTATCGTCTGCAAATACAGGGATTGAACTGTTTACCCCATCCTCCAGGTCGTTTATGAACAAATTAAATTCCCTGGGGGACCCCAATACCCACCCCTGACCATTCTGAGTATTCCCCATTTATCACCACCAGTGTTGGTCATCTTACTTTAAAAAAGTAATTAGTTACAGTGGTGTGAAAAAGTATTTGCCCCCTTCCTCATTTCCTGTTCCTTTGCATGTTTGTCACACTTAAGTGTTTCGGAACATCAAACCAATTTAAACAATAGTCAAGGACAACACAAGTAAACACAAAATGCAATTTGTAAATAAAGGTGTTTATTATTAAAGGTGAAAAAAAATCCAAACCATCATGGCCCTGTGTGAAAAAGTGATTGCCCCCTTGTTAAAACATACTATAACTGTGGTTGTCCACACCTGAGTTCAATTTCTCTAGCCACACCCAGGCCTGATTATTGCCACACCTGTTCACAATCAAGGCATCACTTAAATAGGAGCTGCTTGACACAGTAAGGTCCACCAGGAGATCCTTAAAAGCTACACATCATGCCGAGACCCAAAGAAATTCAGGAACAATTGAGAAAGAAAGTAATTGAGATCTATCAGTCTGGAAAGGGTTATAAAGCCATTTCCAAAGCTTTGGGAATCCAGCGAACCACAGTGAGAGCCATTATCCACAAATGGCGAAGACATGGAACAGTGGTGAACCTTCCCAGGAGTGGCCGGCCGCCCAAAATTACCCCAAGAGCGCAGAGACGACTCATCCAAGAGGTCACAAAAGACCCCACAACAACGTCCAAGGAACTGCAGGCCTCACTTGCCTCAGTTAAGGTCAGCGTTCATGCCTCCACCATCAAGAAAAGACTGGGCAAAAATGGCCTGCATGGCAGAGTTCCAAGGAGAAAACCACTGCTGAGCAAAAAGAACATCAAAGCTCGTCTCAATTTCTTCACAACACATCTTGATGATCCCCAAGACTTTTGGGACAACATTCTGTGGACCGATGAGACAAAAGTGGAACTCTTTGGAAGGTGTGTGTCCAAGTATATCTGGCGTAGAAGGAACACTGCATTTCAGAAAAAGAACATTATACCAACAGTAAAATATGGTGGTGGTAGTGTGATGGTCTGGGGCTGTTTTGCTGCTTCAGGACCTGGAAGACTTGCCGTGATAAAAGGAACTATGAATTCTGCTGTCTACCAAGAGATCCTGAAGGAGAATGTCCGACCATCTGTTCGTGTACTCAAGCTGAAACGAACTTGGGTTCTGCAGCAGGACAATGATCCTAAACACACCAGCAAGTCCACCACCGAATGGCTGAAGAAAAACAAAATGAAGACTTTGGAGTGGCCTAGCCAAAGTCCTGACCTGAATCCTATTGAGATGTTGTGGTATGACCTTAAAAAGGCCGTTCATGCTCGAAAACCCTCTAATGTAACTGAATTAGGACATTTCTGCAAAGATGAGTGGGCCAAAATTCCTCCAGGACGCTGTAAAAGCCTCATTGCACGTTATCGCAAACGCTTGGTTGCAGTTGTTGCTGCTAAGGGTGGCCCAACCAGTTATTAGGTTCAGGGGGCAATCACTTTTTCACACAGGGCCATGATGGTTTGGATTTTTTTTCACCTTTAATAATAAACACCTTCATTTACAAATTGCATTTTGTGTTTACTTGTGTTGTCCTTGACTATTGTTTAAATTGGTTTGATGTTCCGAAACACTTAAGTGTGACAAACATGCAAAGGAACAGGAAATGAGGAAGGGGGCAAACACTTTTTCACACCACTGTACGTTACAAATTACTTCTCCCAAAAAAGTAATTGAGTTAGTAACTCAGTTACTACATTGGAAAAGTAATTAGTTACTCAGCAAAGTAACTGACTTTTTTTTTTTAATATTCTTAGGGGCAGGTCTAGCATTACTGTAAGCAAGGGGCGCGTTCCCCCCTGCACGTCTATTTCCCCCCCAACACATATATCTGTTTCCCCCTCTGTACCCCACTACACATCTGTCCCCCCCCACACACACACACATATATCTGTTCCCCCTCTGTACCCCACTACACGTCTGTCCCCCCCCACACACATATATCTGTTCCCCCTCTGTACATCTGTCCCCCCCAAACTCACGGATCGGATCGTTGCAGAGTCACGGATCGGATCATTTTTTCGGATCAGCAAATAATAATTGAATTTGCAAAAACCTTTGAAAATTCCACCACCATAAAGCCCCCACTGTAATATCCACAATCTCCCCAACTGTAATATTGTCTGAGTATAGCTGGGTACGGCTGGGTATCGCCGAGTATGGCTGGGTATCGCCGAGCATGGTTGGGTATTACCACGTATTGCAGAGTGTGGCGGGGTGTGACGGGGTGTGGCGGGGTATGGCCGGGTGTGGCGGGGTGTTGCAGGGTATGGCGGGGTGTTGCAGGGTATGGCAGGGTGTTGCAGGGTATGGCAGGGTGTTGCAGAGTATTGCGTAGTATTGGCAGGGTGTTGCAGAGTATTGCGCAGTATTGGCAGGGTGTTGCAGAGTATTGCGCAGTATTGGCAGGGTGTTGCAGAGTATTGCGCAGTATTGGCAGGGTGTTGCAGAGTATTGCGCAGTATTGGCAGGGTGTTGTAGAGTATTGCGCAGTATTGGCAGGGTGTTGCAGAGTATTGCGCAGTATTGGCAGGGTGTTGCAGAGTATTGCGCAGTATTGACAGGGTGTTGCAGAGTATTGCGCAGTATTGGCAGGGTGTTGCAGAGTATTGCGCAGTATTGGCAGGGTGTTGCAGAGTATTGCGCAGTATTGGAAGAGTGTTGCAGAGTATTGCGTAGTATTGGCAGGGTGTTGCAGAGTATTGCGCAGTATTGGCAGGGTGTTGCAGAGTATTGCGCAGTATTGGCAGGGTGTTGCAGAGTATTGCACAGTATTGGCAGAGTGTTGCAGAGTATTGCGCAGTATTGGCAGGGTGTTGCAGAGTATTGCGTAGTATTGGCAGGGTGTTGCAGAGTATTGCGCAGTATTGGCAGGGTGTTGCAGAGTATTGCGCAGTATTGGCAGGGTGTTGCAGAGTATTGCGCAGTATTGACAGGGTGTTGCAGAGTATTGCGCAGTATTGGCAGGGTGTTGCAGAGTATTGCGCAGTATTGGCAGGGTGTTGCAGAGTATTGCGCAGTATTGGCAGGGTGTTGCAGAGTATTGCGCAGTATTGGCAGGGTGTTGCAGAGTATTGCGCAGTATTGGCAGGGTGTTGCAGAGTATTGCGCAGTATTGGCAGGGTGTTGCAGAGTATTGCGCAGTATTGGCATGGTGTTGCAGAGTATTGCGCAGTATTGGCAGGGTGTTGCAGAGTATTGCGCAGTATTGGCAGGGTGTTGCAGAGTATTGCGCAGTATTGGCAGGGTGTTGCAGAGTATTGCGCAGTATTGGCAGGGTGTTGCAGAGTATTGCGCAGTATTGGCAGGGTGTTGCAGAGTAGGGGCAGGGTATGGAGGGATGGCTGCTGCCATCCGATCTCTCCCCTCCACTGTACAGATCTGTACACAGAGGGGAGACCAGCGTCATCTTGACGCCGGTTTGTTTACAAAGTGATCGCTCCGTCATTTGACGGAGCAATCACATTATAAACGGCCGACGGGTGCACCAAGATGGCCGCCGCTCCGGAGCTATGCCGGAGCTGCGGCCATCGGGTGTACCAAGATGGCCGCCGCTCCGGAGCTAGGCCGAAGCCGCGGCCTTTCCTAAGGCCGCGGACGGCTCCGCGATCGCGGCGGGTAATTGCGGTAACGCCGCCCCAGTAATGGGAACGGCGTAACGGCGAGGGGAAGAGTAATCAGTTAGATTACTCGTTACCCTCTAAAGTTTACTTTAACGGCGTTAGTGCCATCACTGATCACCACCCTCTGAACTCGCCCTTGTAGCCAGTTTTCAATCCATGTACTCACCCTATGGTCAATGCCAACTGACCTTACTTTGTACAGTAAACGTTTATGGGGAACTGTGTCAAATGCTTTTGCAAAATCCAGATACACCACGTCTACGGGCCTTCCTTTATCTAGATGGCAACTCACCTCCTCATAGAAGGTTAATAGATTGGTTTGTCAAGAACGATTCTTCATGAATCCATGCTGATTACTGCTAATGATACCATTTTCGTTACTAAAACCTTGTATATAGTCCCTTTCATCCTCTCCAAGAGCTTGCATACTATTGATGTTAGGCTAGCTGGTCTGTAATTCCCAGGGATGTATTTTGGGCCCCTTTTAAATATTGGTGTTACATTGGCTTTTCTCCAATCCACTGGTACCATTCCAGTCAGTAGACTGTCAGTAAAAATTAGGAACAATGGTCTGGCAATTACTTGATTGAGTTCCCTAAGTACCCTCGGGTGCAAGCCCCCTAGTCCCGGTCATTTATTAATGTTAAGTTTCCCAAGTCTAATTCTGTCCTCTGTTAGCCATGAGGTTGCTTCCTGTGATGTGTCATAAGGATAAACACTGCAGTTTTGGTTACTGAAGCCCCCCGATTCCCTCGTGAAGACTGAAGAGAAGAATAAATTCAATACTTTCGCCATCTCCCCCATCCTTTGTAACCAGATATCCTTCCTCATTCTTTATGGGGCCAATATGGTCTGTCCTCCCTTTTTTACTGTTTACATACTTCAAGAATTTCTTGGGATTTTTTTTGCTCTCCTTTGCTATTTGTCTTTCGTGTTCTATCTTAGCCGCCCTAATTGCACCCTTACATTTCTTTTTGCATTCTTTATAAAGTCTGAATGATGATCCCTCAATCTTGTATTTTTTGAAGGCCTTCTCTTTTGCTTTTATATGCATTTTTACATTTAAAAATAAGCCATCCAGGACTTTTGTTCGCTCTTTTAAATTTATTACCCAATGGGATGCACTGGCTAATGCCCCTATTTAATCTGCTCTTAAAGCAAACCCATCTCTCCTCTGTGTTCTTTTTTCCTAAGATTTTATCCCAATTTATGCCTTTATCCCAACTTATGCCTTCTAGCAAGGTTCGTAGTTTAGGAGCAAGGTTCGTAGGTTGAGAAACACTGATCTACACAAGGAGGGCTTTTACGGGTAAATAATATTGAATGCCTAGAATGCACATACAGTTTATTGGGAAGATTGTTGTTAATAAAATGTGAATGAATGGTCTACCGACAGGGTCTCTTTAAACCAATATTCACATCCTTGCCATATTCCCCGTCCATGACAAATTAATCCGCCTCCCTGATTTCTCTATTATTTGCAACTGAGAAATCTGAAGCCACGCTATTGTCCTAAATGTATAATAACTTAAAACTTTTTTTTTTTTTTTCCCGTTTTACATACATAAAAGTACTTTAATAACAAGTAACAACTCTAAAATTGTATCATTTAAATTTGTTTTTCAGCTAAAATAATAGAGCGAAATTGTCTTTGACCCACGGAACAGAGCTCATAGTTCTATAAATCTCATTATATGAAGACCCAATTATTTTCCCTAGTAATTGTAATTATTGTTATTCATTGTTGATGAAAGACTGTGTTTTAACCCAGTGTGTTTTCTTCCATCGTAACTCATTGTATTAATATTTCCATTATGTGATGTGTCAAATCTACTTTGTTTTTACCATTAAAAAGGTAGTTAGTACAACAACATATTCTGAAATGAATTATAAGCAATTAAAAAAAAAAACACTGTACCCTAGAACCTTGAGTAAAGAAAGAAGCTTGCAAAAGTAAACACAATAATCATTTATCTTGTCCTTAAAAACCTCACTTTCCAGCAAAAGGCAGAGGATTGGGGGATGGGGGCTGTTTAAAAGGTAAGCCTGCACAAAAAAACAAAAAAAAACAAACATATTCAGTACATCTCTGTAATGCATACACATTTCCCTTGGTTATTTCCATTTAAAGACATTGCAAGTACAAAAAAACACCAGTTGAATTGCCAAAAATCCACCTAAACACAGACCCCTACAAACGCTGGGCCAGGGTTGTGGAGAAGAGGCCCTTGTCATCATCAACATGGGGACAAATGTGCTTTGCCAGGGATGCCACCATGTTGGGGGCTTGTGGACTTGTATGGTCATGCTCAGATAACAGTCTGCTATGGATTTTTGGTTGGGGACCTCACACTTTTTTTTTTTTGTTATTTATGCATGGGGCATCCCCTTAAAATCTATGCTGGAGTCTAATTGTCTTGTATAGAATTTGGAGGAGACCTCAAACTTCCTGTTTGAGCTGACAGGACATTCTCCATTGGGGGGGGCTGAATACAAATGCATGCCACACTTTTCAGATATTTATTTGTAAAAAAATGTGAAAATCATTTTCCTTCCACTTCACAATTATGTGCCACTTTGTTTTGGTCTATTGCATAATATCCCAATAAAATACATTTACGTTTTTGGTTGTAACATGACAAAATGTGGAAAATTTCAAGGGGTGGAATACTTTTTCAAGGCACTATATATATTTTGTAGGGGAGACAGGCCTAACTGATAGTGGCTATGGTAAACCATGCACAAGTCAGGGGCACCCAGGAACAGTCCAAACAAGTTTGTCCCACACTTTTATTTACCAATGCCGCAAACATAGTTTCCCTGTGGGAGCGCTTTGTACAGCAAGTCCATAGAATAAAACAAATACAATACCTGCACTTCAAAGCTACTAACTAAACTCAGGTCAGTTCCAAACTAGCAGAGTGCCCTCTAATGGGTTCCACAAACAAACAAGCAGCACCTGTATCATTCTAGTGTTACTTGTCTGCCTTTTTATGCAGCAGCGTAATGGTGAGAGAGAGCACTGAGCATCACTCAGCTCACATATACAATATATTACCAAAGGTATTGGGACGCCAGCCTTTACAGACACATTAACTTTAATGGCACCCCGGTCTTAGTCCGTAGGGTTCAATATTGAGTTGGCCCACCCTATAACAGCTTCAACTCTTTTGGGAAGGCTGTCCACAAGGTTTAGAAGTGTGTCTATGGGAATGCTTCTCAACTGCAGTCCTCAAGGCGCCCCAACAGGTCATGTTTTCAGGATTTCCTCAGATGAAACGGCTGTGGTAATTACTAAGGCAGTGAAACTGATCAAATCACCCGTTCAAAATAATGGAAAGCCTAAAAACATGACCTGATATAGTGTAGAAAGGCCTGTGCACAGCAATGAGTCAGTCTGGCTGCCAGATAAGATATGGACCTAGGGATTATCAACCAAAATCTCTGAAAACCCTCTGGGATAAAAGGCTTTTTAAGGTGCTAGGAAAACAAATGTTTTGTTTTCTCCATATCCGTCATAAATCCTGGAGCCCCTCACCATGAAGTGTGAGAAACTTAGGTGACACATATACAGCATCAACAATTCTTCCAGCCAGTGCCTCGCAATATACACATTTTTTTTTAACTGGGAGCCCCTTTCATATAGGTTGCGACTATCTATTGTTTTGTTGTAAAAAAAAGTGGAGTCCTTCAGGTGGCTTTTGGCAAACTCCAGGTGGGCTGTCATGTGCCTTTTACTGAGGAGTGGCTTCCGTCTGACCACTCTACCATACAAGGCTGATTGGTGGAGTGCTGCAGAGAAGGAGTGCAGATCTGGAGCTCTGTCAGAGTGACCATTGGGTTTTTTGTCACCTCCCTGACTAAGCCCCTTCTCTCCCGATCGCTCAGTTTGTCCAGGCGGCCCGCTCTAGGTAGAGTCCTTGTGGTTTTAAACTTCTTCCATTTACGGATGATTGAGGCCACTGTGCTCATTGGGACCTTCAATGCTGCAGACATTTTTCTGTACCCTTCCCCAGATCTGTGCCTCCATACAATCCTGTTTCAGAGGTCTACAGACAATCCCTTGGACGTCATGGCTTGGTTTGTCCTCTGACATGCACTGTTAACTGTGGGACATTATATAGACAGGTGTGTGCCTTTCCAAATCATGTCCAATCAACTGAATTTACCACAGGTAAAATACAATCAAGTTGTAGAAACATCTCAAGGATGATCAGTGGAAACAGGATGCACCTGAGCTCAATATTGAGTGTCATGGCAAATGATGTGAATACTTATGTACATTTTTTTGTTTTTTTATTTTTAATAAATTTGCAAAGATTTTAAACAAACTTCTTTCATGTTGTCATTATGGGGTATTGTTTGTCGAATTTTGAGGAAAATAAAGAAAATCCGAAAAAAGCGAAAAAAGGAACAACGAAAATGAACGAAAAAATTAAATTAATTAATAAGCCTGTAACATAACAAAATGTGGAAAAAGTTAAGCGCTGTGAATACTTTCCGGATGCACTGTATATATATATCTATCTCTTTTTTTATCTCTAATATATATATATATATATATATATATATATATATATATATATATATATATATATATGAAAATTCCAAGGGGGAGGTGCACATTGGTCATAAATGGTGCACATGCAATAAGGCCTTCCCAAGGGCCACAATATAGAACAAAAAAAAACAAAACTTACTTTTTAATTTAAAAAGAAAAAATTAAAATATAAAAAAACATGGTATTCATGGTGACCATGAATACCATGTTCTGGCTGCCTCCTGCAACCTCTCTGACTCCTGGAGACCTGCTGTCTCTCTGGGTGTGGAGCAGCAACCCACCTCACTTCTTCTCTCCAGTATTTATATATATATATAAACCGTATATATATATATATATATATATATATATATATATATATAAGTAAATGGAAGAAAGATTTTACAGGTAAATAATATTGATAACTGCCAACTTGAAATGTATTACAAGCAGGGTTTATTAATATTTACACATCTGTACTTATTTTAATATTTGATCAGGGCCGTCTTTAAGGCAGGGAAAAAGGGGCAGATGCCCTGGGCCCTGTCATTGTTGTGAGGCCCAAAGCAGCTACCTCATATTTGCCAACTATCTCGGTTTAAATTCCCTTGTCTCTTGAAGTTTTTGTCTTGTGCTGTGTCTCGATATCTCAGTGTGAAGTGCTGCTACTAATGCTGGGGGAGGGTAATGTGGGGTGTGCAGAGGTAGGCAGAGAAGGAATTACAGTTTGGGTGCACTGGTGAGCAAGGAGGGGATGTATATAGGTAAAGAAGGTGGGTGCAAAGATGAGCAGAGGAGGCAGGTAGAGTGAAAGGGGTGGAGAGGATGGGGGAGGTTTGGGATGCTGAGGTTAGCAGGGCGTTTAGGATGCAAAGGTGTACTGACAGGGTGGATAAAGATGTAGGTCACGTGTAGGGCAGCCCAATTATTTCAATGTCCTGCTCTATGCGCTAGAAATGCGGAAAAAAGTATTTTTCAAAACCACAAGGTTGCACAGCAAGTCAGCAGATGCATGAGGGTGTCAATTAATGGCACTGCTGTGTATCTGCTTAAGAGCAGCACATTTCTGTGGTGTCAGGAAAGTGATTTTGCATGTGTTCCCGACACACACAAATGTGAACGCAGGCTAAATGCCTCGGTTACATTGGTGGTCAGTGTAAATCTTCTCATTACATTGGGGCTTGGTGTAGAATTTTTACATTCACACTAGTGGCCAGTGTGAAGGTCTCGCTCCTTACATTGGTGCTCAGTGTAAATCCCTCCTTACATTGGTGGCTACTGTGAACGTTTCTATTACATTAGTGGTCAGTGTAAATCCCTAAATCCCTTTTCAACCCGGGCTGAAAATAACCCTGATCATCTGACTTTCTCCAAATAAATAGACTATCCCAGCATGAAACTCCTGCTGATTGGCTGAGAAAAACATATCATAACCTGAATTCACTGTAAAGTATCATTCTAATGCCAAAGGTAACAGTGCCACCTATTAACAGAAGAGAGAAATCACAGTTAAACTCAAGCTTAGGAGAAAACCGTTTGATCAAGTCTACAAATTAGCCAGGCTTAGTTACCACCTAGTACAACTAAATTTACTAGCAGCCCTGTTTAAGACAAGGGTGCTACAGGCGTAAAGCAAAGCACTGTCTTGTGTTGCCTTCCTCCTCCTACCCCAGTGATTGGCCACAAAATGCATGTTGAGGATGGGAGTAATGGTGTTGGATTTTGGGGACGGAGGTTGTATTAAAGTTTTTTCAAAGAGAATCCTTGCAGTTTTCTGGAATAAGTAGAATACATTGTATCAGAGGGTTCTCTTATGGCTTTCCTACTCTTAAGAGGGACCATCAATAGACCATAAATAGAACAGATTGTTCACAAATTGGGCCAAATATCTGCTTAGCTAACATAGGTCATAGACTATGGCCAACAACCAGGGGCGGACTGACAACTCATGGGGCCCCCGGGCAATTGGAGATTATGGGGCCCCCAGGCAATCAGAGATTATGGGGCCACACAGTATACACACACACAGTATGCAATCACACAGTATACACAGACATGTTTCTATTGGCTGAGAAGGTACTGGAGAGGTGGGGCAGCTATAATCTCTGGATTTTTAGACCAAAATGATGTCTGTAAGGGACATTTCAGAGACAGATGTAAAAAAAACACAGATTTTTACATACTGCCCCTGGTTTTACTGAGGCTGGCAACCCTGATGGGGCCCCCTAGTGGCCCAGGGCCCTCGGGCAGTGCCCGAGTGGCCAAATGGTCAGTCCGCCCCTGCCAACAACAACAGAGCCAACAACAGATCAGGGCCAGTTCACAAAATTTTGTGTTATGAGAGTAGAAGTTAGTAGATCAGTTCTTTTTTTGCTCTGTATTTTATTTGCTAAACCTTGCTGTTCACAAAACCACTACCCCATAACAGGGGTAGTGCTAAATGGGCTCCCATAGACCTCTACAGCCCAGAGAACCCCACTTATTACTTAACACTAAAATGATACGACTGACATTCTTTTGGAGTAAAATGGGCCATAGTGGCCATTTATTAACATTCCTTATAACAGAAATATAGAACAATAACAATAATGACCCCAGGTTGACAATCCTTGGAGGCACTACCGAACCAACACAAAATTTGTATCTGCGCAACCACTTGAAGTTCCTCAGCCGCAGAACACCAGCTCGAGGACAATACCTAATTTCCCGCTGGCACCTCCATTTCCACCAATTCCCGTTAAACCACCATTAACTGGGATTAACCACTTAAAGACCAGACCTCTTTTTTAGATGTGTTGTTTACAAGTTAAATTACTTAGAACCCCCAAACATCATACATTTTTTTTCTAACACCCTAGAGAATAAAATGGCGGTCGTTACAATACTTTCTGTCACACTGTATTTGCGCAGCAGTCTTACAAGCGCACTTTTTTTGGGAAAAAATACACTTTTTTTAATTAAAAATAAGACAACAGTAAAGTTAGCCTAATTTTTTTTATATTGTTAAAGATAATGTCATGCTGAGTAAAATTGATACCCAACATGTCACGCTTCAAAATTGAGTCCGCTCGTGAAATGACGACAAACTTTTACCCTTAAAAATCTCTATAGGCGATGTTTAAAAAATTCTACAGGTTGCATGTTTTGAGTTAAAGAGGGGGTCTAGGACTAGAATTATTGCTCTCGATCTACCGATCGCGGCGATACCTCACATGTGTGGTTTGAACACCGTTTTCATATTTGGGCACTACTCACGTATGCGTTCGCTTCTGCTTTTTTTTTCTTATTTATTTTACCTTTTATTTTTACACAGTTTTTTTTTTTTTTTAAATTGTGTTACAGAGTATGAACATCGATCTGTTAGTTTCTCTACACAGTCCCCTCCCCCCTTCAGTTAGAACACAAACTACGAACACATTAACTACTTCATTGCCCTCTAGTTTTAACCCCTTCACTGCCAGTGACATTTTTACAGTAATCAATGCAATTTTAAATGTGTCAAAATTGTCCGTGTCCGCCAAAATGTCGCAGTCACGATAAAAATCACTGATTGCCGCCATTACTAGCAAAAAAAAAAATTTATAATAAAAATGCCATAAAGCTATCCCCTATTTTGTAGACGCTATAAATTTTGCGCAAACCAACCAATAAACGCTTATTGCAAATTTTTTTACCAAAAATATGTAGAATACGTATCGGCCTAAACTGAGGAAAGAAAATGTTTTTTTATATATTTTTTGGAGATATTTATTATAGCAAACAGTAAAAAATATTGAATTCTTTTCAAAATTGTCGCTCTTTGTTTGTTTATAGCGCAAAAAATAAAAACCGCAGAGGTGATCAAATACCACCAAAAGAAAGCTCTATTTGTGGGGAAAAAAGGACGTAAATTTTGTTTTTGACCGCGCAATTGTCAGTTAAAGCGACGCAGTGCTGAATCGCAAAAAGGGGCCTGGTCCTTTGGCTGCAAATTGGTCCGGGGCTTAAGTGGTTAAAGCGGGACGGTACCTGGAAAAAATATTAAAAGCCAGCAGATACAAATACTGCAGCTGCTGACTTTTAATAAATGGACACTTACCTGTCACAGGTTCCAGCGATGGTCTTTGGCCAGCCAAACCCAGAAGGGGTTAATAGTGCTCGCTTAGCACTGCTTTCAGTGCTTTTTAAGGTGCTTTGAAAGCGGCGCCCATTCATTTCAATGGGCAGGGGTCATGGAGGAGCGGTGTATAAACCCCTCCCGCATCGCCCCAAAGATGCTGCTGCTGGCAGGACTTTTTTTCCTGTCCTGCAAGTGCACCGCCCCAGTGTGAAAGCACTGGGGCTGCAGAAGAGGCAGTTTACAGGCGCCAGGGGTGTTGCTAGGTCTGCAAAAGATCTGGGGCTAGAGCCCATAGCAGGGATCACCAACCTTTTTGCAGGCCCGTTGGGTGGTTAGCACGGGGGTGGTAAGCAATTTTTTGCGGGCAATGGCTGGTGTTGGCACTTCAATCATCACGGCCTCATGGTTTATATGGTGTCAGGGTGATTGTCACTTGCCACCATTGCCTGTCACCAGATGCAGCTTGTCACCGTCGCCTGTCACCAGTAGGGATGAGCCGAACACCCCCGGGTTCGGTTCGCACCAAACCTGGGGGGTGTCTAAAGTATGCCTGTGAAGTGGCATGTTTTAAAAACTAACGTTTTTTCGGGAGCAGTCATTTTAATGATGCATAAAGTGAAAAAAAAAAAGTAGAAAGTATGCCTGTGAAGTGGCATGTGTTTCCCGTGTTTAGAACTGCCTTGCACAAAATGACATTTGCATTTAAAACCACTTGCGGCTTTAGGTTTGTTCTTACTTCTGAACAGGTACACTCCATCCCCAAAAATCTATTTTTAAGCTTTTTGGAGAACATAGGTAGGGGTTATCACCCCTGTAACACTGTCTTTGCACATCTGTTCAGATGTCACCTCACTTTCCCGAGAGAGGAGATACCTTTTTCCCAAATTAAATCTAACAGGATAGAATTTCCCTTCCTAGGGGTTGATTTCCTCTCACTTCCTGTTTTCTCTTTCCATTTGCAAGTAGGAGTCTTTGTAAGTTGGATGTTTGAAAGTAGGGGCCTGGCGTATATACTCTGCAGAAATTTGCTCTATTAGATGTTGGTGTAGCCACAAGACTGGTGGGCACAGGAATGGGCCCTGCTGTGAGTTAATAGATCAAGATTTATAATTGCATGCCACTGTTGAACAGGGCAGAAAAATTGGGGTGGGTGGTGGTGGTGGTGGTGGACGGTGTTGCCACAAGACTGTAAGCTCTCACAGTTACTCTTGGTGGGCGCAGGAATGGGCCCTGCTGTGAGTTATTAGATCAAGATTTGTAATTGCAAGCACCTGATGAACAGGGCAGAAAATTTGGGCCACGTGTTGCCACAAGACTGTAAGCTCTCACAGTTACTCTGGTGGGCGCAGGAATGGGCCCTGCTGTGAGTTATTAGATCAAGATTGTAATTGCAAGCACCTGATGAACAGGGCATGAAAAATTGGGCCTTTGGCGGTATGGTGGACGGTGTTGCCACAAGACTGTAGGCCACCTTGGTGGGCGCAGGAATGGGCCCTGCTGTGATTATTAGATCAAGATTTGTAATTGCAAGCACCTGATGAACAGGGCATAAAAATTGGGCACGGTGTTGCCATAGTTACTCTGGTGGGCGCCCCTGCTGTGAACTATTAGATCACCCCGCCCCTGTTAAACAGGGGCTGAAAAAAATTGTGCCTTAGACTGGTGCTGGTGCCACAACACTGCAACCCCTCACAGATACTGTACTTGGAGCACAGCAGTCACACGTGTTGCGAAGCATTTTTTTTTTTAAAAAATTGTAAGTACACGCCCCTGTTAAACAGGGGCTGAAAAATTGTGCCTTAGGCACTGGTGCTGGTGCCACAACACTGCAACCCCTCACAGATACTGTACTTGGAGCACAGCAGTCACACGTGTTGCGAAGCATTTTTTTAAAAAATTGTAAGTACACGCCCCTGTTAAACAGGGGCTGAAAAATTGTGCCTTAGGCACTGGTGCTGGTGCCACAACACTGCAACCCCTCACAGATACTGTACTTGGAGCACAGCAGTCACACGTGTTGCGAAGCATTTTTTTATAAAAATTGTATGTACACGCCCCCCTTTAAACAGGGGCTGAAAAATTGTGCCTTAGGCACTGGTGCTGGTTTGCAACCCCTCACAGATACTGTACTTGGAGCACAGCTCACACGTGTTGCGAAGCATTTTTTTATAAAAATTGTATGTACACGCCCCTGTTAAACAGGGGCTGAAAAATTGTGCCAGGCACTGGTGTGGTGGCATGGATCATTGAGGAGGAGGAAGAGGATAGCAGTGAACATAAGAGGACAGTCACTCAGCATCAGCATAGGCAGTCTTGAAGGATGTGACATTAAAAATTATTCGGTTATATCCGCCTCAGGTGCCTGGTAGCTGGTGGTGATCCAGACTGATTCATTTTGATGAAGGTCAGTCGATCAACCGAGGCGGTGGACAGGCGCACCCTATGATCGTGACAAATTTCTCCAGCAGCACTGAATGTGCGTTCGGGAAAGAACGCTGGAGCAGGACAGGCCAGTAGCTCAATTGCATACTGTGCAAGCTCTGGCCAGTGATCCATCCTCAGGACCCAGTAAGCCAGAGGATTTCGGTGGGAAAGGTGTCCAAGTCTGACCTTGCCCCAAGGTATTCCTGCACCATGTATATCAGACGCTGGCGATGGTTGCTGGAACCGATCATACCTTGGGGCTGCGGACTAAAAAATTGTCTGAACGCATCGGTCAGACGTCCACCTTCCCCACCGCTCCTTCTGCTACTGACCGAAGCCTCAGCAACTCGTCGCCCAGGACCAGGAGTTTGTAACCTCCCAGTTTCTGGGAACGCGTTGCACAGACCTTTCTGCAAGGCCTCCCTGAGATGTCTCATCCTCTGCTCCCTCTGCGACGGCAAGATAAGGTCCCGCAACCTTACCCTTGTACCGCGGATCAAGGAGAGTGGCCAGCCAGTAATGGTCCCTCTCCTTGATCCGAAGAACACGAGGATCCTTCCGCAGGCTTTGCAGGATCAGGGAGGCCATGCAGCGTAGGTTAGCTGAGGCATTCGGTCTGGAGTCTTCTGGGTGATTGAAGCACATTATTTCTATTATTACATTGTAATATATAATTAAAAAGTTCAACTCACCATAATTCAGAATCAGTGGGATTTCCGAGTGTGTCACTTGCCACATCTCCTGCCACCAGATGCAGCTTGTCACTGTCACCAGATGCAGCTTGTCACCGTCGCCTGTCACCAGGTGCAGCTTGTTACTTGCCACTGTCACCTGCCACCAGATGTGGATTTTCACTTGCCACGTCACCTGCCACCATTTGCAAATTGTCACGTCACCTGCCACCAGATGTGGATTGTCACTTGCCACTGTCGCCTGGCACCAGATGTGGATTGTCACTTTCCCGTCACCTGCCACCTGATGTGGATTGTCACTTGCCACTTCACCTGCCACCAGATGTGGATGAGCGCTTGCCACTGTTTGCAGATTGTCACTAGCAATGCCAGCCAGTGCCACCAAATGTGCATTGTCGATGCATTCGTGGCAGGCTGGCAGCACTGGTCTGTTTAGTTCTGAGTGAGGGCGATACAGGACGGGCAATGAGAGATGATGTCGTCTCGCTGCTCCCCGCCGCACCTCCGACATTGAAGAGGCTGGCGCTGTGAGGGCGGAAGAGCGGTGATGCGGGGCGGGCAGAGGGAGATGATGTCATCCCTGCTCGTCCGCCCACTTGCTTCTCTCATCCGCCTGCCTGGCTCTCTCATGCAGCCCGCCCATCTGCCACACCGCAGCCTGGCTGCAGAGAGGCCACATCCCCCTGGTTAGGCAGGGACCCCTGCGGCAAGAGACTCGGGGCTATAGGCCCCAGATTCGGGGCTGTAGCCCCAATAGCCACCCCCTAGCGACGCCACTGACAGGCGCTATTTTTAGCGCAAAAACACCTATAAAGCGCATCAGTGTGAAAGGCGTCATAGGGGTAGTGATAGCATGAAAACCTAGATCCTGCAGTAATTGGCACTCTTCAGCATTGATTATTGTGATGTTCTAGACATGGTTTAGTAAACCTATGAATAAAGCAGAAAGCTTCTTTCTTTATTATAATGCTTTGACAATCATCCTCATATTGTATTGAAAAGCTGCAAAATACAAAAGTAGAGGCGTATAATGATGGCGCGTATCAAAGGTACGGTATCGGCGAGGATGTCAGTAAGGATGGATGCAATGAGAGAGATTAGATTAATTAAATAGATAAATCCTCAGCCTTGGATTAAAAAAATATCGAACACTTTGAGAGTCATTAAACTGAGAGTATAAATGGCCGCCAGATGTTTTAATGCCATCAACACTGTCGTCTAATTGGCAGATTTACAGCTTTATACAGTTATTAATGAAGAGGCCACAGTTAATGGGAAACCATTTCCAGCCACTTACATAGTGGTTATAGCAGAATGGCTTCTTCCAACATGTGTACTCTCTTTACAGTAATTGGTTGCCTTTTCTGACAAATAATATGTTACTGCAAGGGATAGCGGAGAATCTACACATAAAGGATAACTACTTTTAGTTGTATCAATGGAGCCTCTTCAGAAAATCTCTTGCCTACTGTCTAGAAGGCCTTCTGTGGAGAGGCCGGAGTAAAGATTAGACATGTGCACAACAAAAAAATTTGTTTATTTTCGTTTCGTTTTTTTCGTTTCCGAAAAAAATTCTTTTTTTTTCGTTTCGTTTTTTTCTTTTCCGTCGATTTGTAACGATTCGTACATTCGTAAGTCGTCGGTGTTCGTATTCGTAACGATTCGTACATTCGTAAGAGTTATTTTTTCGTTGATTCGTTTTTTCGTTAGTTTAATTTTCGGACGCATTCGTATTTATTCGTACATTCGTAACATTCGTAGATTCGTAATCGGAGCATAATTCATAATTTGATGTAATGTGTATGCTATTATTACATTTTAATAATTTACAAATCGAAAAAAAAGTTACGAATCGAAAAAAAAAGTTACGAATCGAAAAAAAAGTTACGAATGTACGAATTTTTTTGTTCAATAGAGACACGGAAAATTACAAATCGAAAAAAAAAAAAAAAAAAAAAAGTTACGAATTGAAAAAAAAGTTCCGAATTGAAAAAAAAAAGTTACGAATCGAAAAAAAAGTTACGAATGTACAAATTTTTTGTTTCAATAGAGACACGGAAAATTACAAATCGAAAAAAAAAAAAAAAGTTACGAATTGAAAAAAAAGTTACGAATCGAAAAAAAAGTTACGAATGTACGAATTTTTTTGTTCAATCCATTCGAAGCACGTTTAGCAGCACCATTGTAAGGGACACGGAAAATTACCAATTCAACAAAAAAAAAAAGTTACGAATGTACGAATTTTTTCGTTCGTTTTCGTTTTTCGGATTTTCTTCATTAGTACATTCGTTGTTTCTAATTAGTTTTTTTAGGATTTTCGTTGTATTTCGGATTCGTTCGATTCAAATGATTCGTTAATCGGATTCGTACGATTCGAATGATTCGTTCATTCGTACGAAAACGAACGAACGAAAATAACGAAAAAAAACGAAAAACGAAAAAAAACGAAACGAATTGCACATGTCTAGTAAAGATCTCCAAGCAACAAGGACGGGAAAGGTGGTAGTTTAGAATTGCGGTTGGAGGTGGTAAAAACGGGGGGTTGAGCTCCCCCACTGCCTCCCCTAAGCTGCAAAGGCATCCGTATAGGGATGTACAGATACAGCATGTTGTGGCCAGTATTTCACTGTCACACACCTTCACCAGCTAGGGTGAAGTTAACCACCTCTGGGTGTAGATCCTCGGACTTGCCTAGTAAGGGCCTTATGGTCAGGTTCTCCCCCTCCCATGGGGTCTCTTATGCCTCGTACACACGTAGGGACTTTTGCCGGCGGACCTAGTCCAGCGGACAATCCCGCGGGACTTTCCGGCTAGGTCCGCTGGACTTTCCGAGGGTGTGGACTTGCCCACACACGCACGGACTTCTCCAGCGGATAATCCGCCGGCCAAAAGTCCGCGGGACTTTTGAAAATGAACGGACTTGCCCACACACGGAGCAGTCCGTTCATTTCGAACGTAACTTCAGGTTACGTAGCTAGCGTAGGCAGTAAATGCCGCCGCGCTAGCTCCGCAAGCTGGCATGGATTTAAAGGGAATCCCCACGCCGAAAAAACGGTGTGGGGGTTCCCCCCAAATCCATGTCAGACCCTCATCCGAGCACGCAGCCTGGCAGGCCAGGAAAGGGGTGGGGACGAACGAGCGCCCCCCCCCCTCCTGAGCCGTACCAGGCCGCGTGCCCTCAACATGGGGGGTGCCCTGGGGAAAGGGGGGCCGTGCGGCCCCCCCACCCCAAAGCACCTTGTCCCCATGTTGATGAGGACAAGGGCCTCTTCCCGACAACCCTGGCCGTTGGTTGTCGGGGTCTGCGGGCGGGGGCTTATCGGAATCTGGGAGCCCCCTTTAATAAGGGGGCCCCCAGATACCGGCCCCCCACCCTATGTGAATGAGTATGGGGTACGATGTACCCCTACCCATTCACCTAAGGTGTAAAATGTAAAGTAAAAAAAAACACCCACACTTTTGAAAAAATAGTTTATTGCACTGCTCCGGGGGTCTTCTTCCGTCTTGGGGGTCTTCTCGCCGGACTCCCCCGCCATTTACCAAGCTCTTTTACCGAGCGGGGGAAGTCCGGCTACCTTCTTCTTCGTCGTCGCCGCCGTCTGGGGGTCTCGATCCGCCTTCGGGGGTCTTCTTCCGTCTTGGGGGTCTTCTCGCCGGACTCCCCCGCTCTCTTCTGCTCTTTTACCTAGCTCTTTCACGAGGGGGGGAGTCCGGCTACCTTCTTCGTCGTCGCCGCCGTCGTCTGGGGGTCTCGATCCGCCTTCGGGGTCTTCCGGGGTCTCTTCTGTTCTTGCGGCGGTCGTCGTCTTCCGCGCCGCCGGCGCCTTCTTCTTCTTGTCCTTCTTCTTGTCCTTGTTCTTCTTCTTCTTCCGATGTTGACCCGACGCTCTCTCTGCCCGGAATGCCTGTGCCGCTCTGCGCTCGGACTTATATAGGGACATGGGCGACAGGGTCACATGCACATGTCACATGGTGACCCCGCCCCCTTGTGTTGTCACAGTCCCGGAGGATGCTGGGACTGTGACATCGCAAGGGGGCGGGGTCACCATGTGACATGAACATGTGACCCTGTCGCCCATGTCCCTATATAAGTCCGAGCGCAGAGCGGCACAGGCATTCCGGGCAGAGAGAGCGTCGGGTCAACATCGGAAGAAGAAGAAGAACAAGGACAAGAAGAAGGACAAGAAGAAGAAGGCGCCGGCGGCGCGGAAGACAACGACCGCCGCAAGAACAGAAGAGACCCCGGAAGACCCCCGAAGGCGGATCGAGACCCCCAGACGACGGCGGCGACGACGAAGAAGGTAGCCGGACTTCCCCCGCTCGGTAAAAGAGCTTGGTAAATGGCGGGGGAGTCCGGCGAGAAGACCCCCAAGACGGAAGAAGACCCCCGGAGCAGTGCAATAAACTATTTTTTCAAAAGTGTGGGTGTTTTTTTTTTACTTTACATTTTACACCTTAGGTGAATGGGTAGGGGTACATCGTACCCCATACTCATTCACATAGGGTGGGGGGCCGGTATCTGGGGGCCCCCTTATTAAAGGGGGCTCCCAGATTCCGATAAGCCCCCGCCCGCAGACCCCGACAACCAACGGCCAGGGTTGTCGGGAAGAGGCCCTTGTCCTCATCAACATGGGGACAAGGTGCTTTGGGGTGGGGGGGCCGCACGGCCCCCCTTTCCCCAGGGCACCCCCCATGTTGAGGGCACGCGGCCTGGTACGGCTCAGGAGGGGGGGGGCGCTCGTTCGTCCCCACCCCTTTCCTGGCCTGCCAGGCTGCGTGCTCGGATGAGGGTCTGACATGGATTTGGGGGGAACCCCCACGCCGTTTTTTTTTTTCGGCGTGGGGAGTCCCTTTAAATCCATGCCAGGTCACGGAGCTAGCGCGGCGGCATTTACTGCCTACGCTAGCTACGTAACCTGAAGTCACGTGCTAAATGAACGGACTTGCCGATGAGCGGCAAGTCCCTTCATTTCAAAAGTCCCGCGGACTTGCCCACTAACGGCGGGATTATCCGCTGGACTGCCAAGTCCAGCGGATAATTTGAAAACAAAACTTCAAACTTTAGTCCGCCGTACTTTGGCGCCAAAAAGTCCGCCGGCGCCCACACACGAGGGGATTATCCGCTGGACTTCAGTCCAGAGGATAATCCCGCGGGATTGTCCCTTCGTGTGTACGCGGCATTAGTACTTGTGGGTACCTTGCCTCAGCAGGTCCCCTGGAGAATAGTAAATACATAAATGGCTTATATAGTAAGTTCATTAAAAATTTGTTTTCTTGAAGGTCATGGCAAAAGTCAAGGAGGCAGTTTATGTGGTTGGAGGAAAAGAGGTTTCACCCCAGCCTACAGAAAGGGTTCTTTACTGGAAAGCTGTAAAAATATGGAATACAGTACACTTCCTCAGTAGTGATGAGCTAAGGTTCAGGCCAAACCAATGTCATATGATGGCAGGCCACCAACAAAAGGGACAAAGATGCTGGTTGCATCATTGACCATATATGGTCACATGGCCATATTTGGACAATGTTATTGACCAAATATGTCCTTGTGACTATATTAGGTCAATAATATCATCAGCATCTCCACCCCCACCTGGTTTCAACCAGGTGGACCACAAGTACCCCAGTCCCCATCAGAAGTCTTGCGCCCTGGGGGATCAGGGCTAGGGTTCTTGCTTCTCAGAGGAGGACCATGTGTACATCCTGTGTACTTTTTATGTGCTTCACTTTTGAGTGCTCACTTCTTTTATTGCACCTGGTGTTCTTTTTGAGCGTGCGCACCACACCGCACCACAACGCAGAGCTTCCGATTAAAACTAAAAAAAAAGGCTCATTTACACTTGTAGTGGGGGGGGGGGGCCTCCCCTAAGCTGCAAAGGCAGCCATATGGTACCCCCAGATGCACACAGATGTTGTGGCCAGTATTTTCCTATCACACACCTTCACCAACTAGGGTGAAGTTAACTACTTCTGATTAGTAGGGTGTAGGTCCTTGGACTTGCCGGTAAGTCTTGAGGGGGGGGGGGGGAGACACGTGGCCTTATGAGCAGGTTTCCCTTTGGGGGGAGACCCTGCCTTAGCAGGTCCCCTGGAGAATAGGGTCAGCCTGGTTTCAGCTGGGTGGACCACAATTACCCCAGTCCCCATCAGTAGTCTTATGCCTTGGGGCAGGGACGGGACAAGGTCACCCAGCGCCCAGGGCAAAGATGCCAAACTGCGCCCCCTTTCCCTAAGGGTTAGGGTCAGGGTGCCCCCCCAACCCTGCAATAAACCATTGCGCCAGGGGCAGCCGCCCCTCCTGCCCACCCCTTGTCCCGGCCCTGCCTTGGGGTATCAGGGCCAGGGTTCTTTCTCTTCATAGGAGGACCATATGTACCCCCTGCTGTGTACTTTTTTGTGTGACTCACTTGTTTCTTGCACCTGGTGTTAATTTTGAGTATGCACACCACACCGCACCACAACGCTGAGCTTAAGATTAAAAAAAAAAGGCAAATTTAAGGCTCATTCAAAAAAAGGTTTTACCTGGTGGCTGCATTAGTTTTCTTTTTTCAGGCTAGGAACATTTTCACCAAGTGTAGAAATTAGCTGTTGATTCTGCTAGAAATGTGGTGTCCCTGCCTGTGAGCTGCAGTGAAAACGCAAGCAATCTGACCTTTAGCCACCATTCACACATGAGCAATTTGAAGTGCATTACCAGCTTGAACTCTCAATGCTCAGATTTCTATATTGTTCCATTGTGTCCATTCACATCTTAGAGTTGAGCTGTCACTCAACACTCGGAAAAAGACAGGAGCTTCCATGTGGTATCATTACTCATTTGGCCCCAATAAACCTCAATGGGAACATCTGAAAAATAACCATAACAGGCATTTTGCCCCATTTCATGCTTAGCTCCTCCGCTTAGCAACTAGATTTTCATTGACTAAAACAAGAATGACAAAGCCTGAAAACACACAAAAAAAGGCTTTCAATACAACCGAAGATGCTAACGCTGAAGTGTGAGACTCCATTCATTTTTGGAAACATGGGCAGAATTGCTGTGATTCTGCCTGCAAATCCAAATCGCATGGCAATCGCTGCATAACGCGCAATGCATGTTTGGTTGCCATTCTCCTTCAATGGCACCCCAAACACAATGCGATTCTGCCACGATTGTCATGCGCCAATCGCACCAAACCATACTTTAAAAAATTGTGTGAAGATGGTCGCCTGAAAGGGTGCAGGAGCTTCTTTTCAGGGCTCATTTACACTTGTGGCTGTCCCCTGGAGCCTTATCCACAGTGGATCGCTTTTTAGAGGGCATTTGACAGATGGTAAGGAGGCGATATGTCACCTTCTTACTGCCTATTTTAGCCCCTCAAAGCACGCACCACCGGGCCACAACCAGGTGCACAGCGACGCAGCCCTATTCACTTGAATGGGTCATTCAGCAGGTGGTATGGCCCAAACGTGACGTGGGGATAACGTTTGCTGTGTAGCATGTGTATACCCAGTGCCAGGATAAGGTCATCTAGAGCCCAGAGCGAACATGCCAAACTGTGCCCCCCCCCCCCCAGAAAAATCATTATGTGCTTGTAACCCCCCCCCCAAAAAAAACCCCAAAATAACTAAATTGAGCAGTAATCTTCATGCTTACCCCCAAATTCTCCCTCCTCCCAGGAGAAATCCACCCCTCTGCTCAAATTGCCCTTCAGGCACAAATATTTGCCCCCCATTCCCCCACCCAGCTTAAATACTCTCTCTCCCCCTAAATCCCCCCCCCAAAAAATCTCTCCTCTGAGCACAAATACTCTACCCCCCGAATTTCCCCTCCGAGTACACATCCACCCCCCCACTCCAACCCCCCCCCCAGCACAAACCCCCCTCCTAGCGTGAATCCCAAACCCACCAATACAAATTTCCCCTTCTAGCACAAATACCTTCCAATCATCCCTACTAGCACAAATCCCCCCCCCAAACAATGGCCCCTCCTAGCATGTTACCTGTTCTAGCACAAATTCTCTTCCCCCATCCCCCCTACCAACACAAATCCCCCCCAGAACAATATTTACCCCCTGTTCCTCCCAAAATTCCCCCACCCAACTCAAACCCCCCCCCAATCTCCTTGTGGCATCTCCGCACCTCACATGATACCACAGTGCCCAGGGCAGCTTTCCCTCCTGCCCACCCCTTGTCCCAGCCCTGTGTATACCCCGATGCGGCTGCCTTTGCAGCGCGGTTGGGGGGGTCAGTCCTGTTGGGGGTTAGTCTCCCAACTGTAAACTAAGCCTGAGTGTGTCTAATGATTTGCTCACATTTCAAAAATTAGACCTTAAATAAATACAGGGATTTCATGGTTACCACAGCCAGATCCGCAAGACAAAAGCCAGGATAAACACACGCCTCTTGAGTCATTTTAAGCGCAAAACGTTCACGTTCCTCTTGATTGTACCTATATTAACCCAGAAAATCCTCCACAAATTAGACTTTTTTTGTTTAATCGCTGTGGTTACCGAGCGGACCGAGTGATGGTATTTCTGCCCGGCGCAGTAATTAACAAAACACAAAGTAAATAACGCTTTGCAATCTCTACACCGGGCGCAGTTATGGAGGTTGCACGTTTTCATCTTGGAATCCTCGAGTAAATAATTAATGCCGAATATTTTAAAATATTCATTTGGACATCCGAAATGTTTACTTTCCCAGCATTGCCTGATGGTGCACCATTACTTTTTTAAATTACGGAATACGTAGTAGACATACATCCTGGTCGCGGTGCTTCTAGTGGTTACTGAGGTTGCTTGGCAACTGAGCATTAAAAAAATAACATAGTGAAATCTATGCCTATGAAGGAGTATCGTCAATGACATACGGTGTCAGGTATTTTGATCTTATGGTGTTTTAATAGCGAGGACGGCTCAGCAGGACACAAGCGTTCGGAAATCGCCGTTGATGAAATGTAAAAGGTTACTATAGAAAATTAGCTCTATATAGACATTATTGAGGCAGACAAGCATTATAATTACTTTTATCTAGCGGCAAAGCTTGAAGGGTAAAGATCTGTGTGCAGTAAACAACACTTAGGGCCGGATTCATCAAGTCGTAGTATCATGTATCGGCATAATAAAAGAGGCATATCAAATGTTATTATCACCAGTTATAATAACACTTTAAAGAGGGAAATGATTCACAGAGCTTTTTCCGTAAAAAAAAGGCTAAAAAAAAGGCTTGCTGTGTCGAATCCTAGACGCGTGCTGGAGAGCGTGTCCAACCATGTGGTGGGGAAGCACCTGTACTCTTTAACTCATTCCTAGTCAGCATAGATTGCCCATATTAGACTCACTGAGGTTCCATTGGGATTGTATCTTCTCTTAAGCACCCAAAACCCCACCAGGAGGCCCCCGGCCTGGCTTAACCAGCACCACCCGGTATCCAGAACCAAACCCTTCTTAAGCCGTATGGCAATGAACCCCACTAGCATCCTTGCCTAGATACATGATGGAGAGCATGTCCTCCACATGTACAGCCATGTGGTGGGGAGCAGCCTGATGAAGGGGCACGCATGCCCCGAAGCGCCGCCCATGTGACCCGTTCCCGGAAGTGATCACAACACCGCCGCAGCTATCAAGAACAAAGCGGCATACTGTCTCCACAGCCTGCTCTCCAGCCATCCGGAAACGCCGAGAGCCCACAGCGCCACCGGACTAGTACTGGATACTACAGCAAGCATGAGTACTTCTGATTACATCTAGTGATCACCATCCCACCCGGGACCCAAAACGGATGATTCTCTAAACTCCTGATATGCCTTAATGACACATCCCTCTTGTGAGTGTTCTTAATCCTCTTTTAAAATAAATTGATTTTATCTTGCTGCACTTAGAGGGCGCCGTCTCTCTGTCTTTCTGCATGTGGTGGGGAGCACCTGTGCTTTTTAACTCATTCCTGCTCGGCATAGACTGACCCTCCTAGACTCACTGAGATGCTATGGGCATGGTATCTTCTTTTGTGCTCCCAAATAGGAGCATCCCCAGGAGTTCTCCAGCCTGGCGTAACCAGCACTAAACAATAGCCAGATCCAAACCCTTCTTAAGCCTTCCTACAGCCATTGGTAGGGAGCACCTGTGCTTTTTAACTTATTCCGCATAGATTGGCCATCTTAGACTCACTGAGGCGCTATGGATATTGTATCTTTCCCTGAGCACCCAAATAGGAGCACCACGAGGTCTGGCTTACCCAGCACCACCTAGTAGCCTGTTCCATACCTTCCTCAGGGCTAATGGCAATGGACCCCATTAGCAGCCTTGCCTAGATCCGTGCTTGAGAGCATGTCCTCCACATGTACAACCATGTGGTAGGGAGCACCTGTAGTCTTTATCTAATTCCTGCTTGGCATAGATTGGCTCCCTTATGCCGCGTACACACAATCGGACTATCCGGCAGACTAGGTCTGGCGGACCAGAATCCGTCGGACAATTCGATCGTGTGTGGGCTCCAGCGGACTTTTTTTCCCCAAAGTCTGACGGACCTAGAAATAAAACATGTTTCAAATCTTTCCGACGGACTCGAGTCCAGTCGAAAAATCAGTTTATCTGTGTGCTAGTCCGACGGACTAAAACCGACGCTAGGGTAGCTATTGGTTACTGGCTATGAACTTCCTTATTCTAGTCCAGTCGTACGTCATCACGTTCAAATCTGTCGGACTTTGGTGTGTTGTGTGTTTGCGTTTTTTTCGGAAAGTCCGTCGGAACTCTGCCAAAAGTCTGTCGGGAAGACCGTCGGAGCTAGTCCGTCAAAGTCTGATCGTGTGTACGTGGCACTAGACTCACTGGAGTGCTATGGGCATGGTATCTTTCCCTGAGCTCCCAAACTAAGGCACCCTTCAGGGCTGCCCCCAGCCTGGCTTAATCAGCATCACCCAGTCCCAGCAGCCCTTCCATACCGTCCTCAAGCATTATGGCAATTGGCCCCATTAACAGCCTTGCCAAGATTTTCCAATCTTGAGGTTAGGAGAAGGAAAAGTCTACACTATGGAAGCCTTTTAACTTTTTGCTTAGCCACAGTTGATATACAGTACATATTTACCTAATTTCTGTCATACCAATGGTGTTATTAGTTAGTTAAGTTGTAAACAGATATCAGTAGAGATGAGAGTCGAGTTGAGGAATAGCCTATAACTTTAGGGGTTTTACCAGAGTCCTACAGCTAAAGAGATGTAAGTAGTCCAATTAGTCCTGCACCTCTCCTTCCTTGCTTTCCTTCCTCTTAAGGGGAAGCTCTCAGAAACTAGAGCCTCAAAGAATACATCTTTGTATGCCTTGGTCCTTGCACCGTTTCTCATGACTAACTCCCCAGTCAGCCTACTGCCATGTTCTGTTATACAAGGTCCTCTACGTAAGATGACCCACACTGGAAGGGGCTAAGCCGGAACTTCCTCACTATTTATGGTAGAACCCAGTCACTACTTTGGGTGCCCTTAGCTGCTATTTAGGCACCTATGCTGCCTAATCTTCACTACAGAGCTTCCAACCCTAACTATGGTGACATCTAGTGGCCTTTCTGGGGAACTATACCGGGGCACTTATGTGCACCTACCCTACAGGCTAATTTCATATTATCCAATTTTCTGGCTTCATATAAGCTAGCATTGCCTGATCTAGTAGTGTTTAAAATGTAAAAAATTATACAAGACGCAAAAAAGATGCAGCTCTGAATTAATTGATTCATCATTTAGGTCCGTTCCACACATTTGAGTTGTGGTAAGGTGTGTGTTATCACATCCTGCACATTTCCTTCCCAAACAATTGATAGGTGTATTTTCCTTTTGTGCTGGGGTGCATTGGCAGCCAATCCAAAAAGAATGGGTTGCACTAATACAATGCACTTCAAAGCACAATGTAAGATATGCTTGTGTCAATGCACTGCACGGGAGTGTCCTCTGATGTCACAAAGTACAATTTAGAGTCCATTGCCCTACATTGGATGTGAGGATGTCAAAGAATAGGCCACTGCAGAGCGTAGAGGAGAAGATGAACACGCTAGTTGTTGGTGGAGTAAAGGATCGGGAAGTAAAATGGCTGCTCCCGGTCCTCTAGACCTAAATGACTATTTAACCCTTGAAGTCTGGGGGCAGCCCCACTGCAAGGGTGGATTTCCTTTTTTTTCCCAGATATAGAGGGACCCCCTAGTTTACTGCAGGTTAATGCAGTAAACTAGGGGCATCCACTGGTGCCTATTGCAGAATCCGAGTTTGCATCACATCCATACTTCCTAAACCACCTCTCTTTTCCATTAGTACATACCTCCAGACACTAAACTGAAGGCATGTGCTGCAATAAGCTATTGCTTAGGCTGCTGCTTTTGGATCAAACAAGCATAAGGAGTAACAGTCCATTTTTATGACAATGGAGAACTTATTAGACATGTGCAATTCGTTTCGTTTTTTTTCGTTTTCCATTTTTTCGTTATTTTCGTTCGTTCGTTTTCGTACGAATGAACGAACGATTCACAAAAAAATGTAACGAATAACGAATCGTTCGAATCAAACAAATCCGATTAACGAATCGTTCGAATCGAACGAATCCGAAAAAACAACGAAAATCCGAAAAAACTAATTAGAAACAACGAATGTACGAATGAAGAAAATCCAAAAAACGAAAACGGGAACAACGAAAATGAAAATGAACGAAAAAATTCGTACATTCGTAACTTTTTTTTTTTTTGTTGAATTGGTAATTTTCCGTGTCCCTTACAATGGTGCTGCTTAACGTGCTTCGAATAGATTGAACGAAAAAATTCGTACATTCGTAACTTTTTTTTTCTCGATTCGTAATTTTCCGTGTCTCTTACAATGGCGCTGCTTAACGTGCTTCGAATGGATTGAACGAAAAAATTCGAAACTTTTTTATTTATTTTTTTCGAACCGTAA